>CM073770.1:26525927-27161171 GCA_037158775.1 Hetaerina titia | reverse complement strand
CTTCCACCCAGATTCCTTCCTCATCGATACTATGAATCAATCCATAGAGACTCTTTCTCCCACATTTTCCCATTCTCCCATAATGCCCTTTCTATCTCATCGTCAAATATGCCTGGACCTAAGCTATCTTCCTTAATGTCATGTTCTCTTTCTATGTCTAGCCTTATTGGCCTAAGTTCTTCTATATATTCTTTCCATCTCTCTTGGATCTTTTCTGTGTCAACTATTGTCTTACCTCACTTATCTCTAACTGTTAGCACAAATCTTCCATTCATACTTCCCAATAGTAATATAATCTTGCTGTAGAGCACACCAATTTTACCCTTCTTCTGCAAATTTTCCATAACCTCATACTGTGTCTTCTAACATGCTTCTTTTGCTATATTTGTTGCCCATCTCAATTCATTATTTAAGTCTTTGTACTTCCTTCTGCCTAGCTCTGTGTTTACATTCTTCCATTTTCTTCTCTCATCTATCTTTGTAATATCTCATCCATGATTTTCTTGCACTTTTCCCATTAATGGTTCCTGTAGTTTCTTTTGAGACTTTCGATTACCCTTCCTTGATACAATCCCATTTTTTTTCTATAGTACTCAACTCTTTACCATCATCCATGATTCTCCCTACAGCCTGTTGATACTCCTTCCTTGTTAATCCATTTAATGCTTCTACATTCCATTTCCTAACCCGCCGCCCCTGACTTACTATATCTTTTTAAATAGATGCTATATTTCATTACAACTAAATTGTGGTCAGAGTCCGCATCCGCTCCTGGGAAACTGTGCGAATTTATCATACTGTTCCTAAACCTGTGCCTAACCATAATATAATCTAACTGATACCTTTCTGAGTCACCTGGCATTTTCCATGCATACTTACGCCTTTTGTGGTGCCTAAACTATGTGTTGGTGATGACTAACTCCTGTCTCCTGTAGAACTCAATTGCTTTCTCCCCACGTTCATTCCTCGTGCCTAAACCATAGTTCCCCACCTCATCACCATCTCTTCCTTCGCCCACTGTCGTATTCCAATCCCCCATCACTCTCAAATGTTTTCCTGCAGAAACACAAGCGATTATATCCTCTAACTCATCATACAACAAATTGACTTCTTTCTCCTTGCGGTTGCTCGGTGGCATGTATACCTGAACAATGACCAAGTTCATCAGTTCTGTTTTAATCCCTACTACTAATATTCTATCCGTTGCTTATGTTATGTTGACTACACTTCTGCTTACCTATTTATTTAATATTACGGCAACCCCTTGTTGTCTTTTCCCCACCACTGTATATTATTCTATAATTATCACTCCAGTAATCTCTGCTATCCTTCCATCTCACCTCGTGTAGACCTAAAATATCTATATTACCTCTATCCATCTCCCACTTAATATTCTCTTATTTGCCTGTCCTAAACATTGTCCTGACATTCCAAGTTCCTATTCTATCTAAATTGGTCTTCTTCTTCTGCGTCTCCTCTCCTGCTGCTGTTGGTTTTCTTTTGCCAGAGTTTCATGAGATGTTGACTGCACCTTGCTTCTCCTGCTGCCAGGCACAACACATGGCCGATTGGTCCAAGTCCCGTAGTTGCCAGGATTCATATTCTCTATGTTGTCCATCATTATATTCTTGGGAATAATAATTGAGGTGGTTTCCCGTTGCCTTCCTCAATAGTGTTTTTAACGTGACACCGTCACTTAATGACCACCCTACTGGGGTCAGCCTTTGTAGTGGCCTTACTGAGGAACAGATGCTCCGCGGACTACCTATCATCTGGCTCCTAACCTTTGACCTGTGTGACTCAGGCTTAGAGATACAATTAAGCATGTTGACTCAAGGTGGTGTAATTATGTTGACTTTTATTTTGCAAGATTCTCATAACGTTCTTTCTGACAGCAAGAAAGTGTTTCAGCTAAACTAGAGATTCCCTTAGAATTCTAGCTCCTTGAGTTTTAGAGTGAGTAATTTATGATGTGGTCAAAGGTCTTCATTAAGCCTCAAAATATTCCAATAGTGGGAGACCTTTATCTAACAGCATGTACTTATTAAAGCTAACAGTTTCAGGCTTAACTTAGTGGAATTCCTTCATGGTGAGGGTAAAAAAGAAGAACTTAAAACTTTACATTAAAAATGTGTGGAAGTGTAAAGTTTTTCTCTTTTACCCTCATCATGTACTTATTGTTCAGTATCTGAAAACAGGCAGAAGTAATGGACTGAGCTGAATGAAATCCACGTTGAGAATCTTTAATATATAATGGAGAATCATTACACATAATTTTAATGATTTGAATTAAAGACCTACAGCATCTACAACATAATCCACTCTTAACTCTTGACAGGAGCATCATCCTTCGGGCTTTACGGTTCTCATAAGCCACATTTTTATTTGGCGACTTAACACAACAATAGGAATGGATAATTATTTTAAGGCAAAATGAATCAGAAACATGATGTTACCCTGTATAAAGAACTTTTATTTTATTTTTACAAATTCATTGTAAACGTATGTACAGAACCTCATCATTTTTCATAAAACAGAAAAAACAAACTATTTGTACAAAATCCTCAAAAACAGAGGAAAGTTGAATATATATGTAAAATAAACCCAACACAATTAGAATGGTTTAATTACAACTTCATTCTTGTCAGTGCCATTAACTTACATGCACCAGGCAAGCATTCATTCATGCTGCTCACAGGCAATCATAGGCAAATGACACTTCACTCTTCACTTACACTTCATTCAACCAAATGGCATACACACCATCCATACACTTAGAGGCTAAGCTCAATAAAATAGCAGAGATAAATTACATACAAAAGAAAAACAGTGAGTATCTTCTGGTCTGACTAAATGGGCTCATATTAATGTCCCTTGGTGCTACTTCTGGAACTACTGACACTACTGAAAACACAAGACTATGAAAGATGCTCATTGATATTTGACACCGAGTATTTCTGTACCCCTTTCAAATTCTTGGTAGAAATTAATCTCTCATGTCAATATGCTTCAAAAATGTCCATCCCTAAACTCAAGGTGGTTTACTAAATTAAGAAATATCAAATGAAATCAAAGGAGTCCAAATAAATTTTAAAATAGAAAGCTATGTTTGACCAATGATTGACAAAAATTTTAAAATAGCCAGACAAGGTACAATTTCCCATCATTTTTTACCTCCCTCCCCTTAAAAAATCCTCAGCTTATAAGATCTTTCTCTACGAGACTATACAAATTCACACATTCATTCCAATCATTGTGTCATGCTTTGACAGCATGGTTGTTTTGTGGAAGGCCATTTTTGTCAGCAAACCCATTTTCTTTGATTTTTATGGAACCATTGCAGATTGGCTTGGGGTTGAACTTGTAAAGAATTTTGTAATTAGATGAGTAATCTCTGGGCAAGTCATACTTTATAGCCTTTGCTCCAAGGTATGTTGCCCCTGTTGCCAGAGTTGCAGTCGGACGCAGGAGGTTGAGTCTTGGAGTAGCTTTGACTGAATTTAACTCTTCGAGAAATCCCTCTTTGAGATAATCCCAACTGTTCCAGACTGAACCAACACAAACAATTGGTATTCCTTCAGGGATGAGCAGCAAATTCTGAAATGAATGTTATTTTTGAAACATGTCTCAAAAGGTTTTTCATTAAAAAATGTTAAACAATGCCAGTACACAAATTGCACATTTGAAGCTGTACTCACAGAGTGAACTCTTGGAAGAAGAGCAAGGACATATTTTGCAAGAGCTCTGCCAGCTTCTGAGAGGATCCATTGACTTAGCCTGTCACCCATTTGGGCATCTTCATAAATCTTAGTGCACAAGGCCGCAAATTTGGGCTTCTGGAAATTACTGTAGCAGTAGGGCAGCAATTCCAAACTATGGTAGAATAGGGAAGAGAATAAATTCTTCAGTAAGAAAAAACATTGCTAGAAAACTCAAACAAGTCAAATTTTCAAATATTTCAACTCATAAGCATTACAAAAATGAATGGGTCATTTATTTCATATAAAATTCATGCAAATGAACACTATGTAAATAAATATTAATAATGCCATTAGGCAGCCAACAAAACATGCTGAAGGGTGTTAAAACAGACGAAATAAAGGTACAGAACTTTATGCACTACAAAAGATTTCATACACCTGTGTACTACAAAAGGTAATAATCCTAAGTCAACAATAGTAATTTACAGTGTATACTTATTCAGAAAGAGTACTTTGGCTAATAGGTAACTATCTTCATGGACAATTAAATTTTTTATAAGTGTATTGATGCCTTTTTAACACATTTCTAATCTAATTACTTACTAATTAATTTTACTTTTTCTAATCTAATTATCCAATTATTGCTAATTTGTCAATATAACCAATCCTCCTCCTTTGCCTCAAACCATAGACTTTTAGCCCCCCTCTTCATAGCTCAACCAATCCTGTCTTTCCTCCCTCCTCTTCCCCTCCGCCCAGAGATATGTATATATGCTGTGCTTGACTTGTATTTTTACCTGATGATGTTATGCTATAACGAAACCTGGGTCGTGAAAATTAAAAAGTTTATGTGGAAAAGCAAAGTGGTTTGATTTATAAAAACGTCAGTATGAAGATTTTCCACCAAGTTACGCCAGAAACTGTTTTATTTTTTTAACACATGTTCACAATTCTAATCCTAATTAAATGTCACCTTCTTATCAGTACCCTAATATCGAGTATGCATATTTTATAAATACATACACCTTATTGGCTTAGGATTTTATTTTTAACATTATGCTAAAATTGCCATACCTAATAGCTCTCATTTCACGATTTCATTCTTTATCTAAGTTGTCACTCAAGATTTAAAAATGTAGGTTAATTATTGACTTCTAAAGGGAACAGTTTTTAATTCTCAGATTTAATGGTCCTTTGATGCACATAGTTCCTTGCCCTGCCACCACCTTGGAGTGGACAGAGAGAGGAGCCTAATTCTATGATGGAGAAGTACGCCGATCTCACTTCCTTCCCTTGAAATTTGATCTAGAAAGGAGGGAGTAACTTGGACAAACCAGCAATAGGCCTCTTGGCTGTCGGGAGCATGGAGATCATTGTGAGCTCAGTGTTCTCCTTCCACATTTCTTTCAAATTTTAATGTGAAGTGAGACACAAACTACATAACAGAAATGTTTTTTTAAACAATGATCCATTAATGGTTCCTCTATTGCACACTATTGACTAAGTTTACTGATAATATGGATTATTCCAAGTCCAATTCTGTATTAATGGGTGGCAAGTACCTTTTTATTTAAAGTATTTGATTTACAGTATACGATTCGGGTGAAATCTTCTCGGGTCTTCCACCGGGTCAATGTCTCCATGGCTGCCGACGTTTTGATTCCCGACTCGGTCATCGTCTTCAGGGCTTCTGAGGAGACATTGGCCCAGTGGAAGACCCGAGAAGATTTCACCCAACTCATACGCCGGGAAAGCACCAGATCTTTCAGTATACGATTCATTGCAGATTCATAGTATATGATTCATTATCATTATTTAAGCATTTAGTAAAACTTAATTAGGCTAAACAGTATAAAGACTACAGGAAAGATTCTTCAAGTTCATAGAAGTCAACCAAATTGCCATCACTGTCAATTAGGGACGTCATTAACTATTTTTATGCTTTGTGTATCTTTTGTGGCCATCATTTGAACAAAGGTTTGGTTAAGGCAGTACTTTCCACCACGTACCCCATGGATGGACAATTTCAACATTTAGGGGGAATTTAAGAAAGATGGTGCCTTTCTCATCTTGTTGCCGATACAGTACAAAACCATATTATGTCAAATTTATAATTATTCAAAACTAGGAACAGAACGCACCTTGTATTATAACTACCTTAAAAAAGGACAAAATGGAAGATCATGATAGATATGAGAAAGAAAACTGACAAATGCCTGTAAATATAGCCTAATTAAATATTTAGAGGAACTCATTAATATAAGTAGAGATGAAAAAGCAGAGTACAACCTCCAATATTTCTGGAAACAAATATTTTTCAAATTATCAAGAGTGCTCTCCAGGAAATTCCATCTTTTGTACAGAAGAGTGTGACAGTGGGTTTCTTTATGCCTCAAAACTTTAGGCCAAAACAGAATTATGTATAATGTAATCTAGAGTCGAGTATCTCCAGCAGATTAATTGACTTTATATTGGCAAAGCAAGTTAGATTGCATACTTATTGCATTGAGATAGAAGAAACAATATTTTAAAAAGTTGATCTAGTGATTTATTACAGCTGTAAGTCCTATGGTTGGGTTAAAGTTGTAGCCACATTAGACCATTGCTGATGCCAGGTGCAGGAGACCCTGTGGTACAGCACATTATCTTTCCTTCTGAGTTTCATCTCAAGACTTCAAGAATGATGCAAGAACTAACCATTATGGAATTGCATATTTCATTAGAGAAGTTACAATATTTAAAGAGGTACTTTGATAGCTGATTTGGTACTTTTAAGGGGTGAAATGCTAGCACACATTTAAGGCATAACCATTGATAGCTGGCTAATAAACCAAGAAGTTTGATGCAATAACATGCTACCTTTCATGCTAGGAAATTATCTGACTCCAAGAATTTTTAATTGACAAACCTGCATTGTACAAAGATAGTCCATATTTATATATGAAGCAATGTGGATAATAATGATGCTATTAGGTCACATAGATAATATGAACATCATTCAAGCATATAACCATTAATCTGGTTGATCAATGTAAAGACAATTATCACATGATGATTGCAACTTTGATCATAGGTAGCTAACAACAATATCTTACTATGGCTACCCTTAATGATTAATACAACAATCTTGCACAACCTTTTATGCATTTTCCTCCTGTGCTTAATTGGTGACTGAGAAACTTTTAGCCAATGGGGAAGAGAAGTCCATAGTTTAGGAGAAAGTGAAAATACTTCATGTTTGTGATTGTCCTAAGAGAGGGGTAAAAAATTTAATTACAGTTTTTGCTAATGGCTATTTCCATTGAAGATACCATGGACAAGGTTAAAGACAGATGCACAAAATCTGTGTTCAATGAGGGATTGAAACCCGTGCTTATCAAGTAAGCTAGTGGTCATGCAACCTAACAGTTTGTCATAGCCGACTTCACTTGGTAAACTCTTCCTATGAGTGTCACCCTGGCCACAAGCATTCCTATGCATACTTCCTCTGTCCATTAAATTAGATTAAAAAGCACTGGGCTGATATAAATATCAACAAAAGAGGCAGGCACACAATATTCTGAACATCAAATATTGCTCATTTGAGGGGCTGCAGAGGGAACGCTTAGTTGCTTAGAATCAGGTTGGTAACTCTTTCTTCATGATAATGTACAATCTTACCTTTCTTTAATTTCAAAATGTTCCTTGATGGTCTTCCATACTCTATCGGTTGGGAATGGAGCCTTCTTGTAGTTGTCTTGTTCATCAATACAGACTTTTATGGCTCTGTGAGATACCCACCAGCCTGAAATTACAGAGAATTACAGGTTTCAAATATTATTGTTTTCATACATAAAAATTTAAATATTTTTGCATCTTGCACTAGATACTTATGTATACCGACAGCCTTATGCACAAAAGATCAATGCATGACCTCCAAATGCTTAACTTAGCCTTCCTTTTTCTAGAGAAAATTATTACCTTCATCTTTTTATGATGGATTCTCACCCCACATCCATCACACTGATTCTCTAACATGCTCACCAAAGAGTGGGACCCCTTGGCTGAATGGCTAACTAAAGCAAATCTAACTGACCTGGATCAGCTCCCCAACTACTTTCATCCTTCTCCAATCCTTCCCATGCCTCTGTTTGCATTTTCTCCATGTATGTATTCCAAAGCAAAGGCTATATAATAACAGAGCATTACATGGTACACCCCAAGGCCTAACAGTGTCCTACTGAATATCCACACGATTCTAATATTTGTGACATCTAAGACACCTATACATTTCAGATAAATCATCCATGCTCCAAATTTAATCGCATTCTTATACATTAATTGTGTCAACATGTTCAGTTAAATGGCTTCTTGAAATCCTTGAAGAAAACAATTATATCCTGGTTATATTTTATATTTTTTCATTTCATTACCAGAATGATTCGGAAGACCATTTAAATAAAATTATTTTGGTACTTTTAATTTTTTCATTAAAAAACCTGATTCTTTATGCTTAAATAACCATTTTTTTCCAGAATTACATTGTATTTTTTTTAGTTCTGTTCCCAAGAGTATTTTTCCATTCCCATTCATTATCTTATGCATTTGAGAATAACCTAAATCTTACATGCTCTGATACTTGTTACATTAATGTTGGGGAAGAAATAACATAGAACAATTACCACTTCCTTCATCCCCCAAAGCATGACCCCAACCTCCTGAGCGATGATTACTGCCATCTGGGTTGATGAGGAGGGCATTTGAACCAGTTCCAGATATGATTACCATTCCACCTGCAAAAAAAATATTTTTGTGGTCAACTATTCAGAAAGTACTCTCCATATCATATAGCTAAGCTGGCAAAATATTTGAGAGAAAAATGGGACAAGAATGTCTCAGCTTCAACTGAAAGTGCAAGTAACACTCGTAACAAAGAGCTTCAGCTTGGATATTACATTTAGTTGTAAACTGTCACGGTGCTAAATTTGCAATTGCTAGTTTAATGCATATTCTTTGTACCTTTCTAGGATGCAAATTATGGATGACTTATTTAGAATATCTTTTAAGATAGATGTAATAATTGCCAATATTAACAGTTTATAACTAATTTGAATTTAGGAGAAAGAAAATCCAACATAAAATCTGACAACCGAAGTGCTGCTCTATAGATCTCTGATATAGAACTCTGAAGTGCTGCCCTGATAAATAATTTATTGTGATAATGATCCATGTTGGTATAGATATTGAACAGCATGGACTGCACTCAGCTCAGTCAAATTCCTGACAACACAATGAGATGTAAACCATAGGCAACAGACATTAATTCAAGTTTTATAGAGAGCCTTTAGGAGACACGGTTCATTAATAGGACTGTTGAATAAGGCAATATTAGAGGGGAGACAACATAATTGGAACGATTGTGAGAAAACAAATTCGCTTCTATCAAAGGATGCTAATTGAAAGATGCCACAGAATAAAAATATTTTTTGGTTAGAACGAATAAAATAATTTTATTCCCAGTCATCGATTATGCTAATAACAGTCAAGATTTGACTATATTTTTTGATATTTCTTAAATAATTCTGCTCCGCTAAAACATTTTCATCGTAATTGATTATCAGTTCGTTGCAATAACTTATTGATGCTAAATAATCATTCAATCCATTTTGCACATTTATGTCAAAAAACGAAGTTTATTCTTCGACAGTAAGTTCCAACAACAGTACGCCTAACGTGCCGCAAGACGCGTTGGAAGCTATCGCCTGGCTGCAGAGGCACGTAATCGCGACATTCCACTGACTGTTGCGTAGCGTTCCTCCTTGTGCACGCACAAAAACACCTCTTCGGGCCGGTGAAAGTCATCGCGGCTGATTGGCCGAGCCACGTCGACGAGAACTCCGTTATCCGCCGCGATTGGTCGGCGCCCGTGGGTGGGGTTGCTTTGCCCCCGCTAACACACACAATGCGACCACGTTTTCGCAACCTTGGAGCAGCGGCCCGAGTCACGTGGTGGGTGGCCGTCCGCGCTCCTGTGGGGAGGGTAGGAGAGGGCGGGCGCGTGCATGCCCTCTCACGCTCGCGAGGGCGCGTCGAGAGAAGGCGTGCCCTCGCTTTCAGCGGCAGAAGGGACGAAAAAAAAGACGGGCTCCTTTTACCTTTTGCACCGGCAAGAAGGAGAAAGGCAGAATAGATTTTCATTTCCACGAAGGTAAACAGTAGCCAGGGCGAGCAGTCGGAGGTACGCAAGAGGCGGGAGGGAGGATGGGGGCGGGGCGGGAGGTGAGAGCTCCAACGCACGCGAGCCCAAGGAACTTGAGCGCGCTGTTTACAACAATGCCCTCAAGAATTTCTCCCCACAAACATCTTAAGGCGAAAAGTGCCGAAATTTGCAATCGAAATCGCGATAGCAATTGCCAAATAGTACGTTTCCACACAAGTCATTGCGAACAGCGTGGTGACTGTCACTCGGTCTTATCATATGACTGAACCCAGAAAATGTATGTAGTTCACAATTTTCTGAGAGCAATTTCCTGTCGGATAATTTATGTACTAATAGGAACACGTCCTTTGGAAGAAGTCTACATGATGTATTTTCACAATGGAAAGAAAAGGTTTTAATGCACGCGAGAGAACTCGAGGGGCGCAGGTAAATTATTCATTTTAATTGCCATTAATTCTCGGTGGCCCGTGTACCTCCACTTAGAACGCCTCTTAATTAGGACCCACGGTCAAACGACGATTAAAATCAAATTAACTTCAATTGGGGAATTTAGATGTAATATGGGTCAAGTTTACAGAGTGGATTAGGTCATAAATCACTCATCTATTGCCTAAACATAAGATTCCGCGGCACAAGGCTCGGGCAAAAGACGTCGATATGTTGACAGACATGAACATGGGAATAAACAGCGGATAGTGTTATTTTTTTACAAATGCCTATATTTGTAGTTCGCTGGTGACGATGCTACTATTAACAAAATTGTAAAATTAATGATAAGGAGTCTGCTCCACATCATTCGTCTCACAAAATTGGCAAATGTTCTGTAAACTGGAAGAAATAATTATAACAAAGTAAAAGTAAATAAACTAAAAAAATAAACAATAATGCCATGCATCCATAAGCAAGTCGGGACCTTTCAATCCAGGCTACTAGAAATGAAAAAATCCCTATTAACTAAATTGTAGGACTTTGGCACCATAAAACCGTACACATAAACTGCCTACCAATACGTGGATTGCCTCTCAACGAGTCTTTCCTATGTTTTTCAATGTTAGCTGGTCAATATATTTAGACTGGTTTAGTCGGCGCCTTTATTGATTTAGTTGGTATACAAGCCATCACTTTACTCTCTAATTACAATGACCAATAAATTGTGCATCATCCACTAACTATTGTTTTCACTAATTCATAACAAAAACACGATAAAGAAGAAAAACTAAATAAAATAATAAAAAATAAAAGACAATAAGTAAAGATAATGGAAAGGCAAATGATGAAAATGAGAAAAAAATGGAAAAACAATTGCAACCGAAAAACGCGTATACTCAGGTGGTTCATGGCTTACTGCGTATCGCCGTTAGGCTTTCTTCTCGTCCTCAATTTTAGTTTCTTCACAGCAGTCTGGAGATCAGTAATGTCATGTACTATGCATTTTGACCGTTCTCAATCCACGTTGTGAGTATTTCCGGGTAACAAGAAGATTCATGGTCAGAAGGGGCAATTTTCGAATAACGACTGGGATTTCAAATTGAGCATTGCGCAGAAGTCGAATTTCATACGTGAAAATAACCCACCGGGGATCAACGGAACATACGTTATCATTAGAGTAGGTTGGTTTTTGCATAATTTGCGTCACAGTTCCCTTCACTTTCGCGGAAAAGTTTGGAGTTTCTTTTTTTCTGAAAAAAAAATCAATCCTGCTTAGCCCTCCGCGGGCGGAACGCCGCAATAATTAGGTGCGAGGAATACGAATCGGTGCTGTGCTTCTTGGCCCTTCAATCTGCGCAGCTCCCGTTGATTTTTATACGTGTACACAGTGTGGACACGCGTTTTCTGCATCACGATTCCCGACTCATCCCGACGATTTCCCAACTCTTCTGCAATCGGTTTAAAATAGCATTTAGTTTATTCGGTGAATCAAACCTTTCATTTCTGTCTGTCACTGGTATCACCACAGCTGATTCTACGAAGCCGCGCTGTTCAAAGAACACACGTACTCATTCAGAGCTCAATCTTTACTGTGGTTTCTCTTTTTTCCAATCAGTGAAAATACGACCTTTATTCTGACATTTTGTCATATTAAGGTATACTTAAAGAATTCAACAAAATGTACCGTAATTGACAGCCCAATACCACGGTGTTCACTGAGTTGGAACAGCTATTTACATTGTACTAGAACTATTATGTTCAGCGACCCTGAAGCTATATTCTCCTTCTTTCTATGCCACTTAATTATGAACCTCACGTGATTCGGCCACATCCTTCCTGAAAAATGCGTCGCTGAATTATGTCGCATTTGATTAGAAGGATTGGCCTTTTAATCGGAACTGTTCTGTAATAAAACATTTCAACTGTAATATTTTAATACTTCGTTCACCTTTACCTACTATTATAATAACTGCCACCACCATCAAACTCAAAATAAGTGCCTAGGTTTATAGAACATTTTTTGAAACATGAGACTAATAATTAGGAAGTGTATGATTTATTTATTAAATTGAACCATTATGTTTTTCGAAAAAAAACAATTGAAAATTACTGAGGGTAGATTGGGTGACCATCTTGCCGATTTCCTTGAGGTAGCCAATGCTTTTCATGTTCGTTCCACGCTGAAGTGTTCTGATTTTTCAAAATTTTATGAGGGCATCATCATTTCTTGGCACCATTACAATTCATCTGTATTAGTGACACATTGCTTTGGCATATTTTTCTTTCGAATTTTCTATCCATGGTCTTCAGTTAGTCGTCACATGCTTGGAAAATTACTTAATTAAATATGTTGGATTCGTTATGATGTTTATGATTTTATGCAATTAAAAATAAAATATTAAAATAAGAATATTAATTATAGATAGATAGATAGATAGTTGTCTTCATTCTGGGAGATTGAAACTATGCAGTCTCTTCCACCACCTAACCCCTAATTACGCAAAACTTGAGGTATAATTTCTTCCTAACTACCTTGATGCATATTATTTATAAACCTTTTTCATTAATATTTTTCACACTTAAAATTTTTGAGAAACGTAATACCTATGTCAGAAGAAAGTGTAAGTTTAATGAAGATTGGTAAAAATTATGTCCAAACTGTAAAATGCAAAAGACAGAGCATGAAGTCACGTAGGCGTTCTATCACTTGGTGGTTTCTATTGCCAATTAGGTATATTTAGTGATTTCAAGCTACATTTGAAGACGGACACTCAAACAAAATATTAAAGTTTTTTTTTAATTAACGCCTCCATTTTCATACTCTATGCGCTTTTTCTGCTTAATTTTTCCTTTAATTGGTCCTCTTTTCTGGCATCAGAGACATGGTTCCCTAGTCTAGGCTAGCTTCGATCAGGCGCTGCATTAAACAGGAAGCAGGTCCCGTTTCCCAAAACCACCAGCCATTATCAGAGTAGCCAATGGAGGCTAATTCCTTGTTCCCAGTACCACCCGTGGTTTCCGAGGAAAATCTGATACACGAAAAATCACACAGCTTGGGTGAAGTCGAGGGTTCCGACAGAATCGAACCCGGGCCCAACAGTCAGTACTCCACCGCTGTACCCACTGGACTACCACTTCCCCATGTGCATATAAAATGTCATCTTCAATAAGGGGAAGATTTTATCCACTTAAAGCAACCACGATGGTCAATGGTTTAATCAAGAAATATTTACACTCCCTGCTCAAATTAATCTAGACAAAAATGCTCCAATGAGATAAAAATCCGCAATAACGTAGCATTCGAGGTTTTATTTACTGATCAGTGCATTCACGCTTTTAGTGCAATCTGACGCTGCGAGTAGAACCTTAGATGCATCGGAGAGCAGACAACTGAGCGGTATTCCTTTCGGCGGCAACTTTCTTTACGGTCCAACATCGCACTTGGAAGGAGATTCAACTCGGCACCCTCAACGCCTTAAAACTGCGAAATTTTGCGAATATGAGCGCTACTCACACCTTCCCAAGATTCAAGGTCGGTTCCACCGTTTCCTTGGTAAGAGTGCCGTCGGATAATGAGCAATATAGACATCTACTTGGGCGACATCGTAAACTTGGCAACGAATCCAATCCCCACCTCGTGTCGAGACGCAAAATATGATATTTAGAAAAAATCATCGTAGAGCCCTTCGCCTTGGAACAAAAAATGACAGCAGCGCGTATGGAATTGACACAGAAGGCGTGAACATTCAACCTACCTTCAATTTTATATAACAATAAAAGTAACAGTCTCTCTTAGCCGACCGACAGCTGGTGATTTTTGCAAAAATCTTCTGTTCCACAGCCGAGACCAAGTTTACGAAGGTCCAGATGCATCTCTGATGATCTCCGCGAATGTTTTTTGGGACAAATAGCATCATTTATATCATCACCATCCATTTATCTTTAATAAGGTAATCACGTTACGATAGTTAAAAGAGATTCTACAAACACAGTGAATATCATCAGCGTTTAAAAACATTGGCGGTTCACTGCCCACATTTTGGTTCGGAAGGATACTTTTCACCTTATACATCGGAATGTATACCAGGCCCATAGCAAAACATCGGCCCTCCTTCGGATCTCCGTTGTTTTTCAGGATTTCAAAACATTTCGGAGCCAGAAAAGGCCAAAGTGGAAATATAATATTCAATAGAGGATACTAGTCCCTGGACACTAAATTACCTATTAACTTGAAACAGCACATTTATTTAGAATTTTGGTTTTTAAATTTGGAATTTTGCTTTGGGCAACTTTCACTCTTTAATGGCAAGCAATGGCGCCCACCTTTGCTCCCATGCACCATCGATGACCGCTCTGTCCGGTATTCAGCCATTCGTGGTCTCACCAACCAACGCGCCCAACGCAGAAATTACGATATGCGGCCGAAAAACTGTTTCGCTCTCAAGATGACGCGACTTCTCCAGGCCGGCTCCCGTTCCAAATTTCCCGGTCGTCGTCCGTTCTAAACCGGTCCGGGACCCCGTCGTCCGCCGACGTGAGAGAGTGCGGCGGAAGGAGGAAGTGCTAGAGGGTGGGCGCGGCCCTCCCGGGACAAGAGGGGAGTCACCGGAGGGGGGGGGGGGCGTTTGACGTCTCCACCGACCCCCTTCGCCACACCCTCGATTGTCGTGAGAGAGTAAATCCATTCGCCCCCTTCACTCCCACCCCCCTGATTTTCGCCGCCCCCCTCATCCTCCAGTCGAGGGGAGGAGAAAAAGGGTGGTCTGCTCCCCGGTAAGGAGGAGAACAGCCTTGCACTTGATGAGAGGCGATCCGCTCAAGAGCGGACTTCCTGATGTGTCGGGGGTTGGGTGAAGCTCCAAAGATCAAGGAGAGCCGCCTGGAGGCGACCATGGGCCCTCCCTTGCCTCCAGGAGTGACGCCTTGCCACCGTCCCCTCCAGGAGTGACGCCACGGCGACTTTTCCTTTCGTCGTGGGACAAAACGCTTCCTCTTTCTTTCCCATCCGCGCTTTCGTATTCCTGTGAAGGTGTGCCATCCATCCTCGAGCCTTTTCTCACTGGATAAAAACCACTGGGTCGCCCTCATAGTTCATGACGTCAACCTCGGCATGGAGTGGACAGGGTATATCACCATCTGTTCGACTTGACTCGTGATGGACGTCAAGGACTTTTATGTCGACCCGATGGTTTCCTCCAGATAAGGAAATACCTTTGATGCCAAATATATGAACGCATATGGTGTATGGAAATAAAGGAAATGAGAGGTCCGTGACGGGAAATTTAATCAAGCGAGGAAATAATTGAGTGGATTTGTCCGTCGCTCTTATCATGAAGGGGACAGAGTTGTGACCGAACCACTATAATCACCATGGGACTTGATTTGGTCGGCAATTGTGGTGAGGGGGGGAAGAGTTCCTGGGCCTTGCCGGTTTCCCGGGAATATCTACTATCCAAGAAAATCGCGCGGTTTGGATGGATGTGGGTACTGGATCCAGGGGGATGATTCGGAACACAACCCGGGGCTTCAGCCGAACGTTACGTAAATTTGACTTCCCTGGCCGACGCGAACAAATAATTTCGGGAGAGAATGATTCAGATTCCAGAAGATTAACTATATCTCTCTCCACTGGAGTTTTCCCGGCTTATGCCAAACATGGGGTTCGGGTGACATATGGAGGTTGTGGATCACTGTCTAGCAATCACCGTTTCGTGTGAAGAGAGATCTTATAAAACGATGGATGAGAGAACTCCACCGCAAATTTTAAGTTGCTGGCACGGTTCCTCAGGGGGTGTGGTAAAAGTATGTACGTTGGGGAGAAGGGGAGTTCCGCCCAAAGCCACCTTAGGGAGCATCAGGCGGTTGTTTGACTGGAGCAATCGGTGAACGGCAAACTCGGGTCTTCTTCGCCTGCACAATGCTCCGATAGAACACCCGTGAAGGGGAAGATATTAGGTTATCAAGGCACACTTGGACATTCAAATCGCTACTCGATAGCGTGGTTCCATGGACCATCAATGGTCATAAGACATTGACCAACACTCCAATATAACGAGATAAAACTCTCAAAAAACTTTTCATACATTTATTTTCGTTTCGCACCTCTACCTCTTGAGGATTGATGTTGAAACATTTAAATTCTACGTAATAATCGTGTATTTTTTATTTAAAATTTTTCGATGGAAATACATACCAGTAGTATCTTTCAGGACTTCACAAATCCTCGCAGCTGATTTGTGACTCTCTAATAGATCAGTTGAGGGACGGCATTGCCAACCATGTCCGACCTTGAAGAAGGACCAGGCCCTGCTTAATATCATTCCATGTACTGGAATGACAGCAATTCTTCAACTAAATGAATTCCATTCCTCTCGTTTACGCAAACCTGATTTTAGCAACAATTCTTCACCTATTTTTAACACTTCATCGCAAATCAATGCTCTACCAAAATATTAAGAAATAGCAATGAAAAGGAAATCGAATCCTTTCTCACTTATAATCTCGGCCGCCCTATTTTAAACCTCCCTCTTACAGCTATATAAAATGCCGTTTGAAGTAGCACAAATCCGTTTTTCATTTCATCACGACCGACATAAACTAGCGAAAATTCGAATCTGAGTGCGCCATCCTCTACAACAATGACGGTGTTTCAACGATCAATGGCGGATTTTACTTGGAGAGATTAGACGTCATGAAAGAAGCTTTCCTTAACGTCGAGCTCAAAAATGAAAAAAAACGGAAATAAAAGCAGAAGGATGTTAAACAAGTGACGACATAATATAATGGACTTTCTCTTCAACTCCACACAACCGGTAGTGACAAACGGTACGGGTTCCATAAATAAATACGAGTAATATAAGTAATTTAGTCCACGTAAGTAATTTGATCCCATCATGGAAGCGGAGTAATATTTGTAACTCTTGGTGCTCATGACATACATAAGTGAAACTTAACACGAAAAAAAAACCTTCATGAAACTTAACAGCAAACGATATCGTAAAGTCACATTTCAACGTAAAGGACGTTAACATCACTCTCGTATCGTACATAAGTGGGTATCTCACATTACGCGCGGTGAAGACATCGGAAACTGACATCAGTTGGAAAAACTAAAGACGAAGACGTAAAGAAAACATGCCAACGTCTTTAAACAAAGACCCAATATTGAATGTAATGCGAGTGCTTGAATTTCTGATATCCAACTAAAAAAACATTGACTCGAGAATCAAATAAAAATTCATAAATGATTGGTTCGAGAAAAAGAGCCATGAAAGAACAAAGAGCGTCGCACAATTAACAGCACAAATGTAATGCAAGCCATATGAGACATTAGGACTAAGGAGCAACTATTGAAAATGTGTAATAAGTGTATCGGGAGAAATACTATAGTTCAGAACCCTCAACACACCGGACAACAGCGACAAAATAAGGGTCAGGGCAGTAACGACAAGTCCTATCACAAGGTTCTTTCTCCTCATCCCTTTCCGCGGTTGTCGTTCTTGCCCGTTCGGCGCTTTTCGAAGTTAATAGTTGATAAAATGTCGGGCAAATCCTAATAATTCAATGGTTTCACTCACTCCTCCGATGGGACCCGAATACTAGCACTGCTAGCCACCTTTCGCCCAAGCGATGAGAATTAATAATGCCCCTCTTGTATTTTTTTGATCGCCTTTGACGACTACCAATTCTAAACTCCAAACTACCCCGTATGGTTTCGCTTCTTCGATCCTGGCACAACGGCGTGCCATGGCATGTGCCTGGGCAGCACTCGATACCTACTAATCAGTCTGGACAAGGACGAAAGTTTGACGCCATGACCTCGAATCCCAAAGTTTGTGGCCACAATTTTTTGTAATGTGTATAGGCTGTGAAGTCACACCCCGACCGTTTCGAGACTTCAATGCACGAACTCCCATCAATCAACTATCAATGAAGATGGCGAACTCACCAGCGTCATTTATGGCAGCAATGGATCCGACGGTGTCGCTGGTCACCACGATCTCGTGCGACATGTCCGGGTACCTCTTCAAGAGTCCTTCCCGGAGGGCCCTGTTCTGCTCCTCGGACTCGCAACCGCTGAGGCTCAAACCCTGAAAAAGGAGAGGCGTATCAAAGGCGCGTGGGAAGAGGTCACGGGCCTTAACTAGAAACAAAATTGAGACGGCCAGAATGTAGAGAGCAGGAAATGACAACAAATCAGATTTGAAAAGGACAGCGCCTCTTCTGCGAGATAAGTCAGTCGGATATTTTTCGAAATTCTTTCTTTCGGGGAATTTATGTACCAGGGGCGGCGACCTACTTTGAATACACTGCGGGTCAAGCAAAGGCATGGGTAAGCGAGTCGTCATGCACCCAAACTTAAGTTACTACACTATCACAAAAATGACAAATTTTCATTTCAGTCCGCGTCCAAACCGACCTTCGGGTTGATTACTGTGTTTATGACAATATTTATTTTTGGGTGGGTGACGTGGTAGTCTAGTGGGTAGAACTTTCGACTGCTGACCGGAGGGTCCGAGTTCGATGCTTTTGGAAGCCTGTGGGACCCTCAGCTCCACCCAAGCTTAGTGATTTTTCGGGTGCCAGAACTTCCTGGGAAACCATAACCGGCACAGAGAAAGAATTTGACCCACCCTATCCTGATGTGTGAATTTCATTCGTCAGGTTTCGTACCAAGTGAACTACCATCACCCACCAAACCGACCTTTTATTGTACACAGTTCGTGCAGATCACTAGTGTAAAAATATTTCCTTTACCGGGACTTGAACCACGGATCTTTCGACTTGCCGGACCGATGCTCTGAGCACATGAGCTATCGAGGAAACGTAATTTGCACTGAAATCTGCGGGGGTTTGCAACCAATGGCCCCAATTCTTTGGCCAGGAAATGGCGTTAGGTGGTTCAAGTGATTCAAGGTATATAGTCAGATGATTCAAGTCCCGATCAAGGAAATATTTTTGCACTTGTTATCTGCTTGATTCCGCCTTCACCACCTCTCCTATTTACGTGTTTTATGTGTTTCTATTCCTTTTCCTTTTATCTATTTCCATGTAAATGAATATATATATATATATATATATATATATATATATATATATATATACATATACACATATGTGGGTCGCGGTGGTCTAGTGGGTAGAGCGTTGGACTACTGACCGGAGGGTCCCGGGTTCGATTCCCGGGCAAGACGCTTTGGGCACCTGTAGCTACACCCAAGCTAGTTGATTTTTCGGGTACCAGATCTTCCTGGGAAACCATAACCGGCACAGGGAAAGGAACTGGCCCCCTACCCTGATGTGTGAATTTCACACGCCGTCGGGCTTGGTACATGGGTGAGCTCTACCATCACCTTCTAAACCGACCTTCGGATTGATTACTGTGTTTTATATATATACGTACATAAAGTTAGTGGAAAAGGACTACGGTATTCTCTATCATCTCATCTCTAAGACACACACGTAAGAATTGTCTGAAATATCTCCCATGACACGTAATTCTTCAAAAATCAATATAAATTCAACCAATTAAAATTGTTGGATGTTTATTCTGGACTTTACTGTATCTTATATGACTCCTAGAATTTGATAGCACCGATATATCGCGCCGTCAAGAATTCGGTGATAGAAATAAGAGAAATTGGAGATGTGGGAAAACGGAGTACGAGCGAGTATTTCAACCTTTGATGTGAAAATTGTATCGGATCGTTTTATAATTTTAAGACGTCTACTGAACGGATAATGTAAAATGATTTTCTTCACTCAGCTGCATTATGTCGTTTTTACCAGTGATTCTGGCTGTGCAGAAACCAGAGGTATTATTCAGGGGCAGAGGATCAATGGCACTTAGCATGGCATTTGCCGAATTTTTACCGCGGCTTCAGGACATACTGAATGTAATCATTAAGAAAGGTGAAGGGTAAGGGATGGTGAGCGTCGTAAATAATCATGCATGAAAATATTAAAACAGGAATGGATTTTCAAAATAAATATCAGAATAAAATAAGTAGAGAAAATAAAAACTAAAATAAATCGAGATGTGGTTACAAAGAAGATAAATTAGCGGATTAAGGCAGCAATACCTTTGCATCCTACGGAGGTGATTTAAAAAGGTAAGAGCACATGCCTCCTTAACATCGCATATGAAGATAGGGGTACCCAGCCATTAGTTCTTTCCGGGATCTTATTAGTATCATAATCCACACTTGTCGGGGTCGTTACCTTAACGCGATTTTCCTGTTTCTCTCTCTCTCGTAAAATCACATTTCGTGATCAAGGGTCTTACGCCCCAAGTCCAGAGATTAACACCAGAAATAGTGCAATGCTGGTTCTATAATATAGAATTTGAAGAATGGTGGTGGCATATTTTCATCCATTTTGTTATTGTCCATCCATCCCATGTATTTTTCCATTTTGTCGGTCGCTTGGATAACAATAACGAGGGCATATTATGAAGATTAACGATCGCGCCAGGATTAACCTACGTGGGTGGTCTGAAAATTTCTCGACTAAGGAAATTTCAGAAAAAATGTCTTGTATCTTTTTTAGGTCGGAAACTTTTCAGGCCACTCTAGTAAACGTTGATCCGATATCAACATTTAAAATAAAAGAAACTATATACAGTGCATAAAAAAGCATACATTTGTACTACATGTCATCTTTCACTTTCGTAAGTATTATCCATGGTCTGAGTCTTTAGAAAGTGTGTCCCTGTGACACACTAACATTTTTTTCATCTTCGCTACAGAAAACTGGAATTACATGTAAGGCCTCAGGCATGCTTCGAAATGAAGTATTCAGATGATAAATTATCAAAACAAAAACCCTCTTTAAGGAAGAATGGTGAGTGGCAAATTCCCTAGAAGCATTAACGAATTGTAAAAAGAAAGATTTGTTTTTTCTAACGGCAGAAAATAAGGCACAAAAACCGTCGAGTTTCCATAACACGATCATCTACGAGTCGTCTTTTGGTAATTATAAATTGATCGTTATTGGACGTCATTACCATAAAACTGACAATTTCCCTGAAACCCGAAACAGATAACAAGGATTTGCTTGCTTGATAACTATTTCTTTTTCAGACACCATAAAACCAGCAGGAAAGCAATTTCCATCGGAGGTGGGCGATTTAATTTCATCGCAGCATTTTCCATGCAATCAAGAGAAACATTGGAGAAGTCGAGAGCAGTAAGGCACGTTTCATAATAGCCTTTTGCATGCGTAGATTGCTATTTTAGTCTCAGGTACTCGAGTACGTGCAAATCTGAATGTAACATTTATTTACATCGTTTAAAGTATACAGCTTAGCCATTAGTCACCAACATGTAATTCTGATGGTGCATGCCTGGTGTAGAATCACTCCCCTCCGAACACGCACGGCCTCATGACAAAGGCACCATCGGGTTTCAGCGAAATGCTATGATTCAGAATGCAAAGATTGGATCTCAAAACAGCATCGCCGGCGACTGAAGCACCAAACCTCACATCTCCGCCGTTCTGGGACAACGGAGTAAGTGGCATCCAGATATTTATCGCAATGGGAATGCTGGAGGTTTTCGTGGAACCGTGCACAACAAACAGCACTCTTTCAAATTTAAAATCTGGTTAATTCAATCTTTAGTTAGTTCAATAAATATTAAGGAAGTGTCTTTCCTACTTACGGTTCTTGCACTGTTTCGCCCTCATTTTCCGCCAATGGTAATTACAGAGCTTAACATACAATTTAATATGCAAAATGCTTTTCTATTTATCATATTTAATAGCGTAGCTGAATGGAAATTGCTAATGATTTGATTTTAATGAAATGAAAGCTTTTTAATAATTTCCACTTTCGCCATACCTTATGCAATTAATATGACCCAGTACCGGTATCAGTGAAGAGTCCAACTCGACATTTGGGAATTCAATACCCCTTTCTCTTTCGTTCTCTTGAGATTTTTGAGACGTCAAGCCTCAACCTTTTAAACGTAAGAATCCCAAGCATATACGTGTATTTAGTCAATATTCCATCCACGAAATTTAATTTGCAAAGTTTTAGAAAATTAATTACGCAAAATATCTCCTGGAAAGCATTTGAACGCACGGTAATTCAAACGTTCCCTAAAACTCATAATAGTATCATCACCATCAGCTCAATATTTTCTCCAATTCGAAACCTCTTCTACTCTTAAGAGACTTTCTTCTGTTGGATTTTATTCTAAATCTCGAATTCCACACACAACTTTTGGGCATGCATTTATTATTTCGGGAAATTGGTAATAAGTGGTGGTAATGACTGAATACCAGACTAGAGTATTGTCTGCGCGAGGGATATAATAGTATAAACGGACATTGGGAAGTAACCTCGCGGAGTGAAATCACTGCCACCATAATTCAAAAATACGACAAGTCTATTCTCGCCTGCGGGGATGTGGTGCAAAAATCGTTCGCCGACAGGGAAGTTCTATCGACAGCCAGCCTCTGGCTCACGACTGGCGGCGGCCAACGGAGGCAGGAGAGTACTTTTTTATTTTCTTCTTTGACGCCGTGCCGAAAAGTTGCATTGCGAGCCTTCCAAGGGCGGAGGGTCGGGGGCGGGACGGAAGGCAGGTGGCTGGCTGGGAGGGGCGAGGGGAAGGGGGTTCTTCGAAATGCTCAGATTGCGTGGGGGCGGGGCGGGAGGAAGGAGGAAAAGTGCTGAGTACTCACGAGAACGGTCAACGGCTTGTCTTCCGGGAGCCGCGCTTCCTTCTTCGCCTCCACGACCATCGCGTGGAGCCGCCGCTGGCACTCCTCCATGCCGAGCGCCTGCGAACCCGCGAAAAGAGAGAGAGAGACAAGTGAGACAAAATGCTGGGGACATCGTCCGACACAAGTAATTTATCGATACGATACATATCAATGCATATTATACTATATATATTCATCGGTATATTTAAAGTATACCGAAATAAAATTGTCGACATGTCGTTTGATATATCGGAAGAGTTATTCATACACATCTTTCAGCATGAATGAAAGTAACCCTTTCAAAAATGAAACGAACATATGTATTCAATAAGAGACTACTGACATATTAGAAATCTTCACCTTTTTCATTGATATCAGCACTAAACTGAAGTGCAGCATTTGTTGGCAATCGAGAAGTCAACAATTTCAGTTAATAATTACATTACAATAAATTTAATACGAACTCTTCGGATAATTTACCCCCTGGCTAGTTGAGAGCATTACTTTAAATAATATTTTTGCAAGCAATCATTTATGTCAATTTAAAAAAATACATTGCTCGTTATTATGAAACAACAAATTTAATTTAAATTCCGTTCTCATGAATCATCCTTCCCAATTTGTAATTAAGCGAAGAACACAATGCTATGATGTACTACTGCATTGGAGCTGCTGGATTGCTACTGCATTGGAACATACAGGTAGATGTAGATGTAGACCTGTAGATTCCGGCCGAGTCATAAGCCAAAGTCATAAACCAAATGTTAATTAGCAGGATGAGTGCGGAGCTCACCCGGTACTCACGCCTGTGACATAACCTAATCTATTTCTATTATTATTTTAGTACCCTGTAAGCCACTACCAGGGTGTATGGCAAGGGGTGACACTAGACTACTTTTGACACAAAATACTTTCCTCCTAAGCGCGGTCAGACAAAGATATTCTAATCCATTACCGCCAGGGAAAGAATTAAATGTTCAATCGATTCCACACTTTCTATTTCGGTATTCCTGATGTACTAGGCGTTCGGAAGGGAACTATTCATATTCCACAAATTCATCACTACGCATTTTTTTCTTAAGTTTGATTCTAATGTCAAGTGTCGCACCAGCGTTGTATAGCATTTCGGTCATCTGCTAAAGATATAATACTTTAGGCTCAGGATTATTGATATCTCAGTAAACCGCCGGAAAATAAACGTACGAGTATTTTACAAGAAATCGCGGAGTTAATTTCGTTAACGTAAAGAAGGATCAAAAGAGGTTCGATAATACTTCCGTGGAGAACACCTGAAGTGACTTAAAAATGGGCTGGGTGCATTGTCATCAGGAAGTACAGTATGTTTCTTTTCTCTTCCTCTTATGGCTTCCCGGAAATTAATTGCCGCTGAAGGTGTCCAGAGGCACCTCCCTAAATTTCGAAATCGAGGTCTTCCGATATAATCAAAGCTGCTCTTTGAAGAGGTCATTTTTTTCACTTCCAGATGTTTTTTGGACCTTGAGGAGCTACTTTTGACTCCTCATCAAACTTAAGCCAGGCGCCATGGTTTTAATCAGCACACCATGGCTCGAGGAGGGATTCGAAACTGAGATCCTAGGTTGGAAACCCGGGTAGGTCATCTATTAGACTGCACCGCAAATCCGGGATATCGCTGGAAACAGTTTCCCGATATTTCACGGGAGAGCGCATTATCAATGCACCTCCTCATGATGGCCCTCACATGATTACCCTCGGAACGTAGATTTCGACCTGATGATGCCTCGTCATTCTGCGCCGCCTGGATCGCAGCCACAGCCGTTCTTCGTTGTATCCATTGTGTGGTGAAGGACCGCAGTCTTTTGATAACTTCGCTGGCGGCGGAAATTATACGGCGAGAGTGGGGGAAATTGTATGCTTTTAGATCGTTTCCGTGGCAGCTACGATAAATACCAGCGGAAGGCAGGTCGTAGGTGATAAGAAGATGAAGCAATTCACGGAGGCCGGAAGGATACCTCGAGGCGGAGCCGGGGAAGGGATTTGGATAACGCGGTGACGGGGTTATGGAGAGGGGAGTGGCGAGAGAGGCGGTCGAGACAGCGGAGGGCGATATTTCATCTGCCGAGCAACCAACCGAACTGGAGGCTGCCGTTTGTCTTCATTTCCAGTGCAACGACGGCAGCCAAAATATTTACAACCGAAATCACTTTCTGAGGGTAAAGTAATACCACGACTAAACATTAGAATATTGTCAGAATAAATAATGTACCTATAGCCGCATATTATTCGTTTTATCGATAGTACAAAAAATTCACAACTAACATGATAAAACCGCGGTAATCTACATGAAGTTTGGCTTGAATGGCCGAGGGCGGAGCTTAACTCGTAACAACCCCTACAAAGGTTGTGAAATTAACACATTCAGGGTAGGGAAGTGGCTCACTTTCCTGCACCACCTGGGAGTCGTGATATCGGAAAAAGGACACCATTTGGGTGAAGATCAGAATCTCCAAAGTCACCGGGCATTGAGCCAAGATCCTTGGGCCAATATGAATCAACGGTCAACACCCTCGATTATCATCTCATGATAGAGGATGGAAACCAGAACCACATTAATTATTTAGTCCAAGAAAATACAATAGACACAGATATTGGAATAAGTCCTGGCAACCACTGGACGTGGTCCACTGGGCAGTGTGTCCTGCCAAGCACCAAATCCATGTATCATACTGTTCAGATACGAGTGGGGGAACGGGAGTCCAGATGGGCTGTGTTAGGAAGAGGGGGAAAACATCAGTGTCCTTTCTCACTAATGCTTTCCAACGGATACATGTTTGTGGAAAATGCGGTGAAAGGGTTATGGGAAGAACTGGAGATAGGAATAAAATCGGTGGGGAATTTAAAAATTCCGCTAGGTTTAAGTCTGAGCAAGCGTAAGTTATAGACTTTTAGCCAGGGAGTCTGCAAGCATTGCCGAGAGCGTTGGGACGTCAAAGTGATAAGCATGAGATGAAAATGAATGCGAACAAAATGCAGTTTTCGAGAAAGAGAAAGGCTAAGTTAAATATTAAAATAGGAGTTCATAAACTAAAGCAGTTGGAACATTTTACCTATCACGGAAGTGATTTGAACCAAAGCGATCAAAGTAGAAGGGACACGCGAAAAAAAATTGTGTTAGGGAAAGAAGCTTTCATATAGAGAAGGGAATTGATGGCAGGCACCTTGGGTACGGATTTTATGAAAAAGTTAATAAAAACTAAAGTATGGAGCGTGGTTTCGTACGATGCGGAAAAATCATGCGGAATTGCAAGGTGATACGCGTAGATTGGAGGTTTTTGAAATGTGAGTGTGGAGAAGGTTGGAGAAGGCGAAGTGGACAGAAAGCAAAACAAACGAGGAAGTGCTAGGGATGGTGGAAGAGGAGAGGGGATTGTTGGGAGAAATCCAAATTAGGTAGAAAGGATGGATGCAGGGCGTTTTGATTAGCAATAATATGTTGAAGACTGTGATACAGTGAAGGACGTTAGGCAAGAGAGGAAGGGGTAGGAATGTGACGTACGTGTTGGACAGAATAAAGGGAGATATGAGTTATGAGAAATTGAGGGAGGCTTTTTCAGCGTTGGATGTCAGGTTGCGTTCTTTTAGAAGAGGCCAGGTAATACAACGACAGACCGCTACATGTGGCCATCCAAAACCTACCTTGAACCCTTAAATACCAATTAATTGATATATTTGATCAGACTTGCGGACTTTAATACTCACGGTGTCTACATGACTTCTCCCCAAGCAAACCGAAGAATGTTCTCAACAGAAGCATGTGATTTATAGCACTAAGAGACGCAACTCCCAGCTTTTATCCAAATTCATCCTCTAAGGGATACTCAACTCCACAGAAATATCACGGATGCCGTTCACACCAGGGCACTAATATTTTGAACAAAGTACGAGGCTGAGTCAAATGGACTTAAGTGTCCACGGGGTGAACCCAATTGGAAACATGCTAACTGCAAGGTGTTAAGTGGTGAGATTTGGAGCATTACAATTTGTTAAGTTTCTCCACTGGGGGTCGTCTTAATCTTCAGTTTCTAAAGATTTTCTTCATCAATTAGGTCAGCAAGATAATAATATAATACATTTGGTCATACAACATATCTCTTCATGTACTCCACTTTCAGTGTTGCAATCCCGAGGCGAACTTCGAGTGATTATTGAGACAACAAAAGAAGTGTAAATTACGAATGAGTAATTTATGGTCCACTCGAGGAGTAATTAACGAGTGTCTAAGTGGAAAATAACTGTAAACAAGCATGAGTGTTAAAAGGAGTGTTAAATGGATACGTGACTACGGCTATCAAACTTAATTACATATATCTACACCTACGCACACTTATGCCCCGTGAGGACAAACGGTGCCATAATGGGAAACAGAAACGTCGATGATACACACGCGCAGAGCAGTAAGTGTTCTAAGGATCAATAGCAAACAATCAATTAAATAAACAGATGAATGTAATTAAGTCAAAATGGACGACATAATGTGAAAACACTTACAGAGAAGTATGAAAAACCGAGGGAGTGATGTATGAATGAAGAGGACAACAAGAAATTCCTCGGATTCAAACAAAAATGACGCACTTTTGGGTTTTAGACTGACATCATTGTCACGCTGTACAGCATTATGAATACAGGCAGAAACCGATTCTAGTTCTCCCTCTTTGTCTCTGCCCGTCCACCAATTTTATATCTTCACCTTACCCTCACCTATACCCTTGGTGATATAAATTACGTCTGCATTTTCCACGTAAATTCCAAAGTAAAATACCTACCGCCACAATGGGGTAATGTTTTGAATGATTTCATTGGTGGTCCATTCTCGACTGCGGAGGTGGTGATCACGATTTGCGTCCGAACGATGATGTCGAAGGCCAACTTTACACACGTACTCAAACGTTTGGCATATGAAGGGTTATAATATAGCACAATTGAGCCCGTATTACAGAATGATGGCTAACCTCTCGGTTATTGAAGTTATGGTTTTCCTATTAATAAAATATCATCGAGAGGAAACACGGATAACCCTTAACCTATCATAAGTGAAATGACTTAACATAAAATTAATATCATGAAGAGGACTTACGTGAAAGCTGAGGATATTACTTTTAATAATCGTAAAATATTTATCGTTGTTAAAAAAATATTACAGAGTAAATTAATGTAGATATCGAAATTGCTTGATACTTGGAGACGTATTCTCGGAAGGAATCTGATCTAATAGCATGTCTGCAGAGTTGTCCTGTGGCTGCTTTCCAATATTTCCTCGTAGCTTTTCGGATACGGAGGGCGTCAGCATAGTGTCGTTATTGTGGAGAACGAAAAATGCATGCGTTCGCAAATATTCTCAGCTTCGTAACCGAGGGCGTAACCATTAACCTGTTCGTGTAAAGAGTTATCAATCGGAGAGGTACGAAGAGGAGTAATTAGTTCAGAGCTGGGATATCTTGTTGCTTAACGTGTAAAACTTCAGATGATGAGATGAGAATCGTGTTGCCTTTTCCACGAGGAATATTATAATTATTATTGTACATATAACACTACTTCCGCTATTGACATAATATACTGAAGGAAGCTTTATCATTTTATTCTTACAATATCTTGTTTTAAGCCCATAAACAGTACTCTAAAAGTTTTTTTCTCTATATTCAACAAACTAGTACTAATAACATGATTGTGAGCCGATAAATATTTTAATTGCACTTGACGACCCCAAAAATTTAGACATTTTCACCGAAATATTCTTCCGTCAAAGCAAATTTCAAGTTCACCAGGATGTGACGCAAGCATGGAACTTACAAATTCATATTAAAACAAATATAAATTAGTAACTTTCTACAAATTTTTATTACCACTACGCGTTCCTCGGTATCACGATAACATCACGTTCAAGTACTACTCGCGGAATTTGGGATCATATATGATTTTATTTATTATTATATATATGATTTTTCGGGTACCAGATCTTCCTGGGAAACCATAACCGGCACAGGGAAAGGAACTGCCCCCCCTACCCTGATGTGTGAATTTCACACGCCGTCGGGCTTAGTACATGGGTGAACTTCTACTATCACCTACCAAACCGACCTTCGGGTTGAATACTGTGTTTATATATATAAACACATATATATAAAAACATATTTCATATAATGTACATGAAATTAGCACTAGTAGACGAAGATATAAACACAGAAACACACAAAAAGAGAAACTCACTCGGTGTCGAATTGTCGGTGGTCCGAACCACCTTTCTCAAGAAAAAGGACAGAACTGAGGAAAAGGAGGGCCCGGAAGCACTGGATGGAAGGAGAAGATGAGGAAAGGTATGCGAGGGGAAGAGCTTGGAGAGGAAGAGTAAGGCGGGGGATTTTCAGAATGGTGGGGAAATAAGGAAGGTCATGGTGGGTGAAGTTGTGTGTAGAAAGTGATAATTTATGTCTACTATTGAAACCTGGGTAATTCCAGAAATCCAGGAGCCAGATGAACGCTTGATCTATTGTTTTGAGTTTCAGTGGAGGGTCAGAGGGTGGGAGGGATGATAAGATGAATACGCTATAGCATTTGCCAAAGGGAGTGTTGTGTTCGGAGGCGTGTTTGGGGATTGGGAGCATACCAGTTAGGGAAGAATTCTTGCATAAGGTTCGATGGTTATTGATTCTAATATTCAGGTGTGTAGTACACTGTCCAATATAAAAGGCAGATCAAAGTTGGCACGTCAGAAGGTAAACTACATTACTGGAGGTACATGAGGAATTGGTGGGAGAGAATTAAAGAGCGGGTGGGAGAGGGATGAGATTCTGGTTTTGAAAATAGGACATTTTTTGCATCTAGGTTTATTGCATGGCCTGGGAATGGTTTTGTAACCGGGCGGGGATTTAAGGAGTGGATTGGTTGATTTGAGAAGATCTGATAAATTGGCGGGGCGTTTGAAAGTAACAGAGGGACATTTGGGAAAATGGTTGGCGGTGGTGGAATTGCGGTTTTTGAGGATAGGGTAGAGGTCTTTTAGGATTAATCGCAGAGATTCTAGGCCAGGGAAGTATGTGGTGCAATTGGAAAGAGGGTGGGTTTCCGAGGTGGTGGAAGGTTTGGGAGTGTAAGCATGTCTTCGGATCCTCTTGTTAAGGAGGGTTTCAGGATAACCTCGTTTGAGGAGGGATTTATGTTCCTGAATCCCTCCTTAATGCAGTGGTGTTACATATGTGTCCATCCAAAACCTACCTTAACTGGTAGACTAAATAATAATGAAAATACTATGCACTGCAAGTCATTTGCTCTGACCCTCTTTGGGTTTTTTGATTCCCAATGACAACCGAAATGCCTTTCTGAAATGAATCGCAATATTATGCATGTAACCCAATCTGAGGCTAAAGCCAGTTCCAAAAGAGCATATTTTGTAATGAAGTGGACAGACACGGCCAGGCGACGTATGAACGGGCACAGACGGGTGAATATCAAGGCTAGACGGGCAAGGCTTGCCCTTACAATCACTGCACAGCAAGCGTATATTTTTGCCTCATAATCTAAATCAATGGGTCTGATCAAATTGTCATGTGTGATTTTTACGTCACATTTCCTCTACCTAACATAAGACTGCATTTTCCAGAAATACAAGTTATGCCGATTCTTGATTCCATCTAAATCTTTACCCGAAGAAAAATGAAGGTAACTTAGATTCAAAAAAACCAAACATTATCATCTTTTTTTCCTTGGCCAGGGAAAGAAATGGATATGGGATAAAGAGAATGCACTCCATTGTGTATAATAGTGCGCTCATAATTTTTTCAGCAGATGACGAGTTTTCTTCGGGTGTCTTGATTTTTCTACGGGCATTGGAGAGCCAACATATTGTTTCACCTCTTAATGTATTTGAAGGCTTGCTAAAAAGGTCATATTCAATCAATAATATTAAGCTATCTTTCATTTACCCCATTTAAACCACTCTGTTAAACACAATGCCCGATTCTGGAAGGAGAACCAGTGCCCTGGCCAGAATTGAAAGTCCTGTGCCTACGTAAAACCCGAACAAAGATCAGTCGTAACTTGAATACCACGACTGCACGGACGAAATTTCCGCATTTTGGAAATGAGAGGGCTACTCTGCCGCCGAGCACCACCGAATCGATGCCTCGAATCGAAGTCCGCTGCTTCGGATGCATCCCACACCGATCTCTTTCGACGGCAATCCCATCGACGAATCAGAGTCGCGTTTTAACTAAATTAGCCAGAGAGGGAGAGAGACAAGGTCGCATTACAAATGCGTGTCCGGTCGGGAGGAGGCGGGGGTAGGCATGCAGCTCCCTCTCCAACGACAGGTCTTTCGAGTCCTTTCTAAGAGGGTGGGGAGAGGAGGGAGACCGACGCCCCCTCCACAGCCCTCGCCAGAGGGCGGACGCAAGGGCGGGGCGGAGGAAATCCGAGCGCCGGAACTCTTCTCCCCCTGCCTCCGCTCGCCCCGTTAGCGGCCCGCGGGCACGTCGGCGGAGACGTGGGCCGCAAAACGACCGTGGTGGAACAGCTCAAAAAAATGGGGGGTGGGGGAGAGGGCGGGAGTGGACCCGACTGACGACGGGGATGGAGTCCTTGAGGGAGGATTCCTGTGCAGAGAGAGAGAGAGAGGGCCGGGAAAGGAGGGGGGTGGACGATTAAGTGCGGTAGTTTCCACGGAGGGTACACACCCGTCTCTTGTATTGGTCTTTGTCCCTCTCTATCGTGCCAATGGTTCACGCGTTCAACGACATTCTACATTTGTTTCGACCCAAACCCCAAACAGAGGTTCGCACGTGCAGTCTAGATAGCGTGGCGCATGGCGAATATAATTCACGCGATACTGGTACGCAATTTGCATTCATTCTTCAGCTCTGATTACTTTCTGTCTCCTTATTTCCATCCGAAATGCATATTTTTTCCTCCCTCAATCTTGATTTTCCAAAATGTTCACTTCTACAAAGGCTTTCAGCACCCAATTACATCTCAATATCTCCTGCGTCCTCTTCTTCTGCCTTCTTCCAACAACTTTCTTCCTTCCTTCCTTTTCTTTCAAATCTATAATTTCATCATTTGTTTTCCTTTCCACCTATTTCATTTCCTTCATTATTCTCCACACCTACAACTCAAAAGGCCTCAGATTTTCCCTTATTCTCTTGCCTTATGGACCAAGTTTCCGATCGACACAAAGGTATGCTCAATATTCGAGTTTTCACGAGTAACTACTTTAAATTTTCAATTTAGGTTCCTCTCATGAACGGCATATACAGATGTGGAATAAATATCTACGATACATGATGGAACAATCCAAAATTCTAATCGTTCATTCTATGTTAACGAATGGCAGTTCCCCATAAATGCCCTTAAGCAACCACAATGAAACACTGGCTATATAAAAGAATTGCCTTACTTTCCGATAAAAATTATTCAGCATTACTCGAGATACGCACGAAATGCATCCTTTATCAAGGGTCGAAAAGGAAACGTTGCTTATGTCCTAGGGCCTAGCCCGCAAACGCCGACGCCATGATTAACAGGTTACGCAAATATTAGTGAATGTTTTCAAATGAGCGCGACAAAAGTGAAAGGGTAATGAGTACTCTGCGTGCCCTTTTAATTCCAGGATTAGCACTCCAATCCGTTGTAGTCAATTTAAATTCCTCATTATAGCCGCTAAAGTTTTATATTTTTGGGGCGCGGTGGCCTAGTAATTTGGGCGCTAGGACTGATGACCGGAGGACTCAGGTTTGTTTCCCTACGGTAACTTTGCGTCACAGGCGGCATAGAGATTGGACCTGGCCCTTCCTCATTACCCTGTCAGCGTGACTCCCGCACACCGCGTAGGGAGTAGTACTTGGTGAGCTCTGCCCTCATCTGTAAAACCAACTACGGCTGATTACTGTAGTGACCCTGATGATTGCTTTCGGGAAATAGTCGTCCCTGAATTATTATTTTCGCCCCCAATGACGTGACAATGCGGTGTGTCAATAAATCCATATAAAAGGGCAGTCACTGGACCGCGCACTTCTCTTTGTCTATTGACTCGGCTTTTGAAGTGGGATGAATCAATATTGTGAGGCTCTTGTACGATAATATATTCTTCTTTGCCTGGCCCATTTCTTCGGGGTATCACATTTGAAGTCGCCCTCAATCAACAACGGAAGTCATTATTTGCCAGCATAGGTTTAACCGAGTAAGTGCAAAAAACGATAAATATCAACATGGATTTAAAGTAATTATTGGTCGAATATGTGGAAACGTCCTCAAGTTGCTTGGTATGGTACGTACGTGTAAGTTTAAGCGTACAGTCTTGAAGATGGAGGTTAGCGAGAATGGAAAAGGAAAAGTTTTGTTAAAAGCAAGTCTACTCGGTTTTGCGTGCTTCGTGTTTTTCATAACAATGCGTTGGGACTAAGTAAAAGAAACAACAAATAAAGGAAGGCTTCTCGGGGGACCATTCCCCCTTTCCCGTCCCCCTTCCCCTGGACCCGCACTTGCCTCTCCCTTCCCTTGCGAGGTTCTTCGACAACATTCACTCGCGACCCGTTCGTTAGGAATAGTGGTTAGTGGCTCATTAGGAATAGTACGCTAAGGCCCTCCCTCTCAATCCAACATTCACCCTGACCCGCCCGCTCGACTCTCGTCCATTGCCTCACAACACCAAACCAGCGCAGTTCACTTCTTTCATTCATTTCTATCACCAGTCTTTCAATCACACCTTCAGATGCTCTTATCATGGCCCATTCATTCTTCATTTTATCTCTCCTATTTTAAACACAAACAACCCTCGAGTTTCAAGAAACTGCGGGAGATTCCGCGACAGTAACTTTTGACGGAGCCATCCGTTAACATGCATTTCATTGCAATAATTTCAGAGTGTGAAAATCATTCGCCTTGACCGGGATTCGAATCCGGATCTCTCCATATCCGGGCGAATGATTTTTACACTCTGAAATTGTTGCAATGAACCCTCGAGTTCCCACCGCATTCAGCTGACATTTGCAAATAACGCCCAAGTTTCACCTCCATTTATCATTTTCTCGACTTCAAGATAAAAATGATGTTGCTTCATGCCTCGAGTGATGAAGGGGTCTCGACACCTTCCACAGAATCATTACAAAAACTTTTAACAAGAACCAATAAAAAATTATTTCATAAGCATCGAATTAAATTCGCTAATGTGTGTACATACAGGCAAGCAAATACGTGTTTATTTTGCACAGAAGTTAATTGTTATCTTTCGCGTATTTACACTGGTGGCCATGAATTACCAGTTGGTAATCAGTTTCCATTGGAGGTAACAAGGACCCCTAAACCACTCTGGCATTCGCGGCGCAATTTCTTTCATTTTCCGCAAAGAAACCAAACTTGAGGGCACATTTCGTGTGTGGTGATGCATATGCCTCCTCTCTATTTCTCAATTTCAAATGGGGACGCGACAGAGGTTGGATTGTGAACCTCGGAAGTCGTGGATCAGCTCATTGAAGCAGGATTCCCGACGCGGAGTGTCCTTTGACCCCAGCCAACGAGCCAGCATTATCCATTTGACTCGCTGAATGACTTCGATGACCATTACAATGATTTCCCTAACAGCACAGCAAATATGTACACAGGTTTGGCCTTATAGCCGAGTAACCCTCCTACCCTGTGTTAAGTCGCGGTCCCGGAAGCAGCGATAAGAGGTCAAGCGTCCACCCTCGACGCTTCTGGTTGTCCGTGTGTGGGGCACGTTGTCCGTGTGGGGCACGCTCCCCAGTGATGCCCTCACCCCGAGGAGACGCGTGTTTCGAGTCTATATTCTTTGTTGAACTGAGCACCAAATAATAAAACCATGCGTTTTGAATTTACGGTGCCCTCTCCATTTGGCCCATAAACCTTCATTTTCTTCCATATACCACAAACCTAAATTCTTACTGTTTGCGAAGGACATTCCTTTAATAATCAGCAAAATATTTACCTTACTTTATTGGAAGTACTTGGCGTTTTAATTTCTAATTTAATTTCGTACAGGTTCTCGCGATACACACTGTCTGTCAAGGCATGAACCTCAAATATGGTTGGCAGCAAAATTAGTCGCGGAAACCCAAATTAAGATAACGGATAATGCACACGGATTCAAGAAATAATATTGACAAGAATATCGATCAAAACCAATAGGGGGAAAATGAAAAATTCATTTTCATTGAATTCCGTCATTGTGAGAGTAATTAACTTCAAATGATAATTCTTCGAAATTTACGGTCCATCACATCGTTCGTGCCCGAGAAATGGAGTGGTGACGACGGGATGTACGATGGAATGTGTAAGGCGTTACAAGCGGCAGATTTTTCAAGAAGAGAGTATCCCTCGTGATTTCTCAGTCTAAAAAAGACGATGATTACGCACTCGTAAAAGTTGTGACGACTGAAGCGATAAAGGTGTTTCCGCCAATATTCTGCCCGTCGAACATAATCACGAAAAATTACGAAACTGGGAAAGCACCGGAAAATTTCTCTTATCTAGAGCATACATTATCAGTTTATGAGCAATCATTAATGACTAAATGTTTTGATGCGCTCCCTTGATAAACACTGGCTATCTTTTCCCGCATCGCATTCCCATAAAAGGTTCTTAAAAAAGTGAGACATCCAGCATCGATCGAGTTTCATAGGAAAAAAGAAAGACTGTCATCTGTGGGCAAGGCGCGAAACGCTCTGTCGGCCATACTGTACGGGGGAAGGGGAAGGGGGGCAACGCACGACGTGCCAAACCTGCCCCATTCTCATTCAACTGGCTCAATTAAACGTGCCCTCCGAATAAACGGAAAGAGTCGCGCACAAGGAAAACTTTCGACCGGGATTTCGATTTGAAGTTTCGCGGAAAATGCTTGCTCGCACTGCGTGTCTCAAGTGACGCCTTCGTGGCCGCATCACGCCCACACTCATCACGTCACATCGCCGTTTTTCCTGAGGCCTCACCTCACCCACGACCTTGTGTCCCTCCCACCCGGTTCACCATTTCTTGACATCTGATCCCGCATTCAGGATCACTTCATCCCAGTCACGAGTGTGGCAAGGGCCCCACGGACTTCGCGCGCCGATTAATCTTTCGAGGGGCAAAATTAAATTTGTTTTTGAGTTTCGGGAGCTGAAATGGCATTGTTGCCGGTGGCATATCTAGTGGTATCTTATACGTGAAATACTGTTATGTTTTCAATCCTCGAGATTTTTTAAGTCCCGAAAAACTAACTTTTATCCATTTATTTACATCTGTCATTATCGATCTCTTATCAAACTACTTTTTGACCAATACGACAAAGAACAAACCTACGATCCATTTACATAGCGTTGCATTACAATGGGCAAGGGTGAGCACCTTCCCGTAGAACCTGCGGTCTAGAGCAGTCTTTTATCTTCTCCCTTCGAGTGTGCGCAATAATCCCACAGGTAGCTGCTCAACACAGGAAAGGGTGACCGTTTGCGCCACACCGTCCGTCAGCACTGGAGGGGTGCCGGCTGACGGAGAGGTGAAGTCCGGTGTCGTGTCCCGAAAGGAACGACGAATGATGGGCCGAAAAACCATCTTGAACCTCGCAGCAATTGCTGCGTAGTTTTCCGCAGTGACATTCAACTTTTCCGGGTACTCTCTCGAGGATTCAACTAAGGCGCGGCAGTTTTTCCGGCGTTTATGCCACAGGACGCTTACAAATCCTTAATGCAACCCGAAAAGTTAGTAACTGCTAAAATGTAACCGCAACTGCTAAAATGATAAAGCAGTAGATCAAGATAAAGTATAAAATCCGGCTGAATGGAAAATGTTTCATATAGACGTGAGCTATTTTTTGCGAAGAAATAATACGATATGATATTGATACGAAATTATTTATTTACACTAGGGTGAATTCCACCCCCAAAAAATTGTGCCTGCAATGCGTGCAAGTCGAACCTGCGGCTAGAACAGAAACATTTTCAGAGTGCAGGACATGAAAATTGGCCTGGATTGGAGAGAGCGAGAATATGCCCTTTTGGAGTCTCGTCTCGCGGCAAATCAATCTCACCATAAATTGGGAGGTTCGGGTTCGAACCCCGCCATGGAACATACCTTTTTTCTATTAACGTTTCAGCTCAAATGACCTCTTAATTCCATGCGCGTGACTGCGTACGACGTGACGTAGTGCAATTTCCCGCGGCGTAAGCCTTCCTTTGGTAAAGTGTTCCAGGAAAATCGCTCATGGCATCACAGTCGCGGCGAATTTCCTTACGGCTGCTTCGCTTACGGCACCGGAGATAACCTATCGGCGAGCGCAAGGAGGAAGTTTGGTCCCGACCAATCAGATCAACCGCCTGCGACTGTGGCGCCGATGACCAGCGCGAAGCGAATTGAGAGCCGTCCTGGGGTGCCCGCAACCAGTGGGTCACCGCTAGTACGAGGAGGAAGGGGGTGCGTGTTATGGGGGTTTCTCGCCGTCGCGGGGATGCGATTTTCCCGAGCCCAATTAGCGATGGGGGTCGCGCCATCTCGCGCGCGGTGGTGCGGGCGTGGGTGGGGGTTCGACGTCCCTCCGACCAGGAAAAGTGGACGATGAACCCCAACTTTCCAGCCGTCGACTTTCCTCCCCCAACCCTTGTCGCTCGCACCTCTGCCGATGTCGGACGCGTATTGCATAAGACGCTGCACGCACGGGCAGACAATACACTCGCGGTAATTTATGGCGACACTCGCTTGGAGGGCAGGAGGGTAAACAAGCCAGGTTCAGTGCCGCAGTACATTACGGAGATTGAAATGATCGCGGAGAAGACGGAAAGGTGACACGAAGTGATAACGAGAAGCTCGCTCGAACCTCCACTAAGAGTCAGTTGTAAAGTAATAAATGAAGTGCGCTAAGGAGCAACCACTTTATAATCCATCGCCCCTAGGTTGAAATGTGTAAGTCACGCGAGTGTGATTGCTAAGGCAAAGAAACATTGTCCACAAAAGGTTCATCATTTTTGTATCAGTATCTTAGCTATCGCTCATTCCGAAATTATTTTTCTTCAGCCTTCAATTCAAATACAAATTGTAGAATAATTCACGGTATCTCTGTGGAAAAATGGGAAATATCAACGTAGTGTGCCTCAAAAATGCTCTAAAAAATGGAATATAAAATATCAAAATCTATAACATCAACAGATTTTATAATATCATTCCCTAGAACACCCAAGAAGTAAATGCGGTAAGCGATCTCAACAACTCTTGCACGTACACCATTCTATGGAGGTAAATACCAAATTTTGTTTTCAATTACCCACTAAATTCGCAGCAATAGTATCGCAATTTTCGTATCAAAACGACAACTTTCAGAAATGCATTTGTTAACGACCAACATTATTCAGTCACATCGATTATATTGAGGGTGATTCTTTTATGGGTAGACTCAAAAAATGGCCGAATTCACACAAAACGATTTCATTATTAAGAAATATCTCTCATATTGATCGTTCGATCACGACAATGATGATTTTACCCCATTCACGCAGTCACGCACAAAAAGCATACCCTATCTAGGAACAATGGAAAAACTAAATCCGATTAAAAGTTGGGTTTAGGAAATTGAATTTTAAACTCATCGGCCTTATCGTCGTAAACACAGCAGATTTACAGCAGGGATAGGATTTTAAACAGCAATCTTAGACAGCAGAAGGGTCCATCATCTTCCGGCCATTGCTACCTGAGGGAGGGGAGGATGAGACACTATTTCCGCGGCTCAAGGCCCTCGGACCACACCTCGTCCTGCTGTCCTCGAAGGTCGAGTGAAGGTCGGGCAAGGTTATGGGCCAATGGGATTCCGGCAGACGCCCAGGGAGGAGGAAATTGTTGTCAAGGCATCGAAGGCAGACTCCCATCCCCTAAACCACGACGAGTCTTCTACTTAATCGTTGATACGGACATCAAAGCTATTGCTGTGTGTCTGAGATGACAACTGTATTCACAACTGTCAGACTCCATTCATCACAAGCTTCGGCTTGAAATTTAACAGTAAATTATTGTTACAGGCTAACGTTCGAAATCATGCCTGATGATGCCACAATTCGATGAAACGCATAGTACCTTAAAATAAAATCCGTGGAAAAGTACAAAATGTTTTAATACGGTAACGTTCTTCCGCCATAATGACGCGTAAAGTAGACTTAGTTCTCGGAAACAACTTTGATATGCGTGGATGTACGGTTGATTCTTTTTCTCTGCCTGCTTCATTTACTGACAGCCTGTGATTCCAAAACCTTCGGTTTTTCAAAACATCGATGCACTAAATGGGTTAACAACAGTTTTTCAGAACAGATCACTTAGAGGGCCTCACTACAGTGAAATTGCTGTGGGTTAGAAGTCTCCGGCCGAGGAAACCTGGGTCATCACGTCATCCGTTTATTCCAGCCACGGCCGTGTTTAAACGAGGCCAGGTATTTTCCTTGATGTCATTCATCCTGGATTCAAGTTCTTGAACATTAAAGCACATCATTTCCTTTTCTCACAAAAATTATTTCGAACTCCTCCTTGAACCTGCGGCAGGTCAAATGAAGAAACGAGGCACACAATGTCTCGGACAATACGATGATCGAGACGGAAAGGCTTGACGCGATAAAAAGTCCACTTAGCGCTACTCCCAATTGGCGGAGCACGACCTGGCTTAAGACGGTGATCCTCTGGCCACGACGGAAAAATTTTCCGAGGTTTCCTTTTCGTTCATAATGTTTTTCTTACTTGAATGAAGCATCTGGTTTTATTATTTCCTATTCAATGTGCACCCCTGCCATTTAAAATGTAAGTCACAAGTTGGAAGATTATAATCTGCCGGTACCTCCGAAAAATATTGTCATCACAAGATTACAGCGTAATGTACAATGTAAGTTTGAGAAACGTCGGGTTGTTGATCTTGGCACTTTGAAGAACCACACTACGCGAAGGATTCGGGGCGCGAGCTCCATGTGGCACGGCCGCAAGAATGGCGGCGCCTCTTTGTTTAGGTTCGTTAACCTTGTGGCACTTTCGCTGACAGAAAGCACATCACGATCGAGGCGGGGAAAGAAAAGAGGATCCCAAGGCAACTGCCTCCAATCCAAATGAATGCGACAAACGGAGCACGGAAAAACATCGACGAATCGCCCTTTCGATCGAACTTTGCTTCCTTAATCATACCATTCCTATACAATTTCATGGACAAACCGGTTAATTGATTTTTAAAATATATGATCCTACACCCTTTTTTTAAAGAATATCTCACCAGCTTGTTCGTCAAAATTATGGGGACCTATCCTGTAACCGTCCTTACCTTTTATTTTGCCTGGAGATGGAACTCAATAAATAAATGCACAATGTTGTATTTTTTTATTTGAAGATGTTATCGGTAAATTAGATGGCAGATGTAAGGATGGAGATAACAGCTTTTAAACTCTTTAGATGGGAAAATAAAAAAAATAAAAAGTTCTAGGACATGAGACATATCGTAACATCGTCCGTGAATGCAGGTCCAAAATGATACTTTGGAAAACGATCGTAATCATGTAGGTCGAAAATCCATCGTTTCTAGTGATCTCTTTTGCTAAGTATTTTATAAGTGCGTCATTACTAATCGACCAAAACATTTATTGAGGACTGTCACCTTGAGGACCGTACCCCGCGAGGTGCGCGGGGGAAGGGCAGGGAAGGGAAAATCATTCTGACACGCCCTACGGAGCACGAAGGAACGGGGCAGAGCCCAGGTGAACAGGCGAATCCGCTCCCAACGCCCTTACCAACGACGTGAGGCTGAAACATGCGGGCACTGGAGAGAGGAATCCCATCTTTTGTATTGAACAGGAATGTGTTTGAAAAAAATACTTAACCACTCGTTTTTCCATTCAGTCCCTCAAACATCACTCGAAAACCAACCATTGAATTACAACGAGAGAAAATTGAATGCTTTCGAGTTCAACATTCCGGTAAAATACCAAGTCACCATTATTTTACAGCTGAGTAGGGCGAGTTATTTAAAATTGGAAAATTTCAAGAAAGATAATGCGCCTGTGTGCATATAGGACGACTTAAATCAATCCGAATTCATAATGTGACAATAAACGAGATATTTTCATTTCCAGTACTCTTTGCAGTCTATTTCTTGAAAGGGCTAGGGCATAAATTATTCAAACATAATGGAGAATCGCTATTAACGATCAAAACATTGAAACCACAATATTTAGAAATTTCAAAACATGATTGCGTTATCTGGACGATGGCTGGATATCAATAAAACGACAGCGATGCGTACAGAATTTTGGTAACGAGGTAGAGGGGGGATTGGTCCGCAGGTCTTCCACGCAGAAGGTACGGGATTCGATCCCAGGTCAAAGTATATATTCTTTGTTAGCATCATTTGCGGCTTCACTGAGGGTGGAGAACATTCAATGGGCGAAAGGTAATCTTCCGAAATGGTCGTCGACGTACTTCCAGATTATCTGGAGCCAGAATTCATAACCTGAAGTCTCCCTTGCCTACTGCATGAAAATGTTCGGTCTGCATTGATAAAAAGACGAACGCATGAAATCAAATGGGTTCAGAGCTGAACTTTGGGTGGTGCGAATACACATGTTACCATTGCTACGAAGAGGCATAAATAAGAAATTAAAAAAAAGATCTCGCATATTAATTTGGAAGGCACAATATTTGATTTCCTAAGTGTTGTTTTTTTAACTTCCCATCAATGAACATCCTGAACAGAATACACCTCTAACATTCTGAAACAAATCCTGAAGGAGGACCTGAGCACATTGATTGCTCCCTACACACAAGTACAAAGAAACTAACTAATCGTAAGAAAATGAAATTAGATAACTCGTACCTTCTACATAAATTTTTATAAACCCAAATGTGGTTACTTTTTAATCATTTATCCAGTTATTCTTATTTTCCAACTCATGAAAACATTAAACGGTCACTGGTCAAATCAACAAATTTTATCCATACAAAAAATGATCCCAAAATTATTATTTCAAAAAGGCGAATCCATTTTTTACATATCGCATCTTGGAAAATTAATGTATTCGGTACAATATCGTTTTCCTACAAAAGACATTTAAATGAAGGGAAATATATCCCACCATTCAAGATTGCTTTCTTTATTTTTAAGTCGATACTTACGGGGCGTCGTACAAAAAAACAACGGAATTGAAAACAAATGCATGGAACACGTTCGCCGAGGAAATAAAAATCGGAGATCTAACAGAAAAAAATCAGTAATGGTTCTTTTATCTAGGACAGCACAAAATATTTTGGACAAATCAAACTTATGTCATGTACAAGAATATATAAATTATCATAGCCACATTTATTTTGCTTTCCGATATGAGCACAAACATAAGCCACTGGTCCCAGAGAGAAAGTAAGATTTTGCCAAGGTCGTTCAGAAAATACCGACCACATACACTGTGGAAAACCAGCTTATTTCCATCTGAATGTGTTCTTTCCCACTTCATGTGCAAATCAATATTTACCCTAACGATATTGAGACCAAAAGAGAAGTACAAGATCAACATCTAGAAGTAATTAATTATATTACACAGGCAAGATATAAATGCTTATTTAAGGTTCTTCTATCTACGATTATACTCGTATTATAGACTATATTATCTTTGAGCGTGGATCTTTCCCTCATCCTCCTATTTCAAATGTCTACCGGTATTGTCACGAAATATAATTGACAACTTGGACGCCGTGCTCGCTAGGAACCATGCTCAACTTAAGGAAAGTAAAAAATGAATTCAAAAAGTCTTAAATAAGAAAGTAAAGGCGCTTCAGATAGGTATGAGGGACGAAATTTATTTGAAAGTAAGGGAAGAAACGGAAGTTACCCTTTCCCATTCCGGCAATAGTCATGACCGGGTGATAAAGGATTCGGCAACCGATTCCTATGACCGGGCGGGTCATCCTGCCTCGGGGACCACTGCGCTTCGGGAGGGCGCTTGAAAGGGGTCTGCCTCGTCAGGTGCTGCAAAGGGCGTCGGGTGCCCATTCTACATAGTCCCGAGCCACGTAGCGTAGCAACGGGACGTTGGCCTTGATATTCACGCTCAGTCTCCAAGGACGGGTGGATATTCGGGAGGGGTGGAAGGGAAAAGAAGAGACGAACTATATCTTAACGGTGGTTAATACTGTCGATTGAACGGCGGAGTTGTTTCCCTTCGAATGCAAACGGGAGGCAGCGTACTAGATGAATTCGCTTTTCAAGCACACCGAATCATCGATCAATCATCGGCAGGGAACGATTGAAAGACCTCCACTGAATGATTTCAAGTAGTGGAGGCGAACTCACACTTTCGAGGTTCGTTTACAACCGTTTCTCGTTTACTATGCGCGTGTTACAGTTTCAGATCAATAATGTAGTCTCCATCGGCGGAGGTAGGCGTTTTGATGGACACAGCGAGGTACCACACTTTTTAGCCTCTCCTAACACGATTCTAAACTTCACACTTTTCTTGCTTAAACTTCTCAAAGCTCACCTTAAAGTTCACTTTTAAAGTTCTTCGTCACACCTCACTCAAAGTTCTTGCCATCAACTCCCGCCATTTAGAATATCTTCAGATAATAATGGAAATATTTTTATTTTCTCACTAATTTTATCATATTCATCGAATACACTAACCGAACTGGTATTTATGGTTATTTTTGGAATAAAAATTCCTGGATTTTCTGCTCATCAGTGCGTTTCCAGCGATCTTCTTTTCTAGCGCAAAACATTTGAGCCATATCCACCGAAAGGAGGGAACTGAAAAATGCTCTAAAGTCTCTCGTCCTACGACCTCCACACAGACCAACGCTCACGTTTTACATCAAACCTAATTGCCGGAATGTTTCTCCACAATACCTGAAATAACCACAGTTTTCTCTTCAGGAAATCAATTTATCGAATTCCTTTTCACTTTCCGCAGGTCTTAAAAATAACAGGTGCTAAACGTTTAGCTTATGCTAACTGTTATGCGGCCATATATTACTCTGGAAAATTAAAGAGTCGTAGCGATCTTCACGAATACTGTAGTTGCGGACTTATCTTCGAGCCTTGGACGTATCATGCATTAGTTCTGGGCTTATTTAACGTATCGAGTCCATGTCACTTCCAAAAATAAATTTTAACCTTTCTCTCCGTCATACTCGTTTACTGTAGCCACGGTTTCATAATGGTTGCGTAATTGTGCCAGAGACCGAAATTTATCTGTAACTTCAAGGTCGTAAGTAGGAGTACCTACCACAATATATTGACATTTTTAGAAAATGTTCGCCAACCTACTTTTCTGCGGTAAATTACCATAGCAAAGCCCTTCCAAGACGACGGTAAACCCTCCGGGTAGATGCAAGGTATTTAATTTTGATTTAGGATTTCAGCGAAATTCGCACCGCAGAGAAAAAACGGCTTTACACAGGTGCGCCCCCACCGAGGAGAAATGGCGGGCGATGTTGGCGGGTAAAGCCGGTTTGGTCGCGTGGGAGGCAACGCCTATGAATTCCCATTCGATGGGTGACTGCCTGATTGCGAGGGCAAATAAACAATACCAATCACCAACATTCTTTTGCGTCCATCTACCCGGATTGATGAACAGTAATGAGTTTTCGTGCCAGAGTGAACTACCCTATTCGGGTGATAATACTTTTTTTACGCCCGAGTACAGAGATGGTCGAAATCCCCCCCCCACTCAGCCACCAGGGCCCGCGATCCCCTCTACTCTCTACACAACCCCTCGCAAATGATCACCCGCGGGACGGCATTTCACCGTCGAAAGCAATCCGCTCTCGCGCGCCCACTCCTGCGCTGACCTCAATCGGAGGAGCCCCACTCTCCTCCCTCCGCCCCCCGCAATGGCGGCAGGGGGGACACCTCCACATGCTTGCTCCCGTAAGAATATGCGGGTGATTGGGGAGGGGGGGGGGAATGTTATGCGCGGGAGTAGGCGAATGTTATGCGCCGCTTTAACACTATCATGGAATTTCTAATCGCAAATATTAGGACGAGCCATCCAATATTTAAAAAAAAATTCATATGCACATCAGAACCGTTCATCCACGCGTGCACCCAGCTAGTTTGTCCCACGTGGCTCATCCATGACGCAATCGCACCGTTTTGATTTCACGTCACCCTCGGTAAAAATATATTCGCTGAGAGAGATAAAAACTTCTACGGTGAATATTGAATATAACTTCACGCTGATGGACTTCGAAAAGAGTATAAAGAATATGGAAGCCGTAAAAAATGCTCGGTGAAATTGGCTGTATCGATACATATATAGGGAGTGTTATGAAACGCCATAATGTATCTCCCTGGCATTGACTTGATCGCCTTTTTTTCTAATATTCTCTGGTACTAAAGTATGATCATTCCATGTCAGTTACATTCAGGCTTTCAACTTACAAATCAACCACTATAACTTCGTGGACCGAATGGAATTTCGGGCAACTGATGTAATCATTTGCGCGAGTGGCATTTCGATGATGCGGGGAAGTGGGGAGGGGGAAGGGGCATAGGGGGGAGAGGAGGGGTTGATGGCGAGGGAGCGCGATGTCGGAAGGCGACGAAGTTGACGAATTCTCTCGCGCTCGAAGGACTTACTCCATCACGTTCACGCAAGCCGAGAGTAGGGTGCATTCTTTTGGCATTGCACCCAATTAAATGTTTTAATGAATTCGGAATTTCTGAGTGGAAAACTGAATCGACAGAGTAGAACTTGACGAATAATTGGAAAAGGCATCGTGTCCAAAAAATGAATAACTCGACAAAATAGCCAGACTCAATGCCATTGGTATAAGGGAATGCATGACGAATTTTTCATATCATAATATTCTTATACGTGAAACGTAAATATTATTACGTCACATAGCAAACTTTAAAAATTGGTAAAACGTTAAATAATTGCCTGTAACGATTGCCGAGATAATATAGGAAATATGAACCAAGTTCAATGTTGAAATAATCACTCGAAAAAATCCCATCAATATACAGCGCATAACATCACAATTTTATAAATTTAATATAATATTATAAATTAAGGAACGAATACAAAATAGACTACAAATGATATCCCTTGGATATAGAATGCTAACAAAGATGACAACAGCTAAATATCACAATTTGTTCACACGAAGGAAACCGCATTGGTTTCACGCTTGAGTGAAAAAATAAAAGCTCAAAGGAATGCGAATGGAAGAGAAATGTTGGATCGATAGTATCCGCTATTGGCAAAGTCTTGAACCCATATTGGTCACCGTTTCACTCACTCACTATTTAATTTCTGCAAAATATTCCATACACCTTCTAAGGAAAAGAAGAGAGGCGATAAGAAAAGGAAATCCAATATTCATTACAAAATATCATTGACGTCAAAATGTAACTTCACAAGCTTGAAGGGTCTCGATAAGTAATGCCCCCCCCCCCGGAGGCATTTTCACGTTGAGTGGGGGAGCGGTCGCCCTTCGGGTTTATTCTGGTGGAGAGTGCGAGAGTGCCCGCCGTATCAGCCGACAAGTCTCCGCACTGAGACCTGACGATGGGAATATTTCCGCGGAAAGTGATTTTGGAATCCGACGTTACCAATAAATTTGACTTTCCCTCGAGGTGGGAGATAATTTCACGGGTGAGCACTTAAGAATATTGGAAGAAACTGCAAACTCGACTTATTTAAGAATTCCAGCATGGTTCCCCGCTCGTAACACCTCGGTGCATCATTCATCTTTCTTTTTCAAATATTATCTCATTGAAGTCCCTATAAATCATTCCGGTAACGGATTTTAAATATAGTTTTCCGGAGCCAATAAAATGGTCGTTTAGATAGTTTTTCAGAGTCTTAAAAACTGGTGGCGCACACCTGCCATTCCCTGTGCGCGCAGGAATTCTGGGAAGAACGGAAAACGGCATCATCCACACTTCGACCGTTGTGCTCTTCTGTTGATAGCTTACCGTACGACCAATACGAAATTCCAGTCGAGAAGGTCTGAAGAGTTTACGCAAAAACGCAACGATGTATGCATGTCCCGGGGAATACGTTACGACGCAGACAAGTCTGCGAAGCGAAGGCAGCGTGGCGGGAGAGGGGGGGGGAGCGAGTGAGAGTTTTTTGCGCTCTGAGGGAGGAAAGTGGAAGGGAGAGGAGAGTGGATGGGGCGAGAGATTCCTCACCTGAGAGCGAAAGGGGGGTGGGCAGGCGGAAGAGGGGGGCGTAAGGCACGGCGGAGGGGGAGGCGGCGGGTGAGGGGGAGACGGAGAGGGGCGTGAACAGAGGGGCAACAACAAACAGACGAAAACAAGGGACGTCGGCCTTGACGTGAATGCGGCGGAAGGACCCTCCAAAGCTCCGTACTCACGATGTACCCTCCCCCCCTTCTCCCCCACGAACCAAACACTCAATTAACCCCATCCCCCTACCCCAACCCCCCCCCCCCCCCGAAACTGTGAATTCGGCCGCACACTCCCCAATAACTTCTCCGACCGCCTTACGGCTCGATTCCGCTCACGAATGCCTCCGGCAACAGCATCAGCACTTGTCCCATTTTCTCGCCACAGTGTGGAATTTACACATTCCGCTCCAAGATCTACATCCATACCCCGCAATCAGACGCAAGGGCGTGTGGCGGTAGGTGTTAGGAAAATATGAACACAAATATTAGTTCATTCTGGAATTTTCGCCTATTTAGACAACACATACATGTCCCTATACACATGATAGAACAGTTTGCATGAATAACTATATTTTTAAATATTGGTCTTAAAGTAAATATACTCTGGTCCTGGGGTTCGATTTTGCAACGATGGCGTATCGTGCTAGAGAAGGACGAGTACTTGAATCCGCCAGTGACGGATGTCCATCTCTCTTATTTTATCCCAGTCGTCGAGTCTACCAGATTTAGAAGCATAATTTTCTCGGTGCTGCAAGAAAGCTCATGTCATGAAACTTCCTTAAAGTCTTTTAAGTCTTGCTTGTTATTAAGACTACGTGAATCAAGTAGGCTCACGTCCTCCCGAAATCTCAGAGGTGCAACTTTGACTTTTTGACCCGCGATAGGCAGAATGCATTTAAGTTCTCAAATAAGTAATTTTAAGCTGATTCAGACGTCAATAACTTATTTCGATGGCGATGCCTTGTTTTGACGATTGCTCTACGTTCGAGTATGTAAACCGGGAGTTACGCTGGTTAGCTACTGTTGAGAAAACGTGCATGGGGGTGGATCGAGAATACGGTCGAAGTCGCAATTGTGGTCCTATGAACAGAAGAAGATCTCAATTAACTCAAAAAGGTCTCAAAGAAAAGAATTAAAAGTCTCAAGAACAGAGGACCGCGCATGGAACGAGGAAGTTATGAATGTGACAGAAGCAAAATATATATTCAAGGATAGGACAGAATGTAAGAATTTTGTAAGAGGCGAGGACAGGCCTTTCATAAGCTACAACCAGGCATTGTTTAGCTGACTACCTCAAAAGGGAGCGGCTTCAAGGGGTTGTATGTTTTACGCTCCCTTGTTTTCTTCCTCCTTTCTCTCTTGATTTCTTATCATCACCAACCAATTAAGGAATTGTTATGTCCACGACCATATTGGCGTCCAATTCACGAAAACCATCACAACTTACAAGCTACAAGAATACAAAAATACAAGCAATGCAAAAAGAAGCCTGTCACAAAAGTGTAATATAGTCTGCGAATATTTTTGTGACATTAGTTTCCACGTTCTTTGGCCTCTTGCCTTAGATGCCTTCCACAATTATAATTGGCATCCATGCGAATTTGAGACGAACACCCATTTTGTTTGAATGATCCCCCACATGCATTGAATACGGATTTCTTAGTTCACATACCGAGAGCCGTCCATTTAAATCGCCCCTCGTCCCGTCCCGAGATGTTGGGACGAATTCAGCAATCCGAGAGTAAAATCTTAAATACAAATCGGCATCCATCCTGAGGAAAAGGAAGGGGGGGTCTGTGACGTGAGCTTTTGCGAAAGTTGCCAAGTGATGAAGAAGAAGCGTTCGCCACGAGCTGAGCACGATGCGTTCGTGACCCCGTGAGAGTGAGGCGAAGAAGAGGAAGGCGAGCGGCCAACGTGCACGGAGAGGGAGGCGAGGAGCAAGGGCTCCGTTCTTCTATCAGTCGGTCAGTTCCAGGAGGGCAAGGGGGCGATATCCCAAGGACATGCCCCGCCGCCAACGAGAGGCCGAGACTAAAAGCGCAGAGGGGCACAGCTTTCACTGGCCGTCAGGAAAATTCCTGGTACTCCACGGAAGCAACACCGCAATCGATTCCAACGCGGGAGAGAAAATATTTTTTGTTGGACGAGCTGCGAGGCGCGAGCGAGGAGCTTTCATTGGCGAAAAAATTTCTCAGAGGATTTTTTTTCAGAATATTTGAAGTGATATCAAGGAAGTTCACAATATCCTTTACAGTTCCATAGTCTCAATTTTCCACAAAAAATTGCCAACTAGCAAGTGGGGAAACGACAAGCAAGACTTCCCCGTTTGCAGCAGTGAAACTCCGTCGCGCGCCTCAATGGTCTATTCCGCCACGCGGCGAGAGAGAAGTTTGAATGATGTCATCTTCAAAGTGATTTTTTCAGTGCGACCGCAGCCTCCCCTATTATTATAAAGTTATAAATCTTTATTTCCAGCTGATGGGTTTCTTCCGAGATTACCTTACCATCATCAGACACAATGCCTCAATCTCAACCCTCACGCAGTGGCAATGAATGCACCGAAAAAGATTCAACGACCGCTGCGATGCTAAATGACTGAACGCGAGAGTAAATAACAGTGCGTCAACATGCAGTCATAGAACGTTTACTTTATTCTACCTGCATCGACGGAATGTCCCGACTCAAAATATATCAATCATAATTTATGTCACACATTATTAAAAGTGTGTATTCTCCAAAATTCTCTCGAACTGCAAAAGAATGTATAATAGCTTATAATAATAGCTATAAGTATTCAAACAAAAGGCAACATCTATAAGTATTCTAACAACAGGAAATCAAGAAACTGGCTCGCAAAACGCAGTGAACTTCATTTAGATTTCATCTAACCGATCAACCAACTGGCCTCTGCAATTCAGGTTGTAAAGAGAGGGACAGTATTGGTGCAGAATGTGGGGCATGTAGTATATTATTTTGAAAGGATTTGTATGACTTATTGTTATTAAATCTTCAAGTGAATTCCGAATTATTATTATTAACAGGTATTCTACCGTTTAAAGTAGGTTTTGGATGGACACGAACCGCATAGTCCTACATTTCTTCGCCTCTCCTGACGAAATCCAACCTGATACCGGACATTACAGTAAACCCTTATTATATTCCGCATTCTTTTTCCCTCCTGTCCATCTAACATGCCAAATCTTTCCCTCACTCAACATCGCCTGCTCGACCTCCTCCCCTTTATCACTATCTTCAGCATTCCGTCGCCAATCAAGATACAGCGCAGTTGTAAACTAAACATTTTGAATTTTCTTAAAACAACAATAAACCAGTATTCTTGAAATGCTAATAATTTCCTTTCGCATTGCACGTAACAACAATCATCAATTAACAAAAATATTTGGCGCGTTGAGAATTCTAGAGCTTAATGTGTATTGAAGTGTGAACTCACTGAACCGATGGAAGACCGAAACATGAGTAAAGGGAAGAGGAAGCAGAAAAACCTTTGGGAAAGAGGAGAACGTGTGAGAAAAATTATACTTTTCCAGAGAGTTGGATGAAGGGCTCCGACAGCAAAGGTCATCGGAAGGGCATACGCTCGCTCAGAGGAGTGCGCAATTCTTCGAGCCACCAGCACTGTGTTAGGTCATATCGAGATTAGCGGTATTAACGCGAGCAACTAATTCCAATCCAAGCGAACCCCTATCGTCACTAATACCGTCCCCCTCTCCATTTCCTCCTCGAATTATCGATCTTATTTACTGCCCGATTGTTATCTTCAATTGAGCATTTATTGCAGCTCACGCCCCTTTGCTTAACTCCTTTGATCCTGGCATCTGAAGAAACACGAAGGCGTATATTTTTTCAAGCCACAGATACCCGGCGACAACGATGCCAAACTTTTGACAGTTTTCAACTCGTATTTCTAATCGTGCGCAAACCGGCCGAATAAAAATATTACTTCAGGAATTAACTGACGTTTCATAAACCTGATGTCGATATATGGGAAAAAATTCATTGAAGTATTTTTTTCTTTCCCAGGAAATTCTAAAGCAAAGTATGACGCGTGACGCGATTTAAAAAAATGCAATTTTTTAGCTGATCACTTAGAAATTTATTCTTTACATTCGATTCATACGCATGTGAAAACGTATATTTAACCGACACAAAATAAATTGTGGCACAGATGCGAACACGACAAATTCGAACTTATTTAAACAATGCTTCTGCCTTATTTTACTGCAGTAAAACAATATCTGGAGACGCTTAGGTAACTAACAGTGTAACTTTGTGCTATCGGGAAATACATTGCTGGTAATGTAGAGATTGACGAAAGTATTTATTGTAAATCCAAGAGAAGACATCGTAAGTTTACGATGATATCAATATTGTAGACCACTGGAGCCTACAATTGCATGATAGCATAATCAAATAACGAATGAACAAGCTTAGATTTAAAAGAGAGCGAGGAGAACAAGTTATGAGTCCATGTTTCTTCCATGATCAGATGGTGTGAGTGCAGAAAACCGTCAAGTAAAAGAAATTAATCTGTAGGCGATAACCGGGATTTCCCAATTTGTACTAAGGAGGTCGGTTAAAACCTGCAATAGTTTCGTTAAAACAGACAAGTACCATAAAAACATTACTTATTCATAGATGTGATAAAAAATCATCTCTATTACAAGAGTACTTGTACAAATTAATCACCATAACTATTTAGGCACTATTTGTTAAATTAAACGCCACAATTTTGTTAAATCTATATACGTGTTTCGTAGAGCCCGATCATGAGGATAAAGGGTCAATATACCCGAAAAACGAATTGATCGAATAAAATGTCTCTTCACATTCAAATGAATGCGATGCCAAAGTGGAAGAGTGCCTTGGAGGGAGGCGCCGCGCAGAGCGACTCGCTCCAAATCTCACCCCGGTCCCTGCAGTACAAGAGTTATCGGCGAACCTGGAGACTCTCTGCCTCATAGACGCCCTGCCTTCCGATGATTAGAATTTGCCAATAGTTCGAAAGTACGTCGCCAAATGCGCGCGTCTTATCTGAGGAAACAAAAAATAAAACATTCCCTTTCATTACTCATAAGCGATAACGGCGCAGAGTTAAGATAAACCCCTTCGAAAAGCAATTTAAGGGAGTGCAATGAACTAATGTGGCGCGTCACTCAGTTATCTCGCTCGCTTGGTTTACGATGCTTTCCATCCTATTGATACTGGATTTCTTGTTATCCGCTACTATCAGAGAATTGGCCAATGTCAAGGTTGAACATTCACGAATACAAAATTAAGGAAGAGGTTCTTGCTAAGAATGCTAAATAATTCATAAAAATTTATTATTTGTTAATACCAGAAGAAACTTGACTCAAATCACCAATCTTTCTTTTACCACACACCGAGATAGCAGTTTCCGCCTCAACCAGAAACGTACAAACTATTCAGTACATACAGGCATACCTGTATTATGGGACGGGAGGGAGGGTTGTATTCAATTTCTAGCATGCAATTGAAAGGTCTATTTTTAATGCGCAAGTGCAATTAACCAGTAAATTTAAGAAGCCCTTTCTCAGCACTGGCAATAGAGTTATCCCCATAGTTTGATGAGTCGCACGGGCGTCAGTCAATGGCGTAAATCACAGTTTGGACCGTGCCCACATTGTCGGCGGCCAGGACGACGACAGTTTATCATACCCGAGGACAGAGTGGGATGATTCGTGTGCCCTGCGTCACTGTGACCTCGGTGGAGTTCAAGCCGCCACTCTTTAAGTGACCCCGACGAGCGTGACTGCCTCGCACAAACTGCGGATAGATGGCCCACGTGGACCAATTACAGCATCCTTGATTTACCAATCATACGCCCCGGAAGACTCAGTGGAGAGATGAAGGCCATAAATGGCCCACACCAACCTATCGCATCCTTTGTAATCTGTCCTGCATGTTATTTTCCACCCCGAAGAGGAGCTCATCCTAAAACGGTTTCCGTATTGCTGTACTCTTTTCTAATTTATGTATTTCTATTCTTCCTAATTCTTTACGGAAATAAAAACATTTTAAACTGGAAAACTGAAAAAGCGAAATAAATGGTGAAAATTTCTTTAAAGTGTTTCCATTTTGCACTGAAGAGTCGTTGAATCTCACAGGGGCACAGAAAGACTAACTATCAGGGCACAAACATCGGAAATTTGGATATCGCCAATTCATTAAGATGAAGAGACTAATTTATTTGCTACAACACCCATTTCACGAACAAATACACATGACAGATAAATCTTCATGTTCGAAATTGATTCAGTTTCAACCCGGAGACGAAAATAATTAAAAGAGCGCTCTCCTTTATTACGATTGGTAGATTCATTCAACGTAAATTCTTCTCACACCGAATATCAAATTCGGAAATCACTTTGATTCACATTCAGGGAGACTCTTGGAGCTAAGTTTCAAACCCAACACAGTACTGTTCAGCGCTTGTTCAAATAACCGAACCATTTTTCGTCAACTGCGATTGTAGGATATTCGCAGTTACACGTTCAATCCACCTTTATCCACATAAGGCGAAGGCGTGCTTTCTATCTCCTAGGAAAATAATATCCTGATAATTAAAAACTATAATCAGTACGGGAAATCTAAAAGACTAAACCATTACGCACAATTAGTCTAGAAAAATTTAAAGAACAGAGGAAGAAATAAAAGGATATGATATGAAAGATTAGATTTCCTGAGAAACAGGTCAAACCATAAATAACAGTGAGTTTTATTGGTTTTAAATCCTCATTGCTCTATATGTACAATGTGTATAATCATTCTGCCCTACTTCGTCTCGGACTTTCCTTGAGATTTCTAGCATTAGTTGAGCAATGCAAGTTGATTATTCAATTTAAAAATGACTGGCGAGAACATTCTGCATGCGGATGCCCTCTACCACAAGAATAACAAAGGCGTGCTACATATAAATCTATTTCAATGGCACTGCCTGACAAGATCGGCTCATCGAGGCCAGATCAAGGGATCTACCAAGCAAGTGTGACAAGTGGCGAAGCAACCAAGTCATTAGTTGAAACATAAATCACCTTCCGTTAGTTGGCAGACTGAAGATAATCGACTCAATAATATTTTCGGAGCTGCGAAAAACATGTTGCAAGCGGTGCTAAGCGTCACTAAGATTGATGCTCCTGTGTATGTGTCAACGACAAAGCTGTAATGTTCTATTGGTTATCCGTCGTTAACTGTCACTATGAGGAAATCCCTGCTCGATGATGACGCTCATATAGTGCTGAACCTATCAAAACGAAGTGTTTTTATTTGTTCACACAGGAGTCGCTCCAAAACGGAAAACTCACATTAACATTCATGCCCCTGTGAACCATTCCCTTCTGAAAAGTAACGAGAGAGTAAAGGAATGATGATTCGTACTTTACCCAGTCTAAATTCTCACAATATTCTGGATCCCAGGCAATTTTTCCCAGATTTTGAGGCAATGTTAAAGCTTCGTCATATTATGACTTTTAAATTCCAGGAGCACCCTAAGCTTGCTGACACAAAATACTGTTAAGTAAAAAATAATATATTGCTTAGCCAAGTCGCAATGCACCACTTCTATGCTTAAACGAAACCGCATACGTTTCAGATTACTACATCCCACAGCCAGCCAGTTCCCCTACCATTCTCATATAATGAATGAAATTGGCACTCGCGACTGCGGTCTGTTAACGATCTCATGAAGCACGACCACTGATTCCATATCCGTATTAACCTTTAACCATATTATTCTACGCATCTTCGAATCTATGATGATCTTTTCAAACCTTTAGCAGTTTCCTGTACTTCAAGTCATTCAGTACTACAAAAATGAACTAAATTTAATAAGCAGAGAACATTTCCGTTGCTCTAAATAAGATACACGTTTTCGGACAATTAGCGGCACTACGGTTTGACCGACTGTACCAGGGAGACCCTGAAGCAACCTTGAATTGAAAACAGCGTTTTGGCAGGCATTATTTATATTTCTTGGAAATGCATAGTCCTGTTACTGAGGGATATCTTTAAGAAAATTGACTGGATATGGTCGATACAGTTAACATCCATACTCCTATTATAATTTGCTAATTGACGCTTTTGCATTGTGAATTTCGGAAAACACTATAGAAGCGACTCGTGGAGTTTTCCCTGAGGTGAAGTTCCAATATTGACAAAAAGACCTATGCCTGAATTCAAAACCTGACCTCAGAAGTGTTATCAATTTCCTCAATATAAGTTCATTTTAAAAAACGATGCATTATGTTTCGCTGTGAATAAGATTGGGTGATAATAATTGGGCAAGTAATAGCAAGTTCTCTTTCTTCTCTTACTCCCTCTTCGATCGACTTCTAGATGTTTCGCGATATATTTTCCGCTCAATATGTTGGAATCTACCAAATATAAGGACCGTTACACTAATAACCCTTCGACAGAATTCATACTCAATTTTTAGCAAACGTAGCAGATGCGGTCATACCACACTCGAACAGCATGAGTGCCAAAAGATATCAGTGTATGTGAAATTCATTATTTACCTGGGAGAGTGGCATTCAAATAATCATGAATTAACCACAAGAAGACTGATTATTAGGCATTTTCAAAAGACTCAAGATAAGATAGTTTTTAAAACGATTTTACCCCGGAGAATTACCCAGTATGTAAATTAGTTTGGCGACTGACACCGAGATGGGAAAAATACTGTCGAAACGGAAGCACGAGTGAGCTCATTTGAATAAAGAAATAATCTTTTCGTCAATGGAACCAATGAAAGGATTTTCACAGCGTTGGTAGATTGTTTTCAAGGCATAAAAGGTATTAAATGCCACCGGTATCATTTTTACTCGCATGTTAGGGTGCTTGCACAACTAAGTAATGACCCCACTCCCTGAATCTCCATCCCTAGACGCAACAAAATAAAACATAGCCCATGCCCTGCATTCCCGAGTGGAGACCAAAATAATTAAATGAATCGAAAATTACTCAAGCCATCAAGAGGAATATGCTAACGAGAATATTGTGTAGAGTTTGGATTTAAAGATGACGGAATTTTTTTCGCGATAACGTAATCCGAGACGTATGCATAAATGCAAACTCCACAGGCCGTTGATACATATCTGCCGAGAACAATGAGATGAAATTCATTCATGTTTCTTAATTCCAAGTCAAGTTGATGTAAAATCGCGACCCAACATGGCATATCTGATTAAGCCAATTCTTCCCAACTGCGTCACGACTCGACGCAAAAGGGTGTACATATGTCGAAACAACTAGCGATTTTTTTAAGGTATAATAAGATAATTCCAAATATATAATTAGTATAGCCCCGAAATTAGTATACTATTAAAATTGAATTTCAACGCCTACGACAAATGGAAAGATTGATATTACCTTGACTCTCTTTTGCCACTAACTGTGTTAAATGGAGCTCACGCACGATATTCTTCCGAGGTTAACTGCTGAGTATTGAATATCTTATCCATTTGGCCTTTCTTCCTTCCAAACTGTGAACGTCATTAAGAATAACTCTTAACAACGTCAGTAAACCCAAGACGAAATTGCAAGTAGAAAGTGCGAAAGGGTGAGTGAGTTAAATCAATCAGCAAGCAAGTAAGTCCCATTTTCAATTAACACAATTCTCGCGGCGGTAACATTTGATCAAGAGCAAATAGAACTTCCATAATGTCAGATTTCGGTATTTCATTTTTTAAATACAGTGGGTTTCTCAATTATAAAAATTAATTTTGTGTATTGAATAATTGTAAAAACTCCAATAGCCTTAAACAGTTTACCTTTCAAAACAGAGTGCAAATGAGGTGAATATGCGTATTCGTAATCACCTTTCTCATCCCTTTCCTTTTTTACCCCATCCTTTGATTTATTGCCAACTATTCTCAATTGTACCCTGTTTCGAAAGGTAAACAGTTTAAGGATATTGGAGTTTTTTCAATTATTCAATACACAAAATTAATTTCACTGTAAAAGCTCAATTCATTTATTATAATTTTATGTGGTTTTGCTTCTATTTTCAAAGTATTCATTTTTTTTAGATAGTGTCCAGCTATCCTAAATTAATAGGAGAACAATGCAATTTGCGCATTAGTGTGGGAGGAATAAAAATATTTCGGAACCTTCGGATCAACAAGAAAAAAGGATAATTAGCAGGTACATGAGTAAGAAGACGGGTAATTTACCCAATGATTGGTTCCGGGACCCTTGCACTGGACCAACTTCTCTCCGTTGCCGTTGTAGAGGATCACAACGGAATGAGTGGAGCCTCTGGAATGAAAAAGATGAAACAGATAAGGATATGAGTTTAGAGATACCCTAAGGATTCCAGGGTCTTAATTTTATGAGAAGCATTATCTTTGCAAGGATTAATGGAAAAACGGGAATGCTTTCAAAAAATAAAGAACATGTAAAATGTCGTAATGACAGACGAAGAAAAAAGCTGATTAAAATTATGTAGGGAAAATGGCTAATTATAGCTTTTGATTTCCTTGAATCATTACACTCATACTACTTACAATAGCTATACTCTAAAAATTAGATATGGATGCAGTTCAGGAAGCGCATACATTAAAACCAGTGAATAAGATTAAAAAATAACATGAATTCGGGTACAAAATTTATTCCACGCCTTTCTATTTTTCTTTAACTGGTGTTCATACAATGAACACAGAAAAGTGAACACTGGAAAACTATATTTGCAAAGGAAAGGCTGACATTACTGCTATTGTGTCAATTTCAACGGGAATAAAACTAAATAAGTAATAATAAAATAAAGTGAAAGCTACATAATTGATATGATATAAACCGTGGTCACCATAGGGCATTGACTAAATGCCAAACAAATGCCTCTGAGCATACGATGGAGGGTTTAAAGAATGCGTAACAATTGTCATTTCTTCTTCAGGGACCACACAAATGAACTTCAGAGACTGTTTTCTGAATGGCGACGTTGAGCTGCTGCGGCAACGGATGATATTCGTCCGTAAGAGCACGGTTCCCGTATTGTCCCATACCAAGTCGTCGAGCGCCGAAACCGCGCCTGAGAAATATGCAGCAGAGGCTACAACTCCGCAATGACTGGGCAACCCGCACGACAAACTTGAAGACGAGTACTGAGGAGGAAAGGGGGGGGGGGCGAAAGGTGGGTGGGAGGGGAGAGATTTCCATCAGCCGAGCCTCTCACTCAGAACTCGAGAGGATAAGAGCGGAAGATAACAGCGGAAGCGAAAAAAGCCACGCTCTCGTCAAAGGAGGCCACAAAGAAAGTGTTTATGAACAGCGAGAATAATAAGCGACTAAGGTAATGAAGGTTATCCAGTTAAGCCTTCTACGAGTCATACAAGCGGATCTTCGGTGAGCTTCTTTCAGTCGCACAAACTGAGATTCGCACGCTATTCATAATTGCACCCTCATCCACTCCAAACGAAAAATTTCTCGATGCGTAATTGGCGAATCCGCGCAAAAACATTTCGCAAGTCCGTGTTTGATGGCATGAGATGTACTTATCCTCGTGCGAAGAACTGCCACCGATTAGGACATTCCTCTCTTCCCTTCAACCTCCTCGAAAAATGTGTGCACGTCTACCTTTAATCGCGAATGCAGGAAAAGGCAACGACCATTCCACCCACTGCATAGTATACCTGGCTATATTCAAACGACACAACCGCTATTTTCATCGCTCGTCTTCATTTAAATCGCTCTTTCGATTATAAAACAGTGTGAGAGTCATAAGTAAATATGTTTATTTTTGCATAAGCTATGGAGCTCACCCTATACCATGTTGAATTTTCATTTATACTTGCTTATATCTCTTTCCCAGAAAGATTTAAAATAAGCGATACAAAGTTAAAATAGCCCCGGAAAATCCTGTCACTCGGAGATTCGAAGAGGACTTCTCACAGTCAGAAAAGTCGTAACGAATTCACCGCGTTATTCTAACTCTATTTATTTTGTCAGAGTTCTCCCGAATTATGACAAAGGCCGTTTGATAAAGGTCAATTCATTAACCATGATCACCGAACTCACCTTACCTTAAGAAGATTGGATTCAAGAATACGTACAAGACTTGCACTTCACGGTACGACGGGCCTTTTGTCGGATAGCCTTAAAAACTCGCCTAAAATACGTATGCACGATCCAAAGTGAAACGGAATTAGTTTGACTCTCCGGATATTTCCGATTAAATTTCCAACGAATTTCACAAATTTATTATCGAAGGGAATGAAAACTTCCTAGAAGTGGGTCGGACCCAGATAGTTCTCGTTAATTTGCAGAATATAATATTTAACGCAGATTTTACGACGAGACCCCATCGAAGTCACAGCATTATCTGTCTAAACAACTGTGTCAAGAGCCTGTTTTGAAACTTATATTTAACTCAAGTCACTCACCGAGGTCTCCCTTCTCGGATAATAAATGGTTGGGGTAATGGCACTAAAACACGACAATCAATTAATTTTTTAACATTATCCCTTGGTTTATCAAGGCGCCATTAAACGACAGCGAGCGAAACATTTGCGTCATTGACACGAGGGCGCCAATTTGAAGATGGATGATATTTTGTAAGTCGGGTGTCTTGACGGTTAAGATAGAGGGAAATGTTGAGAATGGAGGTCCAGTGGAGAGGAAATTGGAGTAACGGAAAGTTCCAAACAGCGACACCCCGTGAGGTCACACCCCCGAAGAAGTGAACCTTTGGCGAAATTTCAGGTCACTTCTTCGTGAACTGTGATAACGACAAACTTTGCACTGCTTTATTACCGACCATAATCATTTATTCTGTTACGGCCGCACCAGCGGAAACTTATTTCCGCGTCGTTTCGCATACGTAAAGCGATAGCAACGCTTTCATCATCCTCAACTGGCGAGAGGACATATATTCGGAGAAATTCGCGTGCTGGCCATTTCCTCACGATTCAGCTTTTAATGATCGTTATGAGTAAGTGATAACCGCTCGAAAACAAGCGAATCAAAACCCCAAAATGCTAACTAGAACAGTAATTAACCCGAGGTTTAGTTTATTAAGTGCAGGTGGAGTACCCCTAATGCTAAGCCCAATGTGGCGTGCAATTTTCGAACATCAGGGCAGTAAGGGGGGATGTTCAGTTCCTTATTCCCCGTGGCGCCTGAGAGGTACGCGAAAAATCACACGGCTTGGGTGAATGAGGGTGCTAAGAGGCGTCTCCGGGAATCCCTCAAGTCCCTTCTAGTAGTGCAAAGCTCTACCTCCTGTATTACACTACGCCTCTAAAAACTTAAGAACCAAAACTAGAGAGTCGTATCGGACGATGAGTTTATTCTGACGTTAAACTGACAACTTATGATCTTCATTATTGGCCCGATAAACCAACAAGAGGCTTCCACTCTTCGACCCACGCTTTTCAAAATGGCCTCCGAGTACGTAACACATTTTTAAATAGGAAGAGGATTAAATCACATGGATAGCAAGAATCAAGGCCGGTAACATTTAAAGAGGGCAGCGTAACCCTTGTAGAACTTCTCTGGCTGTAACCTAATGAGAGTGTTTCCTAAACAGTGCACATACGAGGGCGTATTGAAAAGTAAGGTCTCCTATTCTGGAACTTCTCGTCTGATACCAGCTTCTGGATCTTCCTCGTCTGATTTCTGGATTTGATAGAGACTAGAGACGAAATATGGGCAAATCACTACACCCCGGAAAAGAAGGGAGGGCCAAAAGAAGAAGAAGGGCCATTCAAAACAAAAGAAGGGGTAGGCTCACCAAAGAAGTGTGCTTGCATCATGACAATGGGCGTCCACATGAGTCACATCAAACGACAACCCTACACAATGAATTTTGCTGGGATTTCATCAAACACCCTCCTTACAGCCCGGACGTAACCCCCAGCGACTACCACTTGTTTCCCGCTCTCAAAAAACACCTTGGGGGACAGGAATTCAAGTCAGACGGAGTCAGAGGAAGTGCAAGAAGCAGTCGTCAATTGGCTTCGCGACGCGGCGGGAGAAGGGTACGACGACGGCATTAAAAAGCTGGTTACAAGGATGCTAAGAGTGATTGATCTTTAAGTCGACGATGTTGAAAAATAGCTAAATGCTCAGCCTTTCTAACGATGTACGCAAAGTTCAGAATAAATATGATTGTCCATGAAAAAAAATAGAAGACCTTTTCAATACGCCCTCGTATCGTACGAAACCCGCACGTTTCCCCAACGGACTAAGCAACCATAAGATTGAATGCACGACGATGCCTATACGTTAATAAGATATTTCTCAAATGGAATCAAACCTTTTTTTCATTGTGTATTTTCAATAAATGCCCCTTCCTTTGATATAAATCCTCTGAATGCGAAAACACTATTTTATTAAATTCCACGCAGGGAGCATGTGCGGACTAATTAAATATCCCCTACTCCTCTTAAATTGTGATTACTACTATCAATATGCATGGCACTTTTTCCACTAACATGGACATTTTAGTGCATATTATGACGCATACATGGCAACGAAAGACGCGCTTGCGTCCAACTACTTTGTTTACAGCAAGTCCAAATGTGTTCCCGCCTCGATTTCATCCGCGGCTCTCGTGAGAACCTTTCCGCCTCGAGCACCCAATGGCAGGACCTCTCCTCCGTCTCCCCACTATATGCCTCTCCAATTGTGCTCGTCTGCTCCAGACCCCTTTCTCCCAATACTCCCTCGTATTCTTGAAATGAGTTCGCAATCTTTTCCGGGAAAAAATGAGCATTTGGTCGCCGAAAGAGATAGAGACGAGCAGGCCGTATAAACTTGAGAAGAAACAGCTCTTTATACGAGTATGTGATACGATTTTCCGAATTTATTTATTTCAGTCAAAGTCCGAAAACAGCACTTTTTGGCATTTCCATCGGACTACTAACAATGAAAAAATGGAGACGATTACAAGCGCCCAAGCCCTAGGCGGAGGAAAACCCACCCAGACGGGAATCGAAACCGCGCCCCTTGGATTTTCAGACGAAGACGTTAATAAACATTAGTATTCAAGTTGCTTGTGCACTGTAATAAGCTATTAATGGAATGCTTTCTTCGAAAACACATCTTTTGAAAATGGTCTGAAAACGCGCCATTTTAAGCCACCGAAAATATTTTCCGGCTATAGAGGGCTCAGAACAATCAATCAGGGTAAATATTCAAACATAAAAACGATCACACCACAAATGCAAATGGAAGGATTGTATGACCATCGCTACACATATTTACAACTTAAAAAGAGGTCACCAAGAACAGATCGAAGTCCAATAATACTATCTACGACGGCGACATAATTATTAGGAAATATACGACTCTTCCATTTTCCCTCGCCACCCGTATACGTCACAAGAATCTCCGCGCTGACGTCGCATACGCTTTTCTGAGGGGCGCATTCACCACCAAGGGCCCTTTAACCGGGAAACCACCGTGAAGGGATCCGATGGAACGCGGTTAACCGGTTCCCTGGCACGGGGAAGAGGGGAAAGTGAGGCCAGGCGGCGCGGCGGCACCAAGACTCACACCACTAATGCACTTATACTGCCCGGGGGGGAGGGTGGTGCATGCGTGTGGGGGCACCTATTGAGGCCACCCACCGGGAGAAGCGTCCTCGACCGAATTGGAAACACATGCGACCGCGGCGGCGATTTCGCTTCAGAGGCGTGCGCTTCCCTGTCGCTCGAGGATAGAAAGGGTGCGAGGATCCCGGAATATTTACGACATTCGCACTTCGGATAAGCCTTGCAAATCCCACACAATGCGAGCATTTACGGAGCCAAGTTTGAAATCTGCCCGATGGCACGAACCTCCCGAATTTCAAGCGATACAAATCATTTTTGCAAGAGCACATTCATCGTCTCCAAAAGATATCATATTTTAAATAGTTACCATTGATACATAGCCAAACCCTCCCACAGCCGACGGCGACGTTGACATGAAAACAAAAAGCGGGGCGGACTTGAAGTTGGGGAGCAACGGCGAAACGTTGAGGGCGACAGTAAGAAGATCTTAAGAAGACAGTTAATGTATCACTAAAATGATAACTTGTCCAATTATCAACAATTTAAGTGAGCAGTCATTTTAAGTGCCCTTTCGCCTTTTTATTATATCATTAAGGAAGCATCCAATTATTCATTAATTCTATCGCTGTCTTTACAATGCCATGCGCGGTTTAGCCATCGAATAGCATTATTGGCTGGAGCTTTCGAAAGAACCTCAGAATAGGGATTCAATTTGCGTTCTGAAGCCTTTTTGGCGATCGCGTTAAGGAGTTTCACAATACGTTAAACGAAACTAGTTTTGATGCTGAATCGAGACGAATAGCGCGTGAAATAAACGCATCTCTAATAAGTTGGAATGATTATGCCTTATGTAGGGACGTCTATAAGCTACGGGCAGCAGAGCAAAAAGGCCCACGATCACTCTTGGGAAAACGGGCGAGACCTACTTTAATTACGAGAGCTGGAAATTGCAAGACGTCTCTGTAGGTCCACATTGCTTTCTTGACTGGCGAACCGGCGCAGGAGACCCTGAATCAAACCATACGCACGAAAACGCTTCGGTAATTTAGCGTGCGTGAAAAACACGGCTTAGCCCCCAATATTCCTGTCGACGCAGTTACTGGGGGGGGAGGGGGGGAACTTCAGAGTCAATACGAAGTCGCTTGCGCAACCAAAACGCCGTTCATTCGAAGGTGTCGATGGCTGCGGGCCGGCCAGACTAGGCAGTGGTCCGCCCGAGAAAGCGGCCAAGCGAAATGAAAACATAACCTTGCAATGCCGAAACGAGTCGGGGGGTCGGAAACCTTATGACCGCTGTCCACTTTTGGAAAAATGGAAATGCTCATATTAACACTCGCAAATTATTCCCTTTGCCAAGTTTCACGTAGTAAACGTAACAACATTGATGTAATCATCGAGCAGAAAAGCTATTCGTAGAGAGCATGCCCTCGATGTCAAAACTGGAATACATATCTTCCAATTCCATGCAGCAATGCTCCAATCGATCCGCTAAGAAATTTAGTACGTCTTAGTTGGGTATACCATGTATTCAATTAGTCTGCTCTTCGTTAATTAGTCGAAAGCTTCCGGGAAGTCTACCATCACTACATCAACTTCATCATTGTCCAATAAATCGGATAATTTTCCACATAGTTAAGTATCTGGAAAAAAAGATATCGCGAAGGATACTCCTTTCGCGAAGGAATATCCTTCGCGAAAGACATGTTGATTTTTAAATAAACAAGTTGTTCTCTTCCAAGAAGCCACGCAATTATTTGGTGGCCGTTTCTTTCATCAATGAATAGGATGCGGATATTATGGCGATGGGTATCGGCTACCAACCAAGGATTAATTAGATAAGTACAGGCTTCCTTTCAAGCATCTGGAATTCAGGTTAATTTAAGGTTATGTTGAAGATTGTTTATATGTAGAGTACGCCTTTAACCATAATTTAAGAGCATCAGCGGAGATAGTACGAGGGCCTACGGATTTAATCTTCCTTAGTTTCTAATGTTTATACATTTGGGAGAGGCAATCATACTCGGCAGTTCGGCGGTATTTAATTCACTCATTTCTACTGACGTAGCAAGTGATAAGTGAGTTTCTACCACTGCCCATTCTAATTACACTAGCATACCACGTGCTGAGCTAATTTGCTTCGACTTAGTCATCAGTTATAATAATATTCCACTTTTCGGTTTGAATCACATCAACATTTGCAGGAATGTTTGTACGTTGTCCTTTATATTATTAAACTTGTTAGTGCCACGTTCTTCGTTAGAATGTTTAATAAACATGACTCCCTACCTAACGCGTTTTCCCAATTTGATTCCTTTACAACTGATTTAGTATTATTTAGATACATACGCCCTGGCTCAATCCTTGAACATGTTTCCTTAGCTTTCCTCATAAGTTTTTTTTCATTGCCCAATTGTAGGTACTCGAGGTCGTTGTCCTTTTTAAGGATCATTTATGGAGAAAATTTCCCAGTCCTTTGTAAATTATATCTTTAATCCATTCAAACATCCGCTCACATTTTCTCATTTGCCGACCCTGATATGATACGAGTATCATTCCTGATATGATTCCCAAAAACCTACAAAACTCCTCAGACTCTTCTTTATTGCACCTCCTCAAATATAACCACCGTTTTTGGAGGATTCCATGGAACATCAACACACAAGGTTAGTGGTCACCTATAGCTGGAATGACCACTCCTCTAAGAAAATATCCCACGGCCTAACAAGAAAGTCGAGAAAGCTTTCAGGGAGAATTTGAATGAAGATATTTCTTCCGTAAGCCTAAAAAGTATAACATAAAATTTTAATGCCAGCAAAATTAGCATAAGCTGTTACTTCGGATCAAATAGTTTCCACATAATTAAGGATTTCATATGAGAAACACTGACAATAAAAAAATGCAAATGTCGAGTAAGATGCCCACACGGAAAAAAACACCTCGGCAGCAATACCCCGCAACAAACATAGTTATATTTTCAATCGAATTCCACCACTCGAGAGATTGATTTCCAAGAGCGAGCAAGGGACTTTCGGAACTCAGGTATGCATCATCCCGAGTAACAACATTCAGTTAAGACCCTCTTCGAACAAAGGAACAGGTGCTAAGTAATAATCGAGGTGAAGAGTTGTTAATGATGCTGAGAGGGGGTTGCCACTTCCGTCCGAAAACATACCCCAATAACATCCCCAGTAGGATGGCACCTCCCCGAGAATCACGACCATGTGAGAAAGAAGACACAGGTGTCCACGACTGTGACCTTGAACCAAAGAGAAAACCTTCATCGCCCGGGAGGCAAACGAGCCGGGGGAATTGGACCCTTCGAAAGGAGGCAGGGCACGCGCCCATCGATCGTGGGAAACGGCAGAGGCCATCGGAGCGTCGGGTTTGGTACTTCCGTCCGCGTTCCTCAGCGTGCTCCACTCCTGCAGAGGAGAAGGGATCCGGGCGCGGAGGGTCCTCCCGCAGCTGGCCGGTGAACAATGCCGCTATTGCCCAAGGCCCGGCGGACGGAAGCGATTCGGACAGGACTAGGCCGGACATCACTCATTGGGTCGGGGTTTGGGACGCGACGGTGGGCGAAGGAAAATATGGTAGTGAGGTAAGGGGCTATGGTTTAAGGAACGAGGACAGACCACGGTGAGAAAGCAAATCGTGGTTAATGCCGTGTTAATGACAACGCGTTGGTTTAGAGAGACCACCGCAGTTCTGAAAGAGAGGGCTTAAACATAACACACACAGCTTCAACATCGCAATATGGAAAATTCCCGGAAATTCAGAAAGATATCAGTTTGACTTAACTACGGTTAGGCAAAGATTTAAGAACGTGATTCACGAGAGTAACTTATTCCTTAACACACCCTAGTTTTCGAGTGGTTGCAATTTTGTTTCCTTATTTATTACTTCTGCATTGTTTGTGTGTGATTGAGGTACACGTGGGTCACTGTTTCCCAAACACACCCAAGTGACCTAGTGTGTGTTCCCTATCTTCCCCCTATTTGTACCTGTTTTTACCCACCCCCCTTAAAAAAACATAGAGCCAATCAAGTTTACGGTTTCGGCTATTTCATTTGCCATTGTTTCACGACCGTATGTACGTTCATTTTAAATTTTCTGTCCCTAATACGTCACAAGGCCTCAAATGACTCCGAAATAGCTAACGTAACAACTAAAATAAAAGATATGACAAGGGGTAAAAGTGCAATGAGAGACCTATTTCCCTCAACTACATATCATGCAAGATCGTGTACAATATAATCAATAGTTCGATAATGAGGCATCGATAGACAAGTGTCATTGATGAAAAACCTGAACGGTTTCCGAAAGGGTAAATCTTGCGAGAAACAAATTGCCCTTTTGTTCATGAATTTTTGGGTTCGGGAGATAGTGGTGCTTCAGTGAAAGCGATTTCACTAGATAAAAAAATCTTTCAACAAAGTGTCTCATAGCAAGATAATCACAAACTAGAAGCCTATGGCGCAGGTAAAAATACCCCAAGCTGGATTAAGAACTTTTCGAATGATCGCGTACCAAGGGTAGTCATAAATGGTGTTACTGCAGTAATTGCAGTAAAAGTCACTTCAAGTGTCCCCAAGGGAAGTGTTATCGGACCTCTTTTATTCTTTCTTTACGTTAACGACATTAACACCGTAGTTATAGTAAGATACTCCTATTTGCCGACGGTGCTGTTGTTTACAGAGATATCTGTAGTCCTGAGGATAGTTTAGAATTAGGACATAGCCTCAATGCAATACGATGTTACTGCGGCACTTAGCAATTTATGTTAAACTTAAAAAAATGCGGAGTGACGAATTTTCGGAATAAGAGAAGCTCCCTCCCGGACAACTATTGCACCAAGAATCCCGAAATAGAAAGTGTGGACTCGATTAAATACTTAGGCCTAACCCTAACTCACGACCTCTCCTGGGTTAAATATGCACAGTAATGTGTGGACAAGTTAACAAAAAATTAGGATTTATTAGAAGAGTTTGGGGAGATGAGACGAGAAGGTTAAAGAGCAATACTATGCAACGCATATAGCTTAGAGGACTTTGTAAAACTTTGTTATGATAAACAGTGTCGTATCTAAGATCATTAGAGGAACTAGGTTAGGAATCTACCGCGGATCCAAGGTTAAATTACAGATTAAATCTCTTGCACAAATGCGAAGAAGGTTTCTTCAGCGATGACGTAGAAGATGTATCATTAGCCCCGCCCTACTACGAAAAGAGATATCATGAAAATATAGAAAGAGGTTCCATTGTAGGACAGAAATATTTTAGATATCATTTTTCCCAGAACGATAATGGGCCAAAACAATTGTTAGAAACCACGCAAGGGAGGAAAGAGCATTTTTCTTTTTTAATTCTTAGTCGCCAATCATGTGGTCTGTATTACATCTAGTCATATTTATTGTCCTAGTTACTAACAAACGGAGAGTCCGGATGGGCAGTGTTAGGAAGAGGTGTAAGGCAGGGTTGCCCATTGTCACCGGTACTGTTCAACGTATATGTAGAGGAAATGATTAAAGAGGCATGGGAAGAACTGGAGGTAGGAATGAAAGTCGGAGGGGAATTCGTAAAATCGATTAGGTTTGCTGATGACCAAGCATTAGTTGCTCAGTCAGACAAGGGGTTGCAAGCACCGTTGAGTGAATTGGAGGTTCAGTGCGATAAATATGGGATGAGAATCAATATTAATAAAACAAAGGTTATGCGATTTTCCAGAAAGAAAAAGGCTAAGCTAAATATTAAAATAGGCGGGGAAAAAATAGAGCAGGTAGAACAGTTTACATATCTCGGAAGTGTTTTGGACCAACACGGTCAAAGTGGTAGGGACGTAAGGAGAAGAATTGCGCTAGGCAAGGAGGCTTTCTCAAGGAGGAGGGAGTTGATGACGGGGACGTTGAGTAGGGATGTTAAGACAAGACTCGTAAAAACTCTGATATGGAGCGTAGCTATGTATGGCGCGGAAACGTGGTCGCTGAAGCAGGAGGATAGACGTAGACTGGAGGCTTTTGAAATGTGGGTGTGGAGAAGAATGGAGAAGGTGAAATGGACCGAAAGGAAAACAAATGAGGAAGTACTAGAAATGGTGGGGGAGGAGAGGGGTTTGTTGAGAGAAATCCTATGGAGGCAGGAAAAATGGATGAAAGGCGTATTGAGCGGTAGTGGAATGTTGAAGAGGGTAATAGAGGGGAGAATGTTGGGCAAGCGAGGTAAGGGTAGGAACAGGATAGGGATGTTGGACGGGATGAAGGGAGGAAAGAAGTACACCGAGATGAAGAGGGACCTGATATAGATTAGTTTGCTAGGTGGGGAGTCACAAAATGTTTATTTGATAGTTGTGTCCATCCAAAAACCTACCTTCACCGGTAGATTACCTAATAATAAAAAAAAATTACTAACAGCTCCTCTATTATGCGTAGAAAAAGTATAGCTAACTCAGATATCGTAAAGTATGTATTTGTAATTATCTTGTTCTAGATTATTGAGCCATTTTAAATAAGTAAATATATAAAATCGCGTAAGCTAATCTTCCAACAAACGATTAATTTTGGAATATCAATCACATTCTCATCGGTTTGGCTTTCATGGTATTTACTCAACGGGATTAGTTTCACAGCTTCGAATAAACTCTCTTGGCTGATCGTTTCCTCAGTGATTCAGTAATCCAATGAATAAAAAGAAATTCGGCTTTCGGCACTGGTTGTGAGCGATCGGTGAGACTGACGTGGGGACCAGGAGCCGACTTTGTTTCTTTATCGACAGTGTTTTCTAGCATTGAAGCCAGAACGCAAGCTCGGCAGGAGCTGGTTTAAAACCCCCAACATCGGGAGCAGCCGATCACATGAACATCGCTCCCGAAACACAGCCGACAGAAGTGCCTCGGCGCCTCCATACGCGGGAGCGCGCAGCTTCTCGCGATGACTTCAGCAAGCACGCACGAGGAGAAAGAGAGATGAGCAGCCCGCGGATGAGGAGAAGGGGACGGCTGCGGCGGATGATGATGATACGGGTTTAAAATGTGGAAAAATACACCATCTCCAGGAGTTTATTTTTCCTCCGAACCAAGAGAGATCGTACAGCGACCCAAATTTCACTCTACGTCAGACTCGAATTTCGGCCATCCTCTCTCCTCCGCCTCACTCCTCCCGGCTGATTTCTCTGCTGCAGCACGATGGGGGTTGTCGCCCTTCTTGCCCGACCACCAAGTATTACGCCAATTCCTTCAGGCAGCGAACCACTTGATGTCCCCTTAATTTCATAGGTACACTCTACCATCGAAAATATCGAACAGCTTCGGTTTTTAGTTAGTCAATGCCTGTGGCAGGTGCCCAGGTAGCTGGAGGTGGGGTGAGATAACCCATAGAGGGGACAGCCAAGAGGGCCCAGTCAACAGTCGAGCACTGGGCCCATTAAGATACTTGTTCTAATATTTTACACAAAATTTTAGTGCGATTAGTTTTGGTGAAAATATACGAATGTCACATCGAAACTGCCATCTTTTGTATCATCCGCGGGCCGCCAAACAGCGCGCGGCGGTGAGGGAATGCGAAGGGTACCCTGCACGTTCTCCTTATCGGCAGAAACGCGCGTGCCTCGTGTGCGGACGCGCCGATCGGATCCTCAACCGGTGCCGTCGGTGTGATACGCACGAAGGCCTGGTCACTCGCCGCGCCGTCGACAACTTCCTTGATCTCCTCGTGCACGAGGCGACGATGAACATGCGGACGGCTAATCCACTGTGAATTATTCGCTCGTCAGTTTATGACGAGGAAAGGAGGAAAATCGGGCGCCTGCGCTATTCTCGAGGTTGACAAAGTCGCAGTTTAGTTTCAGCGAAAATCGATTCAGAAGTAGCCCTATCGATATGACACACCGAAGACCGTCGAGAAACAAGTTACAACTCTGAACGTCACTTCTTCGGAAAAGGGACAACGACACTACGCCGCGAATAATGACACCGCTTTGCGGTGGTACGAACAGGATATCGGTCAGTTTTTAAATATCATATAGCAGTAAAGTCGCAAATTTTGATTCAGCTCGGTTAAACACCCGCTAGTGTTTAATGCACTCTGTCCACTCCCAAACTCCTCAGCGACATGAAGTTCGACTGACAATCGACTACCCCAATCCTCCTTTCTCATCGATCACTCTTTTGAAGTGCTATTTAAAAAATAATCTGTCTACAGTATGCAGTACTATGCAGAGTGGAAAAAATTTATAGTTCGAGTTCTGAAACAAGAATTTCCTTTCACGTACGCCACAATTTGCCCATTCTACCAACCCTTATTCGCGGGCGAGATTCAGGAGGAAAAATTATAAGAAAATAAATCCGAAAAAAAATAATCCCTTGTGATGCAACAGCCAACAGATACAGCGGAAAATATACGAAAGGTGACCGAGGATGAATTGAAGATAAATTAATGGAATATATCATCACAAGGAATTATGGATAGGAGAAATTGAGCATCTTACGGCTTTTTTAAGACCAACTATATCATATAATTTTTCCTTAATCCATGAAGGTTTTTTTACAACACTGTAAACGGAAAAAAGAGTACAATATTTAGATTGATGTGGTGGTTTACGGGGTAAGCCAATCCCTCGCCAGTGATCTGCCACACATCTTAATGTGTGTCTGATAACGTGATGGTCTGATGTCTGAACGTGCCTGATGGTGATGACCGCTAAAAAAAGACAGAAGACCTTTCAAATCATAGCAGACATATGGTGAATCTTCGAAAAAATTTAGAGCCTTCGACTCGCAGGAAACTTATCGCCACGCATACAGTCCCAAAGCACGCCCGCCGCCGCGTTCTTGCGAAACGCGCTTGATGACTGTGAGTCGCCTCGTGGAGACTCAGCTCTTCCCGAAGATGCACTTGGCGTGGAGTTGCAATTAAAGCGTCACCGCACTCCGTCTTATCCCAACAACACCCACACGTCGAGCACATCTCACAAGACACAATTCCATGGAATACCAGAGGATGAAACCCGCAATCGCTGGATTTGGATTGGCGAACGTGATTCAGAATCGGCGTGGGTGTCAGGGACGCGACCTTTCCAACATTTGCATGCTCGCGTCGCAAATGATACGCGTAAGTCAACCATGTCCGCGCAATGACAACAATAAATCAGAGATTCGCTGTTCGCCAAAAGCAAAAGATGAATTCTTTAGTGTTGCCCGCGTTTTAGAGGTTAAGGCTGAGGGAGGAGTCCAGACGAGTTAACCGCCCCGGGAAGGAGAAACTGATATTATGATACTAATCACTGTCACGAGTGGTGAGATGTGCAATGGCATCCTCAGTCATAACTTCCAACACACTCAATCGGCGGAATTAGAAGACACAATTTCAAAAATTCCACGTGAACTAAGAATCAATAAGTTGTTGTGACAGACCGGATCCCATTAAGTCGCAGTGGGTAATTACTGGTAGACTTAATGAGCGCGTGATTTCGTCAAGCGGAGGCTCATGAGTTTCTCGAAGGAAGCGATCGAAGATAATTCACTCTTTGAGGACGAAAACGTTACTTCAATTGAAAAGAGAGAGTTGAAATGAAAGTAAGAGATGTTGGAGGGAGATCCCAAACTTTGAATGGCTCACTGCGCCGGACATCGAAGATTATCTACGAGGTTACCATTAAGTCGAAATTCAGGCACCCACTCTCTCTCTCTCTATCGAGAAGTTAACACAATCAATTTCGGAGGCCACGCTCACCTAACAGAATTCATTCTAGCGGAGTAAAAAACGATCAAAATAATTTTTTTTAATGATTGAACTCTAGTTTTAGATTTCAAATCATTTAAACTTTACGGAAACGACTGCATCCAAGTACATTATTTACACATATGTTCGTGTTTACAACGAATTGTTTGCTACAAATTCATAGCAGAGTTTTATACAATTTCATCCGGGACACTGAAGAGTTAAGTGATAAACAACTATATACATAATCGTAACCAAGGAGAGAAACGGAACAAAATTCTTAAGTAAGACGGGAATGTATGCACTAGCTACTGCCCGTTTAGAACGCACCCAACCACAGTATTCGCGGACAATGAATACAGCGAGAGGACCCGAAGAGCCTTGCCCTCCGCAATTCAGCCCTCTTCCCCTAAGTACGGGCGTATTCAAATTGTTCATGTAACTTGAAGTAAGTGAAGTATACTTTCATGAATGATACAATGTTTAGTCTATTTTCGTTTTCTCATCAATTACGGAAGGAATCCGAATTAACCCAAGAGATCAGAGGACCCTCATCAGTTAAAGTACGTATTAGTGTAAGGCAATAGTATGATGTCAGACACGTGGCGGGATCACTTTTTCAGGTAGGGTGTAGCCCCACCAATACACATCTCCGTAGACACCTTGCCAACTGATGTGGCAAGTCCGCCGTCGGCAGTTTCAGCTCTCGAGGAGAGGGCAACACACATCCGAGTCGCCTTCCTTTCTCCTCGCCACCAGTGCATCAACAACGGCTACCCTTGCAGCATCAGTGGGGCTGCGAACATCAACACCGTCACCTCCCGCGTGACTCCTGCCCAGCGCGCACGTGGCATATTGTCATTCCGCCATCGGTGATTTCTATTCCGAAAATTGGTTTGCCGAAGCTTTCTTTCCCCTATGTCCTCCCCTCGCATCACATGGCACCAGCATTTCCTACATTTACCTGTACGCTACATCTAGCCGGGTTCAGGTGCCCAATCCATCCCTGTTCATCAACTGAAGAGAGAGGATACAGCGCTGAGAAATGGAAACAGATTTGCGGCGACTGAGGCCGTACTTCTGCCGAGGGCTACGACCTCGATGAAAGGGCAATGGGCGTAAAATTTACGACATTTTTCGATGGCTACGTTGAAAAGAGAAAAAACACTATGCGCGAACTTTGCACCTCTTCGAACTTCGACTCGAAGAGCGGATCGTTGTTTAAGTGGCAAATGTGGCAACGATGTACGTCAATGCACTCTATAACTATCGATCGAAATCCGCTTATTCGATGCCCACGAACCTACTCACCTTCTGGATTATGCATAGTGTAATTTAAAGGGGAAAAATTCTCCAGGATTTAAGTCTCAAAGATTGTCCTGTCTCGATTATTTAACTATTGAACTTTTATCCCAACTATTCCCTAAGATTGAAACGATATCCAATGCATCCTTACAAATCCTCAGTGAGAAGCCCCCGCGAAATTCCGAACATAATCATTTTCTACCCATTAATCGCATTGAGGAAACAAAACAATTTAACTGCTAGTCGAAATTACGGAGTCAGTACCCACCTCTCTCATTAGGATGGCGAACTATTGAATGTTAAAATGTTTTAACCACTGTTCATCATTTTAAAAAAAAAACAGAAACTACAAAACTTTGGAGTACGGCACAGATTCAGCATATATAAGCTATCACAATATTTTTCAAAGCGCTGGTACATAGAGGGTGGTAAGTAAACCAAAGGCAGTCGCCGATACCATGGTTTTAAAACCATGTTTAACCTGAAATAAAGGGGATCGGGATGGTACGGTGGCTAACGTAAAGACCACCGAGAGGTCCTGTGCTCAAATCCTGGAGATAACAAATATTATTCAGTGGCATCCCTATCCTATCCCTAGTTGAGCCGCCGTTCATCGGATGGGACGTTGAACTGTGGACCTCTTGGCGCCTTTCGACAAGAGTAGGCTAATGCCGACGCCGGGTTTCTCTCCTCCCTCCCTTCCCCATTCATCCATAATGGCGCAAATGACCTTAGGTGTCGGTCGCATCCCATAAAAACCACTACTACCTAAAAATCCCAGATGCTCTTTCTACTTAAGTGAAACAATGACAATAAATACGCTTGCAGTGTTTCAGTTAACGCTGTTTTCATCACTATTACTCTCGATTGGTTATATGACTGTCGAGTTGGATTGCTGAACATTATGTGAGCCATCGACACGGCTAATGATAAATTATAAGCGAGTGAAAAGTGAAAACGTGGTTCTCAACATTAAGGAGTAGTTACACGTTATCAAAAAATACACAGAAAAATAAAACCTAATAATAATATATCAAATACAGTATTTGAACTGCGAGACAAATACGCAGGTATTAAAAGCGCAGGATTACTCCTTCCTCATTACCATACGCCAACCTACGAGAAGACTTTTTACCCCGTCTGTCTAAAAACTGAAACACACTAGTCAACTTTGCAACTTGTGCCCTACGGCTATCTAGACGAGATGAACGAGGCGTCCTTCGGATGGAATCCTCGAGATAATGGATCGAATGGCACTCGGGAGGCCGAGCGACGAATTGAGCGAGAGAAAGGCGCAGTTGAGTGCCCTCCCCGAGCGACTCTCCAATCCACTTCATAAGCGGGGCCAAAGCCAACACCAGACCAGCTAAACCCACCCTCAAGGTCGATCCGAAAGAATTTGATTGACCCAGAGAGAAATAGAACGACTTATATCGATTCCACGACAGAACACGAGAGGCCTTCACTCCCGCAGTGGGGTTGATATTCCACCAACAGACCAGCAACAACGGTAGCCACCTACAGAGCCACAGGCGAGTACGTAGTTTGCTGTCAATCGTTTGAAGGACCGTAAATTGAGAGTGCCTAGAAAAGCAGTCTACTATTTTCCGACACCTCACCCTTCCCTAGGCAATTATGAAGCTAGCACTGAGATCAGTCAAGACTTCTTCATTAAGACCAAAATGAAGTATATAATTTCATTTAAACTTTTTGACTGACATTGATCAATGTTAACTCTATACTTCCTAAAAGTGTCATCTCAATGTTTATAAAATTACGTAAATTAGATCGTCATATTAAATGCTGACTGCTCTGCGGATAACATTTGAGACAGACCATGATTATTTGAGATGAAAATAATATTGAATTGATAAATTACCAGATAAAAACCAAGCGAAATTATCACTCGAATTCAACCACGTGATTATTTTTTAACGCTAATAGGATACGATAAAAATGCGAAATGGATTAATTAGTTGGTTATTAATAAGTTCCATCAATCGGTTTAAAATACTGTGTGGTAGTAAGCTTTGGAAGCTCCATGCTTCGCGCAGCTCAAAGATTGATGCACATCAAAAAGATTGGCCCGTTAACACTAAGAAAACCAAAGGCCCCATGTGTATACATATTGCTCCCAAAAGTAACGAGATCTGTTGGCCAAGCGAAATTTTTAGACATTTAAACATCATCCCGAGAAATATTCCTCACAAGGCTGGGTGACAATTGAGCTCTTATTTTGAATTATGATATTTCGAGAATAAATGAAAAACATTTATGCTAAATAAATTATGCCAATTTACAAATGATTACTAGAAACTTTTTCGTGGGACTTATCTTTAAGGATATTTTGTGTCACGCTAGTTAGCACAGTACTGGGTGTACCGAAACCATATACGGCAGACTACTTCTAAAAAATATCCTGTGCCGTGAATCCAAAATGAAATTTTCGGTAACCATATGTATCCATAGGCTTGAACCTGCACTACTCTACCTATTCGTAAAAGTTTTATTTTGGAACCTCTTCTAATTATATATATATATATATATTTAGAAGAGGTTCCAAAATATATATGGTGCCCATCTAGTATTTATTTATAACCGCATTTCAGGGTAAAATTGTGAGAACCTCATTGAATCGATTCCAATTCTTTCCCAAATGCCATCGAAGCCGCAAGGGGGCTTGTGGAACGAACCCAGCCCTGCAACTGGCAGCGAGCAAAATTTCTCACATTAATTCATACCCATGGAGATTCCAGAGGTTTTAACAATAATACCTTCGAAATAAGATGCTTTCAAGTCTTCAAATCTTATAATTTCGTCACTGAACGAAAAAGGCAGTGCGCCCTATTTCCAATGAAAAATCCTGGAATCCGCAACGTAAGGCGACAGGAAGTTAGTTGACCCAGAGCCCTCGAGGCGTCGGGCGAGACGCAGTTGCTTCACCCCGCGTCGGACCTTTCACGGAGCAACGTGAGCTCCGCCCTCGCGGGTCGAGTGGTCGGCCACAACACCCGCCATCACCTCCTCCTCTCCCTCCACCATCTTCCATGCCCGGCTTCGGGACCTTTGCAAAACCAAGAGCAGAAATCCTTGCCCCTGCCGCCGCCGCATCTTCAATCCGGGGGCAAGGTGAGGCGAGTGCAACTTAGCCCACCACTCCCCGGCCCCCTCCCCTACCATCTGCTACAGAGGATAGCCGAGATAATAATAATTTAGAGTATAGACCGCTACGCTGTAGTTTGCACGATTCAAAAAAATAGAAAACAGAATCTTAAGCCAATGACGGACAATGCGAATGGAAAATTGCCTCATTAAATTCGATGCTAAAAAAAACAACCACAGCAATCAATCCGAAGGTTGCTTTGACAGGTGATGGTAAAACTCCCCCAATACCAAGAATCGCACGATTAAAAAAAATAGAAAATAAACTAAGGCCAATGGCAGACATCGAAACTAAAATTGTCCCACCAAATTCGGTATTTTAGAAGAAAAAATAATCTTAGCAATCAACCCAAACACCGACCTGATAGGTGAAGGTAGAACTCACTCAGAGCTAAGCCCAACGGCGGGTTAAATTCACATATCAGGGCAATAATCGGTGGCAGTTCCTATTCGAGGTGGCGCCTGTCGTTTCTCAGGAAGATCTGATATCTAACATATATCACACAGCTTGAATTAACCCGAGGGTGCCCAGAGGCGTGTTCGGGAATTGAACCCGAGCCCTGCAATCAGTCCAACACTACACTCTCGACTCCCAGACCACCTTTAAAACAGATAATAATAATTTTCCTTGTAAACCCTGAAAAAGTGAGTGATTGCAATTCATTAAAGTCTAATACAATGACCGATAGAAGAGTCATTAAAAGACTGCGAACGTGAACTTGAGCTTTTTTCTTTTTCGATTTTTATTTCAATTATTCATATGTTTGTACAACGGACTCTGGCATAGGAGATACCCTCGCAAACCCTGAGTGTGTGTGAATGCGATTCACGAGAGTGACTGCTGTTCCTTAACACACCCTAGTGATCGAGTTGTTGTAAGTTTGTTTCCTTATTTATTAAGTTTGCATTGTTTGTGTGAGATTGGGGTACACATGGATCGCTGTTTCCCAAACACACCCAAGTAACCTCGTGTGTGTTTCCTATCTTGCCCTTATTTGTAACTTTGCTTTTATCTCCCCCCTTTAAACCTATTGCCAATCAAGTTTGCGATTTCGCCTATTTTGTTTTCCAATAGTAATTAGTGGCCCCAACAGTTATAACGTCAAATATGACCACTTGTATGCACAACACACACATACACTTACTTGGTTTTCCACTCGGTATATTGAATGTTGAACGACCCAGGTTTCGGTGTGACGCAGCATCACCAAGATGTGAAGATGCTGAGCCGCAACGAAATCGCGGTCGTATAAAAAACCTTTATTGTGGGTATTGTGGAAAACCAATTGAGTGAGTGAATATTGTGCTTATTTGGGATGAAACAATTTCACCGAGCGACGCTAGATTCCGTTAATTGAGTTACAACGTTATTACATATCGAGTGACCTTGAATGAAACGCTATGGTACCGAAAACTTTTACGTTGTAACCCTCGAAAGTAATTTGAATTCCATAATTATAGAAAACCGGTATCGGTGGCAACGAGAGGCCTTCGCTGATGGACTCTTAAGTGGCCTTCGGATCGATGAGTGCGTCACAAGTGGTTTCTCACGAAAGAAAAACTGGAATGAATATCCCCCGACAGGAGCAATCTGAAGACTGTTGTTTATACACGCCACGCAACCCCGTCGGCCAACGGCGGCCCCCCCTTGTGGCGTTACCGCTCTGGCCCTCGCCCTGGTGGACCGCAGGAGAATACGCCGACGACACCCTCGGAATGCCTTTCGATGATGCCACTCAAAGCAAGTGAGAGTTCAAATTATCATTCAATAAAAGTTATCTCGGCCATGCTAATTGATTTAATTTCTACCGAGATGATTATTTCCGCGAATGATTAAGGATAGCAAAATATCTTACAGATATTTTAGCTACCAAAAGTAGTTGCCTGGCGAAGGATGAAAGGGAAAGATGAACATTCAAAGCAATGTTCTATTCTCTGACTTTCCGGGGCTTCTCACTGCACTTTACGAACGTAGATCTATGGAAAAAATTTCCCGTTCCAAATGACCTCTCTCTGCAGTCTCCCATGACCTTCCCTTCCTCCAACCTGGAGATTCCAACTTAAAATAAAAACGGGAGGTTGGTGGGGTGTCTCGAGCATGATCGCTCGTGAATGCCGTCAACACGTCTGCACATTCGGCGACCAATGATCCCGCGGACGCATCGCTCGGGTTTCCGCCGCGTGGGAGCGCGTTCTCAACGAATGAACTTCGATTTCGCGGATCCGCGAGTGAAAGGGTCCGAGGTCGCGGCGACGAGTCCCTCGCCTGCCTGTTTGCCTCTGCCGCTCGATCGGCTCGCAAGGTTCGGCGTGGCAGGCCGCGCGCATCATTGTCCCCGGCCTCTCTCACGCCCAGTGGTTGGGCCGAAAGAATTTGACCCGATTAGAGTGGTCTGCACAAAGGAGGGGGTGGGGGTTGCGGCGTGGGCTGCCGGTGGAGGGAGGGGATGGTGCTCTGTGAAGGCACAACTGGTTTTCACTGCACCGCTTATATTACCTCAGGTTCTTTTGGCGCACTTAAAAACATCGCCGTCGAAAATGGCTGTAGATGAATTAGTTTTAGGCGACCACACTCAAATATCTAAGTGATCGTGGCCCTACGTGGCTAATCACCAACATGCTCGAAGAAATACATAATAACGATGTTGAGTGGCATTGAGCGAATGCGCATATTAATTACAAAACCTGGTGGCCTGCTGTAAAAGTAGGGCCTGAGAATTAATTCGAAAAACCTCCCGCTAATCAATTCCATTTTTAAATGTCAATCCTATTGTGATTTGATCGCGTGGACGAGAGGCTATCGGAGGAGTCAATTTTCCATACACTTTTCTTTTCTGGCGAGTCTTGATATGTCAGCTATTCTTGGGTACACGATAGAGGAGCACATCAGAAACTCATATCTTCCGAGATCCCAGAGAATGAATCCACCGCAATGAAGGACGACAATCATTCGACCCTCTAGCACAAAGCGGCCCGCAACCAAGCACCTTTTACCTAAGGTCACTAACATGAAGCAGGAGAACAAGTATTGGAATAAACGATATAATCACATTTTTGGTATTATTACAAAGACAAAACAAAAAGTCTCACCACCCTTCAGGCGGCAGCAAAACGGGGAATATTCCCTTTTGGTTCTACCTATGCTGCCATCCTGACAGTAAAAAAGATGTGTTCGAGTAATTAAAAACGTCGCCACGCCGCCTTTCCATTGGACCGTCAAATAATGTGCTATCAAGTCGATCGAACGAGTCTCTCGAATACGATAAGCAAGCGAGGTGAATTCGTTCTTTTAACCATTAATAAAGCTTGAATGATATTCAATGAATACAGCATTTTGGAGAGCCCCGTGATGACCGAGAGAGCTATCGTGTACACATTAAAACATTAAACAAGTCCTGAAAAAGAAGGCACTCCTAGGGATCCATTGAATGAGATTTGCGAAGAGGATCGTGTGTTTCCAGCCGCCCACATCGGCAACCAGATCCCGACGTGCTGTCGCTGCGGCCTCTGGAAACTCTTACGTGTCTTACGGACCGCACTGCTCCCACAAGCTTTCACCAAACGTAAGAAACTCTTTCGCTGTCTCCACCCTTACTCCACCACTATTGCTTTCAGAAGCACGTACCTACAAATGCCGACAATGCCTGGCAACCGTGAACAAGCAAGTCCACCATTCCATTAATTATATTCGCCACACGTGAGAGGTGTTAAGTGAAACAGGATAGCTGAAACTTGATTCCCGAGTAAAGAAAGTCTCTGTTCACTATAGGGGATGATCCAAAGGGTATCTAAACTAAGCGAGAGACGAGTTTATCCCACGAAATAAACGGGCCTATGGTTCTGACAAGCGCCAATGCATTTAGAATGCAATCGAAGGTTTAGCAAAAATCTGAAACTCAAACCTTTGGTGGCGATAATGACGTGCAATCCAGCTGTCTATGTGGAAAGCGAGGCGGAGACCATACTGTCCACCATTCGATAGAGCAATATTTTAGCGGGAGAGAATAACCATATCGTTCCCTTACAAGTAAGGCGCCACCGAGTCCAAAGGCCTTCGAGCCCTAATTTCTATACGTATTGTTTCCACAACATGTGGCTAACCCACAGTTAACTAGGCAGTGTAAGTACACTAAAAATAAGTACACTATAAGTCTAAGAATGAAAGCAACATGACTGCCAAATGATTTCCTTCAACCATTGACAGGCCTGACAGATGATTTCCATTAAGATGATGGAACACATTTCCTTAACGATTGTACGAATACATATTTACGTCGACGGAATTTAACGGATAACAAATTTATTAATGAAACAACAGGAAGAATTCATAATTTCGCCAGACATTCAAGGTGGATGGAAAACAAAAAGTAATTTTACATGGCCGTAGGAATTGTGGGCAACGTTGTCGGTGAAAATGTATAAATATTGATTTTCTGATAATAAGATTATTTTCATAAAAATAAATAGAGTCGCCATTGCAACAAGGAATGGTCTTCCAATTTTTTTATATATTTCCAACTGGGGTTCAAACTCGCAGGTGACAACATTGTTAGGGGATTTCATTAGAAATGGATGGAAATTAAATATGGATATGAAAAATCACATGGATGGATATAAAAAATAATGGCAAATTGATGAGAAAATGCCAATGTTTTGTGTGTTACACAGTGATGGCAAATCATGAGTGGAAGACCTTGCTCTCCAAAGAGGTTGCACAGGATAAAAAGTAGGTAGGTTCACTATCTTTTATCTCACCACGACTCACATTCTCTGCTGGTTGCATCGAGTGCACCAACGGCAAGGGATGGTAAGAATTTAACCAAGGGATAGTAAGATTTTAACTAGGGAATCACGGGTCATCAATCAAAGAATGTGACGTCCGTAAACTGCAGGGAGATAGCTCCGAAACTCATAGGGTGAATAAGTAAAACACGAAGATTATGCAACCAACACATGTCTCTCAAAGAGTCCACTTGCGTTCCCTCGGTTCCTACCGACACAGAAAACCGCGTGCTTCTAGAAAATCTGTTAACCCAGTTTAAACTATCGTCCAAGCGTATTATGACAGGACGGAAACGAATACAATCTAGTGTACCAAATTCTATCAGGTTCCTCTTTCAATTTCTTACAAATTTCCAATAAAATGGGATTTCTCCTTAAATGTGATTTACTGGTGACGAAGTGAAAGTTCTCAAAACTCAAATTGGATCTAATTGTAATTTAATTGGTTATAAACTAAATTACATTAACGTCGAAATGAAAACATTCCCTATGCGAATAAGTGGGGGCTATATCGTTAACATAATTAGTGACAATTACTAATTTTATCTCGATTGACGACTGCTATAGTAACTTAAAGATGAATTATTGTACGAGAAAAGAGCCTAAATGACACTGCCGACTTGAGTTCTAAAATGTGGCGTAAACAAATGTCAACAAAAAGAAGTATCTCCTGCCGCAAAAACAATTACTTCTGCAGATACATACGACGTGGAAATGAAAACACGAAATAATGGTACTTGGAGACGGTAAAGCATTACAATAGTCGAATTAACTATAAACCAATCTTCCACGCGAAGAAAAATGAAATATTTTCAAACAGCTGTCATAATAGCTCAAGCAATAGAAGAGAAAATGTAATGTAGCTTACCCTTCAATTCCTCCGAGGACTAAAGCTGACATTATGATGTATTTTTTCTGGGTGTTCTTACGTGGATATACCTCCCGCAATATCGGCAACGTTAAAGTGCAATTAATCCAGACTCAAATGCTTCAACCTCGTCCCTCTAGTCCAACTCCGACGCGAATGTTTCTCATTCATTGGTGCATGAAATCAAAACCAAAAGCCCACACCCCTGCGCCACCCGCCACTAGCGCTCTCCAGTGAACTGATGGGGAACTTTTACCTACGGTATCGAACAGTTGAAGATTAGTACTTGGTCGAATTTTGTTTTGGTGTTGTGATCGAGTGTATATTGATGTGTGCAGTTAAAACTTTATTTGTTGTGAGTTTATGAATTATTTATTGTTTGATTTAAGGAGTGGAGCATGTGTCAACCCTTGATTTTGCTTGCATATGTTCCAGTTACTCTTCCCTACGAATATATGAGTGTAGTGGTATCACGGAGATAACTCTAACCGTGGACTCTTTTTCCAGGAATGTATTCCTTGGGGTGAAATGATGCTGTTTATAGGTCGATGAACCAGTGAACAGCATATAAAAATGTTTCGCATGCGTGGTAAAACCCAACTTATTATGTTGGTTATGAGTGTGATGACAGTAATTTTCATTTTGTACCGAATGACTGCAGGTGATGGTCAGATGCACGCAGCTGAAAAAAATAATAAATTTCCATGGTCTCCGCAAAAGGAACTTACATTTGGGAACCGAATACAAATGGAAGATATAAACGAGTTATCAGATCTCACTCAAAGTCCTCGCCACATGCTGAAGCAGAAAGCTGTGGAAAGCCAAATGCTATCCGACATAAGGAGAATTAATGCTCCCCAATTTAAAAATCAGTTTAATAGTGGGCGCAGTGTTCTTGGTGGTAATGGTCATGAGGGCAATTTAGAAAACGCAGCGAATGCAGACGAATTCGTCGAACGCTCTGGGGTCCATAGTTTAGGCCCTCATCGAGTTGTTCATCTTGATCTCAAAGGTGCCCCACCTCTGGTTTCTTATTTTGAAGAGCTTTTTCCTTTGCTCCAGTCTCTTGGGACAACAGGGTTGCTCATAGAATACGAAGATATGTTTCCTTTTTGGGGACCACTGGCTGGGCTGGCTGCTCGCAACGCTTACACCAGACCAAATGTTACCAGAATACTGTCGTTGGCCCGCAGCAACCGACTCGAAGTAATACCTCTCATCCAGACATTTGGACATCTTGAATTTGTTCTCAAGCTTAGAACGCACAAGCATTTGAGAGAAGTGCCTCGCTATCCTCAAGCAATTTGCCCCACGCACGAGGAATCCTTTCCCCTGTTGAAAAGCATGATAGATCAAGTTATGGAACTGCATCCTGACGCTCGTAACATCCATTTGGGCGCTGATGAAGTTTACCAGCTGGGGGAATGTGAGAGATGCCGAGCAGCGATGCAGGCAGATAATATCACACCCAGGCGTCTTTTTCTTAACCACGTATCAAGGGTTGCGGAATATACCAAAGATAAGCATAAGGTAAATGTTCTAATATGGGATGACGGCCTGAGGTCAAACTCCATAGAGGAGCTGACTGCTTCGGGACTTGGTAGTAAAGGGATACAGCCAGTTATCTGGAAATATACCCCTGATGTGGCCGCTAGTCTACCTGCTGATGTTTGGGAGAGACTTGGTTCTTCTGGGTTCACGACTGCTTGGGTAGCCACTGCATTCAAAGGAGCCACTGGACCCGACCGGTATGTAACAGATATATCTCACCACTTAGAAAATCACAGGTCGTGGGCAGCAGTTGTGGCCAGTGCCAAAGCAGCCTCGTCAGGGCTGGCCTTGGGTGGACCAAAACCATTCCCTCACATTGCGGGGACAATTTTAACTGGTTGGCAAAGGTACGATCACTTCGCCGTCCTGTGCGAACTCTTGCCGGTTGGCCTGCCGTCGCTGGCGGTGGCGCTCACCTTTCTGAAGACAGGAGAGAACAACGTGGCCATGCTTCGCCGCCAGGCCTCCGATGCACTAAGGTGCGAGGTGCCGCTCGCCATGACCCCATCGGAGATCCTGGAGTTAGGATCTTTAAGCTCTGGTCCTCGTTGCGTCTTCCCCGGCGCCGGCGTACTTCACGTAGCTGAGCGGCTGCACGCCCTTAAGGCCGACGTGGAGCGCGTCGCAGCGATGCCGGAGGCGAAAGGTTGGGCCACGCAGTACAACGTGAAACATAAATTCTCCAGTCCCTTCCACATCGAGCAGTTCAGCCGGGAAGTGGATGGCCTCCGGGGGCACATGGCGGTGCTCGAACGGGAGGCGAAGCAAGCGCTTTCAGAGGTCTACGATTCGGCGACGGTGGAGGAGTGGGTAACTTCGGTGATGGGCCCGCTGTTCGACCGAGTGCGTCAGATGTGGGATGGTAAGGAAGCTCTTCTGTCTGTGGACGAATGGCCTCTGAGGCCTCTTGATGGGCCTGTCGAGAAGGACCTCTGAACCAATGATGGTAGAACTTTTGGTCTGAGCAGTATTTGTGCATCATGCTTTTTATGGGTGTGAATGTCACATGTCAATAATTTGTGATTGATACGGTAGCTGGTCATCTAATCTCTACAAATGAAACACCAGAATAAATTTGAAAAAAATGTGTACATAATATGACAGTTTGTAACCCAGGAAATTTCATGTAAATCTTTTGTATTTCCTTCAGGTGTGCTCAAACCAAATATGCTCTCTAGTTATCTGGAACATTAGTCTCTCTCTCTTGCTGTTCTTGCCCTAACCCATCGATTCTTCTTTCCAAAATATGTGTCAAACCCCCTTCATGGGCCCAAGTGGTTTTAAATATTGCTTATATGCACTGGTGTTTTCAGTATCGGGAATAAATTGTTAGATGTAATGATGCATCATATGAATTTTTGATTGGTTGACTGGAAAGTTTTTAAATTTTGATAATATTAAAATTATTGAAGTAATTCCAAGGCTAATCAAAGTTGATATTGCATTGAGCCCGACCCAATAGTTTATTCTTATCACACTTGAGGTTTGGCAGTGATTTTTATCACCCTAATAGAATGAGTTTGTCTTTCTAATATTTACTTAACCCAAAAGGAATAAAATGAATGTAATCATATGCCACTGTGTACTGTGATAAGAATAAGCTGGATTTACTAATTGTCATTTTATATGGTTGAATGATATTGCTCTAAGTATGATTTCAATTGTGGGGTACCATGAAAGAAATTATGCAATTGTGGTATAATAAAGTGTGACAAGGAATTGACATGATTTGCTACATGTTAATTGCATTAGTAAGTAAGTAAGTAATATTAAAATTATATATTATGTAGGAAACTGAAAAGTACTAGCAACCTGATAATGTGGTAAGATTTTGTGTTGGTGGTTATTTTTTGTGATCGTTTGTGTGATTTTGATTTCAGTGACTATTCTTTTATCCTTATAGATAAAAATATTTGCATTCTATTTATTTGGTGTGAGTAAGCGATGACATTGGGATATTTTGAGATGTGGATGCTAATAGTTGGTGCAATTTTAACACTGTCGTGAACATATATAAACCCTTCAGATATATGTGAGATTAAAAATCAGGTTGTACCCAGTGAAAATCAATAATGTATCTTTCATGATGTTCTCAAGGTGCAAGAAAACAAATTTATATTGAAGGAGCATGCTTTCATAAGAGGACATGATTGTTTTAACAAGCTTTTTGCTGTTGAAATGTCAATATTTTGTATTATAAGAAACAAACACTGACTCAACAATGTGAATTGCTTATCTTGTTCATGTGGGGTCATTTGAAGGGGGAAAGATGTGTTCTTGACTTTCTAATTTAAGAGGAGCCTTTAATACGTTTTTATCCTGAGATTTCACTTTCAGAAGTGTTAATCAACTGGTGCTGTGTATTATTTTAAACGTGACAACCATGTAGAATTTTAAACCAAAGGATACATTCAGAACCACTTATGGTTGTGGCATCCAATCAAAACAAAAATGGAAGAGGGCAGAGGAAAGCACTGTGAATACAGCTTGGATTTTGTTATAATAGTCAGATTGACTTAACTGCTTTTCCAACTCAAACTCAATTGACAACTTTAAATTCTAGAATATAAACCAGCATACGTGTTTATCACATGCCATGTTGGAAGTAAATTGTGCTGATCAAGGAAGATAATATTTCTTTGAGTTTTTTATATATACATGACCTTTTCCAGTTTTTCGCATGAGAACCCTCAGTTCAGATTACATTTGGACTTCATAGTATCATTCTACTAATTATTTAAAAAATATTCTATTATTTGTATTTATTTTACTCACATTCAATGTAAATTTACAAACTTGTGGCTAAGACAGGTAGCCATCATTCTTGCCATTACTTTTACTTTGTTTTTATGAACGAAAAGTAAATTTTCAATATTGTCATGATATAGATAATGGGTTTGAACCCTGAGAACCCATAGTATGACTTTAAAAATTATAAAACTTATGATGCCAAGATTTTGGGAATTAAAATATATCGTTTCATTTGCAGAGCTCATGGTATTGCATCAGAATAGCCTCTTCTCTTGAAAGTCAGCTCATATTAGCTAATGCATAGATCCCTCAGGGTAGGCACTCTTTTATCTTATTTCATTGGCTTACATATATTTTCCTGATTTTGTCCCCTCAAATGATAATTCATGGTGTGATCCCATTTCTCATGGGCTTGTGGACACAAATTATTTATGTGATAATTCAACATTATGTTCTTCTTGCAAAATGTTAATTTTGTAATGGTTCCTACTTATACTGATCCAGCAATTTGGCTGCAGATAATATTGTGAGAGAAATTCCAAGGTTAAGAACTTTTCTGTGCTCGGTCACAACATCTTGCCTTTCCATTTCCTTATTGCAAACTTTCCGCTGTAGGTGTACGCATCGGTGGCTCTCAGTGTGTTCCCCTTGGAATTGTATGTGGTGGACAGTTGATGGGCTGCCCCGCCTCCCTTGTTGTCCCCCTCTGCTCACACGCCATCAGTTTAATATTTATTTAGGCTCAGGATGCCATTTCTCATGCAAATGGCATCCTGGGCATGGTACTGTTAAGACTTAATTTAATGTAATTTGTATAAAGAATATTATTGTTTTTTGTAAGTCACTCAGCTCATTATTCATGAAATGCTCAATTTCTTCTGAGTGGCAAGCTTTGAATGGAATTTCCCATGTTGGCCTTTTTTGCCTCATGGAAATTTTATTTGTAGTTATGGAAAATGTTATTTGTAATTGGCTGTTTTCATAAATAATAACAATGAAAAAGCAATAAAAGTTTTCATTTTCATCAGACTGTTCCTTTGAATTCCACTCGAACTATTATCTCCATTGCATTCAGGAATTATTGCAAAATTATTCCTATTTATTCCAGTTCAGCCGAGAATTGATAAACAGTTGCAGAAATTCACAGGAAGCTCACCGAGGTTTGGTTAAAAACTTAAATTTAACTAAAGAAGGGTCGTGCACTTTGATTCAAGAGATTCATTTTGTCAGAGGGCAGTCATAAAGATTATTAATTTAGTTAGAATTTTTGCATATTAACGTATCAATTAACTGCTTTACAATTAGCCTTGGGACGGTACAATAGATGATTAGGCACTACATATTACTACAACTAGGGATGACTCTTAATATTAATTGCAAAGTGTCACATCCGTGTTTTATAGCCATTAGATCATCTATTAAAGCTGCTTTCTCGTCAGGATTTTGGATATATTTGTACACCACTGCATCATCAGCAGATAAATGTATCTCAATATTAACCCCAGAGTTATGTCATTAACATAAATAAGGAATAAGATAGGTCTTATGACACTTCTTGGAGAAAACCTGAAGTGACCTCACTGCATTCAAGCTAACACCATGTATTATATTAACATACTTTCTACCAGACCATTCAAAAAGTCTTTTATCCAACCCAAAATCTTTTTATCCATACCATTTGCTCTATTGTTTCAGGCTTCACTTCTTGGAAGTATTTAATATCCATACCAAAAAAGAGAGAAAGATTTGTACTTTTCCACAGTTTGTAAAGCTCGGCTGAAAAGAGAGAAAGATTTTTACTTTTCCATCATGTACCTGATGATGCCGCAAGTCGGTGAAACGTGTTGTACCATTTAATAAAATCTGTGGAAAAGTACAAATCTTTCTCTCTTTTTTTGGTATGGACATACCATTTGCTTCTAGCTTTGTGAGTAGTTCACAATGAGGTACTTCGTCAGCCTTTTTAAAATCTTGAAAAACCACGACCACTGGAACATTGCTCACTCCAGAGCTACTGATATCATGAACAACAAGAGCAAGTTAGGTCTCCAAGGATTTACCCTTTTGGAAAACATACTGGCTTTGCATCAATAACTCCTGACCATTGAGGTGTCTCAATATTGAACTAGCAACTGTGCGTTCTGTGACCACGTATGTTATAGATGTGAGGGAAATGGGTCTGCAATTGCTCAGGTCCTCCTTATCTCCATTTTTAAATATAGATGTTTTAGTAGCCATTTTCCAATCACTGGGAACCTTGTGATCTACAAGCGATTAAGCTCCGAGAGAGATTGGTAAAGATACCTTGAAAGGAATTTTGTAAGTTGGCCTTTTCCATACTACTGGGTTACCCTTTCAACTTGATCGCTTTTGAGTGAATTAACTGTAGACTTTATTTCCCTGAACTGCTATGAAATATAACCAAAATGCTTTCGGATTTTCTTTCAAATGTTCTACTTATCTTATCCTTTGGAATTTGTGTAATGCTTTCTGAAATTCCTAGCTCACATTCGCCCTAGATATCTTATAATCATTAGTGATCTCATTCCTTTTCTTGCTAGAGATGTCATTCCTTACATTTTTCATCTTGGCATGACATAACCTTTGACATCGTATTGGTTTTCTTACTTCTGTGTTGCACCATCAAGGTTCCATGTGATCATTCATAAATTTACTTAGAATGAACTTGTTGACCGGCGAGCGTGTTACTTCAAGGAAGTGAATCCACATATCCTCAGCATGTTGGTGTTTACTGTCTTACTTAAAAATAACAAATTGACTCAAAAACATGCACTTTTAAGCCATTATAGTCTCCTTTAAACAAGTAAACTTTTCTTAGTCTTCTTTTTTAGGACCCCATAGATGGAAACTAAGCATTTATTGCCCTGTGGTCACTAATTCCTTTAAGTCTCCACAGTTAAGAAATTTACAGGCACGTCTGTAGCTAGCAAATCAAGAATATTTTTGCCCCTAGTTGGTGAAGTGACAAGTTAATGTATGGAGTTCAAGGTAAACAATTGTAATTACAACTCGCAGGTATCTTCATATTTACCACCCGATTTAAAATTATAAATGCTCCAATCAATACATGGGACATTGAAATCACCGTTGCTTATAATGTTATGATTGTCATTTTGGGGTGAGTCACTTTTGATTTGCTGATCTAGTTCTAGTATAGAATTATCTTTGTCATCCAGCAACCTGCAAAATGTGCATACATAGATTCTCTTAGATGCAGGACTATTAACTGAGCACCAAACACTTTCCAAACCACTAGCAGGAATGACCCCAGTCCTGCTGACTCATGGATTATTTACTGCATAAAAGACAACACCCCCAATTATATTTACTCTGTCGTTTCTGTAAATGAAAGGAGCTATTGAGGAAACCACCTCAATTATTCATCCCACGATTTTTAAGATGGACAGTATAATGAAAATAAGTCCTGGAAACTATGGGATTTGGCCCAATCGGCTGTGTGCCATGCCTGGCAAGGGAAGAGTCAAGGCTTATCATCTCACGAAACCCTTGTAAAGCAAGATTGACAGCAGCAGCACAAGAGACACAAAAGAAGACCAAATTACTTAAAATAGGAACTTAGAATGATAGGATAATATTGAGGACAGGAAAATTAGAAAATATAAAGCAAGAGATGGAAAGAGGAAATGTAGATGTTTCAGATCTGTGAAAGGTGAGATGGAAGGATAGCGGGGATTACTGGAGTGGCTGTTATGAAGTAATGTACCGCGAAGGAGGTGAGAACCAATGAGGAGTTGCAATAATATTGAATAAAATGGTAGGAAAACACGTAATTAACATAAGAGCATGCAAGGATAGATTATTACTCGGTAGAAGTACAAGCAGAACCAATGAACTTGGTCGATGTTCAGGTATACATGCCACCAAGCAATAATAGGGAGAAAAAAGTCAATATGGTATACAATCAGTTAGAGGACATAACTGCAGATGTTCCTAGAGGGAAACATTAGATAGTGGTGGGGGATTGGATGAGACAGTACAGAAAGGCAGAGATGGTGATGAGGTGGAGGATTACAGTTTAGGAAAAAGGAATGACTGTGGGGAGAAAGCAATAGTTCTTCAGGAAGCAGGGGTTAATCATAACAAACACTTAGTGTACACACCACAAAAGGCTTAGGCATTTATGGAAAATGGCAGTTGACACCGAAAGGTAACAGTTAGATTATATTATGGTTAGGTGCAGATTTGGGAAGTGTCATAAATTCTAGGAGTAGATGTGGACTCTGATCACAATTTAGTAATTACCAAGTATAGCACAACATTCAAAAAGATAAGGCAATTTAGGAAGTGAAATATAGAAGCATTAACTGTATAGATAAGAGAGAAGTATCCTCAGGCTAAAGAAAATCATGAGTTAGGGAGGGGTGGCTCAATACTATTGGGGAAAACTGGGAATATATTAAAAAATGGATATCGGAAGCTGCAAAAGGAACTAAAGGAAAAGGACAAGAAAACCATTAATTATGTAGGAGATGATTAGAAAGATAAATGAGAGAAGGAAATGGAAGAATGTAAATACATAGTAGGAAAGGGAAGTAGAAAGAGGTAAATAATTAAGTGAGACAGGTAATGAGTAGAAAAAAAGAAGCATGGTAGAAGATGCAGTGTGAGGATACGAAAAGTTAGTCGAGAAAGGGTTAAATTGGTGTGCAATACAGGAAGGTTAAAGCATTGTTTGGAAGGAAGAAGGGAAAATCTGTGTGAACAATCAGAGATAAGGCAGGATAAATATAAGTGATCAAGAAAAGATCCTAGAAAGATGGAAGGAATAGGAATATATAGAAAAAACTGTATAGTAAAGAACTTAGACCAGCAAGGCTGCAAATAGAAAGAGAATATGGCGTAATGAAGCTAGCATGCTAACTCAATCATGAGATACATGGGCATTAAGACCAAGGTGGCGCACAACCACCTGCTGAACTACTTAAAGGTTTAGGAAAATGGGAGGAAGAGTTTCCATGGGCTAATTCATCCTATTTATGAGAGAGGATTTAGGTCGGAAGACTTTAACAGTTCAATGTTAGATCCTATTCCAAAAAAGGTGAAGGCTACATCATACGAGGACTACAGAAGAATAAGTTTGATTTTGAACGCAACTAAAGTGGTTCTCAGGAACATCTTTAAGAGACTCATATGATGCCATTGGAGTAATGAGGTCACCAATCGAGAGGAATATAGAACATAATCAGGATGTACGAGGCCTGCTATTTATATTTTGAGCCTTGACAACACCAAGTGCTTCAGGCATCATCTGGCATTTCCATCTGAAAGTTTGATCCTTTCAACACTAACTTTCTTCAGAACATTTTGTCTCAGCAAAAAACTGGAGTTAAATTGTGAACACTTTTGTGTGATGATTTTTTACGATTTTTTACGTGGATTATCAAGAAAGGAATGCATCGATCAACTTTCTTCCACATCTGGTGATGACGCCCCATCCTTTGCCACTGTGAAACACTGGTATAATGAATTCCATCATGGTCGTCGTTCGCTCAGCTACTAGAGTCATGTAGGTCATCCAAAATCAGTTGTGCTGGAAAACATTGATGTTGTGCAAGAACTAGTAAAGGAATATTGTCATGTGACCTATCATGAGATTGAGGCATCCTTGGGGATTAGTATGAAGAGTATCAACAATGTTGCACGATCATTTAGCTGTGAAAAAAAGTTGTTCATGTTGGATCCTGCATAATTTGACAAAATCTCAAAAAGATGCTTGTGTCAATTGGTGCAAAGAAATGCTCAACAAATAAAATCACAGTTGCGCAATACACATAAGCTGTGTATAACATCTACACAGGTGACAAATCTTGGATCTATGCATATGAGCCCGAAACAAAACAGCAATCCACTGTATGGGTCTTCCAAGACGAGCCAAATCCGACAAAAGTGATTTGTGCACAAAGGACATCAAAGGAAATCGCCTGTTTCTTCGGAATAACTGGACATTTGGCAACCGTACCATTAAAGCAATGTAGAACCGTAAATTCTGAATGGCACACAAGCATTTGTTTTCCTGAAAAGGTTGGTAAAATATGGAAAAAGAAGTGGCAACGAAGAATCATTCTTCATCATGACAATGAAGGCTCTCACAGACCTGCTGAAACAACTACCTACTTGACTGGCCAAAACATTGAATTGATGGGCCATCCTCTGTACAGCCTTGATTTAGCACCAAATGACTTCTTTTTATTCCCGTTTATCAAGAAAAAATTGCATGGTCAACATTTTTCAGCACCTGAAGAAGCCATATATGCATTCAAAAACCATGTTTTGGAGGTACCTCTGTCAGAGTGGAAAAAGTGTTACAAAAATTGGTTTGAGCACATGAAAAAGTGTATTGATTATCACAGAGAATACTTCAAGAAACAATAAACCCATTTTCGACAATAAATTACTGTCTTTTCATTATTAGGCTGAAAATATAAATAGTAACCCTTGTATTTGCTGTTTTGTAGATTTTGCAAAGGTGTTTGATAGAGTCTAATGGAAAAACTGAATATATTGGAGAGACAGGATGCTAACTGGCAACCTATACATGTTTTAGACTGCTCAGGTGCAAGAGGGGAACAGAGAGTCCGGTCGGGCATTGTTATGAAGAGGTGTTAGGGAAGAAGGTCCATTATCACTGGTGCTGTTCAACATATCTATGGAGGAAATGATTAAAGAGGCATGGAAAGAACGGGCGATAGGAATACTAGTCTACGGGGAATTCATAAAATCAGTTAGGTTTGCCAATGATCAAGCTTTAGTTTGCCAGTCAGCCATAGGATAGCAATCATTGCAGAGTGAATTGGAGATTCGGTGGGATATATACATATGGGGTGAGAATATATGTAAATAAAACAAAGGTTATGCTGTTTTCTAGAAAGAGAAGGGCTAAGCTAAATCTTAATACATGAGACCAAAAACTAGAAGTATAACAGTTTACGTATCTTGCAAGTAAGACACCAATAAATCCTTACCTGTGGAAACGCTATGTCTTTGATTCTTTCTTCATGTTTAATCTTGTGTTTTTGTTGATGGTCAAAGTAGTTCTGATATAAGGAGAAGAAATGCAGTAGCAAAGAATCTTTCACAAGGTGGAAAAGAATTGATGAGAGGAATGTTGAGTAGGGATGTTAAGAAAAGGCTCATTAAAACATTGATATGTAGCATAGTTATTATGTACAGTTAACCAGAATTATTTTAGTTTCAACAACACTCTATACAGCCAAACGGATGGGTTAGCCATGGGTTCCCCACTGTCCCCCTTCCTAGCCGAAGTCTTCCTCAATTCTGTAGAAGAACATCTTTTCAATGCTGACAATCAGCATAACAAAAACGTGGGTTATTGGTTTCGTTACGTGGACGATATTGTATAGGACAGGAACCAACCGGCAGTTAGACTCCTTCCTTAATCACCTGAACACCCTCCATTGGAATATCTCCTCCATGGAAAAAGACCTCAATGGAACTATCAACTTCCTCGACTTGTCAATTACATTAAGGGAAAACAGACATGAATTTGCTATTTATAGGAAATCCACTTATACAGACCACATAATTTCAAATGATTCCGCACACCACTTCTCTCACAAACACGCGGCCTTCCACTCCATGATCCACCGCCTCCTACACATCCCCCCTTCCCCCAAAAACTTCAATATTGAACTCCTCACAATCACTAACATAGCTACCAACAATGGTTACAACCCTAAGCTAGGTGACACATTACTGCGGAAAAAACAAAAATCAATGGCCTTAAAAATATTTTCGGTTCACAGCCCGCAGTATTTAAGGACTTCAAGTGGTGCTCCATCCCATTTCTGGGGGATATTTCATATAGAATTTCTAACTGCCTACCCACCTCACTCAAAGCAGCCTTCTGCTCACCCGTAACCCTCTCCAAACTCCTAGCCAATGGAAAAGACACCCAGGATAACCTTCACAAATCAGGTATTTACAAACTGAAATGCGACGATTGCAATAGCGTTTATGTCGGCCAGACAGGTAGGAGCATTAAGGTACGAGTCAAGGAACACGCGAGGTGTCACAAAAATTAGAACACCAACTTTCTCTTCGCCAAGCATTTACTGGAATTCGACCACAGCAGTGACTTTGTCCCGGAGATACTATACATACTCCCAAAAGGATTAAAATTGGACGCTCTCGAGCAATTAGAGATAAGAAGGCACTTAGCAAACCCTAACACGACCCTTTGTAATGAGCAATTGCTCCCATACCCCTCCCCACTCCTCTCCGAGAAACTAGCCCGGAAGTGGTCAAAACAACCCCTCAACGCACCTGAGGATCCCAACCCCTCTCAGGCCCTTCCACCCCTCCCCGCCCCCACTCTGTCCTGAGGGTATATATTCTGCCACTGTCTGTTTAGCAAACTTGTACCTGATGATGCCGCAAGTCGGTGAAACGCGTTGTACCATTTAATAAAATCTGTGGAAAAGTACAAATCTTTCTTTTTTGGTATGGATATTAAATACTTCCACGAAGTGAATCCTGAAACAATAGAATATAGTACCTTGAACAAAAAGTTCCCGGACGAACCACCGTGTGGCGCTCCCATCGTTCCGATTTGAGTTGTTTTTTTTTGTTAAATTGGTACATCTGTTGTTGATATTCCCTTTAAATCTTAGTGTCATAACTTGACATTTGCAAAAGTTACGTAGCCAAGAGTACATCTATCTCTGTGTGTGTTGGCGATTTTTTACAATTGCAGAAATGGATTTAAATTTGCAACGACGAACTTGTATTAAATTTTGCGTAAAAAACGGATTTAGTGGCGCACGGACGTTGGAAATGTTGGAAAAGTGTTTCGGCAACGATTCTCTAAAAAAAACGGTCGTTTACCAGTGGCACGAGCGGTTCAGAAGTGGTCGTGAGTCAATCGAAGATGATGAACGCAGTGGCAGACCATCAACATCGAAAGTCGGTGAAAAAATTGATAAAGTAAAAGAAATGTTGGTCAATAACCGCAGATTAACCATCACAGAAATAGCAGAGGACTTGAACATTGCCTATGGATCCGCCCAAGACATTGTGGTTAATGATTTGGGTTTCCGTCGTGTAGCAGCAAAGTTGGTGCCAAAAGACCTCAATTTCATGCAAAAAAGAGACCGTGTTGACGTCGCAAAAGACATGATTTGCGAGGCTGAATCCGATCCCACATTCATCAAAAGGATCATTACTGGAGACGAGACGTGGGTTTATGAGTACGACACGCAATCCAGACATCAGGCAAGTGAATGGCGTTCACCAAATGAGCCGAGACCAAAAAAACCACGTCATTTTCAGTCAAAAAAGAAGGCAATGCTGACGGTTTTCATGGATTACAACGGTGTAGTGCATCATGAATTTTTGCCAGAAGGCCAGACAGTAAACAAAGAGTATTATTTGGGCGTTATGAGAAGTTTGCGTGAAGCAATTCGCCGAAAGAGACCAGAAATCGTCGCACAGTGCGTCGAGACCGTCGCACAGTGCTATCATTATTCGTAATTTTTTGACGAAAAATGCAACAAATACCATCCAACAGCCACCGAATTCACCTGATTTGGCTCCCTGTGACTTCTTTCTGTTCAATCGAGTTAAAAAACCATTATGGGGAACGCGTTTTAGCAGCCGATAGGAAGTAATGGAAAAATCGCAGGAAGCACTGATGGACATACCGAAAACCGAATATAAAAAATGTTTCGAGGATTGGATCAAGCGCTGGCATAAGTGTGTTGCAGTCTATGGGGATTACTTTGAAGGGGACAATATAGATTTAGATGAATAAACTGGTATTTTTAATTTTCTGAATAAATTCCGGGAACTTTTTGATCAAGGTAGTATTATGTACAGCATTAAAACATGATCATTGAAACAGGGTGATACCCATAGATTGGAGGCTTTTGAAATCTGGGTGTAGAGAGGTGAAGCAGTGTGGAAAGGAAAACAAATGAGGAAGTGTGGATGTTAAATGGAATGAATTGAGGAAGGAAGTATAAGGAGATGAAGAGGGGCTTGTTGTAGAGTAGGATGTTGAGCTAAGTTTTGTTAGGAGAGACAAGAGAATTACTTGGTCACATGGGTTCATCTAAAACCTACCTTAACTAGTAGATTACCAATAATAATTAAGTATTATCAAGAATTCTAAAAGGCACATTGCATTAGGCAAACACCTATGAATTTTTGGGGCACCACAGTTGGATTGGTTATGATCCATACCATAAGTACATATGCACTTCCTAATCTGTGCATCTTGTAATCAAAATCATTATCAACTACTTAATGGATACACACAAAATCTCTTATGTTACCATCAAGTGATGGGATAATATGTGGGCCATTCAATAAGTCCTGAGGAAAAAATAGAAAATATTATTTTGGGTAATTTTTTATTTTTAAACATGATCTCCTTTTAGCTCAATACACTTTTCTCAGCATTCCTCTAATTTCTTTAAGCCATCCAAATTGCAGCATTTTGGAAGGTCCTCAAAATAGGTATCTGTGTGGGCAATGAACCCTCATTCAATATGAATCATTTTCCACCGAACCCATATGCCATGAACTTCCTCCAACTTGGCTTCAATCTCTTTCAGTGTTAAGCCTTTAAAATCACCACATGAACTCATTTTTTTCATTTTTCTACATAAATTGTTTTTGCTTCAAATGAAAATGAAACCACTAGACACATACAGCCGAAATTTAAACAGCAGTCTAGTGAAGGATGATGGTTACTAATAACAAACCTTTCCTGATACTACTGGTGCCATCTGGATTTCCAGGGAATTATTGAATGACCCACGTACTTTAATGTTGCCATACAAATAGACATACAGCATCTATATCAAATTCACAGCAGAAAAATATACATACTTAAAATGCATATCCTGAACAAGAAAAGTTCAAAAATAGAGTAAAGAATCTTAAGTGTATGGATTTCACTCTGTAAAATTCATTTCAACTGATCAGGATTTGAACTCAGAGCACTTGATGTTATACCAAGTGCTTCAGCCTGTTTAACTACTGAGGCTTCTTATTACATCGCAACATTTTATTTAATCTTGTTATACCATTGTTGTGGGATGCAGGTTTGAATGCCAGTCATGGCTAATGATTTCTACAATGCATAATTCCTGCATTTCAGCCAACATTGGCAGATGACTCAATCCAAGTAATGTTGTGGGATCCAGTTCACTGAAGCTCTCGAGTGTTTGTGGTCATAGTTCTCCAAATTTACAGGGCTCCATGGTATTCTTTTTGGCATTTATACTAAGATAGAAGTAACAAAGAACAGCAAGTAAATTATTTAAGCATTAATTTCAGAGCATATTGCTTCTCCTAAAATTTATTGGATATTTACAAAAAGATTTTTTTGTTATAATTACATTGCAGTCATCTGCAAAATGGTTTTGTAAGTTCCAAGGACTTGGTTCAAATACTGAATGATATTTGCGGTAATCTCATCACTATTTCACATGTGTGACCTTATGTAGCTAACTTCATCTGTGAAGCAGTATATTGCAGAAGATGTAAATCTTGCAATAGCTGCGTCAGCCGCTGGAAGTGTCTTTCGGTGTAAGGAATCATTTCTTCAATGGTTGATGATAATGTATTAGCCTTCAATTCGCTATCATCAAGTGACAATTCATCCAGTAAGATTGATATCACGAGCTGAAAAGAAAAATTGTCAATTAAAGCAATTACTTCTTCAAAAACTACTAACTGCAAACATGAATCAATTCGGTAGAGATATTTCCCTTGATGATATATTCTTATTTGCAAGTAGCTGTATCCACTGAATCATAGTAATTTCAATTTGTTTGAGTCCATCTGCAAGGGCAGTGGATTAGACCATGAAAATGGAAAGGTACTAAGTCACTGGTGGATCATTAGGTGATATATTTTAAGAGCAATAACAATTCCAAATTAAGCTCCCGTCCAAATATACAAATTCTTGGAAAGAAAGGAATAAGGATAAGCTGATGAAATACATTTTTAAAAGGTGAGTTCATTTGAATATCAGGAAGCTTAGATAATGAATAGCAACAATATTACCATGTACCAAGAAAAAGGCAATATAACTATCAGGTAAGAATGCTGCGAGCAGAAAAAAGCAGATATCCTACTTCCATTCTCCCATCTTTAAGGTCACTCACTGTTGTCCTCAAGCTCTTCTCAAAGACCCTCTCTTAACCAAGCAGCCATGCAGGGGAACATGCAACTTTTGCTCTATATTGCTCTATTACTGGCCAAAAAGCTATCATTTCTCTAATTCTGGGTCACACCATCCATGTTGTGTGTGTAAGTTTCTGTACTTTCCACTGTTTAGTACAAAATTACGTTATCTCAATTCAAAGGCTGTTTCATAGTTTACAACCTGGCCGACATTATTTTAATGTTGACACCCAAAAATTACAACCACAAAAGTAATGTACTCTGTTTTATCTATCCCATCACAAAAAAACAGTTAATGTCAAATCAAAAGAACTGAACTTAATCTTGTGGTGGCTTCTGTTAATCCATTTGTCTCAAAATAAAAGTCACCCCCATTGCTGCTATTATGTTAAAATATCTTAGTCCAGAAAAGAATGGTAGCACAGAATCTGATGAAAGGTAAAAAGATGCTCAACTTTTCAATGACATTTTTCTTTCAAAATAATTCAGTTTCTTAGTTTGATGCATGAATGAAACTTTTTTACGACTACAATATACACCAAAGAAATTGCAAGCTCAGTTCAGACAACGTAAGTGGTCAACTTTTCCCGAAATCACTGTTGAATTTTAGTATGCCCATGCCACACTAATTCAAACTGTTAACCCTAACATACTTGGAAATAATAAACCAGAAATATGCATCAAATTGTAAAGGAATCTTTGCAATAATTCCACAAGTACAGAATCAAAAAACAATTAACATTTACCTGTGCTGGATGGCAGCTTTTACTGTTGGCATTCCAAACAGAGGCACACTTGAGCAGAGATTCCCTTTCACTTAATGGTAAGAACTTCAATGTATTCTCGAGATTGTTTTCCCCTCCTTTCTTCATTATCTCTGAGGAAATTACAAAATAATCCATTAGTGCCCAAAAGTATTCATCCAATAAGATATGAAGGAGCAAAAAACCAAAAGCATCAACTGCTAACAACAAATAGCACACTTCTGAAGACAAAAAGATTATCCCATAAGGACCTATCTTGTTAGCTCCTCCTCAATTATATTCTCATAAGAACTTTAGTCTTTACTTTGTATTTCTACCACATTCTGTGTTAAATTACACTTCTAGGGTTCATTGAACATTTAATATTTTTGTTCATTACTCATTACAATGTTTAAAAGAAGATTGTGAAATATGATACTCGTCATCTAAACATAGTTTCAAGCCATCAGCAAATACATATATGAGTGTTAAGCTGCCTTAGCTCACCCTTTTAGGAGCCAGCCTTTGCTACAAACCTCTTTACATTGAAACATAAAAGTATGCAACACATTTGCATTTAGGTATTATTAACCAGAGGACATACACATGGACAGCATAGGCATAATATAGATTGGTAAGTATACGATTCTTCAGGAAATGAAATACAGGATACAAAAAGTAAAACAAAAAGAAACAAGAAGAAAGACAAAAGAGATAATCAGACTAAGCAGATAGTTACACTTTCTGGATATTCATAAAAAATTCTTCAACCGTATAGTAATGCTTCATCAGAATAATATTTTTCACTTTGCTTTTTATGTGAGTATGGATTCTGCAGATGATAGCTGTTGCACATGATCTTTGTCCTTGGGTGAATGGTATTAATACTTCACATGCCATATGGGTGGATAATCCCATTAGTATGAAGCAGATGATTTTTTTTTATAAGAATAAAGGTACAATATTTGTTCTTCCAGATTGCATTGGCTATTTTGTACGAAATATTGTTAATAAAGGGGATTTTTTACCATTTTTGGGTTCCCGTGATCGGTTCCGTTAGCAGAGACATGGCTAAGTTTTTGGCGAGCTTGGTTTTTTTTTCTGGAGTATAGAGTTTATTAACTCCTCAGTATAGGCGGCATTGTTTACAGCAATGCGTTCAATTACATTGAGTTCACTGTCATAATTTGTTTTAGGTAAAGGGATATTAATTAGTCCATTTATCATAGAGTTGAACCTGGCTAGTTTATAGGAAATAGGGTGGCAAGAATCTGAGAAATTCACCTGGATATGAGGGCTTCCTGTAGATGTCAAACACATGTTTACTTGTATTTCATACTCCTATGCCAACTTTTCCCTTCTCCCCTCCCTCTTTTCCAGCCACTTCCACTACCTCCCCCCCCCCCCCCGCCTAGCTTCCTGATGAAGTTCCTACTGCCTATATGTGTTTGGTGATTCACTCATGTGGATCCCTGAGACTCTGTATACTCTTTCTTCTACATGTTTCAAACTTTGTATTTTGCACCCCATTGATTAGTTGACCAATCTTCCTCTCTTCCATTCCTCCTTTCCTTCCACGTCCCCCCTTCCAGGGATGCAAAAATGTATATAAAACAACGGCACTTGAATTCATTTTGTCACCTGAAGATGATGTAATACATCAAATCTGGGTCATACTATTAAACTTATCTAGTGGAGAATTATTACTACCTTCTCTTATTATGTTCAAGTTCCACCACATCATGTCTGAAACTATTCAATTGGAGACCTTGTACATGCGTATGATATTTCTTTAGAGCCTCTTTAACATGCCTGGAACCAGGGAGATCACAGCTGAAAAGAACTTTTTCCAAATTACAACCGTAATTCTAACGCATGCAAATCTTTATCTGAATCAGCTCAAAATGAATCAATAATATTTATAATTTCTTCAGATATACCTCTTAATTTTATTTTTAAAATTATCTCTCATCCTATATATATCTAGCAAAAAAATCATTTTTTTGTCCAAGGATTTGTTGAACAAACAAAGGACATGTTAAAGAAAACTATACAGTTGCAGATATTCATCAACAGAGATTAACATGTTTTAACAGATATTCACAAGGTTTTTTTAAATCATTACATTTTACTGAGATTCCTCACATTGTCAGGTAACTTATTAAAAAGACTGAGGCCCAAGTGCTGCATTTTTGGTCTTACAAATGATTGGCGCTTGTTTGTAGAGGTTCTGATATAATAAGTATGATGATTTTAAATGCTATTGTAGAATTGAATGTTGCACCTGACACATGATTGTTGTACATGTATATACATAAATGAAAGAGGCAGAATGTAAAGCTTTTTAAAGAGAGGGCGACACAGTGTATTAAATAATTCATTTCTTATTATTCGAACAGCCCTTTTTGTGTTTTAAATACAGTACTGGCTTTTAGTGAGGAACCCCAGAAAATGACATTGTACATTACGTGTGCATAGAAATAATCACAATCCTGTTAGGATGCTATTACCAACAGTGTGCCTAATTGCTCTGATGAGAAAGCTAATGGAGATTAATTGATAACTTGATATCTGGCAGTTCATTGCCTCATGCTTTTAAAAAAACCCATTTTGTACCCCTTTCAAGGATCCATCAACATATTTCTTCACATGTCACCCATATAATCTTACACAATTTTCTAAAGTCATTAATTTAAGTTATCATCCACTTCTGCCATCCGGAATCGACTTAGCAGACTTATTTGCAAATAAATCCAGGGATTGAATCTTTTTTGTCAATCACCTTGGAATAATTGTCATTTTTTAATATTTGCTTATTAACCCATAAAAATTACCAATAAAATGATCAGAGCAAAAGAATATTATTAACTAAGATATTGGATAATGAAAGGCTTGCTTTCTTTTTTTTCCAAATATCTTGATTGAATCCTTTCTCATTCAAAGTAATCAAAATAACTTTTTGAAACTTTCCATTACAAAGTGTTTTTCTTTTGAATCCAAGTAAGGGTGTAAGCATCCCACCATTGGAAGTCACACTTAATACAGTAAATTTCAACTTGTTGTGCCTTGTTGTGATTGCAGAAATTTCTTTGGAGTCTTTTAAATGATTAATCATGGGACCAGGGAGATCACACCTGACAGAAACTTTATCCAAATTACAGAAATGTTCAGGATTCATACACTGTTTCACAAGAAGATTAAATTTCTTAACATTGGCTTCCCAGTCATGAGATGGTATTTTCCCAACACTTGGGGATGAATGAATGTGAAACTTAATTCTTTCCATGATGGAAAAGCTTTGACAATTTCTATTTGGTCCTCTTCTGCATCACTTTGCCCTTCAACAAAGTACAACTTGCTAACACTTTCCATCACTCTAAAATAAACTAATCAAGACCATTTTTTAAAACCTCGCGTCAGAATCATCTACTGCACCTCATTGAACAAATACATGTATTCTTGTGTATATACTTTTGTTTGCTTCTTTATCACACTTCTCTTTGTGCATTTTCACTCTCTAACACTAAATTTCCTGGCTACCCCATGATTCCCTTTTTCATTAGCAAAATTAAGTACTTACTGCTTGAATATCATTTCACAGGATATTTTCCATTCAGAAAATGTTTTCTGATCAGTAATATTAACCAGGGGCGATTCTTAAGTTCAAAAACTGAATGGTAGTAGAATAACACATGCTTACAGACTGGAAGCAGTAATGATTCTGGTTAATTTCTTTTTCACAGAAAAAAACTACAGATCTTTTAATTAATTTTACAATTACATCATTCATTAAAAAATAGTTGAACGAAATTTGAATGAAATTGCAAAGAATAATAATAAATGAAAAATATAAACTCCCTTGGAATTAAATCAGTGATACGAAAAGTGAAGAATCAGGCGTGATATTGTGGAATCGAGACATAATGAAAACTTTGTTGCAATTTTCCACAGTTAAAACTTTATTGCCGACCATGGTTTCGATACACTGTATCATCTTCAGGTGAGGGAGAGTACAGGGAGAGGTATATATATCCTTTCTCCCTGTACTCTCCCTCACCTGAAGATGATACAGTGTATCGAAACCATGGTCGGCAATAAAGTTTTAACTGTGGAAAATTGCAACAAAGTTTTCATTAAATCAGTGATATTTAGGGTAAGTTATACATCCATTAACCATTCATTAGTCCAAAAACTGCCTTTGTTCAGACAAGAAGTGCACTATTCACCAGCTATTCATTTTCATGAGCATTGTACAATATGGTGCATCCTAAAGATAGGAAAATAAGGGAAATCAAACTACCCCTAATGTGAATCCATCATAAGTATACATCTGTACATTTTAAAAGATTAATGAAAAAATCTTCTGAGTCTCACCCCGGATAATGTTGAGGACTTGGAGGGGCCGATCCAAAGAGAGAGCCAATGAAAGAGCAGGGAGCAGGTCATCGGCCTGCATGAGATTGGAAAGTTTCTGCTCCTTCTGAACCATCGCATCACGTGTCCTTGCTGCCTCAGTCCTTTTCTCATCAGTCACATCCCGCCAGACCACCATCGCTGAGTCAGAACCCCCTGACACCACCAACTTCTCATTTCTGGACACTACATTGAAAAGTAAATTTAAATGGCATGAAGCCATGGTGCATGCAACAAAGAGGATCAAAATATGATCCATTCAGTGAGATGTACCACATAACATGTTTTTCAAAACTTACATGATCATTCACATACATATTGGTCTATATTTTAATTCATGCATTTGACAATTCTACTTTTTCTATAATGAAATACCCATAATGTTTATTTATAAAGTGTTTGGTTCCTGGGTGAATCAATGGCTTGTTTAGCAGTTTTTAATAAATATTTGGTGAGAAATAAACTAAAAGAAATATATTTAGAATCTGTCAAATTGATTTAGGTGAAACTGGAAATGAGACCTTAACCCTTTTACTGCCAGCAGGCTGATATATCAAACCTCGTTAGTCGTGTGAAAACTGCCACTGACCAATATATAGGTTCAATGTTTTTGAATATTTTACTCCTTGATGTGCTGTCCAGTCAATAGCTTCCATCTCTTTCTATGATTTATGCTCTATCTCTGTTGTTTGCTAAGACGGCTTCCCCTTATTCCTCCAATATATGCTGATTGTGGACATTATCTTTGCCTCATGAGTTCTCCAATGTTTTTTTTCTTACCCTCAGACCAGCAGCACACCATCTGTCTCTTTATATTTATTTTACAGTGTCACTTTACAGCAAGATTAGCTAATATTGAGTAAGTAATTCCTGACAAATAAGATACCTTTAAATTTTACATTATAATAAAATATGGAGTTTTCTGTGTTTTTATATCTTTCATTATATATTCACGAATTCTCCTTGTTCATACATATTGGCGACCTTTCTGTTTATCGAATTTTGCCCTATTTATTATTTTGCTTTATTTCTCCTGTGATCTAATTTTACTAAGAATCTGTGCAAATCCTGTGGTGTTCAATTCTTACAGAACTGCGTCTTATTGGAGAAATAGTTATGTTTCACAATTAAAGTAAATATGTTTTCCTGAACTATGCACCCCTCTTTCTCCATGTGCCTTAGTGTTGGACAAGTAGATATAGCAATTTACAATGTTTCATTTTGATACAATTAATAAAATATTATTTTAGTGTTGTCTCTGTGACAAATGTCAGTGTTTGAAAAGTAAGGTCATTGAAGATGCACTCATCACTTATTAAAAATAAAAGTCAACCCCTGTAATAATTCCATGATTCTTCCATGAGCCCAAAATATACCTCCAGCAATGGGTGAAAAACGAAATGCATTAAATAAAATTAAGTGCTAGAAATAATTCAAAATACAGAATCTTGCAAACTTCCTAAAAATAGCCTAGTCAATCTTCACAAATCCAACCTGAAGTGGGCTGGCAGTAAAAGGGTTAATAGAGGGAGCCAATGAAGAATAAAGAGCAATAGCAACTGACCAATTTCCCAAGAAAATGTCTTCAGTGCCAAAAAGAAAAAGCAAACGGAGAGCAGACACAAATTTGTGAATCAATCTAAAATTTGGGAGAAAGGCAATAAGACTTCTTGAAAATGAAAAAAGATTCCAGCAGAAAGCTACAAAGGAGGACATTGAAAAAAACTTAATGATCCTTATTCTTTAGATGGCCAAAGTAGAGTCAAGGGCCATAAATAGCAAGCTCATTAACAATGCTGAACAGTTTGGACTTGATGTTATGGCAGAAAGAGAATTAGCAAGTACAAGCAAGATATCCAGTAAAATCCCATGAATATAACTCTAGGGATCCAAATGTTCACATGCTTGATGGGTGCAAGTTTATTGCAAAACTAATTTCAGGTAACATTTATTTATTTATTTATTTATTTACATACTTCGTTGCAATTAGGCAATTTACCTGGTGGCAACGGTTCAGTGTGATCACTGGTCACTCTTACAATGCACATACATACACACACAAGAAGAACAGATATGAGACAAAATGCTCGTATATTCAATGACACTTTCAAGATTACCGACCTCTCCTTTACTATCACACAAGGATTAGGTGTACACCACACGAGTACATACTACGCACCGTCCATTGCCACACTTCGTCCGTAATCACGTATCTTCAATTTCATATACCGTTCAAAATCGCGTCCCGTTAACACATTATTCATAGCACAAGTACATACGGTTTTATTTCTCACTCACACGTTTTTAAGGCGAGCATACACCTCGTTTTAAATTTATTTAATGAATAAGGTAAGGACTTAAAGATATCCTCAGGTAACTCATTCCATTCTTTTATTCCACGATTGAGGAAGGAGTTTTTTTTAATGTTTGTTTTGTGCCCTCTATGTTTTATTTTGAACTGATGGTCCTTCCGCCCAATGTAATTTGGTTTGTCTAATCTTTCTGAGAGCTCCTCCCACCCCTTCTCTTTATTTACTATCTTGAACATCCCACATAGCCTGTTCAGCTTCCTTCTGAGTCGGAGCGGTGTCCATCCTAGTGTCTCTAACATTTCTGTCACACTATCTGTCCTGTTATGTCTTCCTAGAGCGTATCTAGCTGCCTTTCTCTGTACTTTCTCAAGCTTATTTATATGCACCTTTACCATAGGGTCCCATACTGTTGTTGCGTACTCCATTATTGGTCTTACAACTGAAGTGTATGCTAATTCTTTAGTGGATTTGTTGCTCCCCTTAAGGTTCCTCATGACCCAGTGTAGAGTTTTAAAAGCCTTACCTGCCACCTTATCTATATGATGTCCCCATTCTAAGTTAGCTGTGAGATAGACACCTAAATATTTAAATTTCTCAACTCTTACAAGATTTTCACCTAGCAAGTTATAATCTCTATTTTCCCTTCTATTCTATTTTCTATTCTATTCTAACATACCTTAACCTTATTATTGATGTATACATTTCGGAAGAATTTTGTAAAAAATAATAGATATTATTTAACAATTAAAAAAAACATAATATACGCCACAACAACCATTTAGAAGATGATCAGCATGTCACAGAACATATCTCCAAACATTACAGTAAAAATGTAATCACAAATTCATATAGTAAATTGATTCTACACTTAATGGCAAATTTACTTCTTTCATTCACCAACTAGAAACATGATATCCTAACAATAATTAAGTAAGATAGGATCTAAAATATGTGGGTTAGTTCATCATCAAACTATCATTTGATTAATTTTGAAAGATATAATTTCCATATATTTTAAAACACCAATTACCAAAGGTGTACCTTTGGATGAAGTTTAAATGACATTAAAAAGAAGTAGATGTTGTTGAGTTTCATCAAAGCTAGAAAAAAAGTGGATCAGATACAGCTAAAAGAAAATGAAGATGGTCTCTGAGGGAATGACATAGGGAGGAAGGAAAGAATAACAACGACTGATGAGTACACAGAAAATGGTATGAAGCAGGAGAGTCTTATCTAACATTTAATTTAATAACTCAGCCTTGAAGATACCCATAACCAACATGAAATTGCATTTAATACATGTTTTTCTTTCATACACCCCTGAGCTCCTTGTATTCAACTGATTGTGGACATGAGTCGTTTCTTAAGAGTGAAAACAAACTGCAAAGAGTGCTTTTACTTTTAAGATATTTGCACAAAATTTGAGCACTTTGCAGGCATGGCAACAAAATGACTAGGGAAATGGGAAGCATTATTATCAAGGGAGGGAGGGGGGCACCTCACCTGCCAAGGCCCAAATTCGCCCATCGTGTGCATCCCAGCTGGCAGTGCTCTCCCCTGATTTCACAGTCCAGAGCTTCAAGAGCCCATCCCCACCAGACGTCAAGAGTTGCATCCCACGGCTGATGAATTCCATGCGTAGAACAGAAGCTGTATGCCCTTCCAGGGTCTAAAGAAGAATTACTATTTTTAAGAAAGGCCCGAAAAACTTCTCCAGGCAATTCACTCTATTCTGTAACACCTCTGTTTAAGAATGGATACTTGATTATGCTATGATTTAGTCCAAATACTTTCATCTCCCAGCTACGATCTACCTTTTCAGTATCACAGCCCCTTTGTACCTTAATTTTCAAGTTTTAAAATGTAATCTTCCCCAAAAAAAATTCATAAATTTTGCCAATCTGGCATTTTTTTTTTCTCCTTTTCTACTCTGTCCCATCCACAGATTGCTAATCATTACCTTGACTTTCTACTTTTTGCCACATTTTCCTAATTTTGGAGCTCTGCTTTTCAAGTTTTGTATTTCTCATTGAGATCACTTTATTACTGGGATCCCACAATAATATCCAATATTCTTGAATTAGCTTTACACAAGGTAAATATGTATGCCATCTTCTTACCAGACTACAAGATGATTAAAATCCTCTTGACAAAATTTAAAGCAATCTATGTAATGCTATCTTTTCAACATGTTCATTCCACTTTAGGTCACTCGCAGAAGTCAAGTTACGATACAGCAAAGCTGGCTCAATACCCCCCTAACATTAAGCATCACCACCTCAAGAGGCCATTATTTCTGGAATTGAATTCATTCCCCAGGGCCATTCTCAGGGATATCCCATCCTTCTAGTGACCACCTCCTTCAGTGGCCAATAGCTACTGTATTTTCAGTCTACAGTCCTTCATCACTCCAGATTTTTTTTATCTAAAGACTATGCAACCATTGAATTACAGGATATTTCCTTTCACATATCTTGAGGGATCAGGTAAATTTGATTACATCACAATTAAATAGGCAGAATAACTTCATTTATTTTTCTAGTTCACTCAATCAAATGCAATAATAACTAGCTTACCTTCCAGCATGTCAAGTCCTTGAGCATCCAAATCTTAATGGTGGCATCAGCAGATGCCGAGGCCAACACCTGGTCAATGGGGGAGAAACGGACTGTCCAAACACCACGCCTGTGCCCCCGAAGAACACCCATAAGCTCTAAGTCGTCTGAAGACCACAACTATATAATCCAAAAGAAGAAATGCATTCACGTATGTCATCCCACAAGCCAGTTACAAGTCATAAGACCATAAGTTGCTCTAGTAAATGAAATTTGTAATATTAGTACCTAATTAGGGGACTGAAAATGCAAATCTTCTGGGATTTCTTCCATGTAGGTCCAATTTTCTAGGACAAAATTTCACGGGCATTACTGTTGGCATCTTCAATCGCTACACTTCACGGCGAGAGCAATAGTATAAGTGATGTATGCAATGGTGGATGATGTAACTTGGTCGAACTTCTTCATAATGCATAGGAAATGAAGCAATCTGCTAGTCCACAAAATATAACTTTATTACGACCAGTTTCCATACAGCCAGATACTGCTAAGATATGCTGTATCGAAACTGGTGGCAGTAAAATTATATTTTGTGGAAGAGCAAAGTGTTTTGTTTCCTATGCATTATAAAGATGCCTATGGTATAGTTTATTGCCCAATAAAAAAGAAGTAAATCAACAATATTAAAGCCTAAAGGGCACCCACAGTCATCATCTCATCCCAATCATAATTTCCGATCATGCATGCTTTTTATGGCTTATTTCTTCACCAATAGACTTAAAACCACTCCAGTCAGACTGTGGCACCATCACAGCTCATAAATGAATTCTGTATAAATATAATTCTGAATATCACATAATTTCAGCAGTTTTAATTGATTTTGTCAGCATCTGGATAGGGTATTTAATACCACAGATATTGCCAGCATGATGATGCCTCTAATTAAAGTGAAAGTAGACCACATTGGGGAGTGATAGGAAAAGTTGAAATTTAAAATGTTCTGAAAAATAATTAACTTGGGATTAGATGAAATATGTGACTGGATAAGCTGTCCAGACTGGAACCAAATCAAGAGGAAATTTCTTTCAAATGCAAGTTGTACTCGCTCAATATTTTCCATTGTTAAAGTGCTTGAAGGTCGGCTAAAACATGGGTCACTTTCAATAGAAGTGCGACCATCTTTTACCTGCTGTACCACTCTTTAATCTGTGTTTTGCTAACACAATCCTCCCCAAAGGCCTTCTGTATCATTTCAATAGTTTCCTCATTAACTCTTTTAAGTTTAAAGCAAAACTTGATGCAACTTTGTTGCTCAATTTTCAGTGGTAACAAAATCTGATGAACCTAAAAAGGGCACTGTAAAAAAACACACACTCGAGTGCGAGTTAACACGTCCCATCAATAACTTTGGTAGCCTCTGAGTTTGTGAGGAGTCACTGGTCACTGGGTACTTGAGTGACAGAGGTCAATTGAAAGTTGTGGCACAGAAGTATGAACTCTAATCAGATACTTTTGGGACACACCTCACCTGTAGCATACTATAACAGCATAAAAACATCCATTAGGATATGATAGAAAAGTTTTATGGCACCAACTCATGACCTCATTGACAAGAAGAATGAAACAACTGTTAATTTCTAGTTTTGTGATTGGTTGGGAAAGTAATGGCAAGAAGTTAAAAGGGAGACTGATACTGCCTTTTTGAAAAAGTGGAATAAGCAATGTACAAGATGGAAGTGACAACTCCTATGAAAATAACAGTAGAAATAATTTAGTAGCATTGACAATGAATTTCTGGGATTCTAAGATGAATAAATATTCATATAGTAGCTAATTTTTTATAACAATTCCATTTTTCCATATCAAGTGTTAACACTAAAATATTTTGATCCTTTTATGAAAGCTTTATGAATACCCTGCAGTTGAATGTTATTGTTACCATGAATACACTGCAGTCGAATAAATTGCCAAAGTACCCCTTTTTCCAGTGCATTATGTGAAAATCAAAAGGCCAATTTATGGATAGTAAATTTAAACCTCAGCCCAGTTTAAAAATCAAAGATTGGCCTACCAGGTATTATCACCAATCAGATTAAGGGAATAATCTCAAGAGCACACTACCATAATTTAAATGGAATGATTATCAAGTATACTACAATGACTCTCTCAGTAGGGATTCATGGCCATCCAAGTTCCTGTACCCCTTGCGCACTATATATGGTTAACCCCTGACCAATTAATTCAGCTTTTACATCATTAATCTAAACACTTTTCAGGCATCACTAACTAAGCATAGTTTCCTGATGTGGATAGGTTAACATGTTTAATATCTTTAATTAAATCTAAGTCAGAATGTAATATTCATTACTAAAAATTTTGTTTCCAAAGCTCTCACCGAGCTTTGAAATCAATCAATTCATGGCAATATGATGAAACCACAGAGGGGAACTTACTTTTACTGTCTTATCTTGAGAAGCTGATGCAATCAGTTTGTCATTTGGAGCTACACACACTCCATTGATATCTTTCTGATGAGCTATTACTGTGTGTGATACAGTAAGATTGGCTGGATCTTGTGGGTGAGCATCTGAAATCAAAAACAATGAAATTTGAGAATCAATAATATATATTAATAAATTGCTTTGATACAACAAAGCAAGTGAATATACAGATCTTAGGCATGCCCAAGATTGGTACAAACGTCAACCTTCAAAATAATAAAACTTAATATTGTTACAGAAGAAAAATAATGAATATAAGTACACAGATATTCCTGAATTGAGTAAAAACATTTGGATTGTACAAAGGCTTTCACCTTTGATTTTAACAAAGAGGCACTCATGATGATTTTAAGCTCCTTGGGAAAATTATTATATAACATGAGACCCATACAGCGGCAGGGACGAGAGCCAACGAGGGGTTGCCGTAATTTTAAATAAAGGGGTAGGAAGAAGCGTAGTCAACATAGAGCAAGCGACAGATAGAATTTTACTCGTAGAGATTAAAGCAGAGCCGACGAACTTGGTCATTCACATCTACATCTACATAAGTACCCTGCGAGCCACCAAAAAGGTGTGTGGCAGGGGGAAATTATTCAGGTATACATGCCACCGAGCAACCACAAGGAGGAAGAAGTCGATAGGATGTATGATGAGTTAGAGGATATAGTCACGAGTGTTCCTGCAGGGAAACATTTGATAGTGATGGGGGATTGGAATGCGACGGTAGGCGAAGGAAGAGATGGTGGTGAGGTGGGGGAATATGGGTTAGGCACGAGGAATGAACGCGGGGAGAAAGCAATTGAATTCTGCAGGAGACAGGGGTTAGTCATCACTAACACATGGTTTAGACACCACAAAAGGCGTAGGTATACATGGAAAATGCCAGGTGACTCAGAAAGGTATCAGTTAGATTATATTATGGTTAGGCACAGGTTTAGGAACAGTGTGATAAATTCGCACAGTTTCCCAGGAGCGGATGCGGACTCTGACCACAATTTAGTTGTTATGAAATGTAACGTTCGTTTCAAGAAGATAAGGCAAGGGCGGCGGGTTAAAAAATGGAATTTAGAAGCAGTAAATGAATTAACGAGGAAGGAGTATCAGGAGGCTGTAGAGAAAATGATGGATGACGGTAAAGAACTGAGTACTATCGAAGAAAAATGGGAATGTATCAAGAAAGGGATATTGGAAGCCGCTAAAGACACTATAGGAACCGTTAACGGGAAAAGGATAAGGAAACCATGGGTAACGGATGAGATGATTGCAAAGATGGATGAGAGAAGAAGATGGAAAAATGTAAACACAGAGTTAGGCAAAATGAAGTACAAAGAATTAAACAATAAATTGAGAAGGGCCACAAATAAAGCAAAAGAAGAATGGTGGAAAACGCAATGCGAGGATATGGAAAGTTTACAGAAAAAGGGTGAAATTGGTGCTCTATACAGCAAGGTTAAGTTATTATCGGGAAGTAAGAAGGCAAGATCTGTGCTAACAGTTAACGATAAATGGGGTAAGATAATAGTTGAACCAGGAAAAATCCAAGAGAGATGGAAGGAATATATAGAAACACTGTATGGTAAAGACCTTAGGCCGACAAGGTTAGACATAGAAAAGGAACATGACGTAGAAGAAGATAGCTTAGGTCCAGGCATACTCGACGATGAAATAGAAAGGGCATTAAATGAGATGAAAGCAAATAAGGCAGTGGGGGTGGACAATATTCCTGTAGAAATGCTGAAATGGTCAGGGAAAGGTGGGAAGAAGGCCATATATGGACTGATTCGTAGTATCTATGAGGAAGGAATCTGGCCGGAAGATTTTGTGAGATCGGTGTTAGTTCCTATTCCAAAAAAGGCAAAGGCTTCGTCATGTGAGGATTACAGAACAATAAGTTTGATATCCCACGCAGCTTAAGTTATTCTCAGGATCATCAACAAAAGGATAGAGAGTAAGGCAAATGATTACTTAGGGGATGATCAGTTTGATTCAGGAAAGGAAGAGGTACGCGTGATGCCATTGCAGTAATGAGATCACTAGTCGAGAGGAATATAGAATACAATCAGGACGTTTTTGCCTGTTTTGTAGATTTCGAAAAAGCGTTTGATAGAGTGAATTGGGAAAAATTAATGCGTGTATTGCAGAAAATAGGAATGGATTGGAGGGACAGGAGACTGATCCGCAACCTGTACATGTCTCAGACTGCTCAGGTGCGAGTGGGGAACGGAGAGTCCGGATGGGCAGTGTTAGGAAGAGGTGTAAGGCAGGGTTGCCCATTGTCACCGGTACTGTTCAACGTATATGTAGAGGAAATGATTAAAGAGGCATGGGAAGAACTGGAGGTAGGAATGAAAGTCGGAGGGGAATTCGTAAAATCGGTTAGATTTGCTGATGACCAAGCATTAGTTGCTCAGTCAGCCAAGGGGTTGCAAGCATTGTTGAGTGAATTGGAGGTTCAGTGCGATAATTATGGGATGAGAATCAATATTAATAAAACAAAGGTTATGCGATTTTCCAGAAAGAAAAAGACTAAGCTAAATATTAAAATAGGCGGGGAAAAAATAGAGCAGGTAGAACAGTTAACATATCTCGGAAGTGTTTTGGACCAACACGGTCAAAGTGGTAGGGACGTAAGGAGAAGAATTGCGCTAGGCAAGGAGGCTTTCTCAAGGAGGAGGGAGTTGATGACGGGGACGTTGAGTAGGGATGTTAAGACAAGACTCGTAAAAACTCTGATATGGAGCGTAGCTATGTACGGCGCGGAAACGTGGTCGCTGAAGCAGGAGGATAGATGTAGACTGGAGGCTTTTGAAATGTGGGTGTGGAGAAGAATGGAGAAGGTGAAATGGACCGAAAGGAAAACAAATGAGGAAGTACTAGAAATGGTGGGGGAGGAGAGGGGTTTGTTGAGAGAAATCCTATGGAGGCAGGAAAAATGGATGAAAGGCGTATTGAGCGGTAGTGGAATGTTGAAGAGGGTAATAGAGGGGAGAATGTTGGGCAAGCGAGGTAAGGGTAGGAACAGGATAGGGATGTTGGACGGGATGAAGGGAGAAAAGAAGTACACCGAGATGAAGAGGGACCTGATATAGATTGGTTTGCTAGGTGGGGAGTCACAAAATGTTTATTTGATAGTTGTGTCCATCCAAAAACCTACCTTAACCGGTAGATTACCTAATAAATAATAAAATGAGACCCATATGTTTCAGATCAGAAGCAGTTTTTTGGTTCAAATAAAGGACACATTGTTGCCTAGCGCCATACTTACTTACGTATGCAAAAATTTTGCCTAAATTCTTGAAATGAAACAATTTTCAAAGAGCAAAAAATTTTTAAATTCTTGAAAATTACAAAAAAACAAAAAGTAAGGCAGTAAATATACATAAACAAGCAGGTAGTGTACGAATATTTATGAACAATAGTCAACAGGGAGTTCAATAATTTACATCCAACACTGATATTATGGCTCTCTTTAAAATTATGATGAGTTTATTAAAATCTCAAGGTGCTGAGGACAGTAGAATGGGTAATATGCAAAACAGATAATCCACATACGAATAATCAAGAGTTTATTGTGCGAAACTATGTAAAATAACAAAAATTAGTTTACTCATAAAATAATTATATTTGTACATTCATTCTTTTGAATATTTTAGCTGTCTCATTCTCTTGATTTAGTGCAATGCTCTCTTCATACATTATGCACTATTAGGTGAAAAATGTCCACAGATGGTACACTTTGAGGCATGGATAGGCTACTGAATCACTCATACTTCCTCAAAGAAGACACATCATAAAATTAATGGCATCAGCAATCCCTAATTCTTCTATCAAGGCCAAATGGACACCCAGAAATAGTTTTCACATTGAAAGCTGAATTATAAGAAAGAGCAATAAAATCAAAACCTCTTCTCTTCCATTTCTAAATCCTTTGCAAATGAAAGAAAAGTAATTGAATAGATTGGCTGCTCAATCTTTTACCTATTCTGAGATGTTTAAGTGGCAAGAGCCTTAAATGAAGCAAGAAAAGGGCACAAACACCTGGTATACATAATAACACAATGCTTGAAGTCCTTGCGAATGTATTCTATGTTCAAAATGACATGGGGTATGTACCATAACATGAAGTTTAAGTTTTGAAAGTGCAAATACAAAACTTATTAAACTGAAAGAGACCAATCAATTTAACATTTAACAATAAATGTATTGCATGAAACACTTTCAATGGGGCCTTATGTAAACAATCGGATGAAGGCTGAAAGCCGAGGTTCCAAAATATCACTATTTGTACTTCTAATTAAGTCAAGTAATGCATCATAATTCTGCGATAACTCACTAATTTTATTCAGTGAAATATTTTGAAATCACTAAAATAGGCTGTTCAAATTGTTTTCACCCTTGCCTCAAACATACTCAAATCTTAATTTTACATATTCATCCACGATGCCCTCTCTCAACCATGTACATGTCAGGTTTTACTGTAGTGTATAATGTTCTTGTTTTATACAATCATGTTGAAATTGCCAGAAAGCCTGCCTTCAGAAGGTTGAAATACATAAATAATGTTCTGTTGATATTCTAATACCTCGTCATCAGCTGCAGCACTAAAAGCCACATCTGCATCTTGCGAAGCTTGAGTTTGGAAGAATGAACATTTTGCCAAATTATGTTATGCCATTAAATAACGGTTAACTGAAAAAGGTGCAATTGATAGTTAAGAGGTGCCTCTTCTGCTTGTTATATAATGCTTAATCTTCTAATCCACTTACTTTTTTGGTCCACTCAATCTGGAATAATGATACTTTATTGCATCCCAGTAGTCATTATTCCTACAGAAATAAGACTACATCTATCAATTAACTTCAATGCAGTTCATATGATTTCAAAACTACGTCAAAGGTGGAAATGCGATGAAAGAAACATCAAATGAAACACTCTATAGTTACTTCTCAATGCATTAGGATACTAGGAAAAACTTAGGCAAATATGATTCAAATAGTCATTTCTTGATTTCTACTCAATTCTTTCAAAGAAAAGCCAACACCATTGACTCTTTCCTATATTAAATGCTGCCCAATAGTGTACTTGACCAATATCCTTACCAATTTGGGCCAATGGAAGCCTCCAAATTTTCAGACAGGTGTCTTCACTGGCAGATGTGAGGAATGATGTAGATAAGCAGCTGAAAGCCACAGAGCCGACGGAAGCAGAGTGAAGGCAACCCATAGCAACTGCTGTCACCACACCACTCTCTGGGTTCAGCCTCCATAATCTCACAGAGTTGTCCTGGAATCATTCATTTCACCAAACAATTTAATCAAAATAAAAATAATGAAAATTTATTTTCCAAAATTTATTTTCAAACATCAAAATTCAAGAAATTGGACACATTAAAGTGACCCCTTTATCATAATAACATAAATATGTGAAACCTGTTCAGTATTATAGGTCATTTGAAAATATCTCTAAAAATTTCACTAATGGAACCAAATATTTGGAATGTTTTCAAGTTAAAAGACATTAATGCAATTTAGATTTATTATTCATTGATGAATTTGAAATAAGCATTTTAGGCAAAGGCAAAATGTGAAATTAAGAGTATAGCTGATAAATTTAATACACAATTATAAGAATTTTGAGAGAATAAAATACAAGGGGAAATGAAGAGAGAAAGGAAGTATGCAGAATTTAAGATGGATTTAATGTAGTGTCCCATGTCAGGTTGTGTGTTTTGTTAGGAGAGGCAAGAAAATACATTGTCTACCAAACTTATTCTCTCAGAGAGCTCAACATGTAGGACTCCACTGGTTTAATATAGTGTTCATCTGGATGCATTTCATATTTTCCAAAGGTACTGGTGGGAAATCAATTACAGAATTCCTTAGGGCTTTTATAGCAGGGAAATATGCTCTCTTGTTCCCTGGTATTTCTACATGATTAGTTATCCATACAATTATTTTAACTTATCATGGACTAAAATTATTTTCCCAGTTTTGATAAAATTGACTCCATATTTAAAAAAATGATTAATTGATCATATCATGTGGCTGTCCATTAAAAAAAATAGTGAAAAATGATGCTTCCAGTAATAGGAGAATTCTGTAAATAGTATACCTATTCCTATACAGTGTACTTCTAACCACAAGGAACAACTTTATAATTGATTAGCTATAAGCTTCTCTGAGATAAAATATAAATTAAAAATACACACCTAAAACAAACTGCTTAATCAAAAGCCAACCAGTTACAAACTCCCTTCAGTCCTTACCTTTCCTCCAGAAGCAAGAAGATTAGGGTCAGCCATTGCTGTGCTCAGCGTGAGTACTAAATCAGAATGGCCTTTAAGCAATTGACAACCAAAGTTTGAGACATTGTACACTTTGATGTCCCTGCTGTTTGTAGCCACAGCCAGATGAGTTTCACATTTCCCCAAAAACACCACATCCAATACCTCATCACTGAAACCTACAAACTTAAAAAAATAAAACAAAGATTACTACTTTGAAAAACCATTCAACACTTGTATTTCACTCAAAAATTAAGACACAGCATTAAGAGTCCAAGAAACCGCGGGAGATGCCGCAACAGTAACTTTTAATGGAGTCATTCGCAAAAAGAGAGAAATTACTAAATTTTACTTTCTAAAATAATGTAGTCATACTGTTTAACTTTCAATTTGTTTTAACTTTATACCATATTCTCCAGATTTTTTAAGGGACCATTTGAGATCATTGAGGATGTAACATAATTGAATAATAAAATAAAAAGTGCAAATACCATATTTTCCACCATACATTTCCCCCTCAAAATACTGCTACAAAATGGGGTGCAACTAATACTCTTGCAGTAAATTGGATTTTTTCTTTACTGTATCAATTTGAATAAAGCACTATCAGCCATATTTGAATATTATTGGCGAGTTTATCATTCATTTGGGGGTGACTGAGTAAGTAGCCAGAATGGCCACTGCCGGATGGCTATGAGTCAATTGCACATGCTCAATCATGGATAATTGCACTCATCATACTCATGCATCAATGAAAACATTGAAACAACACAGTATTACTTCATTTTCGAATATTGGAATGCTTACTAGTTATTTAATTCAGACCTGCAATCAGGGATGAAGTTAATAACTGAAATGGGAAAAAGTGATACTGACATATCACCACTGAGTAGCCTATACTTCCTCCCTACCATCTAATTAGAATCACATAGGGTTGTAATGTCTCCTTGAAATTAACTTTACCCAAGGAGAAGAAATTAACTAACTACTTAATAGTTTAACATTGCTAACTAAAACCAGCTAACTTACCTGTTTCTTACACTCAAAGGAATTGAGATCATGAATAATTATATTGTGGTCTGCACTGACTACCGCCAATGCAGATTCGTGTGCATTGAATAGCACATGAGTGATGGCGAGACCACCTTCCTCTGCAGCCTTATTTACAAGGGAATTACTCTGAACAAACACTTCCCTTCCTTTTTCCACTTGCCAAAATCGAATTATACCTGTAACATTAATAGAAATTAACATCAATGTAATACATATAATTTCAAACAAAATAGGACATGATTTTTGGTTGAAATAAGAGCCAACATCTCATAAAAGAAGTGGACTTGGGTTTGGCTTGCTACACACAATTGAGTCAAAGAAATTGGAGCTTGACAGTTGAGATGGGAGGAATGTATATGAGGACAGTAGCAACAATCATGGTAGAGACAGGGATCAAACAAGGTAATAATTGCAAGGATGTTTACTCACTCTAAGTATCAGATGCTGAAAGGAAGTCAATAAGTAATTCCATTCTGATACTTGCGGACACCATGACAAACAAGAACATCTACAGCAGTATACAATGGGGGAAGAGAGACATGTAGCAAAATATTGTAGAGATAGCAATGTTTACATGATGCAGATAGAAAAAGTGAAAACATTAGTAAAAAACAAAGTCATGAGCCCTAAAGCATGTCTAATATACCTAATATCACACCATTCATGGGATTGTAGCTGAAATGCTTCATTGTAGATATGGAAATATATGGAAAACACTATCAGTGAAATCATAGGGAACTAAAATATACACAAGGTAAATCTTAATTAATGAAAAAGATTTTGCTGATTCCAGAAATCAACTCTGATTGATTTAATGTTTGAACGTCCCAACTGGGAATGTATGGAATTGCAATGTAGAAACACCCATGGATGGAAATACCCTTAGCTATTAATGAAAACACCTATACTCTTGCACTGTGATTTATGCTTGAGTTACACGTTGACAAATGCTGGTGTCATTATCCTGAATGCTACCGATGACATGTAGTAGGTGAAGGCTACATCCTTCTGGAAATTTCAGGTATATTGCTTGCTTGAAGGACTACACAAGTGCTATCCTTTCCCACTGTTTGTCAAGCCTAGTTTATTTGGTCAAACCTTTGATTTCCCTGATCACTGGAAAGCATTACAATGTACATGCTTAATGTATAAATTTAAATGGACCCAATTTTAACATGCATAATATGCACTCATCATTTTCCATTTTTATCTACATTTGCACAAATAGAATTTTAGCTAAATATTGTGTAGTAATTTCTATATAATTAACAGCATGATGCTTTAGAATGCATGGCATTCCTGTAATTATTGTTGGGTCCCAAGTTAAGAAGGAAAGAGTCTAACATGAAAAAATCAAGCTTCAAACAATTTCTTTGAAGCATGGTTTATTACATAAAAATTATTGTAACAGCTACTTAAATTCCAAAACCATGTATTATTCAATGAAGACAATTGTGAGTCAAAAAGAGGCACCAGTTACCACTACACAACCTACAGAGCTGGGCAAATGTTTGAAATCTTATTACTTTTATGGGTATTTTCTACAGCACATTTCTGAAGGAAGCAGTTTCCTTTCAAACGAAATCATGGTAAGAAAACTCTAATTTTCATTTATGCACAAGTCTGTCTTGTATCCATGTAATTGTAATTGTGTACATAAATTCACCATGCAAAACACCAGAGGTGCTTCACTAACAAGTTTAAGGCGCTGCTAATGAATACTATGGCTACATTTTGAAATAATCGTACAACCATAAATAAGAATGTTAAACTTAATCCTAATTTCCTACAAAATATCATAATTTCATAAAAATAAAAAGGATATACCATTTTCTCCAGCTGTAGCCACACAAAAACTTTTCCCAACATCTTTAGACTTGAGGCATGGGAGCTTGTGAGCATTTGGGACAGAGATCATGCTCTCAATGCTCTCAAAGGTGGGGACAGTCCTTACAACAGCACCATTATTGTTTAAATCCCAGATGATGAGAACCTTGTCCCTCCCTGCACTGAAAAAGAATTTTATATTATAATGTAATAATCAAATATTAATTTTTGAAGACCCATCAATTTGAAAAAGCTAACAAAATAGGCTAGTCTATCATATAAATAACTTCAGGCTTGTTTCTGGGAACTATTAGGATATGAGGGGAAGTGGGGACAAAAAATGGTGAGCCTGGAGGTGAGTTGTGATTATCACCAGGAGTAATGAAGGAGTTCACAAGGGTAGTACCTACAAGTATATAATAAAACTGTAAAAGGTTAAGCAAGTTGTTTATGCAAATGTACAACCTATTCATTCATTATTTTACCAGAGAGAAAACCAGAAACTGTTCTTGATACTTTTCATTTTATGATAATAGCTGATACATTAATTTCACTTACGCAGCTCTGATTACAAAACTACCATAAACATTTTAGCAGGTAGCACACTTTACCACATGTAAGTTCCAAGAAACTGCGTGATGCCGCAACAGTAACTTTTAATGGAGTCATCCACTAATATGCATATCAATGCAATAATTTCAGAGTGTAAAAATCATTTGTCTTGACTGGGATTTGAACCCGGATCCCTCGATGTCCAGCTGAGGGCTTCAGCTGGACACTAAAGCACTTGGCCCGACATCAAGGCATCCTAGTTTGAATCCCAGTAGAGGCGAATGATTTTTACATTCTGAAATTGCCGCATTGACCCCACGTAAGAATCAACTGAAAAGTTGCTTAGCTGATGGAGGGTTAGCTCATCAGCCTATGGAATGTGAAAATTGCACCTAAGTAGGGTTAAGGGAGCTATCTCTCTCTTACCTATGCCACTAGCAAGTTTCCCATTACTCATTAAATTATGCAATGCAAGAGTAACTCTGGGTGTACACAGTCATTTCCTGGATTTGAACCCATGCCTCTGAGTCAGTAGCTGAATATTCCACCACCAACCACACCACCTACGTTTTACTCACTGAAACTAAATTGCAGTTGGTATATGATTTAAAAAACTCCACTGAGGCAAAATCAAAGCCAAGAGTGTCAATAGCATCATGGTGTGTGTAAGTTAACAAGACAAAGTCTTCTAAACTAAGAAATATTTTAATCACTTCCAGTCCAACATTGAACTTTGTTGGAGACTTCATTCCATGCTTTTGGTCCAATGTAGAATTTGTACTGTGCACGTTTTAGTCATCTACCATCAAATGAGTTAAAGTTTTTCTCCTCTATTTTTACCTCTATTAAAGTTTTTCAGAACTCCATGCCCTTATTCTAATAAAGCATCATTTCTCATTGTGTCTTTGCCATTTTTTCATGTGAATAATTAAAACAACAACCATCTGTGAAAAAACACTTGGACCATCACCTTCATCACTGGCTACCCATGAACCATAATCAAGATCCTTATAGTCACATAATTATAATATTTTACTATTTCCTGAAATGGGCATGCCAAGTTAGCATTCTTGGGCAGAAAAGAGGAGGGAATTATATGAACTGCTGCAACAAAGTGCAGTGCTAGGGGGAAAATTGCAATAATTCCTAGATAACTACTGCAATTTACTGAACCAATACACACTAAATGTTGGAAAAAATTACTGAATTATTCCATCATATGCTAAATAAAAATTCATTGAAAATGGATTACATATTACAACAAAAACAGTGGGTTGAGTAGAAAAATTGACTCAATCATTTCGCCTGGGATTAAAACCAAACCTTAAATTTCCCATTCCAACAATTACTTCCCTTTCTCTGCATTCTCAAGAATGTATCACGCAAAAGATGAGCTCTCCTTGTATATCAATTAATAAATTCCTTGAAGTTTGTAAAACTGAAATGTACTCGTGTATTTCTCTTCAAACAGAACATGAAATTATTTTTTGCATTCCATAATTTTAATATCCACAATGTATAGAGATGTCTCATCTTGAGAATAGATGCCATCATTCCTTGGGTTGCAGTAATCATTAATTCTACCTCCCCTGAGAATTTGTCATGGTTTTCTGAGATAAAATTCCTTCTTAATTGTGAACCAAAATAATTAACCAAATTGTCAATAGAGAACAGAGAAAAATTAATACTTAAACATGAACAAATAAGATGGCTAGACAACATTTGCAAACAGTAAAATAAAATTAATATATTAAGAAAAACTGGACCACCTTGAAACCATCAGGAATTCAAATAATGAAGTTATTATCACTTCCCCTTACCTAATCAAGTAGTTATTACCACTGTCAAACTCCAAGGCTGTAATGGCACTGAAGTGTCCCTTGAGAATAAATACAGGCTGGCTCGAACCGAACTTCCATGCCATTATCACTGCATCATCAGCTGCAGCAAAAATAATGCCTTCCTCTGCACTTGGATGAAATTTAAGAACACTGAAAAATCAGAAAATTATATTCACATTAGTTATTACCTGTTAATCCAACCATATCTAACATCATTACAAATAAGCTTGTCAATAAATTAACAAGTATCACTGGCCTCATTTAGTTCTTTAGGCTTCATCCTACTATCTTACCTGACGAATGCTGATTTTCAAGTGCTAAGCCAATGACACTATTTCTTTTTTAAAAAAATATGCAGAAAGTTTGTCAACCTAGAAGCGTGCTAAAAAAATGATAAGCAATTTATGTTCTGTTTTCTAGTAAATTATTGGACGAGTTAAAAGCTATTTATTTTAGGTTTACCAAGGTCAAGTCAACACATTAAGTTTCCATAAAACAAATAGCAAAGAATGAAGTTTTATATGAAATGATAAATGAGTCATTCAATAAGTCCTTAGAGAAACATTTTGGGTGGATTTTTTTATATTTTTCAACATTATCTCCTTTGACTGCGATACAATTTTCTAAGTCTTTCTCCAATTTTATGAATCCACTCTAAATGTAAGATTTTGGAAGGCCCTCAAAACAGGCACCGATGTTGGCGATTACCTCCTTGTTCAATGTGCGCTGTTATCTGCAGGGCCATTTTTTCAAGTTTGCAAATAAAATTCATTTGAGGTCAAATCTGGTAAATACAGTGGATGTTGTAACAATTCAAACTTTAATTCCATAATTTTTTTCATCAAAACTGCGCACGTAAGCACCCATCCATTGTCTTGGTCAAAGAGAGTTTTTTCATTGCAAAATGAGGACTTTTTTCTTAATCTCTTCACTCAACTGGTGCAATAACAACACATTATACTTTACATTCATTGTTTGCCCTTTTTGCAAGCAATTAAAGTAGATGATTCCACCTGCATCCCAAAAAACAATGGCCATAATCTAGTTGGCCGATTTCACTGTATTTGCCTTCCTCAGAGCAGGATCACTTAGAAACCCACTGTTTTGACTGTTTTTATATCTCTGTATCCCTATGTCTATGTTCCTATACCTTTCTGATGTCTTGAACAATGGTCATTTTTTGTGGACGTACAACTACATTTTACCTCCCTTACCCAATCATAAATAGTCGCAAACACCAGATCAGATGTACCATTAACTTCCTCCAACCTTTGATCTCTTTTGACATAAAGACTTTTAAATAAATTGTTTAATCGCCGCATGAAACTACACGATGGATATTGCTGAAACTTTTACTGCAGTCTAGTGAGTGATGAGGCTTACTATAAATGAAACCTTTCCTGATACATCAAACACCATCTCTTGAATTTTCTAACTAGTTATTGAATGACCGATGAATGGATATCACATAAGACACTTTAAAACTTTAAAAGAAAGAGGCCAGAGAAACTATTTTTCAATCATGGTTTCAAATATATGCTGATCATAAGCCATAAGGGCATATGGACATGCTAGTTAATAACAGAAGACCACTACTGAATGAACTACTGAATAGTCAAAGACCTGATAATGTACCACCAAATTTGAATAAGAAATTGACTAAAGATGCCACTGAAGTTTTATTACCATTGTAGGAGAAGAATACTGGAACCTTAACATCAGTAAAGAAAACATAATTACAATTATTCTTCCTCTGTAGTTCTTTACTTTCACCTTTAAACTTTGATGACCATCTTCATCACGTCTTAATGGTCAAAATATTTGATAAGGTCATCCCATTTCCCTTCAGAGTTTACAGTATTTCTTTGTTATCCCACTTTTCGTTTGAATCCCTTATTTAATTATCTAAGCCACTCACAATCATTAATTAAGTAACTCCTTGGATTGTTCTCCTGGTATTGATTAAAACTTGATGTTTCACCTCCTATTACAGAGGTCTCTTCAGGAGTTTTTTGAGGAGGATTATTAATTATTATTTTTAACAAGCATGGATGTAGAAGTAGCCGAGTAAGAATCAGGATATTTAACTCACCTGGTGACCCCATTCAGCCCTTTGAGGCTCTGCGTGCATGACTGACGTTCCAGATCCCAAACACGAACACAGCCATCAGTTCCCCCACTGGCAAGAACAGAGTCATCAGGACCAAATGCCAATCTGGCCACAGGACCCTTGTGGACTGACTTCCAAATCTTGAGCACAGCTTCATCTTTAAGTAATCATTGGAAATAGTTTAGCAAGAAAATAAGGATATACTATGTGCTTGCAGTTTTTCACTACAATACATGTATTTATTATTTCAAGTAGTAGATATAAGTAGTGAAGGAGAGCATCAGATTGAGCAGAAAATCACATAAAAGGCTAACAATACATGAATTCATCAGTCTAAGAGAACTACATTATAGAAGGACATTTGAAAAGTGAATTAAAACTTCAAAAATTATGTGAAAAAATTAAATCACCAGCTCAAAGATATTATAATAGAAAAAGACCTGAGAATCCACTATTAACAGCTTGGCATTTAACCAAACAACCCTTTATTCAATTTTATGACAAATATATCAGCTACAAATGCAAAATAAGAAAGGTAGTCAATTCATTGTTAATTTTGAGTATTTTAGCAACATAACAATTGGATTCCACAGGCATGGCAAACATAGAGCACATAAAAAAATAAACTCATTTGGGAATTGCAGGTTTTGGTGGTGCAGCCACCTTCTCAGGTGGAAGGGAGAGTCTTCTCTTTCCTTCCACTGAAGGAGGAGGCAACACCAATGAAAATTCTTGCGTATATACATTCTATCTAACTCTCAGGATATTAAATTCGGGGCCCAAACTGCAGAGGTTAAGAGAGATGGCGGACACAAGTGTTGGATTTGGAGAAAATATGCCAACAGCATTAGAATTTGATGTTTGCACATCATTCATTTTTCAATTTGAATGCTGTTGGCTTTGAATGAGCTATCAAAAATTAGTTTTTACAAGAATAAACAATATATTTAATAGTTTGAAAAACAAATGATTTCCATTCTTTCCCATTGGAAAGCCACAAATAAAACCCCACACACACGAGTAAACCCATATGCAAAGAAATTTAGTCTGAACTTTCCTACCTTGCCATTTCCACAATCGAAAGAGACCAGTTTTATGTGCAGTAACAATGAATTGATTACTTCTACTCAAAGTGAAAGTGCTAATTTGATCTTCCGCATTCTCCTCTGTAGCACTCTTCCCAAGTATTTTCACCACTTTTCCCTTATCAATGTCAAGGGCATGTACAGTCTCATCACATTGGCACAAAAGATACTTTCCATCACTTGTCCACTGAAAAGATTAAGTAAATAGACTTAGAAAACATGTCTCAAGACAGCAGTGAAATAAAACCTGCACAGATTAAAGCTAAAACTATTACGCTAAAGAACTCACTTCAACTTGGCCCCCAGTGAAAAATGCTCCATGCTTCTCTTGAATGTCATACCTTAAAAGAGATTAATGCAAAATCAAGGAATCACTCCTAAAAAATTGCCACTTCCATAACTTTGGAGGGTATTATGGAACATCAATTAAAAATATAAGTTCCTCTGTAGCAAATAAGGTTTTTAGATTGTCATATCCTGAATAATTCTTTTATATTTGATCACCTTTGCCCATCATGTTCGGCTAGAAATTTAGGTATAGGCAGTATACAGATGAACGTTTCAAGTCACATCTCCTAGTTAACTTTGGATTGAAATCATTACTTAATACTGCCATTGGTTTTTGTGATGTGGGTCCCCTCTGAATTGTGACCATTTTCTAGATGAGAGGGTGAAATGGATTTATTGGCTCTAATTTTGCTTGCGTTAAACTCTATTTAAGGCACCTATAAAAAAATTCGAACACTCAATAATTTTAAACAAACAACTGAGGAAAGCCATTAGCAGATTATACGCGATATTGTAGTGCGCGGAGAATTATAATTCTTTAAAAAAGTGGCGATGGCATCAAGGGAGTTTAAAGACTTCCATTTTTCGTTTGTTAGGTACTGAACCAAAAAAAGATAAGATATCCACCCAACAAAAAAACTGCTTATCACACTCCCTTGTAAACATGCTCACCATAACAAGAATTCTGCATTATATAAAACAGCCAAATGACACGTTCTTGCTCCACCACCCCATGAACTTGTATATAATACACTCGTACACTACAGCCTATATCTCAATATTAACCAACACTTACCCATTACCTGAATTCAATCCCCAATAATTTAGATCTTATTCGACACTTTCCCAAAACATATTATAGTGTGAGCTACTATTTGGATTTACGTATTCATTCTAGTTCAATCAATCGATATCTTATAGCGCCTCAAACCAGATGAATATCAAATAGGTTCAAAATTTTCGAGCATTTTCCCACCTACAGGTCAATTTTTACGCGGGATATTTCCCAGATTAGAATATAATCAAGCTTCAATACACGACACTGGAGCAACACAGAAAATAGGCGTAAGGGTCCAATACAAAAGAAGGCAGTGGTTTTAGTTTGAAAAAATGTATTGACAACTACCAATTTTTCCTATAATGTGCTATTCAGTGCATTCTCACGCAGTTAAGAACAAATAAAAACACCTGGAGGCTGGGATTAGGCTAACCGCGAAGTGTGTACATTCTAACACATGAAATAATATCTCAATGAAGGGATGAAAAAGTACAGGTGTCTCGTTGAAGAAATATATATTGGTAATCATAGATCTCTCAATATTTATTATTATCACGCCTAATGGCCTGTATAAACGTAACTCACCACGATAAGGATTACTCCGTTCATCCAAAATTGTCAAATGAAGTCATAAAAATAATCTAAATTTCAGCATTTATTGGTCGAAGGCTACATGGAAACATTATAATATTTACTCACGCTTCTTTGCATTTGCTCGAAACTTCCATTTCCGTCTATTACCGCACTAAATCAACAAAAAAAACAAATTAACACAACAACACGTGCGTCGTCCACACATGGCACAATTTCCCCCACACCACATTTGAAACGACAATAGATCGACTTTACTGAAGTTTTCCGGTCCGTCCGATCTCTCGAATGATAACTCGGCTCTTCGCTTGGGCGGGATTTCAAGTAGCTTGGGGAGTCTGAAATCAGATGAATTAAAGGGAAAGCGTTAACGAATTTCTTTATGCTTCCACAGATTTGAAAAATTAACTCAATGTTAAAGAAAATTCATTGATTATATCCCATTTTTGTACATTCATATTGGTGGATAATAAATGAATAAGGTAGACACCATAAGGGAAAAGGTGAGAGCCTTCGTATAATGGATTCCTGTTCAGAGGTTTTCAATGAGAACAAACTTTTTTGCCAGGGAAATTACTATGGAATGAACATACAAAGCTCACCTTGCGGAAGGGAAAATAATGATCCTTGGGTCGCCAGGGTAATAGTTGATTCATGCATCATTAGTATGGAAATCGACACAGGATCAGCAATATCAGCAATTCCCGATGAGTGCTATCTTAAAAATTTTGCATATTTGCCGCTAAAGAACACCTTAGTCAAGTTACGATCATACTCTAACACCATAATACAACCAAAGCGTGTCATAAAAGTTGTGGTTTTGCCTAAAGGACCCACAGCCAGATTAAATTTGTTTCTTGTAACAAATGGTGGGCCTCCACTCTTAGGAATAGATTGGTACAGAAACTTGGATCTCTCTTCTCCCATTAACAAGATTGAAATGGCACAGTACAGTGATGTCTCAGATGTTTGGAAACAGTTCAAAGGGCTTTGGGATGGCAGTCTGGGATCATTTACGGGAAGCGAGGCCAAATTACACCCTAAGCTGGAGGCAAAAGCAGTAATTTGTTTGCCCCCCAGAGCATCAGCCTTTGCCTTGAGGGATAAACTAAACAGGGAGTTAGATCGTCTGCTAGAGTTGGGGATTTTATATCCAGTGGATTTTATTGATTGGACAATACCCATCGTCCCAATAGTGAAAGCGGATGGAAACATTTGTAAATGTGGAGATTTTAAAATCACTGTCAACCCCCAGTTAGAGATTAAAAGATATCTACTTCCTAGGGTAGAAGAGCTCTTTTTGAATTGGTGGCAGCCTTGGAAAGGTTGCACAGCTTTGGCTTTAAGGTGAATCCCAAGAAATTTAATTAAATGTGCCTATCAGTGGAGTTCTTGGGTCACAAAATTGATAAGCATGGGCTGCATGCAACCACGAGAAAGATAATTGCTATAGTTAAGTCTCCACCACCTGAAAATGCCTCTCAACTCAGGGCATTCTTGGGCCTTGTAAAGTATTGCTCAAAGTTTATTCCAAATCTTGCAATCAGCCTAGCTTCTATGCATGAACTCCTCAAGAAAGATGTGGAAAGGGCATGAGGTGACAGATGCGAAGAGGCTTTTGCAGCTGTTGAAACAGCAATAACTTCAGGCCGTGTATAGGTTCATTATGATCCATACTTGCCCATGGTGCTGGAGTGTGATGCTTCCCCATATCATTTAGGCAGTGTATTACTGCATGAGTACCCAAATAGAATGTCACAGCCTATTGCCTTTGCTTCTGATCATTAAGTAAGGCAGAAAGGAATTATGCACAAATTGATTGGGAAGCTTTAGCCATCATCTTTAAGGTCAAAAGGTTTACACAGTATTTGTATTGGAGGTTCTTTATTTTGAGGACAGACCATAAACCACTGTTACACATTTTGGGTGAAACAAAGGGTATTCCACAAATGGCTGCAAGTTGATTGCAGCATTGGGCAGTCATTTTCCAAGGGTACACTTACAGATTAGAATATGTTAATACTGAGAAAAATAAAGGGGCAGATGGTGTGTCTCAGCTTCCCCTAGAACTGGAAGGGGATCAAATAGAGGAAGTTTCATACTTAAACATTAGTGAAAAGGAGTTCCTTCCCAGAACCTAAAATGATATCTGGGCACTCAAGGACAGATATAATTCTGGCCAGAATAATTGACTTTTGAATGCTAGGGTAGCCAAACAAGGTTTTGGATTAATTTAAACCATACCTTCAGAAGCAACAGAAATTAACAGTGGGGCAGGGTTACCTCATGTGGGGAAACAAGAGTTTTTATTCCCAAGAAATTAAGGGCTCTGGTCCTCAAGGAGCTGCACCATACAGGCTTCCACTGGTTTTGTAAGAGTGGTTGTAACTAAATAAACTATGACAGCTAATGCCAAATCTGAGCCCCACAAGCATTTTGAGAAACTGAATATACACAAATAAATGTAAATGAGTGTGGGAGAGAGTGGTTGGATGGACCTTGATGTGGTTGGGTGAGTTATTGATTATTTCAGTGTTCACCCAGCAAAATTGGAATTGTGACTGCAATTGAAATTCTCCCTTGAAAAATCTCATGTAATCATCAGATGAGCACTTAATCATTTTAGTTATGTAAAATGAGATTGGAAAATAAGCATTCAAATGTTGAAACAAGGACTCAGTCTGTGATGTCCGTCAGTCTTCATGGACTCAGGGAGTTTAGTGGGCTCTGATCCAGGTTTTCATAGATTTGGCAGCACAAGAAGGAATTGTCTGAATAGAACATTTATGATTTGTATGCTTCACATCATACATGGCACTAAATTATCCCTGCACTTGAGTAGATTCCAAAAGAAGTTGTTTACTCTACCCTAATTGTCATAATAGGGTGACGTACAACCTAATTGCAGAAACAATTTGTCCTATAGCCCACTTCCTTTAGTCCACCCAATAACTTCTCACCTGATTAAGTAAGAATTGCACAAAATACATATGTATACATGAAGATGTTAAAATGTAATTAACCCAGGGTTATGAACAATAAGCTGTAAATGAAAAACAAAATTGCCTTTTACTAGGAAGAGTGAGGTTGTACAGGTGGGACAGTTGAAAAAAGGATGCATATTATACATGATTATCATAACTTTTTTCATTTTGCTTTTAAAAATATGGGGCACACATTATAATCAGGAAATTGTGATACATATTTTGCAAGTCAATCAATTCTTGATAACAAGAGGCAAGTAGGTCTTTTTATGTAATGAGTTTATGACCTTAGTCAATCTCCCAGATGAACCATCATCACATGTGCAATCCTCAATCTATATTTTCATTTCATTCATATAATTCTGACATGATAATGGTGGCTGTGTTATCATTCAGGAAGGTTAACTATTCTCACCCTCTCCCCTCGATTTCTGCTCTCTTCTTCATTCAGCCATGTTTTCCATCTCAAAATGTTCAAATGGGAAGAATTTTCTTCCTCTGAGCCATTTCAGCTTTTTGTTATCTCTACTTAAGGAAATCTAAATCTATCTCAACCCTATGCTCTAGAGTGATGCAATAAAAAGCATGTCATGTATCACTTGAAAGAAAATGATTTCATTCAATTTAAGCAACACAGATGATATCGGTTCATTTGCAATCAACATCTGATTTTGTATTAAAAAAGAATGATTTGACAATGATTTATTGGATATCTGTGGTATATTTTAGTGCCAGTTCATCAGATATATGTATGCATACATACATGTATAATACATGCATACAATAACTCTACCACTCATTAAAATAGAAAAGCTGAGTATATTGCTAGGTAGAAGAGTGATTTGTCAGCCATTATACCATATGAAAATGTATTCCATTCTAGCAATGAAAACAATGGTGAACCCTAATTTCTACATTACTTCATAATTTTCACTGCAGACATTCTACACATTAAAAAAGAACTTTATTGACCAGAGAAAAACAGTTGTTTGGGATTAAGGAAAAGTAGATTTAAATGGAGTTGAGAAACAGTAGAGTAATTGCTTCAGCACTTTAATATTCATCACACTTCATATTAACACTACATGCATATAATACACATTTTGCCATTCTTGATGGCCATGAAGATATCATTTTTTATAAACATATACTAAGAACAGCATTCAAATCCACAAAATATGACCTTTTATCTTATATTACAAATTACACAGCAGTCATAGTTTATGTTTTTATATACATAATAACTTGAAAGAGATGGCAGTTTGAAATCATATACCTGAAATTGCAATGATAAAATTTCCAGGAGCATGGTACCTAGCTTGCCAAAAAATTCACTGCAACAATTCATATTTATGGATTTTAGCTAAATTGGCAACTCTCTGAAATTATATGTATTATTGTCTTACTCTTGATTACCCTGGCACAATAGAATATAACTAATGCATATTTCTTTATCAAATATTTTCCACCCTTGTGAAAATATATGAGCTCAAATGAATATGTATGAACGAAAGACAAAATCATCAATCTCTCAAGCAAAATCACAAAGAATTGACTTGGATATATGTGCATTGTAATTTTTTAAGACCTTCATGAAAGGGATGACAAAGCTATCTACACAGAAGAAAACTCCTCCTTTAGCAAATTAAATACCTTAATGCTCAAGATGAGATCAGTCAAGAGAAAACTGTAGAGTGTGAAATAATTTGCCTATAGCTATATGCTGATCAAAACATATGAAATTTAAAAATATCATTAGGTATTTATTTACATTTACATATTATAAGCACAAATGGCATATGTCAAAATGACTGCTTGTGCCCAAGTCAAAATTAAATGGTCTGAACAAAAATCTTTTATGTGCAATTCAATAAAGCTCACAACAAAAGTGCATTAAAGGGATGGAAATGCATAGCTTATACAAAAGAGAAATATATGTATACAGGATATTCCTTTCATGTCTCAAAAACCTAACTGGCTAATCCATGCAAGTATAGTAGGACTTGCCCGTTATTGTCTGAGAATTCATGATTCCCTAGTGCATCCACTAAGTGTTAATCAGCAGATGCATTGGGGATATCCCTTATAAATACAATATGCACCAATCTAAAATAAAATAAATTCCTATGTAGGAACAATATTCTAAATGTATTATGTACAATATGGCAGATAGGTAAAATCTATCCATGCAGACGAAGAATCACAGAATTTTTCCTAATCACACATGCAACCATAGATATTCTCATTCACTTGCAATTTTTTTCATTGCAATATAAGGATACCTCATTTCTACATTTCAATGGTAACATTTACCTTATATACACAAATCACTTCAAAATCCCTGACCTCTTCCACATATCATTACATATTGCATGATTTCAAAACATAACCCAATAAAGCACATTAACAATTTTAGTGGCAACCAGTTACCACATAAAATGCACTGTATATGACAACATGGTCATAACATATTTTAAAATTAATGCTTTTGGCTGAATAAAAAGCTTAATTGAGCTTTGGTGAAAATGAACTTCCAGTCAAGCATATTGTACTCAAGTCCAAGTACCTACACTATTGAAATCTTGAAAATTCATGGTAAATATTTATCACCAATGTTATGATTATTGTCAATTTTAAAATTTTATTTAAAATTGTCAACTTAAACTTTTTGTCAATTTTAAACAAATTTTAAATATGCATTTATCACTTAAGAATGTTCACACATGTTGATATATGTATTTTACAAGATATCAGTGCTTAAGTCTAGAACCATGTTTCATAATCATGGATTATTTTCAACAACAAACACTGGAATGTACGGCATAACAGAATTTTTATACATTAAAACACAGACTGCAAAAATTATTTTTGCAGTTTCTTGAAGACTTTGACATTTGTTACATGTATTGCTAGCCTGACACCATTCTTATACATTTTATTTGAAGTTTAAAATTCTAACTCGTATCTCTTAATCAGTTGTAGATATTGGATTTTATTCAGAGTTGATGAATTTAATTTTAGAAATTGGAAAATAACAGTATTGAGTTAACTCACAACAAATCTGATACTGGAACTTATAAAACATCCAAATTTTGTCTCCATGTAATAATACCATTGCAAATGCATGACACATTAGGTGATCCACTGCAATGGCAGAAAGTCATATTCCTTTGTTCACATATTAACTAACAGATGCAACCAGAAAACAAGAGTTTGGGAATGAATGTATATATATACAGTAGGAGCAAAAACATGTGTTTTTGTATGTTTTTCCAGTGAAGAAATTTGACCTACAGCAGATGTCAAACCAAAATTCAGATAATACTTAATTTACAGAGGGTAAATGAATACTATTGGGATAAACAAACACCAAATAATGTGTATTATTACCAAATGAGACCTTAACATCAAATCACCCATTGTAAATTCTATTATAATTCATGGGCTTGACATGGACAGATGAAAAAAATCATATTTGAAATCATTGATGAATTAAGTAACAGCATTTTCTGCTCATTTATCACAACTGTGGATATTATTCCTTCAAATTTACAAGGAAGACTTGTTTGAGGTCATGCTACTTGTTTACTCTAGAATTAGATTACTTGGGAACTGAGTTGGTACTGGCAAAACTTTCAGCTTTAAAAAAATACTTTATCTTTAGAAAAAGAATAAATGCATAAAATACTGTTGGCCATAAAAATTCCCACAGCATCTGTTAACTCCTCAATCTCTTTTTAAAAAAGGAAAGTGGCTCTATGTACCTGAAAATCCATTGTGATGCAATATGCTCCACCTAATTATTGTAGACATTCAAGGAAATCTATAAGTACACAAGTAGAGAAAAACACATCTCTGCAGTTACACCCAGGAACACCTGCTGCACAGTCATGCATAGATTTATGAATTTTTAGTCTAATAATGAATTCCAAGTGATATTTTTTTACATTCATATAAAATATGCTAGGTAATCACAAAACTCAAAAGCTTGCCATACTGATATATTTAGGCAAAATTGCAAAGCTGGAAAATTATTGCACTGCTTAAGTTGAAATATGATATTGATACCATTGAATCTCAATCCATTGCTATTTTTCTGTAAGTAAACAAACTCTCAAGGAAAAATTCCAGACATAATTTTTCACATACAATTCAATGAATAATTCTCAAGCAATGGTCCAAACATCATTTCAATAAAAGCTGCAGTTGGCCTATTAAACTATTTGGTGATTCAGAATTTCCATCTTAAAAGAAATTCACGTTAGTGCACTCAAAATTTTAAGAATATGAAAAGAAAATATTCCATATAATCTATTCCTAATCTAAAATAACTCTTTTTGTAGACTCTTAATAAGTTAAATGGCAGTAATTCCATTGCTGAAAAGAAAGGGAAAACTTTGATTCATTTTTCCCTAACTAGGGTACGTAACTTCTTCCAATAATTTAATTGCCATCAAATACCTGTCCTGTTACCTATCAATAAGAGAGGGTAGGGCACATGCCTTTCATGTCCAAAGAGAAATGCATGAATGCCTGTAAAGCCATTTACTTTCATATAGCATACAACAGAAACATAGTGACTGAAGTTCTTGCAGTGAATATACATAGAATAATTTATATCATCATGAAAGTAGCAGGACATTTAGAATGAGATTGAGCAAAATTTAATTGAAATTTTATCATGAAGAATTTTATTTTGTTTTTTTTTCCTAATTTTTTCACTTCATTTATATTCATTTTAAGCAAAATATCACAAAAATTAAAAAAAGTACTATTTTATATCATTTTCTTTCACAGTGTAACATTTTGAAATGGCTGTGAGACACTGGAAAAAGGGTGAAATGGCTTAGAAATAAATACACACACTTTTCTATTAGAAATTTTACTTATCTATTGATGATGGGGGGATTTCCTTTCAAGTTTCATCACCGTTAAATATTTGTGCCTCGATCATCATTACTCTATCTATTGGTGGAAAAAACCTTTTTAGTTAATTTATTTTTGCCAAAATATATCCCAAATAGAAGAAATTGTTTATTTCCTTTTAATAGAAACTTAGATAAATGTAAATATTTTAATTATCCACATTGTTTTCTGGGAATTTTCCACCTAAACACTTAGAATTTATGCTACTGGATGCTAAAAAACTGTTCTCTATTGCTCATTCATTAAAAATATTTTAATTTTTGCCAAATAATGGTCTCAACTATATGAAAGATAATGAAATGTGGACAAAGTGTTCATGTCATATTTGAAGTTAAAATTAAATAAACAGGGTGACTACAGGACTTTTTCAACTATTAATTTCCTGGACTTTTCTAAGTTTTTTCGAACATCACCTTGATCGTTGCCATTCCTTGATTTTATGTGCAAATGGTAAAGTTATTTGATTTTCCCACCTTTTCTCCAATTGTTCCCCATCTCTTGTATTAGGAGCACAACATCAGGGGTATTAATTAGGTTGAGGGTATGGATGAAGCCACAAAGCACCTTAAGAAGTGAAAAAATGAATGGACACAAATTTACAACTGGACTCAGTGGGTTGACAGGACATACCATTAATATGCCTAATGTGACATCAAGGTAAGATCATATGGTCACATCATGGTTTGGCTCTTGATATCTATAGAATTTCCTTTTCTTCTTATAACTTGTGATCAACTAAGGAGGAGGCAGAGTAGGTTATGCCACCCTGTAATCACTTCAATTGTAATTAATGTGCTGCACAAATAATTGTAAAATATGCCAAGGTCTAAAGTACTATTTTCTAATTACACTTTCTCTTTGTGTTAATTTGAGTGAATTTTTAATCAGTTACTGAGTAGCTTGTGAATGTATTGTAAAAGCTATAGGATCACCTCAAAAGTTAGTTTGAAAGTAGAGGGTAGAGTTCATCTCTTACTGAGCCCTCTATGGCATGTGAGATTTGCACTCCGGGAAAGGTGGACCAGCTCCTTTCCCTGTGCTTTCCCAGGAAGAACACCATGGTATGTAAGAGGTATCACTTGAACTTGAACCTGGGGCCCTTTTAGTAACCATCACATCCTTATGAGCCAAATGAGAAGGCAACTTCTTACCATCAAGTCCAAAACCATAAGTTAGGGTAAGGTTAACTATTGATAGACTTGGTTTTACACAATATAAGTGAAAGAAACAGACAAAGGATTGGTCTTAGTGTCACCCCATGATAGTGCCAACACTATAATGGAATCCTTAAACAGAATACATAATGATCTTTCCGACAAAGAATTTTTGATGTATCAAGCTAACGATTTAATGATTTGCTATTAAGATATCTGAACTTCATAAAATAAACCCTTACATGATTCAGAGCTGCAGTATTTTGAAAACCTTTAGTGCAAAATACTTAATAAATTTTTACCATATGCAAGGGAGAATGCATAAAACTGAAGGTTGTAAAATGAGTAGTTTGTGCTACTTAGGGTCATCTGCCTTTATTCATATGCGTTCATATTCAGCAAGGTTGAGGCCACTATCATTCCCACATAGAAAATTTTCTATGCCTGAGATAATAAGATTTTGTCTTAAATTCACTTGAGCGTGCCCTTACATTTCATATTATGAAATATATGTTTTGAATTCCATGCTGAAAATCTAATAGGAACCTTTTAAAGTGTTAGCCTAATCACATGACTTTGAAATGGCTAGCATATAAAAAGACTAAATATATAAAAATTACAGAAAATACAAGATGCCCAAGTGTATTTGGGCACATTTTTAACCTTATCAACATCAGGCTATCAGAAGTAAGGAAGGTGCTTTTCTCAGTGATGCAAATAATGACTGCCACCTGATTTCTAAGTATTGGCTGTCATTTACATTCCAGTTATCAAGGTTGATTCTTATCTGTAGCCACCCTGGTAAAATAGTGACTTTGCAGGTTATTAAGGCTGGTGAAGCCACAATAGCATAGGCACTCAGTAAGTTCTTCATTAATAAAGATCATAAGTATTATTCAAGGCTTTCTGTTTAAAATTTGGTTATCGGTAAACATTAGTGCATGTGCCACTACCTCTCTCCCCTATGGTATGTAACACCATATTAGATGATTTATTTACAAAAGCAATGATGTGGAAACTAACTGTGGCATCAAGAGACAATGAAAATAGCATTCATTTTGTTTGAGAAAGAATGTAATTAAATTGCAGACGTAAATAGGTGGGTACTTTTAATTAGATGATCACTGTACAGAATTATATATCAAAAAGGGATTTTTGATAATAAAAAATTGATCTTACTATTTCCAAAATTACAAGTCATCGGTCCTGGGATGTCTAAAATGGTATTATCATGAATTCCATCCTAAAATTCATTATATTGGAAATGAACAAAGCAAAGTGTCTGTCATTTCCTTGCCACATGGTCCCCATTAAATTAACATAAATTATTCAAACACGAACTTACATAGGAAATTACTATGTGCTAATTTACAAAGTTTAATTTTGCAGACAATGCAATTTTTCAAAAAAATATGTATTTTCTTGACTCTTGAGTCCCGTTGTTTTTATTTGATCTTTTCATAAATTAAGGCAGATTCTTCCCATAAAATCCCCTAAATGGGGTGGTCAAATTGATTGGAAGGAAATGATTACGAGCCATCATATAAGTAAGCACCAAAACAACTTTCACCTAACTCAAAAACTATGTATGCAGGATATGAAAAAGGCATTGGCATAATTATCATTCAAAATCTTGAAAAGGACAAAGATAATTGTATGTATGGCAACCTTTTGAGGATCTGGTCCTCCTCATTAACAGCAGTCTAACGACAATAACTCAGTAAAATAAGATAAAAGATGGTAGCTTTTACTTTGTAATTCACAACCGAAATCACAATAAAATATAATAACTGGAACATTCTAGATAATCGAGTATTTTTTTGGTTGTGGACAACTAATTATAATGATCTTACAAAATAAATGATTTGTTTTAATAAACAAGTCATCAAATTTAATCAATCAGTCCTTTTTCATTTAATATTAATGTAAAAAACTTATGATTTCCTCTGTACTGAATGTTGAGTTGAGATATGCACCAAGCCTGAAGTTTACACCTTGGCAGGAGCTTTTTTGGCGACAACAACCATGATTTTCTGAAGAAATCTGGTGACTATTACTGCAAAAAGAAATGATTAGTGAAATATTTGTCTGATTAAAAGGACGGAAAAGTATTTCATTTAAAATTTGGGAAGCAGATTACAGATATAAATTTTCAGGCAGAGTGAATGATAAAATGATATGATGAGAATAATAGTTTTAAATTAAATGCTTTCAGCCAGTAAGAAAATAAAATATTTCAAGAAATGCAGACAAAAATGATTAATTAAGAATTTATGAGATAAAAATTAAAAATATAAAAACCTTTGACTGTGGTCTCACAACCACCATGGCCTTTTGAAGGACCCTGGTAAAGGAGACTGAAACATAAATGGCAATAACACATTCTGATTAGTACAACTGAAAAGAATTCAATTTAAAATGATAATTAAATCTCAAAAGGAATAAGGCAACGGCCTACTGAAAATACACATGCAAAAGCATTTGCAATAAAACACATGAGACACAAGACACGTAATGTGCACACCAATCACAGCAAGTGCTTATTGAAACAAAATTAAAACATAAAAGTTAATAATGATGTAGCAAGGCTGAAAGAAACCATGCCAAAATGATATAATAGAATGAGGTGATGAGAATTAAATTATTGTGTGTGTTTCCTCATCCTACAATAAAAAAGTGATGGTCAATGAGTACATAGTTATGCAGTAGGAATATTACAAATAATTTGAGTAAATCTGGGCTTGAGTTACCATATTTGGGCACCTTTCATTTCCTACATAAAATCTTCAGAGATATGTGCATGGCATCCATAAACCATAGAATGTTAGGAATCATAACATTTTCCTTCTGTATACCTATTTAAACGTCAGAATGTTTGCATCTCACAAATGTATGTACATACAACTTATAGTACAGCCAGCTCAGAAAAGAAAATACATACATGCCTAAATACTGTATTTCATAAGATTTGAGCATTTCTCCATTAATTTTTTTTATATTTGCTTAAAGTTATTGAAAAAAGGAGATCATTTTCTACTGTTAATATGTAGTCTTTGCAATTGATATTTAAGAAAATTGACAATAAGAAAATACCATATATTTTCTCCATGCACAATATTCCATATAATGCTTATATATCACAGTATACTTATAGACCATTGTACTTGATGAACTAAACTTCACACCTTCACCTAAGCTAATCCTATTCAAATTGATTTATCAATTGACCTTTACTCTAGGCAGAGTAACTACCTAAGGTAACAACATAAGTAACTGTATCACCACAAGTACCAGTATATCATGACTTTCTCAATCATTTCTGGATTTAGAAGTGTCTGGGATATCTTAAATGCATATCTTGGTATACTTTTGTTAAATGGGTGTATAGTTGTTAGTGCTGTAAGGAATAAAACTGAAAGGGAGTAGAATTTTACAAGCCTGTTAGTCATTGGCTTCCTCTATTAATGTGTATCGACCACTGTGGAATGAAAAGGAACTAATCACTTGAGTACTCTGAAAATTTGATTATTTATTTTAACAAAGGCTTCTTAAAAAGATATTCAATGCACCAGAAGTACTATTACATTGGTTTTCTTAAACTGTGAAAATAATATTATACTTTGAATGTGAAAAACTCTTTCCATGACTTCTATCTAATGTAAGCTATTCCTTTCCCAATGGCAACAACTAACAATTGCCCTAGAAAGAAACTGCCCCTTATAATAATGATAATTTTAACTTTATAAATTCAATAAATTTGCTTAAATCATAAAATCTAACTAATCTGGATAGCATGCATTCATGTTTGCCACTGTTGCTACACTGTCTTATTGAATATTTTCAAATTTTAAAATTTTATTTAATGACAGTTGAAATTTCTGATGGCACACCATTTTGGAAAATGAGAATAAGAGGAAAAATGAGAAAACATGAGGAAAAAGATTTCTCATCTTGGAGAACTGGAATTTAGGGTGATAATTCTAATATTATTATTTTCTCCCCTTTTACAATAAGAATTACTTTGTGGTCTTAAAAAAAAACATTTTGGTAACTTAACGCTAATTAACATGAAATGTTAAAGGTGGCAAAAAGTACATGGGAAAACTATTATGAATTGGTGAGAACTTGCATTTTTTGCATTCTTTATTTTTAAAGAATACTTTGTACACAGAAGTATATTTTCCAATTATTATTACTAGGAGTAGTCTATCATGTTAGAGTAGGTGTACAATGGACTTAGGCTCCACTCACAACCATATTCCTATGGGCTAACTAACATGGCACAAAATATCAATGAATCCCATTCTACTATGTATTAATTTGAATCATTCTTAGTTTTGCACACTCCACATGCCCCCCATTGTTTCAACAGGGAACAAAAAAGCTCATAATAGTTTGTAATGGCATTTCTATGAATAATTTCTCACAAGAAATTGCCACTCTTTCAAATTTTTTCACTACATTTCATGATAAAGTGTGTTTATATGGAGTGGGAACTATTCAAATATGTAGCAGAAAATTATTAAAATGTAATAAAAACTGGAATTAGTTTAATTTGTTTGATTAATGGTGGTTTTAGAGAATATTTTGTATTGGGTTTTGAATATTTATATAAAAAATTAATGTTTTCACTAAATTTAGGATACCTTGTTGAAAAATTCTCACAGGAAACTAAATATAAATAGGAATTAGACGGTGCAGACCTAAAATTATTAAAATTTGAATAAAACTGTGAAACTAAACTTTTAAGTGAACAATTTACCTTAATTAAAAATCTGTTTCTTTCATATTTTGCCAGAAAAAGAAACTTAATCTGATTGGGGAGAGCTGTGAACCCATCAACTTCTATTCATCTAATTTATCAATCATATGAATTTTCCCATGATAAATTCATTTTCAATAATGATTTCCCAATAATTTAGTTGTCAGGATATATTCAATTGCTCCAGAAAAAAAGAAATAGCTACAACTTCAACAGACAGAAATGAAATTGTGACAAGGAGTGAGTCCTTATGGCCCCATTCAACCTGTGAAAGTCTGTGGCTACCATTTCTCCGGTAAATTTTAATTCAATTACTGTTTTCAACAAATAATGGGTTTTGATATAATTCATAAGCCTATTTGTTTTTCCAATTATGTACATGCATTCTCATTACTAAAACCATCAGGATGGAAACTTGACAAAATTTAGAACTGCCTCAGCAATTTGGAATAGCACAGAAAGGGCAAAGGAGGGTACTTTTCGACACTGCTTTCATAGATGAAGGGGAGACTGAGAGTGAAGATGACAATCTTGGGTAAAAGGAATACAAGGTTTGTATCAAAAATATTGGTAACAATTTTTTCCTGAAGTATGCATGAAGGACTGAATTCAGAGCATTAGTTATGTGAGTGAATGATCACAGATTATATTGACATTGATAAGATGCCAGTTCACACTGTTGTCACTGTACATTTGGTGATGCGAAAGATCTGTACTAAACTCATCCCAAAGGTCTTGGCAAATGACGAAGAACAGAGTTGAGTGCCTGCTTGCTAAGACCTTCTGCAACAGCATTATGACGATTTCCCAGTCCCCTTACAGTCCTGACTTGGCACCAGCAGACTATTTCCTATTCCCAAAAGTGAAATACTCCCTCAAAGGAAGCCACCATGGGACCCTAAGTGCTGCCAAAGAAGCTTGGACGAATACCCTTTAGGACCTTCTGGAATCCACCAATTAGGGAACCTTAGAGTCATGGAAAAGCTGCTGGCAAAAGTACGTTGATGCTCAAGGGGTGTACTTTGAAGAAGTTTGAAGGACACTGAAATATCTGAAATAAATCTGTTTATGATACATTTCCCGATACTTTTTATACAAATCATGTACGTTTGGGTAACTCCTCTCACAACTACTTATTTTGCTAACCAACAACTAAGCCACTGCCAGGAATCCCTGAACTGGGGAGTAACAACTGACAGACTGTCCCCTGTACACCAGTCAATTACTAAACAATTATGAGTTAATTCCCACTGGGAAAACCCTTGGCATTATTTTGACCAGCAAGCAAGCAAGAATTTTCATGACCTGGCGATGGAAGAAGTGAACAGGCAAAGCACTTTTCTTTGACAGGCATTATCCCACGCACAATAGGTTTGCCGATAGAAAACATTTGCTGAAAGGAAAATGAAGAATTCTCCACCATGTATATCAAATGAGAAAGGCTATATGGAGCATCCATTGGGCTAGTGGAGGGAGAATGCTCTGTCCAATATAATGGTATTCTCGATATATGCGTTGAAACAGACTGTTCTGAATTTTTGCAGTGAAGGCTTCCATGGAATATAGCAAATGAAGATTCAAATCTTCATGCTCTGAATTTTGTAAATCCTTTGCTTTACAATACATCCTACCAATGAGAATATCTAACTGGGCCAGCTACATATAATTTGGCCCTCAATAAATCATGAAAAAATGGATTCTATTCATTTTCTCTAAAAAGCAAGCTCACAATACTTGCAGGAGTTCACTTAGTTATTTCAATCTCCCTGAACTCCATGGGCATAGGGCTGAGGTAACAGAATCAAAAGAGTTGCACCCTTTTGTGTCATTGAAAAATGGCAAGGAATATCTCCTCCCCACCCTCCTCAAATGATACAATGAGCAAGAATAAAAAAAGAATATTATTCAAGAGTAAGCTGAAAGATAGGTATTCTTCATTTTGTTTATGAAGAACATTTGCAATATTTTATGATGACACGTAAATTTACAATAGAGTGAATACATGTGTGTTGCTTGTTACATATAATTCAATTATTCCCATTGATGGTTAACATCTAAAGAAGTGAAAGAAATGTTGGAAGGAAAATAAAAACACTTTTAGGAAAACTTAACAAAATTAATGCTCATGAGCAAAAAAAAATAGCATCCTGAAAAACAAATATTAATAAAATATGCAGAAGACAATATCCCACACTGAGATAATTATTTAATTGAGTTCCTCAATTGAACATTTGACTTATTGTTAACATTGTATTCATTAGGGGCAAAACGGCAAGACCCTTAGTAGGTGAACATAGCTAAGCACAACACATAAAAATATGTAGCAACTGCCAAAGACAAACCATAAAATCACTTTCTCTTGCACAGAAAGCCTCTTTTATAAAATGATGTTAGCTGGAAAGCTAGCATGGATGATATTTGAAGCAAAGCATACAACAGTTTCGCGGAGCATATTATGATATGAATATTTACATCTCAGTGGCAAGGTGGAAAAAATGAAAACTGTATAGAGGGAGGTATTTTAACAAAGTCACAGTTGTGTGAAGAGGAAGATTTCTTCCAATGAAGGAAGCAGTAAACTATTTTTGGGATTAAAACGTCAAAATAGGGATATCTACATGAAATAGAGGTATTTAGGATACAGTATTTTTCAGCGTAAATAATTAATGAAATTTTATAAAAAATATTTACTGTATTAGCCGGATATTATAAAAAAACACCATGTGCAGTATATGAAACTGCAATTGAAATGAGGATCTACTACATAAGTGGCCGCTATTAATATATCCAAATAAAATAAGTAAGACATAATTTTATATTCTAAACATAAGATGACAAGGGGTAAGATTTGAGAAAACAAATGAAATAAATAAATACTTCTGCACAATGATGGGGAAAACTGTAACAATTTCACAAGTAAGCATGAATTTAAAGCCCACGTCAATACAAATTCCAATACAAGTGGTTTGAAAGGTGCAGTGTGCAGTTTTGCTTTGGTGCAAAGACTAGCTTGTGTTCCACATGCCCCAATAGGAATTTCCTTTGGTATAATTTTACCTCTCAGAAGTTATAGTTATCTTCATGAATAGTTCTTTAAATCCCTTACACCAATTTTTAAAAGCCTATCATAACAATTAAAAATGCTAAACATGATTATTTTAATTATATTTACACATATATTTCTTGATGGAATTTCAAACAAAAATATTTCATCGCAGGTAATTGATACTTGCATAATATAGGAAGTATAGAGCTGAATGATATTTCTTTGTTGAAATAACAAGTATTTTTATCACTTTAAAGCAAAATGATCAAATAAACACTTTAAAAGTGATTGATAGTGCAAATGTAGATAATGTTATTTTAAAATATCTATGCCTACTGGAGAATAAATTTCTGTAAATTGAATGTAGATATTTCAATTAAAAAATATCAAATCAAGTTTACAAAAGATATTCATAGTTAAATAGGTGTCTTTTCAGTTAATTTCCTTTCATTTTAATCTGTTATCACCAAAATACCCACCCATAAAAGCAACATCCATCCAAAAATGAAACCATAAAAGGCTGCTCTTAAAAAGATGATCAGGAATATGAAGGAAATGAGATAAGAGATAACTAGCATGGGAACAGAAATACCCTCTGACTCAAAATGATGAGCAAAAAGAAATATAAGGATGGCCTGAGAAAAGAAATGGGCAAAGGGGACAGTCATTATTATTAATATTACTGCTGGAAACTGAGGGAGGTGAAAGTGATATGCTGCAAAATTAGGTAAATGCTCAGTGTGATGTGCTAACATTTGTGTGCTGACAGAGCAGAGTTAGGAAGAGATATTGAGGTCAATTTCAAACAAGTCCATGGGTCTTGATACAGATTCTATCCTTGGAATATAATGTGTGGCTGGAAGTTTCTATGGATCCAGCAGTTTAAGGAAGCCATGCATGCCTTCTGAGGTAAATTAATGATTCCCCTGGACTTATGTTGTTGCACTCACATCTAAGGAAGCCAGATTCAGTTATAACCATAAGTGCTTTAAAATAAACATTAATTTATTAATCAATTAGAGTGAACATATGGAAGCATAAGGTGCTGAAATTTTGACAAGAATGCATCTGTTACCTTTGTTGGACAAAATGAACACATATTGACTAGATGGAAGCCAGTTTAGCTTGTAATTCAGGAAGCAACATATTAAAGTGCATTCTTGGTCTCTTTGAAGAGACAAGCTAATCAGGAAAGAGGTAAGTGACCTTGGACACAAAACCTCAAAATATTTTCTGATTGAAAAGCACAGTTCTGCATAACTATCTACTCTCAAGGCATTGTGCATATATGGCATACAGAATTAGCAAATCCAAGTTAAAAGCTGAATTGACTACTTTTCCTTGCCTTCATTGCAGCCACCATTTTGGCCACTTAACGGATAAATATAATTTAGCAGAGAAAATCTCTTTGTGATTAGTGCTTCATCAAGTGACAATATTCCCCACTAGGGGCTCGGCAGTCTCTGACGTTGCCATCTTGGACGTGGGAGGAGACTCCTTAGGGCATGTTAACAATAATTTCTGCAATGTCTTAGTTGTTTTAACTGCACGGAAAGAAATAGAATGAAGGAATGCTATGATTCTTTGGGCATCATTCAATTGAACGCCACAATGAACATTTTGAGCAAAATTAGTTAAACATGAAAAACAATGACTGAAGAGGAATTTAAAAAATGAGTGCATTTTCTAAAATGGAATAGCATGACCACCCAAAGTCCTAAAAAGTAACAGGATAGGCACACATTTATTAAAATGAAAATGGCAGTCATAATATTTTTACTCTTTTAAAGAACTAGTCATGCGACAAATGACATCTCTTTTCTGTTTACCATTCTATTAACCTTAATGCGCATCTATCATGCCATCACAAAATCTCCATAAAGCCCCTTAGGTTATTTCATTTTGAGATCATTAGCTGATGATTCATGCCCATTTATAGAACCAGGTAAACTACAATTTGCATTAAGGGTGAAAGTATTTAGAGATTCAAACAAAAGCTTTCACGTTAACAATTAAAATCTCAGTTAAATTATAAAGTTGAAAACTCAATTGAAGCAGGTAATTCTTTAGCAAAGATACAAAAAGTTACCCTTGATTTATAAAAAGAATGACTGTTTCTACATTTTGCATCAGAATATTGATTATTAAAATAAAGATCTATATGCATCCAAAAATTATTTTTGATCACTTATGCAACTTAATGTTCAGTTTAAACTTTGTCTAGCCTGAAATTGGAATTCATACTTGAGGAATCAAGGGGATATTTTTACCATAACCATCTATCAAGAAAATTTAAGGGTTTTATTTCAGTTCATGAAAATGAATTTGGCATTGGGTGACCTGATTCACTGTACTTTCTAGAATAACTTTTACAAATGAGGGTAGCTCATACCTTGCTGGATAAACGTGGGTGTTAATGAAAAAAATGTCTTTTATAGTGGTGTATTAGGGCTCACCTCACATACCTCCTAATCACATTATTACTTTGAATGACATTTCTTTAGCTATGGCGGGAACTGTTAAAACTATTAAAATTTCTGCTTGGTTGATGAAAGAAAATATTTTTGAAAATGGATGAGTTAGAAACTTGCATAAATCAGTTGGATCAAGTTTTCAACAACATGGTGGCACCATGAAATAACATTAAGTTCTGAAATGTAATACTTTATTATTTATATTCAATTTCAAATGGAATTTGGAACTTCAAGGCAACAATATACTCCTTATAAACCCTAAAAAGAATTAATTATTCACCAAAATTGTCATTAAATATTTTACATACATTAACCATATTAAGCTTGAGCGTGAGTGCTTGAGCAGGAAATTTAAAAATGCGTCATCACCTCTGCTTTTTCAACAGGTGCCATTAAATCACTGATTTTTACCATCCCTTGCCTTATATATAGGAAGACTGGGTTCGATTTTATAATTTATTAAACTATTCCATATTTTTGCAAAATTAAAAAAGAACTATTTTGAAGCAAGTGCTGGATATTTTCTAAGTTTAAAAAAGAAGCTGTCATTAAAACTTATAGAAGCAATGAGCTGCATGAAATGTTTCGTGCATTTCATAAAACAGACCATGACTTTAAGTCCACAAAAGCTGACTGATTGCCTAAATATACCTCAATTTATAAGATAAAATGACGAATAAAAAAAAATTGGACCAATAAATTTAAGGAGTACATATCCATCTTTTTCTGAGTTCATAATTCAATTTTTGCTGCTTGAAAATAACAGAGGTCAAAAGTCAACTAAAGAGTTTCAATATTACTACTGAAAACTTACCTAGAAAACGCTGAACTGGCTTTGGCTTGTTTTTCCAAGCAATAAAGATCAGGTACACAGGAACACTTGTAAGTATCATGGCACACCCATATCCTAAAATAAATTAAAGAAATTTATATTATTTCATGAAGATTATTTATTTATTTTCTTCTGCCATACCCGATTTAATAAAGTCCCTATTAGCCTTAAACCTATTTTGTGCCTACTTATCTCTCGAAGAACAAAAATCTTTATGAGTCATAAAATTAGGTCCCTTAACTTTTTTCTTATGCTTATCTATCTTGTCTAACTTCTGAACCATCTATGGTGACCATTCTTGCAAAGTATCAAGGATTCTAAGAAAGATGCAGAATGGGCATTCTAGCATTCCAATTTGGTAGTTATTGTGACCTTATTTAAAAAATGTACTTCACTACTCTGGTGAGTGAAGAAGAGTGAACATTGGTGTAGAGCAATAGGCAGCCTTCTGTTTACAAAATCTATGAAATACTTTGAAAATTTATTAGAAGCAGTTACTCATTAGGGAAGGTGATAGATAGTCATGGTCAGTCATGCAAATAATTTGTTATATTGTTATTTGAACACATCCTAATATTGCAAGTTAAGTGGAAATTCCTACAAATTATGCTTTCATTATTCTTATCATTTATCTTTCACTCAGTCTCACTTTATATTATATATACATATATTTCATAAAGGAAACTGTAAATTTGAGCTTTAAATCATTTTCAAAAGTGCCAGTAGTACTGTAAATAGTTCATAAAGCCACATGGATATAATTAGCACTCTTCATTGAATTATGATACACTTCTGCCATTATAAATGTCTCTTAAGTTGTCAAAATTAGTTCTAAAGTGATACCACAGAGACTGAATCATTTCTTTGGCAATGACTCCAAGAATAAATATCAGCAATAAACAAGGACTTTTTTATGCATCATATGGGATCCGTCAAAAAATAATGCAATTTTATTGAATAAAATAATCTTCTACATTTGAAAAAGTAATTCCAGAATCCTTCTCTTTTCATTCTGATTAAATTTTCACCCAAGGAAAACTTAGCATATCATTCATAAGCTCTAAAGATTCTAAAAAAAGTTTTGGTTGATTCAAAGATGGAGTATCAGTAAATCAATCCAAAATATATTACGTTTTAAAAAATTTATTACTCCTTTAAAATCTGAAGCAATGATTTTTGCTAAATGGGGAAAATATATGAAAAACAACCACATAAGTTAGCATATTTTTTTTCATAAAAATGAAGTAGGATAACTGGCTTGGAGTAAGCAGCTACTTATAGGATAGTGATTTCCCATAAAAAATTATTGAATTATGATGGAATACATATGTGTATGGTAGAAATCTATTCATACAATATTGGTTGATGATGGTTCCCTGTTAAGATGGATCGATTCTGACAGGGTGGGAAGAACTCAACTTTATGGTCATTTCAATAGAGGGATATCTCAATTTAATTGTTATTCATTGTTTGAGGTTGTCTTTGAATATTGGCAATTATTGCATTAAACAATCATTAAATTTGGTAAAAATACCAGCAAAATGGTGTAGAAACTTAATTGGAATGGCTGCCAACACAAGTTTCACTCTTTAGACCATGGAGGCAAGTTTGGGATACCATTTCTCTCATAGGCAGCAGTACAAAAGTTCAAGGCCCAAAAATTAGAAAATGTGTTCAGTAATTAAAATGATGAACAGCTGTAGGAATTGTTATTAACAATTTAGCTGGAGGTAATAATAGTGATATGTACTTTTAATAAACAATCTACAGGCTCTTCAATAGCATTATATTCAGGGGATAAAGATGGTAAAACCTGTTGAAGCTAAGGTGACAGAAGTGACAAACTCTTTAATATGAAAATGGTTTTTACCAGAATATGTAATGAAATGTCAAATAGAGTCACTATAGAAAGGTAATGCATAAGCCTAGAACAAATAGTGAAGTAATCAAAGATTCACACTGGTGATTTTAGGTAACATTATTTGATCTTAATTGTATTTGATTTCATTCAGGTAATGTAAATTTGAACCAAGAAAGGATCACAAATATTCAATTTCATTATTTCTATACTTTCAATTGATATTTTCATCTTTTGATGAAACATTCATCCTAGGAAGTATGCATGTATTATTATCATTTGATTTTTATAAAAATAACTCACCTGTTTCAACAGGGCTGGCAATCATGGGTACAACAGTGACAAACACACTACAAATAATGTATACTATTGGGAAGAATAAATTAACTTTAATTGGTCTTGGGAGGTCAGGCTGAGTCCATCGAAGAACTGGAAGACAGAGTACTGCAACCCCAATGCTCAACTGAAACATCAAAGAACAGTCAAATAAGGAACTTTATTTCTTGAAAAGTCATACATTTATGATTAACCAAAGAGGATATTTAAAAAAAAATCACATGAGAAATCATGCAACCGGTATATATTCAGTTTTCCACAGGACCTCATGAAAGGGTTCCTCATAGGGGTCCTACATGAAGAACACTTTAAAAATTTAGAAATTACTTTCAGCAATTCCCCTGATTTTCCTTTGCAGTGACAGAATAAAAATTAAACATAGATAAATCAATTGTATTTTACTTATTAAGATTATGTATCATTTGACAGGAATTCAGGTTAAATTCCCCAAATCTGCAATGTACACATTTCCATTAAATTCTAGGTTTTGCTAAATTAAAATTTTCTGGTTTGGCAGATATTATTACAAACTATGCATGCCACATAAAATTAGCCCCACAATGGCCACATTGGCCATTTCGACTCTGTCCATAGCACTGGGGAACAGAATTAGTTGAACATGTCTAATTTTAAAATAAAACTACTTACCCATGTAGCAAATCCTACATAATTGATGAGGGCAAAAATATCTCGCACAGTCAAGTAGAGCATGGAGAGAAGAGCCTGGAAATAATTACACAGACACCATGTCCATTAGCATTAAAGGAGTTTGAATACAAGAGAATGACAAATTTCTAGGAATTAATTAAGTAGAAGGAGATACTTGTTCACTAACATTTACAGCCCATTAAATAGTCAGTAACTTTATAAATAGATGTCAGGAGAGCCTTATCAGGATAGTAGTGAAGTAGATGGGAGCACTCGGCCACCACCAACAAAGTTTTCAGTTTAAACACAAGTTATGCCTCTCAAAAAACTGCTAAACCCAAGAATTGTTCATTTCAGGGCATCAAAAGTTTCTTGGAAAGTTGGGGATACATAATTAATATAGTTCTCATAATAACCAATGTCATTTGTGTCATTTTAAATAAATGGGCAATTAGAAGAAGCAGGAAGGATTACTGGGAGAGGAGAATGGATGAAGAAGTATTGTCATTAAAAATTCTCTCAATGAAAAGTAGATAAGGCTCCACTGTTGAATGACCATTCTGAGAAATAGAATATTGAATATTCTGCAATGGCCCATGGTAAAAATTGGACTACCATTTGAAAATATGCCGGTTTTAGAATCCAAACTGGGTTCATGAATAATGAGAAGCTGCTGCAGAAACTATCCCCTGAACTAATCCAGTCTCCGATATTGAAAAAGGCCACTTTTCATTTTCAAACCTAAAGAGTAAAAAAAATATGGCCAATCATGGATTTGAAAAGGATTATTTGTCTGGAGACTGTTTTTAAGGGAATTTGAATCCAAGATCAATAGCAAACTAATACTGCGAGGGAAAGTTGAAAAGCACTTTGAATAGAGACCTCAAGAGTATATGAAACCATTGGGGAGTTAATGGGTGGTACCTGAAATTTCCTCTGCTGGTTTTTTATGCCCAAAACTATACATATGAAATGCAAAGTTACAGCAAATCTGCCTTATGAAAAATACAAACATCAATCGGAGCATAATAATTTTTGTAATAATTATGACAAAGAAGGGATCATCACAACTGTCACAACATTGATATCAATATTTTTGCTCAAATAATACAAAACAGAAAAATGGGTATGAGATTTAAGAAAGTTAACTTAATTTAAACTGATAATAAGGAAGTATATTGGGAATGTTTAATCAATCCAATGCTCATTAATGAAGCACAACTTACATTGTTGATGGCAGCACTGAGCATAGGTTAGAAAAGACTGAAGAATTATACCTCATTCTGACTGATGTTATAAGAAATCACATCAAGGGAAATTTTAAGAAGGGCCATTAAAAAGTTTCTGATGTACAGCTAATACTAGACTCAATGGTCAATATTATGAGAAGAATCAACCTCAGCCGTACTCTTATAAGTACAACTGGGGTTGATTATTCCCATAATATTCATATGGCTGTAGTTACCGTTTGCTTCATACATTGTCAATGGTCAATGTAGGGAATGGAGAATCCAACTGCAACAGCTTCCTGACAAGTTTATTTTAACATGGAGGTTGTATTCCATTTCAGCATGTAAATTTTTTGCCTTGTCACTTAAAATCAACCTCAGGTATATTTCAGTTTGTATGAGTTTTGTTCTATGAATGGTTGAAACAAAAAATAGCAATAACATATGAAACAATTATGCTCTCTTCCAGGACACAATATACTTAGATGATCAAACCAAGTCGATCAAGGGTCATTAAATTGCAGTGGGAATTCAATATGTTTGAGTGCAGACATAAGAAAATGAGCTAATTGAATCTTTCAGGTTTTTAAGGTATCTCTGAATAATGACCTGTTGTTCCCAATGGCAGTCTAGCATTTTCACATAATTAAGTACCTAGTCTGGCGCTCAGTGAACAATGTCCCATAGAATGGAATTTTTAAAAGGTGAGATGAAGGAAAGACTTGATCATGAGACACAGGAAACTCTGAGGGAGAAATCAACACTAGGAAAATACATAAAGCAATATCTTTTACAGTTTAACTTTGTGCCCAATTAACAAGGTATATTTAAAGAACCCCATGGAATTGTAAAGAAAAATATTTTAAAAACTTAATTGGATTTCTCTGTGTTTGGTCTGATTTATTATTAAAATCCTTCCCATGAAAACAAGATAGTTAAAGTAATGAAAATTCTCCTTTTATGCTAAATTATAAAAATATCAAAGCAAACAGTGTGACTGAAAGATTAATCAATTATATATTTTTCACATGCAGTGATAGTTTATCAGCCAGCTAATGCTCCAAGAGTTAAAATTTAAAAAAATCACTTAAGAACTAATTTAGAGGTAATTAGAGGTCATTTGCACGGAGAGTTAAGGTAAAAAGAGAAAATGTTTACAATGGGGTTCAATAAAAGAAGAATGATTATATTTTATTACCATGCACAAAACCGCTGGAGTTGGAGTGAGTCGATTGATTTGGATCATTGTTAGAATTTCTGGCATTTGGCCCTCGCAGGCCCCAGCATAGAAGAGTCTAAAAAGATCCAAAGTATAATAATTAAAATTATTACTTAGGAGAGAACGACCATTTTTTAGAAATCCCAGGGAAACAAGAATTCACAATATCATGCACATTCTGTAAAGAAATCATTCTATAAATTATTCAAGGAATCAAATAATTTTAATTTTAATCAACTAAACAGCAATAAATATCAAAGAGTTCCTGCAATCCCAAATAAACATGGAAAAGTTGAAGGAAGTTTATTACATGAGGGCCATAATGTAGAAATACCCTTAAAATTTGCTAAGTGAAGCTGAGAAAGAGCTTTCAAAAAGAAACAGCATATTTTGGGTATTCATTAGTTGGAATGTAGTGGAATAGTGATTAATGAATTTCAACCATCATAAAAACCTTTACTAAGTTAAGGTAGGAGCTTCTCAACTAGATACTTGGATCAATTACAAATGGAATTATTCAACTCAAGAAAGCAATACTGATTTGACCTATACGATGCATGTTTTTTCTATTTACCACAAGAAATGGAGCCAGCATGACCACTGAAAATTAGAAACATTTATTTGAGTGTCTTTTTAAGTATCATATATGTTTTAACAAAGTAATACTGCATTTTAATATATTTTGTGTCACCATTCTGCAGCTCTTCAAAATTAATAACCTGATACATATTCTTCTCAAAATTTTGTTATCAGCTTTATATCTCTTTATACATAAAGATTGGTGGTTCTTTTGGATATTTAGTATGAATGAATAAGTATTCCCTTTTTCTGATTTCACAAGCTGATTTTTTATATCCCATAGAATTAAAATGTTTCACTGATTTTCAAAAACAAGTTAATATATACTGGTTGTGAAAATTCGTTTTTTTTTGGGCTGGATGCATTATTTTCCTAAGAATTTGTTCTAGCAATTTGTTTCACTTCCTCCAGTTGTGTCACATTCAAAGGCGAATAGTCATAATTCAGTATTTAAACAAAGTTATATATTAATGATATCCACTGTTACTCGTTTTCTACTAAAATTTTTCAATTTCACAGAATTATGAATGTAATTTGGAAAATGAGAAGAAACATCATTCTTTGCTTAAGGCTCCATATGCATCCATAATCATGAGAACATATGTCAAACACCAATTTCCTTGGCTGAACTGAAAAGCTTTCCCATTAGAATTTTAAAGCCAGTGATTTTATTTTAACGTGTTCCACCCTGAAATATTTCAGTTCTTAATAGCAATGAAATCTTTTTCATTTCAACTCACCCACATGATTTCCAATCATTTGGTATGAATTCAATGAATAATACATCCCATTAAAAGAATTGTTCTCCGTGTTCAGTTGGTACACCACAGGGGAGGAATAAAATGGAAGAATACCATTCTTACATGTATTATTATACGTACACAATGGGATAGAAATATGCAAACCTTGATGATGTCAGAAGTATGCCATTAACTGCTCCAAATGTGGACATAGCCACAAATACTGGTATAATCCATGACATGTATCCATAGAGACGATTAGCAAAAGTCTGGAAAAAAACAGTGCGCATCAATAAAAATGTAACTTTGATTCAATATTCATAATGATTAAGGTCCACTCCAACCCAAAAATATTTATACAAGCTTAAATAGAAAAGTTGTTACTGAGCAATATCATATTCCAAAAACTGATTAAAGCTCTTGGGCACATCATATACTAATGTATGGAAGGTCAGGCATGATTTTCCATCATAAATAGGGCTTGGTACCCATTTTATCCAAATTTCTGCACACCACGATGACATAAAATATGGAGGGAGAAATTTTGTCAGCATAAAAAGAATAATATAAGCAGATAAGGTGCATGGAATGATGATGAAATGAACAAGCTAGGAGAACCATGAGAGACATCTGGGAGACTTTAAGAGGGCACCAAGTGAATTGGAGAGGCCACATTCTAATTGTACATATGATATGAATAAATATTCATTCATCAAATCAAAGAGAAAAGAGAGTATTATACTGAATGACAACATTACTAATAATTTGTCCCTTACAGATGTAGTTTGTGAACATTTAACAATTTAACAACTGGCTAAAACAGAGTTCAAGGTCTTTCACATGGTCCAAAACATTTATTATAACCAAATTGAAGGGATTGTGTCAAAGAATTTTGGCAATAGAGAGACACCCTATTGTGTGCACTTTCATGTTGAGTAGATTGCAAAGGCTTCATAGTTACAGGTTACACTATTTTACAACAGTCTTGAGGAAATAATGATGCATGAATTGTGAATCTGAGGCCAGACAGCCTTCATGGCAGATGCACATATTGTTGAAAATAAGCCAATGAAAATAATAATGTTAGGAATACCTACCACAGCCACAGCTTCTGAACCTAGGACTTCTATTGGACTCAGCGTGGTGTAGAAAGCCACATTGGTCATCAAGTACACAATGGTTACGAGGGTGCATGAAATGGCAATAGCTCTTGGCAAATTCCTTAAAAAAAATCAAGATAAAGCACATTAAAATGTGAACATGCATTTATGTATACACTTTTCATTCAAGGTATTTAACCAATAAAAGGTAGATTTTGGATGATCCTTAAAGTATATCATCTCCTTTTAATCACAAGATTTGTTTGCCTTACATTATTTCTTTCTTCATTCATTTGTAATTTCTGCCTCCACTACATGTTGTCTAGAGTCTTATTTTTTCCTACTTCTACTCTGCTGAGTCAACATCCCTTCTATAATGACCTTTAAAATCCTATTACCAAATGGATTGATTGGATGATTGGATGGATTGATTGATTGGATTTATAAAAATGTCAACAAAAAGTAGTCATCGATGAGTTGAATTCAATAGAGGCAGACATAACATCAAAAATGTTACAGAGTCCCAACTATTCTAGGTATAGTTAAGGACTTCAGTTCCAACATTAGCAGCAACCTTAGACAATTTGCAGATGACACAGATATTTACAGAGAAATAAGAACACTGGGAGATTTCATGTTACTATTTAGCATTTTAGACCTGATATTGAAGTGGTTTAAGGAATTAGATAAGAATTAAACATAAGAAAATTTAGAGAAGTGAAGTTTTGGAATAAAAGATTGGATAGACAATACATGAATTTTTGAAAAGGTATGGGCATGTAAAAAGCTTAAAATTTCCTACAAAGACAGGATTAAACCATAAACACAGTAATCCACCCAAAGGTTGGCTTAGTAGGTGGTGGTAGAGTTCACCCAGTAGAGCCCAACAGTGCATGCAATTTACAAATCAGGGTAGGGGGTCAGTTTCTTTCCCTGTGCTGGCAATGATTTCCCAGGAAGATCTGGTACCCGAAAAATCACACAGCTCGGGTGGAGCTGAGGGTGCCCATAGTATATTGCCCGGGAATCGAACCCAGTCAGTAGTCCAATGATCTACCCCTGGACTACCATGTCCCTAAAGCCAGGATTACAATTTAGAATAAAAAGCCACTTCATAAAAATAAACCTTCTAATCCTGCTACACCAGGACTCATGTGCCGAGCTGCGAGACTGGCAGGAAGCCTTTCCAGAAATTCTATTGATTTGCATATTCCACTGAATCATCCATGCTTGGGTATAAAATATTACAACATTGCTCACTAATGTATTTGAAAATTAATAATTTTTGATTAGAAACAAAAAATAGCAATTTTGAATATGGTTACTATTAATCAATTTATTCTATTTTCTGTCTAAACCAAAGGAAATCATGGGTAATAAGAAGAATCAAATTCAAAATTGAGGAAAATATGAAACTCACCTCATTGGGTCCTTAAGCTCTTCAATTATGAAGTTCAAGTAGTTCCTGCAATATAAGAAACAATGATTATATTTTTATAAAATAAAACTCCTTATATTGATATATGATTATTATATTGACACATTAATATCAATAAAAATGGCATATAAATATTGTTAAATAGTTGTAAATAGAAATTTGTACCTTGATTTAAAAATTCAAGGAAATATGAAATTTCATCCATGCATATTACAAAAAATAAAATGAACCATATATTCCACCAAATTACCCTAATAATACCATGGTCTAGAAATATTATTGACACAAAACAGGTGCACAAAATTGAAGTGCATTTCAATGTAACTTCTCCAAGTTTTTGAAATAATAATTTTTCCTAAAAGTAAAAACCAATTCTTTCATGAAGAAAAGAAAACTAATTTTGATGATGATGCATGGCATTTATGACCATGGAGTCAAAGGAGAAAGTGCTTTAGTATACATTTTCCTTGCTTTTGACTCAAAATATATTATTCATAAAAAGAGGAACTGCTGCCTTCTCTACCTGAGGCATTTTTGTTGGTGTCTTCCTTATCACTTATGGAGAGTTCAGTCCAAGATCATGCAGCAATTAATAGGTCCAAGGACTGATACCAAAAAACCACAGATTCCAGAAATCCATAGATGCTTATAAAATGTACTTAATTAATTTGTCAATCACCCTTAATGAAATGAACTTGGTTTTTACATTTTTGAAGAGGGTACATCAATGGCATGTTTTAGCCAGAAAAACAAAGTCAAATGGAAATATTACAGTAAAAATTAATATGATGTGGAAATAGCACAGCAAGCTAAGATTGTGGTTATAAATAAATGACTAATGGTCCTACACCTGGTCTTCATCTTCTACTCATAGCAAACATCTAATTATCAAATTAATATGAAGACTGGTTAACTAATGTCAACATAAAAGAACTAATAGTGTATTGCCACCACAAGAGTATGAACCTATAGTATTCATTTTAGGAGAAATTCTTTCACCTTTGTTCATTATTTAAAGAGAATAGGTGATGCAAGCAGAATCAAATCATATTTATTAGGTAATATATATAAAGCCAAATAATAAAATCCTGGAAAGACAAGTATTCTGAAAAGTAGTCATGGAAAACACATAAATACAAAGAAATAAGTTTACTCTTGAAGTTAATAATAATAGCATTTTCTTGATGGATTATATTACAGTCCTTTTACATTAAATGAAGGCTCTTAATCAGTACCTAAGTGACCTATTGTCAGGGTTCTGTTTCTAAGATACAATAACATATATATATGTATTTCATGTAGTACTCTTGCTGAGTGGTTATTTTCTTTTGAATCACTTATGATATCTTCTGGAAGTAATTCTCAAAGCGACTAAGATTTAAAAATTTTATCTTGTTGATATCAAAATTCTAACATTGGAAAATATATGGCTGAACCATAAACCCTATATGCCAGGAAATATACGTCTACTATATAATTTAAACTTTCTTAATTTAGATTCATCATGAATCACTATGAGTATGTTGAATTGAAATGATTTCACTTAGCACTCACGATAAGAGAATTTATCTTATCTCAATTAATTTCATTGATTATTTTGCTTGATATTATAGTCAATTTTTACGTTGAACTGTAATGATTAAAATACATACTACGTTTGCAAACAAAGCTATTTAATTTGCTTTTGGTATACACCATTTACTTACTCCTAGTTAATGTTTAAAGAAATTAAAACCCTATTTTATCGAATATGTATGCAACGATTGCTTTACATTGCATATGAAATACGCAATATGACTGCTTTGTATCGAAGAGTAGGATATATGAGAGTATTTTGTATAAATATATAATTTTCACCGAAAACTGCTCAACTCTGGGAGGAGGGGCAACTCGGCTCCTGCCTATCCCTGCCCCATACCCTCCCGAGCTCTCCCTGACTGGTGCTATCGAATACAACTCCCACACTTCCTGCCTCCTGTATCAATGGACCACACCGTTAAGTCGGTTTTGCCGCTGAGAGGATACACCAATTTCACCAATGAAAACATACAAGAATAATTTGTTTCCGAGGACGCGAAGCCGATTCCTCCTCGGCCCACGCAGTAGTAGCTTGAAAAGACAATTTGAGGCAACCGACTTTTCTCCGTAAGCTTAATCGGCTTATGGAGACATAATTGCGGAGCCTTACGCTCAATTTTAATTGGCCCTCGACGGAGGGAAGAAGTAATGCTCTCATCGCAGGCATGTCAGGCTTATTACGATGCTCGGCAAACGCTGCGCTGCTTGGTGACTTTCTGGACCATCGCTTCTGAACGAAAATATCCGAGGAAAACACAGGCGAGACTGTTTCCCTTAGTACTGGTTGGATGATACGGCCTCAGCAAATAAGGAGAAACATCAAGCTATGCCTCATTAAAATAAGTCTCGTACATACGAGGGAAGAGAAAAAAAGAGAATAAGGGTGAAGCAAAAGATTTCTTAATTGTTTAATGAACATATTGCTTTGAATTCTGGAGGCACTAAGGATCAGTATCAAAACCCGTCTGAAAGGTCATAATATTTAGCTCAATCATTAATCATTACTTACTGCAGTCAACTGTCAATAAATATTTAATTATACTTCTACATATTTACCAATTATTCATTCAATTGGCCTATTGTTAAAATTCAATATGAAAAGATAATAATGAACAAAAAATGGTCAAATTAGGACACTATTAGAGATCAAGGAAGTATTTTCGTTGGTGAAATCCGGTCCAAAAGTAGAACGCGGGAAATTCTCCTCCATCTAATGTATACTATATGCTGAATATACCAAAATCCTGCTCACCTTAAACGTTATGTCGATACAACAACAAGAAACAAATTCAACTAAACTTATTAACACATTGAAATGAAATATTTTACTTTGTAATTCCACACACTTTATTTAAAAAACACGACCCAGGTTTCGACGTTGAACGTCACCATCACGTTCTTGACGTGATCACGTCATCGACGTTCAACGTCATCCTGATGATGACGTTCAACGTCGAAACTTGGGTCGTGTTTTTTAAATAAAGTGTGAGGAATTACAAAGTAAACTATTTCATTTCAATATGTTATGCCAATTCCATAAAATTACGCCTGAGACAACAAAACAAATAAACTTATAAAGTTGAAATTAACACTTTTTTTGCATGCTAAATCGGTTGTAACACTCCGATAATTTTATCTTAATCCACTCTTTTCTTGAATTCCCCTAATTCTTTTTAGACACCTAAGGACATGTATATTAAATTAAACTATTCCACTAAAGTCAAATGATCACAGAGCCACGTCGCCTAGGGATACCGTGATGCCATGGCATATAAACAACATTAAAAGCCCTAAGTTTGATTTCTGACGAGCTTTTATCTACATCTTACCCTTAGATCTGAGACTTTTAGAGAGTTTATGCAAAAAGTTGTGTTTATTCTTAATGTAATCAGGCCTCCCGAAGCCTTCAGAAGCAAGTCATCACAAGCGGATTTTCCGTCAGCTCTGGAGTGTAAGTCCAATCCCATTAGTTTATTCCCACATGAGTGGAAGCGAGTAAAAGATATCTCATCAGCTATCAACAGCGAAATACGGCATACGATTCGACGGATTAGCCCCGCCGAGACGCGAAAATGACCGTTCTTGGATCAAATCTACGATAAAAGATACGATCTGCCTAGTTACAAGTTTGACAAATCAATACCTGCCCAGCATCTAGAAATATAGACATGTATGAAATATCTGTCGATATTTCGCCGATAGGTACAGGGTGAGTTGCAGTATTTTTGAGGTCAGCCGATGGTTTCAGGGAGGAAAAAACTTGCCGTTATCTTGTTTTTAAATACAGACGGACTTGCTGCAAATGAAGTTACTTGTTGGTCTGGCATGTTTGTTCTAATTCTCGCTTACAGTTGACAAATTTACATCCAAGCGGTCAGGTGCCGAAGTTAGTGCAAGCGATAGTTTTTCCAAGTGCACGGACGGTGTGGACACTCCGATCGAGGCCTTCGGGTCGATCGAACCCGCATTACCCGTCAATCATCCCGCTGGCAGCATCCTCGAAGTATTGGACTGGCATATATGTGGTCGATTTTGATTTGATTTCGCACAGACTAATCTGATAAGATACTCACTCTTTTATGGGTAACTATTGCTGTGGAGTCGGTAGTGACGTTTTCCTTAGCACCTATGGTGACGCTTCCGACGCAGTATAAAGTTGAATAATAAATATTCAGAGAGCGATCGCGGATATTTTTTTGCTATCGCACACTATCGCGATTTTGTTGGGAGGGAAAATTTGCGATCATGAATCTTGCCACCCTGTTTTCAACTGACTAAAAAGCTCGGTTGAAATACCTTTCTTAGTTCATGTTTAGTTTAGTTTTGTTTACGGCGGCGGAAAGCGATCAGGGACAAGCTAACATCAATGAAGAATATGACATTTTTGCCTTGATATCCCTTTGAAAATTCGCCAAAGGAAATAAGAATGATTATATTACAGGCTTATTGCATAGATGCAAAGTGAATTCCGAATGAAAACTTCAAGATTACTTCTCAGAAAATTTCAGTCGCTATTAAGGTTTTGAACAATTTAGCTTTGATAAGCTCCAATTCATTCCTTTGGCTCTCGAAATACTTATTAGTAACGAAGAAAAAACAAAAAAAAGACGGAAAACTGTCAGGCTATTGTTAGTAATGTCCTTACTCACAGTATTCACTAATGTCTAGTAGACATTAGTCCAGTTAATGTTCAGTAGATACTAATGTCCTCCTCTTCATCCGTCCATGGATGAGAGCGTTGTCTCCGAACAAGTTCGTAACCGCTGACGAACTAACTTCGCTATATTTGTAATATTTCATTGTATACAATATGCGTGTATAATTTTCCTTCATTTTATAATCTTTATTCCTTTCTCTCCCATCATTTTCCCATCGTTCCTTTTCCTACCTATCTAAGGAAAATTGATCTCACTTCATTCTGGTTACGCCATATGTGTATGATTTTTTTCGTTAAGCTAACTCATTGCATGTGAATTGAATCCATTTCATCATGCACCACTTTAGATATATTTACTAACAGTCTGCGCATCAGATTCCTACTGTAAAGCCTGCCTCTCCTCCACGCTTTAACATTCCAACAATAATTTGCATTTGTAACCAATATAAGGTAAAATTACAGATTTAATCTCTTGCATTTTTTGGAAGGATGCCTCTTTAACAATTATGGTGAAAATTAATTACTACCTCCACCATCGTACTACGGTGGCGAGATCACGTCAATGAAATTAGAGAGACTAAGTGTAGAACATATACAAGGCATAAGATGTAATTTTTTCCGCGAACGATAAGGGATCTATCTGAATAACGCTGTGCGACCACGGTAAAATATTCGGGTGAAAATTAGTTTAGTGTGTATCCATCCCCTTCGGCACACCCTAGTGGTGGCTTGCAGGGTACTAAAATACTAAAAAATATTAACCTTACCAAAACATGCCTCACATCAGTCCATTCTCTCACTCCAATAGCTCTCTCCATCCACATTTCCTTTCCAAAGTTAGTTGGATTCTTCAATCAGCTCTCTGTTCCACCGAAATGTGACGCATTAAATCCTTATGAAAACATTCCTGCCTCTGCGTTTCTCACTAACGATCTAACCACCACTTCGGTTAATCCCATCCATGCCATCACCTTTCTAAACCCCACATGGCGACACTCTTCCACCTCCTCCCCCACCCCTAACAGCGCCTCAGGTTTTCCGAAGTGCATCCAACAATACCATGGTTTCCCCTCCCCTTAACAATCAGAGAATTATACAAATCGCCCACCCGACAACGCGGTGGTCAAATCCTTCCTCACTCTCTTGAGTAATTCTGAAATGTATCTCCTCTAAAAAGACCTCTCCTTCTGCCCCACCCCAAAGTTAAACACATGACCGTTCTCATTGACGTGTTAGTCTTCTGTTGAAACCTGCCAGGAAAATTTTGGAATGCTCGACCTCGAAGTTACTTCCTAAATGCATTAAAATATGCAGATGATAATTTATGGGAAACTGGGAAACCCTTTATACTTAGATGTAAATCGAACAAATAATCGCAGTTGTTCATTCCAGGAAAATGTACTCCAAGTGATTTGGGCTGCTTTAATTTTCCTGCGATAGCCTTAGCCGTTCTTCCACTTAGTAAAAGTAGAAAATAATATTCAAACTAATTGCTGTGTGGAACAAAGGCCATTGACATATTTTCGGGGACCACGTGAATCTGCCACAAATCCTATCTGTGGCTTATAGGGAACCATGTGGCTGTAAAATTCGGAGGCTAGCCTAGCCTCCAGAGAGTTTTCCCCGTAGCCCCTTCTCTTCAGAAAGGGGGTTGAAGTGCGTGAGTCGAATCAAAAGCAAACGCTCGCAAATGGTCCGCCTCCGAGAGGTCCCATCTGCCTCATTTCTCCACGAGAGATTTCTCTCGCGAGCTTACCATTTCTCATGAGATTTACGCTCTTGCGATGGGATAGACACGCCCTCTCGAGAGGGCTGGTCCATCCCATCGCAAAGGAGCTGAAAGCTTTAACCTCAATAGTACTTCGAATATCCATTAAAAGCATAATATATTTTTAATGTGTTTGATCATTCAGTTATATATATATATATATATATATATTTATTTATTTATTTATATGCATGGCATTGTTTTTCGATTTGACCGATTTAGACAAATAAAATTACATAGAATGTTTAATACGCGGATAGCATTCCTTTTGAACGAATATGCAACGTAATAGCTAACTTTCCCTTATATGCGGTGGAAGGGAGGTAAGTCACGCACGGGTGGGGCGGTAGGGGAAGGGAAAAAATAACTGGGGAACTGCGGCGTTTAGGGAAAGTTGTAGGGAAGCGGTGTAGGGACGAGTGCGGGGGGTGGGATAGGAGAGGACGTGCGCGTGTTCGTGTTTTCAGTGCCAGTTGGGTTGAGAACAACTTGAGAGGTTGGGGAAATATTAGTTCGTTGCGCAGGTATGCATTTGAGTCCATTAATGATCCTCCGAGTATGATCTCCAACTGTTCAAGTCCGTCCATCTTTAAACCTTTAGGAATTACATGTGCACACTATGTTACTATGTTACACTTCGGGTGCAGAGCCAATTTTATGTTATTGTGGTTCGTTGTCCCTTCTGTATTTGTGAATATAAACACAGTAATCAACCCTAAGGTCGGTTTAGTAGGTGAGTTGTCCCTTCTGTATTTGTGAATATAAACACAGTAATCAACCCTAAGGTCGGTTTAGTAGGTGATGGTAGAGCTCACCCATGTACCAAGCCCAACGGCGTGTGAATATTCACACATCAGGGTAGGGGGGCCAGTTCCTTTCCCTGTGCCGGTTATGGTTTCCCAGGAAGATCTGGTACCCGAAAAATCAACTAGCTTGGGTGGAGCTGCAGGTGCCCAGAATGCCTTGCCCGGGAATCGAACCCAGGACCCTCCGGTCAGTAGTCTAACGCTCTACCCACTAGACCACCGCAACCCGCTTTATTTGTGAATATATGAAGCCTGAAATCATAAAGTTTTAACTTTCTCCCAATTGGAGTCTTTAATAATATATTTAATAAATATAATTTCGATACCCGTGACTTCATATTTTTCACCAGAGAATCTGTTCACCATGAGAGAGTATGGTGGTACGGAGTATGGAGTAGGAGAGAGTAGATAAGGGTGGTTTCTCGTCGACACACTCAGTAATGATTTTAACATTGTTCTATCCCTTAAATGGTAGTATCTTAACGGGGGTGAGGCGACTTTGCATGTCTCGTTGAGGAGGCCCCCTGCGTGGGCTAACTTTCGTTTTTCGCTCCTAACCTTCGACCTGTCAACTATAGGTGACCTTACCAGGAGCAATTATTCTCACTTCCACCAAATCTGATATAGAGGGTCACAGGAATGCGCAAACCCCTTCCATCACGTCAAGATTGAGAGAAAAAAGGGAGAATCTTGTGCAAGCAAGGAGGATGATGGAAAATGCATTTTGGATGGCATTAAGGGTGTCGAGAAATATGAGAGGGACCGATGAAGGGAAAAGCTCACGGAAAAATGTGCTCATTTATTTCGGAGACGCTTTAAAAATGTACGAGAGAATGCATTAGTTCTTAGGGACAATTAAGTTCCATCTTCAGTCAGAATATTACTCATATGTATAGTGTTCCTCGCCGAATGCCAAAGTACCAATTTCTTCTTTATAGGCGTAGAAAATCCCCTCACTGCAGAATATTTTTTCGTAGGTGGAATCGACGCAGGCGCGGCGGGGGGGGGGACGGAAGGGGTGGTCGTTTCCACCCTCAAGCCTCCGCGCCTCTCCCTTCCGGAATTGAAAACCGCAGGCAGCAAAGCGCCCAACACCCTCTCGGACTCTACTCTCCTTGACGAAAGGGAGAAAGGTATATCTTATTCTTCTTACCGCCGGAAGTAGAGAATCAGAAGTGGTGCCCATAATTATAGTTCTCACAGGGCCAACAATTATAATTAACACCTAATGAAACTCATCAATATTCATTGCATTCAAATCACAGAAACCTTGTCTATTCTCTTATCCAATTACCTGAAAGCATCCTCCAAACATTTACACATCTCTGACCAGTTAGATACGTATATCTTGGGTCGTGCTTACTTTTGGCGCAGGAATTAACAACGTAAGCATTGCTCTGCTAGGTCCTTTTAGCATTCGTAAATATATACGCTATTCACGAACTCGAATTCACAACGTCATTTTCTCCAGCAATGGGAAAGCAGGCAGACTTAATATTCCGCTCACGTTCAGCTTGAGTGAATGTTTTAGCGCCCAGGCTCTGGGTGTAGTTTAAAGGGCAGCCCTATTTTCTCGATGAGGTCAGCACGAGCCGTTGACGGACGGAGCGCGACCCCTCGGGACCTCGCGCGCGGTTCCAACTCGAAGCGCGGGGGTGGTGGGGGCCACCCTCCCTCCCGGGATGGGATCCGTACTCACCATCCGTTGTACGCGAAGAGGCCGGAGTAAAACGAGAGGGCTATGCTCGAGACATCCGCGGTCGTATTCTCGAAGGTGAAGTGCTCCGTATGACCTGCGGGAGAAATGAAAGCCATTAGAGAGAATACTAAAAAATTAAGGATATAACACGGCACCACCAATGGTTTCCCCAACAATTGGTGCCCCCCCAACAATTATCAATAATTTCTTCACTCATTTAACTTTCATGGCAATCTGATTAGATTATTTGTTTCAGAACAGTTCCAATGTGATTCATGCACAGTTGGATGATGATATCGAAATTACAAGACATACCTATATCCATGACATTAGTCGATATATATATATATATATATATATATATATATATATATATATATATATATATAGTAACACACAGCACGAGAACACATAAAAAGAACACTCACAATAATATCTTGATAATTTCGACGGACTCGAGCTCCGTCTTCTTCGGAAGATAAGATATGACTCAGTCATATCTTATCTTCCGAAGAAGACGGAGCTCGAGTCCGTCGAAATTATCAAGATATTATTGTGAGTGTTCTTTTTATGTGTTCTCGTGCTGTGTGTTACTGTCTAAGTTTTTTATGCAACACTTCCGTGTTACTTCGAAGAAATCATCTATATATATATATATATATATATATATATATAGATGTAGATATATATATATATATATATATATATATATATATATATATATATATATACACACATATATATATATCGTACTTTATATCGTCGATATTTTTCCATTTTCCACCCGAAGATTATCGTCACGTCGATACGTCGTTTGTCAACTCGATATGAATTACTTAACGACGGTCTCTAATGGAAAAGGAACATCGCACAACCGTAGGTGGAAGGGGTCGGATGGACTCTCCAGATATTACGCACGAGTACATAATAAGTTATATGTGCTTGTATGTGCACGAGTGATTTTGTATAATTACTAATATATATTATAATGAAGGCGTTAGCTAATATTTATGCAAGCATGGCTGGTGCCCTGGCGAAGGTTTGCGGATTATTGTGTCGACGTAGGCGATAAATCCCTAAGCCACCGTTAACTGAATCCGAGGCCGGCGCTGAACGTCGCCGCCCGCCTTCGTGGGGCGGATGCAAAGCATTCAGCGTCTGCCTCACGCGAGGCGCCGCTCCACTCCCGAGAGAGCGGAAGAGGAGGGGGGGGGGAGCGGCGCCCGATACTCGAAAGAGTTGATGCCTCGCGAGGCGAAACACGGGCGACGTAATATATCTTCAATGCTACACGAATCCACAAAGAGTATAGTGCAAAAGCATACGCATACTATTTGTAATTCTCAGGATGAGTCTCTCTCAACATTCGTTTACAAATAAAAAATGAAAATAGATGATCTTTCCCTCGAGCTGATGCATTCATTAGACATGGCCTTATTTGGTTTTCGACTAATGAAATAAACATTGAAAAAGTGATTCAATATTAAATAATATCAATTTTTAAAAAATCACCCAAACGAAATTTTTGATAATAAAATAATATAGTTTCGTATAATTTGGTTCTAAAAAAATTCGATCACTTGATTTCTCAGCCCAAAGGTTTATCGAGTCGAATGTATTCCAGTGGGTCAAAGTATAAGAGAGAAAAAGGTGTCAAGACAATCGCATCAAAGCATACGAACGAGGTAAATGATCTTTGGAGACATAATTCAAGTGTTCGAAACTTTAGATTCACCCGAAAAAGAAATTTGTGTTTAACTGATTGTCTGAACGCTTGGACTGCAGCGTCTTCACGTTCTCGAAAACCGCCGTTTAAGCCAATATGAGGTGCCAGTACTACGAATATATTTATTTATGAATACTTTGGTTGAACCATGAAAGAAAAACACTCTAAAAGATCGGGGAACAAAAAAATTGGCAAAAGTGCCAGATAAGGGTAGTAATTAAATAAATTATAAGGAATTATTTGACTAGACTCGTAAAATTGAATTGGTTAAGTGTGAAATGGCAGAGTCGAATGAAGGGATAGGACTGATTTGAGATGAGGGACTGCATCCCTCCATTACATCGCACTGTCCCAACCACTTTCATGTGATTTTCCCGCCTCAGAAGAGTTTGGGGTCGTGACTTTTGCGAGCCAGCTCCAATGATTCCTTGTAGCGCCAGAATCGTGTTACGCTGGGTGCCGCGCCGAGATAGTTAAAAAAAAAGTGTTGGGATAATGTCGTTATAACGATAGCCCGTAGAGGCGTGCACGTAATGAAGATCCGTGATCGCGCGCTCCTTAACTGGCGGCCGTCTTCCCCATTCCGAATGCTGCCCTATTCATTCCCCTTCCCTCCTCCCCCGCCCCTCACCAAAAAGAGACAACGACGGCAATTTCTCACAACTCGCCGCATCCGGTGTCAATTTCTCCAGTCTCTCCTCCCTCGATTGAATAATTACTGCTTTCGTTCGTGGATCTGTCCCGCGCCTTCGCCCCACTCCCCATCGTCGATTTCGCAGTCCATGGCGCCGCCGCCGCCGTGGGCGAGGGCGTCATTTCGATCGCCCCGAGGAGATGGGGTGGGCGGGGAGACATCCGAGGAGAGAGACGGGTTTGGACGGCGAGACGAGCGATACATTTGGAAACCGATTCGGAAAATATCATGTGAATACAAAATTCACTAATAAATCGTATTTTCAAAATCAGTGGCAGGTCAACTCTTCCAGAATTAGCGGTCATTAACGGAGTAAAATCCGAGTAAGCACATTGATTTCTCAAAGATATTCCCATTTTAAAAGGCTAAAATTTGGTATCAATCAATGATAAACTATTGATTATAATTAACTGATAATATTACCTTCATGAAGATGAGCGTAATTAATCGAAGATACATGATCCGTAATTAATATTTATGGCGAGAAGATCTTATCCTAATTTCCTCCATTATGTTTTAAATTTGCATAATGATACCCAGAAAAACACTGAAGTAGCTGTGGTCGGATTTTCTTTTATGGAAACGTTTCCTTTCATTTACCTACTCGGATAATCTACTCCCTCTGGCTAAATGCTACACTCTAAGTATTCGGAAAGTGAGGTTCTTCGTAAAAAATCCGAGCGAAATTGTTTTAATTGCTTCTTATCATACAATTATATTCTTTAGTTCATGGGTTATACATGGTGATGTGCTAATTTGTTATTTATGCAATCGAAGGCTAAGGTCTCAATATGAAATTAGGACACTAGTCACTTTTAAGATTAAAGGAAGTAGAAAGTCTAAAAAAGCGTTTTAAGTGATAAAAATTTTAGTTTTTCTCAAAAACCATAATGTAATGTTAGACTATCGTGACGTCACAAGGCAAAATACCTGTTTACCGATTGGATTTACCGACCTCGTGCTATTCCAAGTATGCCCTAGCGAATGAAACGAGTTAAATTGAATTGGTCAACGCCAAATTGACTGAAAATGTAGAAAACGATGAAGTTATCAACGATAAATGGTATATGCTGGTATATCCCACAGCGTGCTTTAAATAATTAAGAAAGCAGGAACGTGTACTTATTTCCAGAACTTAGCTGAAACTGGCAGTTGAAAATTATTTAAGGCAGTGCAAGGTGATACTCCAGAGTGTTACCCATCAATTTTCACTACGGTGAAGGCATTTTTAATTAAAATTGGCAATTTTCCACAAAATAAAATTTAATACGACCGGTTTCGATGTAACTATATCATCTTTAGCTCCTTAAGATGAGGTAGTTACATCCAAACCGGTCGTATTAAATTAAATTTTATTTTGTGGAAACTTGCCAATTTTAATTAACCATGATATTCCACCATATCACGACTGAAACGTCTCTTTTTATTACGGTGAAGGTAGTTTGTGATAACAGTTGCTGAAATACGATAACTTTGCATATATGATACCACCTTAGGTCTCGTTATGTTTGTAGTATCCTGTTTCAATCATTCCTGGGGTTGGAATTAAATCCATATTCACGCTTCGGCAAACCTTACGTGAAGCAGAAAGGGAAATCGGACACATTTTACACACGAGGCGCCGCAGTAACAGTAGTTTTTTGCAAATTTCACTGTGGAGTTGCCCATTTTTGCGGTACTTGAATTTACAGAAAATTCCGTCAGTTTTCTTTAACCCGAAAAGCCCTACTGCATTCTAAACTTCCGACTGTGTAGTCTTGAAACTTCAAATTGTAATCCTCATTTCGGGAACTTTTAAAAATACTCCACAGCCACATTTTATAGAAGGATCACGATTATTTTGTAGCGAAATCAGACCACCTATTCGTTCTATTACAGAGAACATTTATGGAGGAATCCGCAGAGATCCTTCCGCAACTCACCATTCACGCGAAATAGGTTTAAATCAAGAGCACGTAAAAACAGAAGAAGAAAGGCAGAACCATATGAACCAAGGGGAAAATGTCGAGGACATACTCAAAAAGTTAGGGGAATCAATTAATTGGAGACTCGAAGAAGGCAAAAGAAAATGAAGACTGGGAGCTGAGGCAAGGAAATCAACGAAATCATAAAGAATGGAAACGAGGGAAACGAAAACTCAAGGTAAATTCATGCAATTTTAAAATGAAAAGGTAACGTGATCCATTCATTCATAGATCTCATTACAGTAGAGAACTTAAAAAAACTTCCTGATTTCCTTGAACAGAATTTATCAGATATTTCAAGGATAACACGTGACACGTACGGAAAATAAAACATTAGAATGAGGGAAAGAGAAGCTGAAACCAGAAAATGAGGCCAAAGGAGAGGGATTAAGCAAGTGGAATCCTTGAAATTCTTTGGCAGTAGCATAACATAGAATTGAAGAATATCAACGGTTATTGGTCTTTTAAGATAAAAGAACTCACGAAGAATCAGCAGCTATAGTTCTAGTAGGAGACGCTGGAGGCAAGGAAATAGTTGAACGTGAAAACATTCTCTTAAGAGTATTGCACTATATAGATCGGAGACATGAGTCATTGGAAACGAAGGACGATAATGAAGAGAAGTCTTAGAAACTTCGCGATGGAGGCGTATTTTGAAGGTTAAGTGGAAAGCGAAGTGAAGACAGTTGACGGAGTAGCAGAACAGCTGAGGGAAAAGAAGAACCAGGTGAGCGCAATCCAAGACGAAATGAATTTTTAAGCGGAAAAAATAAAGAAAAAAGGAGCTCACCTCCCGGGGGGGGGGGAAACAAGTGAGAGCTATTGGGGCGATGATTTATATGTAATTGACCACGACCATTGTAGGATTCATAAAAATCTCAATAAAAACTGGGAAATCCTCCTCTCCCCAAAAAAAAATAATAATCAGGACGATTAGAATTGGATAGCGGTGAATGAAGGATCGCAGTCAACGAATATTTGAGTTACGACTGAATTACGAAATATTTTTCACCTTGATTTGTGATGGTCATAGCTTCTGACAGCAACTCAATGATGATGTAGTGAGCTTCGAATTCTGCTGTCCATGGAGTCATTCTGTGGAGTCACGAGAACGCAAGCTGTACTCCATGTTTATACATAGATCCAGAATCATAGCCACTGCCTGAATCCAATTCCCGTGTTCAATCCTAAAGAAGTGCTAATTCGATCAATGTCTTGGTTTACTTTATAGTCCCTCCGAAGATGTATTTCTCCATTCCACTCACGCGACGTAAGAAACTGGCTTCTCCTCTTGCCTCATCAATGCTCCAAAAAGCAGGACATGAGTCTCATATTGAAAACTTCCCTGAAAGTGGAATCGATGGTGCCGGAACTCTAGATGGGCATTAGATGGGATTAGGAAGAACACGCTCATAAGTATTCGATTATTCAACGGTGAACACGTAAGAAGGAAACGCTAGAAGGAGCGTTACCTTGAGAGGCCCGGATGATGTCGTTCATAAAATTTGTCATTATATAAATATTTCCTTGAACATCGGTATAAATTAAAAATGTCTTAAATTTAAATTTTCCAGTCTTTGCCATCTTCCGATTCACACATCTCCCCTGCACTGCTGTTCTTCGAGCTTTTTTCCTGCACTATTTTTTCTTCTGTCATGCGCTGTGCATGGTCGTACCACATCAGGTTGCTTTTTACAGACTTAACATGAATGCGATATTTCCCTAAGCCATAATTGGAGGCAACCAGGATATAGCAAAGCTTGATTTAATAGATGGGGCTAATCAAATGAATCACCTGGAACTCGAAACCGAAAGCTCACACAATAGGCTACCACGGCGATTCACTCTACAAGTGAATAATCGCATAAAAATCAGAAATCATTGTGCTGATATATTTCGCATTTCCTTTTCTTCCTAATTCAGCATTACCACTTGGTCTCACATATTTTTTCCAGCTTATCCGTCATCTAGCTTCGCATGTAACTTTCTTACGAAGAAAGAGGAAGAACCAAAAATGTGGAAAACACTTCAAAGAAAATAATATGTTAATGGATACTCCATAAAGTATAACAGTGAAAAGAGTGGATGGTTGGGAACTTTAGATGGCTGAAAGGCTATAATACATCAATCATACTAAGAGGGATGAAAGGGTGTTGAGTTATGAAAAATGAAGCTATCTGAGAGAGAAATAGAGGCGCAGGAAACATCCAGATGATTGATAACTGGCGATGGCTACAATTAACTTAAAATACGATGGCTGATTTATTGTAGTGTACTAAGATGATAATATTGTCAACTTCCTCAAGATGATTCGCAACCGGAAATATTTAATTAATAGAGACAGTCCCTATCAATCTACTTGCAAGGTGTAACGTCAGCCGAAGGTGCAAGAAGGAATTGTGAAGGAGATAGGTCGATTGGAGCCTAGAGATCAATGTTTTGGGGAAAGAGAGAGAGAGAGGTGAAAGAGTAGGGAGGGGAATGAGAAAATTAAGTGAGGATAGGAATGCCTGGTGCAGAAAGAGCCAAGATTTTGTGAAGTCTGCGGCAGAAAAGTCGATGAGTAGTTGAGGGCAAGGGAGAAGGAGGGTTTTCATTCATGCGCCAGATGGAATAGGCGGCAACAATGCCCGCACTCCCCTCTCAGATCCCCCCATCCCCTCTCAGCCTCGGTGGTAGACGTCCTCTTGGGCGACTCCGCCATGCCTTTTATTCCTCCTCCCCCCACGTCCAATCAAAGTGAGGAACCACTTGTCCCACGCACCGAATGCCCCGTTCCTCCTGTTTCCTCACCCCCACCGCCTCTACGACCCTCGCACCACGCAGTCCCCCCCCCCCCACTTACCCCCTTCTGGCGAACGTCTCTCACGCCCTCTCCACAAGTGGAAGCACCGCGAGGTTGACAAAGGGAAGCCAAATCGTTCGCACGGGAACCTTTCCTTATTTTTTTAGAGAGGATTTCGCAATGCCCATTCCAGGTCTTCCTTGGGTGCTGGTTCATTTCAATCAACATTGGATAACTTATCACTACAAGAAATAATGAATAAGGCTGCAAATCCGACGACACTGCTCTACATACAGTAAAGTGCTCTTTTTGGACGCAGTTGTGCGCCGTGGATTCCGCGAAACCCACCGCAAAATCCAACGTTACACGTGCTCCTCATTGTCTCCATAGTTCAGACCTAGCTCAATGTGACGTTGTCCTGTTCCTTAACGTGGAAAATGCTATTCATCATCAAAATCAAACGTAAGCGAGCTGGAAATGTTTCAAATTGCAACGGCTTCCGCTGACGGATTACTGAAGTAAAATCAAAGAAATTTGTACCACATTACACATTATTTTACAATCATCTCCCTATCAAGAGTTCTTGGTAATATAATTCGGTTGCGAGACATTTATGATGCTCCAATGGTAGGCGTTCCCGACAGCACACACGACACGACAGTAGATGACAAAAGCAAGTATAAGAAGTTTACCACTACTCTAAGGGTTTAAAAGCTAATCAGCTGAAATGGGAAGCAAAAGGCATTATTAAAATTTATTTTTTTCTAAAGCATCTCAATCTTTCAGTGATTCATCAACCGAAGTAAATAATGTGATGGACGTTTACCACGATAGTACGTACAAAAAGACAGATTGAGATTTTAAATTCCGATGGAAGTTACTATCTCTCCAGACACGAAGTCTCAAACGACTTTAACCGCTGACCTCGTTGAGAAACAAGTAATCAGAGCAACTAAATAGCAAGGAGACGTGCGACAGTGGGCCCTCCCACCGATTCTCCTCCTTCATTCTATTCGGACATCAGCTTGCATTAAGTTTACATTTGCATGAGAATGCATTCATGAGGCGAGAATGAAGCGCTAAATAAACGCAGCTTTCTTGATCGGGCGATCACAGACTGGATGCGGATGAACGCAGGTGGCCTTCCTTTCAGGGTCCCCTGAAGCACGCCGCCGCTAGCGCACCAAGCAGCCCGAAGGCGACACCACCCGAGCCTCGCCGATACATCCTAACTTTGACACCACACCACCATGCGCGAAACAATCACCGCCATCCATTTCTACCGTTTTGCAGGGATTTTTTGCCGAAGGGGATTTAATGATGAATTGTATTCTGCTTGGTCGACAATCCTTTGGCCTGGATGACATATTTGATGGAAAGACCAGCAGCTCAAAACATTAACGTTGTAACTGCAGACGTGGAAGGTTGTAACCGCAACTCTATGTTTTTTTCCAGATAAAAACACTGAAGAAAAACATAACAATTTATGAATAGAATAGTATTTTACAGGATGAAACGAGGGATTTATTCAATACTCAATGTCAGATTTTTTTAGTAGGGATAAACAAGTATGGAGTAAACGGAGGATCTTGCCCCTTTACGCACACAATTATCTCCTTCTAATTTCTAGCTTGGAAACAGAATCTCCACCCCCATCACAACCCTCTCTCATCATCCCTTCTCCTCTTCACCCATCACCACGAAATGTAAACTGCAAATCGAAAATGCGTCTCTAAAATGAGGTCACGAGCTTAATCAGTGCACTTCATTTCGTATCATGGTGGCGTGTCATATGTCACGTTGATATATTTTATACTGCATCCATTTATGGTAAGATAGAGCGCGAATAATCCCTTATCGAATATCGCAAATATATTCATTTGAACCTTGAAGCAGTTGGTGTTATTATTTATTCGTCTTTAAGAAGCTATGTGATAATAATTATTATCTAAAATAAGTGTTATATGTTTCCATAACTAAGAGAAAATTACTTATTTTTCTCATGACGCCGTGCACAACGAGAATTGATCGAACGCAACTCTACATTCAAGTTCACTTCATTGCTTCATTCAGGGACCTATCGAATTCGGGTTCTTTGTACGCAGTTATTTCCATATACTTTTCCTTCAGCAAATACCTTCAAGAGGCTGTTCTGTCTTAAAATACGTCTAAAACCTCTTTTTACTGCTTTTCACGGAACTTTTTCACCTTCGCTTGTGGCGGAATCACGTCATCAATCCATTCATTTGATTCTCACCCTCCAGTGTCAACGCATTTTTCTTGCTGCCATTCTTCTATGAGAACATGAAGAATGAAATATGACGTAGTCCTCGTGGGACACTACCAAGGAATATGAAAAAATTAATAACTCGATCGGTCAAAAAGTGGAATTTCACTTGACCCCTCTCAGGCACGGAAATCGCGGTGGAATCCAATTCGCTTGGAGCGCGGATATCCGTGTGCCCTCCGACTCTAAACCCCTGTGTACGAGGGGGAGGGCTAGCGGAAAATGGAAGGGGGGAGGAGAATGGAATCGTTAGGGAGGGTGCGCAGGCAATCAGTCGAAGAATGCGTGGGAGGGGATAGGCGCAGGAGGGGCCGCGTTTGCGCGCGCGTGGGCCGCGGGGCCGACCCTAATTTAAGGGGAGGGGGTGTCGAGGGAGAAGAGTTTTGGAGCTCTGGGATCCGCCGTTTGAATTCAGCGTGCGTCGTCACCCAGGAGGCGCCATCGCTCGCCCACTCGCTCACAAGGATCGCGCGTCACTTTTCAGTGCATCCAACGCGGCGGCGCTCCGGGGTCGAGATTATTAACAGCGAGAAGGGGAGGAGGGTCTTCCGCGCCGCGCCTTAGATCCAAAAGATTATTATATTATTACATAAGATCCCGTTAAACTTGCTTTCTTACACAAATACAATGATAATGCTCCATTATCAATGCGTTTTGCACATTGCACACTACCTTGTACAACGGTTTTTGCCGAGCATATGTTGAGTCGCGTGCCAGGAACTATATTCAATTAAGATCAGGTACTCTGTACTGCATCTTCTCTGCATTTGCCGTCTTGATGAACATATCTCAGGAGCAATCACCAAAACAATGAACTGCCCGAAGGATTCTGTTTTTCGAGACTAGTGCGATATTTAACATTATTAATCATCCATTATTCCAACGAACTGCGTTTTAGCCATTTCTGTCTACAACCAGACGGTACCCTGCAAACCACCACTTGATTGTGTGGCATGAGATACATTGTGAAAGTTAAACATCACCCTAAGAATGATTAAGGACCTAGCTCCCCCAAAAGGCAGGTGTTTGATTTCGTGGGTGTCTCGACAACGATGGTCATTTCGCGCCAATTACAGCCAAGTAAAAAATCTTACTGCCCTATGTATTACAGGAGAAATGGGATGCATCAGTAAACACATGGTATAAAATTAAAACATTCCAATATTATAAGAGTTTTAAGGGCCAGTATTTAAAAAAAATAGCTTAAGCTTGCTCAGAGTTCTCGGGGTCATCACTTGGAATATGTGATTTAATCTCCTTGAACGTTCAGAATTTCCAAAACACCCTTCCACTCCGTCAGAAGATGCCTCATTCTCAGTGAAGAGTCGCAGTTGTCGCCACGGGATCTCATTTGCTGAGCCCACTCTACATTTAGTAATAAATATTATTTCTGGTCTGTCGAATGAAGCTTAAAACTCGATGCATATGGTTGTTAACCAGTTTCAGATCAACAAACTGCATTTATTAAATATAAAGGACAGTAAATAATGTTGCAATACTTCAATAATCACTCGTAAACAACGTTCCCTAAAAAGAACAATATGGTTTCGCGGAGGAATAATACGATCCTTGAATAAAATCTCACTCTTTCCACAAATATCCTGCAAGATAAATTTTTGTTTCATTTGAATGAATAATGTTTTGGCAACAATTAAAAAGCTGTTTATTGACGCGATTCTGTTTATGTCTCATTCGCGATTTTCATGAAAACAATTTTTATTACTTCCTGTAATATGTCATCTTCTTACAAGAATACCACTCCTTAGAATTTTTGCGTGCTGTCGCAGGGGTCAATGAGTTTGGTGACACCGATAAAAGATATTCTTGACAGGACACAGATAGCACGGCGTATTTCTCATTCGTCAGCGTCTATCCCGTCACAAAGGAATACGAGCGCATCTATACCTCCTAATCGGCCCATGACCTTTCGGACTTCAGAGACATATAAAAAACAAAAAGCTTAATTTTAAACGCAGCCAGAAAATATCAGAGGAACAACACTCTTTTTGCATGAAGCGGTCGAGATCTTCCCTCGAGGACTTCTTGTAAAAGTTGCAATCTGGAATTGACTGAACCACGTTCAACGAGGGACGAATGTGCTACGTTGTCCCATCCGCTCACTAATTAATGCTTTCCGGATCCCGTGGCGACAGCAACAAACGCAGCATCACCGCCTATTGTCAAAGAGTTGAGATTCAAGCAGCTATAAGAGTACCGGGAAATATTCAAAGATTTAATCCATGAGCTGTCCTGGGACTACAGACTCGCCCACTTCGGTTGCGAGCAGAAATGGCGAGGGAAAGAGAGAGAGAGAGATGACACAGAAATGTGGGACCCTGTCCACTTCCAATACACACATGAACTCAAAAATCCTGGGACTTAATCGTATGTAAAAAAACACCAAGATCGGATTTTTTTATTGTGAAGTTCTCGTATTTCGGGGGTAATCCCTTTAAAGTTACTGTAGCGGTATTTCCTGCAGTTTCTTGGACAGGACATGAATTCATCTCGTCTCTTACAAGAGAGATAAATGCAATTGAGACAAAGAATGATTAAATAAACCAAGAAGACCAACCATGCTTCGAAAGCAGTTAACGAAGGAAGAGCAATTTGAAAGAAAGTTCTTAATCCACAGCTTAGATTCATCAGCGTCCGATTGTTGAACTGGAATGGTGACATTGAAATGGAGTAAGCAACTTCGTAATTACACTTCATTTAGAACACGACTGAGGTTTCGACGTTAGACATCATCATCAGGTCGAGCAACGTCAAAACCTAGGTCAAGTTATAAATAAAGAGTGTGGAATTACAAAGTTACTTATTACATTTCAATGTGTTCTATAAATTTACGCCGGCGACAACAAATTTAGAATAGTAATGTTCATTTATGCTGGTCAAAGATTAATACGGTAAAGCTCTTTAGGCAGCATATGACCATACCAGGGATACAGAGCTGGAATACATATAAGAAGAAATATGATTCCGTAGACAATTCTTGCTCAAGTAATGGAATTTTGACGGATTAGCAAAAACATTCAATTCTGGGTGACATTACGTATCTACCCCTTCTCATCATAGCAGCTCCCCAAGCTCCTCGCCTCGTTATTTTCATTCGGATCTTTCTCTCATTTGCATCTATTCACTGCGAGTCAGTCAAGCATCGTGAGAAATTCTCACACTCGGTGCCATGACTTTTCATCTACAATCGGACGTTTTTTTATCTGCAGCTGAGCATCTAGTTTCACTTCGCGGAGATAACGCGGAGGTTGTAGATTTCAGAGTAGAGTGTGACCGATGGAGGTCGTGAAATAGAAATTCCACTCGTAGATGCAGAAAATTTAATCATAGATCAGGGGTTCTCGGTGTTTCGCGTTATCGAGTTCTTATCCCCCGGTTCTATTGACGGGTATCTTATCTTAACGGGTGAAATACTATCAATAATGAAATGATCAATGATAAAGGTATATAGGAACACTTTCGTCAATTCTCTCCGTTTACGACTATACTTAGATGACTTTTATTTTAGCTTTTCTACTCTTTTCAAGACTCCCGCTTCTTGTTCCATGAAATAATTTGATTCGAAGTAATTTCCTAATAGTTCAATCCGTTTGCTTATTCGGGCTCCGCACTTGCATCCAACGCCCGTATCGATACTTTCACTCTGGGGACGTACCCGCCGGCGTCTGGCGAGTGGCGCTCACTGCCGAGACGGCTCCTTGACGCATATGGCGGCGGCGACCCGAGTTAATCGTCCGTCGCTCTGGCCGCTGATTTGGGTCGCGGATCGGATCGTGACTTGTCTCGCTGGCAGCCTCTCCCGAGGGGGGGGGAGGTTGAATAAAAGAAGAGAACGGGGGAGCATGGGTCCATTCCATGAAGGCAGTCGTGAATGGCGGGGGAGAAGGGACCGGTGAATAGACGCGACACCCGAGGAGGCTGACAAAGGAGCAATTGGGCAGGCGGAGGGGGTCCTCTGGAAAGCGATCCCGGCGTAGGAGGGGGAAAAAGGTCAACGGCCCTACTGCTGCCCTCCCCTATCATATTCAGAATCTCCACGAACTCGTTTGCTCCCGAATCATCGGACATATGCCGGTTGACCGATCTTAGAATCGCGGAACATCCTTCTCCCAAAACTCAATGGAAATATCCGCTAGTTGGGCTACAATGAAATTGAGAGAATTATAATTCTTACCCTGGGGAAACAAAGGCTAAATTTTAGCGAGTGAACATATGTGCGTATTCCAATTGAAGAGCTTCCTGTCATAATCAAGTAGCTACATTTTCATTTCTGAGATTAATGCTAAACGCTGTGGAGACCATACTCAATTATAATATAGTTTCATTTCTCAAGAATTGTATATATATTTCAGAAAAGAACGGGGAAAATTGGTTTTATTTTACTTTTTATCCATCTCTAATACGTTATTTGAAAGGATTATTCAGATATATTCCTTTTTAATTTCTCAAGTGAACTGGGTATGTAACTTTTTTATTTGTGTAGCGATATAATTTTATAGCATAATCACATTTATTTTGATGGAATAAAAATCATGTATGCTGCACCTTTCTTACATAAGTAATTTGAACGCATGAATTTTAATGTAAAATTATTGAATTCCGTTATTCGAAGAATTTTTTTTTATATTTTCTTTCCTCATAAGATTCAACGTTTAACATTCAACAACAGTGAACTTCGAAATAGAGACAAGAGACTACTTAGAGTAGTATCTTGAAATTCAATGCTTTTACGTATAACAAAATGGTGTTTTTTGGGCCAAAATACATTTGACGGAGACAGTAAAAAGGTTTTTCCATTTGGGTCGGTCTATGCAGTGAATAGCGGAAGGGGAAATACAAATGCAAAAATATTAAAGGAAATTATGAATTAACATGAGCGTGTAATGCAAGTTGTCAAAAATGTGAATTAACTCAAACATTACTTTATAAATATTACCAGCATTGGACTAAAAGCACATAAAACTTAGACACCATAAGATATTACTTCATTAATACAAACCTACTGGCAGTCATTCTTTCGTTACGAATATATGATATTAGAATATAACTTTTAATATAATTAATGATACCCAATTAATTTAATATATTGGAAAATATTCATGTTGCACTACGAAGAAAGAATGACCTCCTTCGATTGCAAATTATCGCTTCTGGTTCTGCAAGATGTTATTTTTGCTTAACCATGACCGTCCTTCTAATAATTTTACATTGAATATTTTATTTTATTTATTTTGAAATAAGTGATGCGAAGAGGTTATCCAATTGGTGGAATTGAATGCTGAGTAGCATCAAGTTTTCCTCGAACTGACAGAGGGCGATAATGGAGACAAAGTGCGAAGGACGTCGTTATGTGACTGTCTCCCTAGCCCCTCCCCTACAGCGTTAAGTTTTCTCACTGCACTCACTCATCGTACTATCCTCATTCCACTCTCATCTTCCCCGCATGTCAGCCGGGGAATGACGACATTTCCAAATGCTTTTCCGTGTCCTTAACCCCTCACTCAAGGCTACCCCTTGCTTAAGACCCAATAAAAATGTGAATAAACAGCCTCGTCTGTATGATTTATATCGGATTCGGATCTGGAGATTATACTCTGAATCGGAATCAGTCACAAATACTGATTTATGCTATGATCTCTAAAAATTTCTGGGTTTTCACTGCGTTCAACTGCTTTAGTTGGCAACAGTTTCGCCGACGTTGAAGAATCTTCAGGTCGAAGGGGATGGCTGGAATGTTGAAAAAATATTTGTCAGTTTCAAGTGAATGAACGCGGTGAAAATCCGAAAAGTATGCAGAGATCACTAAATTTATTTCACGGAAACCTCCAAACGAGCAAAATTTTCTTCTGTGAAACTGAATATTTTATTTTCTCTTGTGTTATCATGACAAAATTCTACTAAGTGAACCTTATTACTGCAGACGTCGCTGTTAACCTTGAGGAACCATGATGAACCCAGTCAGGAAAAGAAGGAAGTCTCAAGTTTTGAGCAAAGTCTCACAGTAATTAATATTCACTTGGGAGAAAACTATCCGGAGAATCATCAGACGCAAATGAGATATAATATTCTGTACAAGATGGCTAATGCCAACTATTTTCGACATAAATTAACGACCTAAGTTCATACGACAGCAGAAACCTTAGATTGTTTGCACAGTAATTTACAGAAAAATGAAGACAACGACAGATTTTGAGCTAATCACGAAAAAATAAAACCAGATATCGGTGTGGTGTAAAATATGAGGGTTAGAATTATATGTCAGAAAATTTACAGTACTGAAATTTTGGAATAACAGAAAAGATGAATAAGGTAAATTATAAGATAGATGGGTGCGAATTAAGCATCTCAGTACAAGTAAAATACTAGAGTGCTACACTGACATTGTAACTTTTATGGGGAATACGTATCAGAGGAGCATACGGGTCATCCCAACAAGGTTTCATCAGACGAATTGTAAGAAAATGCAAGGTAAATTCAGAGAGAGGTAATAATACGCTTTATTTAGGCGACATCTGTAATTCCTGGAAAGTACTTGAGACTCATGTGAAAAAACACTAATTTAAAGATTGAAAAGGTTTCAGAGAAAATCTATAAGGCTTGTTAAAAATAAAACTCATGTATGAAGTAATATTTCCGCAAGTATGTCTGGTACCCTAAAACCCCCGTCATACGTCTTCGCGTAGGGTAGCGTGGTTTTTTAGTAGCATATAAGTAAGTAATGTGTAACCTTAAAGAACTGATGATGAACCTTTAACTCTATACCCAGATTCGCTTTGCGGATTTTTGGTATAACTCCAAGAACTTCGACTATAGAAAAAATAAAATGGATTTTGGAACTGAAAATACAGATCTCCTTGCTGTAAAGTTAAAATTTTATGTGGATCGTCACGTGACAGCAGTGTTAGCCAGTCACATATATGATGCAATTTATTCAGTATTTTAAATGGGACAAAAATTTTAAAAATTAATCACGAAATTTATTTTTATACATGTATATCCATATTTATACCTCGACTGATTGAAAACGCATAAATCACACAATTCTCATGAGTTGAAGTCAAAACGACTCAAAAAAAATATTTGAATACTACGTTGAAGCCGGTGAAGGTATTGCAATTAATTGTAGAACATTACTAAGTCGTTTATTTCCAATACGCCAAAATTCCACAAATTAATTCGTCTACTAAACCTTTAGTCATTACTTTCACAAATTTTTATTAAATAATTTTGGAATTTGAAATTTCGATGATATCAAACTACACCAACTTCAGGGAAACAAGATTTGAACCACCTGTGAACAAGGACTATGATTATAACCACTGGAAAGTTTTAGTCAATGAATTTTCCAAGAAACACTCTATCACTTCTTCCAAAATAGGGAAATTTAAAAGTGGATTCTTATGCTGACATGTTCATTAAGAAGCACTTACTAAAATATGAAGAACCCTCAACTAAAAAAAAACAATATTTAGGAGATTGGTACAATATTTATATTTATGTGAAAAACATGTACAAATTTCACGTTGGCTTGAATGATTACAATGAAAATAATGAATGAAAATATTTGAACGTTTCGTCATGGAGGGAAAAAGTCATTGAGTCAAATAGTCGGGCATAAATTAATGCGTTTCTCGATTTGAAGGTGAAGTAACCAGTTGATAATTACCCGGTTACCGAAGAACCGAGAATTTTGTAAACAATAAAGGAAATGGTGAGTGCTATTTTACTACCTTTCGACCTAAATTAAAATAACCCTGCGCTTGATTTTTGAATACACTGAATATTAATTTATCCCCAAGAAACCTTTATCAAGGGCGAGTCAAGTTTTACTATACACTATGAGTATGATCTTATTTCATAAGTTATCTTACAGTAATAAGGATACACAGAAAAATCGCAGTCACATTACTGCTTGTTGTAGCAATGACATTTGGATTTGATATAAAAAACGCAATCTAGAGACCTGTTCAAATCCTTGGCACCAATCCCACACCGTCGGGACCGAGAAGTCTTAATCGAATCCTTCCAAATACGTGCATCGATCGCACGGCGTGGCCGGCACGACGCCTCCGCGCCCTCGCCCATGGGTTGAATGAACGTGGAAGAGCACGGTTCACCGCCACGCGAGGGCACCCAACACGCCTCCGCCCGTCCCCCACCACGTCCTCCCTGCCACCCTCGCGACGCGCCTATGGGGAAGGGGAGGAAGAGCATCCTCGGATATATGCAACCCGCCGCGCACAAAAGTGGTTTCCGCCTGCCGAACCGCCAGGATATCGAAACAACATTCCCTGGCCCCCACTCTAACCCCCCCTCCCCCTCGTAGGTGTCTCTTTCCTTTGCTTTCAAATAATCCAGACTCCCGAGATGGGAGGAAGTCAGGGGTCATAAATGGCGTAACGCTGAGTTTGGCGGTTCTCTCCTGCGCCCCACCCCACCCTTCGTGCTCCATAAAGGCGGGGGAAATCGTTACATCGCCCTTAGAGCACCTGTCTTAATTACGTCTTCGGCTCAAAGTCCAAAGTGCTGGCAGCTGGCACCATATGGGAACCAGAACTCTTTAAATGTCACCATTTCAGCATTGAAACTTATCCACTTTTAAGAGCAAATGCTGAGAGTGTCCAACAGAAATGTTTTAATCTCTCAGTTAAAGAGGCAACCGCAACATATTGTACAATTGCGATGGATTGCTTGCGTGTTTATTTTGGAAAATCACACTGTGTTATACTCGCACGCCATAAAACTTCGAACCTATTTGAAGGCCACCCTACTTAATGTGTCAATTGTATTTTTACAGTCGAAGGGGCTCAAGAATAATGTGATTTGATTAGCTGCTGCTGTGGTTCATGATATGTATGCTGACGTGCTCTAATTCCCTTCGGAGATGTAGCATACATCCTATCCGAAAAATATTTGGAAAAGGTTGTTTCATAACTGAGAAAAAATATGCGTTTAAATATTTCCAATAGTGGCAGCAGCTTATTCATATTTTTTGTTCTGCATCGATCAAAATGTTGAGACTATGCTGTATTGATCATTTTCAGTGCTTCCCTTACTACCCTTTAAATAATACTGAGCATTCTTTCATGCCACACATTAGACCCGAGATGAGAAAGGAAAGGGATTGAGTATCGACGAGGAATTTTACGTTATAAAGACGATTTTCCTTGAAAGTAGAAGGGAAGTCTTGGTAATCTAGAACTATGGAAATAATTATCACTCTAAAATATCACCAAAATTTAGAGAATTATTATTTTTTACACGGTCTAAGGATTCATTATTTTTTGTTTTTAATCCGGGGAACTAAAAGAAAGTGGGAGAAGTGTTTTTTTCTCCGAGTTTTCCTTCCGTTAATGTTTCTCCATTCGGTTAACAGTAGAATCAGACGGATGAATCAAAAGTAAAACTCTTAATGCCTTTGTAGAAATAGTTGGCACTACTTAAAACACGTGATTACTTGAACTAGCAGTTTAATTTGACAGTCAAACTAACTTGGGGGTTTTCATTTATTACGAAACGTCTCTCAGTCCCAAAGTTTTAAGTTAAGGTTTATTCACTGAATAATTGCATGTAGGGTAAATACTGAAAACTGAAAATATCTAAATAAAAAATAGTTTCGTATATTGCACGAGCATTTGTTTTGAAAAACAGGAGCTAGCTTGAGAGATGATAAGAACACAACCTTTAAGGCGAGTGAAAATGGGTTTTACCACATTCCCCTATCGCATGCACAACTGCAATATGAGTGCGAACGACGTGACTCACGGCAGGAGCAATTTAGTCCCACACTCTTCAATTCCAAGAACGAAAGGGGGTGGTGTCTGCGGTTGACGGGGGGGGAATGGCAGGTGGGTGTCGGTGGGGTGAGTTTGGGAGACTTGGAGAGCATAACCAATCTCCCCCCTCCCCCAAGGAGGCTTCTGTCCGCTGCCGCTCCTCCTTTCCCGTCTCATGGGGTGGGGTGGGGTGCCGATAACGCAACCGAGCACCCCGCGTGCGGGAGTGACCCCCGAGAGGGGAGAGGGACTACCGGGGGGGGCAAAGAAGGTGCGCTCCCTCGCCGGAGATGGCCCGAGAGTATAATTTTCAGGCCAATGAAAAGTAATGGTTAATTTCAACATGCCATCTTGTTATTTAAATAGCATAAAAATTTAAATATAAAGAAAGATAAAATACAATTATTAACCCGAAGGTGGTGGTAGAGTTCATCCAACAGTAAGACCAACAGCGTTTGAAATTCACACATCAGAGTAGGAGGGGTAATTCTTTTTCATTGTGCTACTTATAGTTTCCCAGGAAGTTCTGGTACCCAAAAAATAACGCACCTCGGGTACAGCTGAGGGTATCCAGAGGCTCTCAGGTCAGTAGTACCACCCTATGACTACCACGTCTCAAAAAGAATGATATATTTGCGATACATAAATTCCAATATACATAAAAGTAGAATTGTGTGGAATCGATTATGCATTATGTAAATAAAGATTAAATTAAACATTCAATTAAATTCAATGAGTTGATTATCCAGCTTTTAATTTATTTACATTTATAGGGAAAGGAATCTAGGTACACCACCGAAACTGAGCCCCAAGACATGCACAATTATTTTATTCTATTTTACAAAATGTGTACTCGCAAGTCGGTGATTAAATAGGGCTTGCATTCTGAAAGCTATTTTTCCTACTTTGATGCATTAAACATAGTTTTAGTTCACCAGCAGCAGATTTACTTTAATGAAAGCGTTCTCCAAGCATTCTTCACTAAGCGTGATTGAAGTATTTTTTTGGCCACATCTCCTTCAAGCTTTCAACTTTAGCTCTTAAATAAATGATAAAAAGTTGCAACTCTAAAGCTGGTAGATATTCATTGGCTTAGGGTTTCTTTCAAGGAAAAATTAAGCATCTTAATAATAGGTGTTCAACTTCCTAATGCTTATTTTATCGTTGACTTCCTAACTCTCTCCATGTTCATAGAAAACAGCCAATTTTGAAATTCGTGGTGAAAACCAGGGAAAAAATACCAAAGATATTATTTATTCAAACTACTTAAGCAATACATGGTTTTTGCATATATTTTGCCAAATAATAATTGAATGCCCTGAAAATCCTACAAATTCTGAGAGTCCTTCACAGCAGGGCTTATATATGGGCTATAAGTGCCGACATTTGCAGTTTCGTTTTCACCGACACGATTGTCTTGCTAATTAGATTATTAAATTAATGTCTATATTGGATTGTAAAATGATTCAACTAAAGGATAAAGAAAAATTTAAAGAAAATTTCAGTCAACAGTAATATAATCATATCAATATTCAAAACTCCAACTTTGTGCTCCCAGAATTACGCCGTAAATTACAATTTTAGTTATATTGTGTATTCTCAATCTCGCATATCCTTCGAAAAGTGTCTTTCAACGGATTCCATAGAAAGTATGACCACCGATTTATTTTATATTAAATGTCCAATAATGACTTAGGAAATTAATATTATTTTTGCTTTCTACAGATATAAACTTTATTCGTCGACTAGTTTCGTTTACACTGTAACATCCTCAGGACTAGTTACGTAAGTTAGTTGAGTATGTTACAGTGTAAACGAAACTAGTCGACGAATAAAGTTTATATCTGTAGAAAGCAAAGATAATATTGATTTCCTAAGTTAAAAATGGAATTCTACAAAGTTAAGGACTCACCCATTCAGTGCATCATGTCCAATAATGAATAATAATAAATTTAAACAATGAAAATAATGTTGGATGCATAGAGTAACCACCAAGGTAATCTTAGTTCGAAGGATAGGTTGGTCAAAGCAGTTATTGTGACATAGAAAACATATTAAGAACAATATATCAGCAATTTGTCACTTCCAGAGCTTCGTTTTGCTTGAAATCTAATACCTATACCGCAATCTAATTAGGGTGCCAAAAGTAAGATATTCCGTTGCTCAGGTTAGCAGTTTGTAAGCTATCATGCTCACGAAATCACTGCAACAATTACACGTTTACGCCCACTGATGGACATAATTGCGGAAATAAGTATAGTATACCCTGGGGCCCAAACAAGGGTGAAAGGTTGGGTTTTTAAAATGTCCAGTTCTCCACATAAAGGCACTCCGGAGTTAATTTCACCCAAATGTATTTTAGAGTGATAAAAAGCGACAAATAGACCGCTTCGGACCTTCGAAGAAGGAATATCGTCAAGTTCTTTGGAGTTATACAGCATAGTTCTATATTTCCAGTTTCACGGAAACCGTTTGGTGGACGAAACATAATTCGGTCCCTTAAAACATTGCCGTCAATCATCATCCGTGGCCGATTCGACAAGGCGACTGGATACTTTGTTGCGCCCACCAACAAGTACTTACCGCACATCTGGAGGCAACATTACGTATAACTGAAAGCTCCATACTCACTCAAGGTAACCAAAGCATGTATATAGCCTATGATGCTCGCATCTGCTATCGATGAGCACAAGTTATGCTACGCTTTATTCTCAATACCATTCTCCACTATGGTCTGCCTCCACCGCGACAATTCATGGGAAGTTCGCTGAAATTTCCGAATAAAGACGGAAACACAGCGTTCCACGCCATAAATAAGATACCATTATTTAATTCAGCACTTAAATAATCGTAGAAGCCGAGGAGATTTTCGGACATTTAGGGAATCGTAAACGCAGTAGTGCAAGAGTCAGGGGGAGATTCGATATTTCAGAAGAGATGAGAGGTATAAGGCACAGTTATTCGGATATTTTTTCTATTTAATTGTTGCCATGAATTTGAAGAAATTTATCTTACTATTAAATGAATGGTGGTCTAATAAACTCCATTAGAAGGAGCATTAAAATAATTTAGGCTAAGAAGACTAACCATAGATTTATTGACAATGACCAGAAACCTTGGAAAATTTCCATAAAAACACACTTGGAGCACAATATTCAATAGCAGCGAAACGTGAGGACGCATAGTTGCAAAGGAGGCTAGTATTTGGTAAGTTTCGGTTTTAACATCATGGTGGTGGAACTTGATGCCATGAGAAAATGATCCAGTCCAAATGGACGGATCGAAGAACGAATGACGAAGTTCTATGAATAGTGGGAGAAACGAAACCCAGACTCTAAAATGAAGTAGAGATGGCCTCATCGGACACAATTTGTCAATGATGGAGACGGATGTCGAGAAGGAAGCAAAAGGGATGAACTAAGGCGGAGGACCGATGGGGAGAGATGTATGAAAACAAGAAAACGCGTGAGATCAAATGAGTGAAGGAGATTTGACGGGCAGAACAAGCTCAGGAATGATAACCAGTGTTGATAATGCGAATAAATACCCTTTGAAGTATCAACAGGTAAAAGCAGCAAGGCCCCGTCAGCGATCAATTTCTCATTTATAAAATCATGAAGGTGAAACGATTTGATTATTTATGATGATCCATGAAACTTTGTGATTCTGCAATTCTTTATTTCTCTTACCTTTCTTCCATTCCCTTCCCCTGCAATGCGCCTTGCGGTGACTGCGACAAGAGTTCCATAATCCAATTACATAGCATCCAGAATACCGCCGCAGATGTGGCTGTATCCGGGCGGCCATTAATTGTGTAGTCTCGGAAATAAGGAGTTATATGGAAAATTTTGACATTGTATAGGTAGCGCTAGTTTAGGTTTAGTTCTTTATGTCTTTGTCCTTATCTCGAATTGTGAGTGATGAAATACGATAATGAAAGGAGCTTTTAAATATACAATTTATTTTTTGTTTCCGTTAATTCATTTCGGAGGCATGATTTTCCGAAATGTCGTGAGTTTTCATCTAACTCCTTTGGCGCAAATTCGAGTGATCTGGACCTTTCTACAATCTTTCCCCTAAGGTCTATACTTTAGGGGATCTAATTGATGATCTAAGTTAAAGATTAAATTAATGACCACACTCTGATAAAAATAAATCAAAAATTAATATATTTATTGCTCTATAGCTTCAGGTTTAACTTTGTGGAAACTTTCCATGCATGGGGATAAATAATATTTAACACTTGTGATTTCCAATATTAATATACCACTGTACCACCTGAAGATGACATAAAGTATCGAAACCCGGATCGTATGAATACAAATAGTATAGTGGAACTGACAAGTGTTACATATTATTTCTCTCCGATACTTGTTAATATTACGTGCACTCAACCGAACAAAATTTTAATTCTGAGTAATTACGCTACAACTCTGACATTATTCGGATTTGAAGATTCCCTTACTTCCTACCGAATTCAGCCAGCACATCGCTAATGCATCCACATATTACTTTTGTTTATCGCCGAGATCTTCTGCTGAAGCCTTCGATTCCAATTGATGCCATAATTGTTTCCGACGGAAGTTTCCCGAGGGACGAATCGTCTATCGACTGTTCTTTGAGCACGATCCAAATATTGATCAACGTCCCTGCCCCCTCTCTTGGACGGAGCTTCGCGGCTCAAGGGTGATGAAGGTGAGAGAACCCCCGTGGTGCATGCATGCGGACGCCTTTGGTGCTGGAAGGCCTCCGCCGTCATCTCGGACGGTGTTAGGGGCCCGCAATGCCTCCACTTCCCTTCAGACTGATATCCAGTCGCGAGGGCCTCTCCGCTCCCGTCCAGCCATCCCACGACCCACGAAGGCGACCGACCGCGTCACCACCGAAGCCGCCGGCGAAGTTGAGCGCTTCCGCCCTCCGAAGTGCAGGAGTGGGGCCACGTGACCACCTTGGATAATGCAGCGGGGCGACTGTTGCGTCGATTTTCCGTGTCTTGATGACGTCATGGCGCACGCACATCTCATCCCTTTCCTTCCTCCGCCCCTCGAAAGGAAGGCACACGCTCTCTCACCTCCCTCTCTCACTCTCAGGGGCGAGAGGGCAGCACGGAGCGCCGCCACACGGTGGCCGTCGGAAGCATCCCGCCGCCCACGTCACACTCCGACGGCCGACGCAATCTATACGCCATGTCCCTCCCCTCCGCCCACTCCCCGCTCCCACGCCCCCGACACACCCCCGCCACCGCCCACTAGCGCCCGCCTACGTCACTCCCTCCCCCGCATCTCCCTTCCTCCCAGCTCTTTCGGGTCTGGAGCACAGGGCATGCTGCGTGGCATGCAACGCTCCACCCCCCCGGTGTATATCCGCGGTCGGAGACTTTCGCATTCCCCCACACTTGACATCGACGTAAACGCTTCGCGGTAAACACGGGAGGAAAATATATTCGAATCCTATTACTCGCACAAAGGGCTCCTGACAGCATTTCTCAATATCTCTTCAGGTTCTTTTCAATCAAAATGTCCGTACACAAGGAGTTTTTCAATCTTTCTCGGATATGAAATCATTTAAATGCTATGTCAGCGCCCCGCAACTGAGGAGTTGATTTCCCGCTCATAATTATCCATGGATTTACACTGATCGGTTTGTTCTCACGTTTTATTTCTTGTCACGCGGTGATTATTGACACGACGTATTTATATTTCGTTATGCGTGCGCAAAATTCATCAACTAAACTTTATAATGGACGTATATGTTGATGAAAAACGAATTATATCTTCTATATGCAGCTCTCCGAAATGATCACAGCACATTTCTCATTGCCCTCCGACAAGCTGCATTCGTTTCCTCGCTATTGCTGTATTACAGCGTGGAAATCCAAAGAACCGATGCCATTATTGAGGCTAAATCCAAGCAATCTTGCGCGAAGGTCGCTTCTAAAGGAGAGCGGATCGTTCGGGGGGAGGAGGGTAGACTGACGGTAATAAATGGAAACGTTTCAGGCGTAAATTTGTGGAACCTATTCAAAATGAATTGAAACACAAAATACCTACTTCCACACAATATTTAGTTGGACACGACCCGGGGTTCGACGTAAGATGTCATAATCAGGTAGGCAATTGAAACTTGAAAAAGTATATAGGTCATCGGAAAAAGGCGGTAGAGGATACTTGTGATGTTGGGGGAGGGATCCAGTCAAGCGAGAGAAATAGGAAGAAGGAGGGAAAGCCTCCCCGTTGTGAGCACTTAGCCAACGAAAAAGATTAAGATATAGGAGGGGAGAGTGGAAAGTATACAGAACTTCGTTGACGAGTCATGATTGCATACAGCGGAAACTTTTAACTAGATTTCAACTGCTTGTAAGGCGTCCTGTCTCGACACTTTGATTGCAAAGCGTAAGTGCGTTGAAATCGCTTTCGTAATAATTTTCAAAAAGATGTTTGGCATAGAGGGGAGACACATTTTTCATTTTGAAATAGGATTGATGATTTTTAACTTAGGAAAAAGTTAAGGACAAGGAAGTCGGAAAACGTCAAACGATAGATGCGGAGATTAAATACAGACATACTGGGCCAATTCGAGGCGAGATGGAAAGATAGCGCGGATTTTTGAAGTGATAAGGTAACATAGGTATGTAAACCAAAATGGCGGAGAGTCAAGTTTTATCTCGTCAACGTGAAGAGTTCCGTACTGCAGATACAAGGGACTTACTCCAAGTCGCACACGATGACCCAAGTTTTCTAAAAAAGGTCATGACTGGAAATGAATCATGGTTCTACGGCTATGGCCCTGAAACTAAAGCCCAGTCTTCCCAGCAGTCGGTTGACAAGGCGAATGTGACGAGGTAGCTAGGTGATCACCATTCCGAAAAAGGACTTTTCCAATTGTTTTGAAAAGTGCAATAGACTTTGTGATAAGTGTGTGAGATTCCAAGGGAAGTACTTTGAAGGGGAATAAGGTCTCAGTGCTCTAGATAGGTTGTTTTTCTCAAAATATTTCATGGCTGGATAGTTTCCGGATAGAACTCGTATATCACAAATGAAGTAATTTTGGCATAAATGAGAGCACATATTTTCCTACTAGAAAATGAGTGTCTCCTAACATAGGTCCTGTAAAGCTTTACCGATTGGGTAACTGATGGCTTCCCGTGGGGTCTTACAGCAGGCTAAATGAATACTACGAAATATCCAATTGACAAATACAGGAAGAATATCAAAATTGAAAAATCATTTCCGTCTCAATGTACTTATTGCGGTCGCATTGAAAATCAGGGGGAAGCGAGTTGGGCACCAAGGAGTTTAAAAAGTAAGCAGTGGAAGGGGGCGAGATAGGAGGCGGCGAGGAGGCCCGAAGGGGGTAGGTGGTAGCGGGCGAGGGAGGTCTCACCACACCCCGTCTCTCCCATTCGTGACCGCTCGAAGGGAGGCAGGCCGTCGGAGGGATTGCTTTCGCGATAGAAAAGGCCTGAGGGCCACCGTCGCCACCGCCGGGGCGGCACTCGGTGGCGCTGCGCACGTAATAGGGGCTCCAGGGGGTGGCGATCCTGGGGTACAGGAGAGTGGCGCGGGAGAGTTCGAAGCGATACGAATGTATGTGGGGGAGGAAGTGGGGGACGACGAGGGAGAAGTGACGAGAGTGGGAGGCGATAATCGATGCGGAGGGAAAGGGGCGTCGGAGGGGATGGCCAGTTGGCAGGGCGCACTTAAATGGAGCGGTGAGCCCACGGACAACCCAAAGTATTCAAGAAGGCCATTGAGGTATGGATAAACGATAATGATGGGCTTAGAATAAAAAAAAACTTTTACTATTCATTAGCGATTAATATCGTCACCATACTGACTTGTGCTGAGAGTATTTCTGCCTCAAAAACTACTGCGAGGCGAAAGATTGAGCAAAAGAAATCGAGCCAAGGCCTCGGAGTGTATTGAGTAATAAAACTTCCACACACTCGAAATTGTAGCTGTGGATGTTCGACGACGTCTATGCCCAAAGTTTAGATATGTGAAAGTATTCATGATAATCTATCCACGAGAACAAAAAAAAATTATCTGGAAAGGAATTTAAAAGTTAGTGCTCTTATGCATATTTGCAGAATTTTGTACTTCATTACAAAGTAACTGGAAAAGTTACCATGGAAATTTTACGGTTTCAAATCCTTTGAAATACTGGCCTGACTAGTGATCCTAAAAAATGCAATTTCCCATTGGCTCTTCTCGTTCTTCGTATTAAATTAATTATCATGATTGCAGTTAACCTTTGATTAAATGGAATACACTTCATTTAAGAAAGGTATCAAATAAAAAATTCGTTTCGAATATTAACTGATGAACATGATACATTTTTACTAAGTGAAATATTATCTTCTAGAGAGAAAGAAAGCCAAAAGATTTGAGAGAGAAAACTTTTTGCCATTTTGTCATTTTCTACACCGATTCCATATATTCTATGCATTTAACTTCCTTGGACTAAGAAGGTAATTTATGTGATCTAAGTTTACGAAATCAGGATACACGGAACCCAAGAGACAAATACTATATTTTACTTTACAAAATATTCCATGCGTCCCACATATAAAAAAGATCACATATGGCCTGTCTCCCTGAAATTATACCTGGGACCCGGTAAACAACCTTTCCAATTTACTAACGTGCCACACAGGGAAGATGTAGATATTCTAAACACCTCCTAAATACACATGAAACTTGCCAACCTCGCCCCACTTCTAAGCACTAGTAGATAACATCACACTCATAACCTGTGCCTGTGAGCATCACCTTTTTCCCAGGTTCCAATTTAAAGAAATACACAGCCACTGACGAAACACTTCCCCAGAAAACCACATTACATATTTTTCCAAGAAATAACATCATCCACGATACCATTTTCATGATAACATCTCATTTGTGACTTCTGCTACTAGAATATCGGAGAATAATTCACCACTCATTTGAACTCCTCATCGACGACCGCCGCTTTGGATTTCCCACAAAGTGCGTCACCCCAGTCCTTTCCGACCCCACTCACACCCGTGGGAAAAACTTAAACGAATATTTCATAGCCTTCCTTCTAGAAAACCTACCTCCACCCTGCTTCCAGCATAGAAGAACCCAGAGGCTATTTCACCAAAGTAGTGACCAAAAAAACCTTCGGGACACCCTGCTTAAAATTGGCCACAATCCAGTCTCCTTTCATCCACAGATGACGAACAGCCCATTTTTCTCCTTCCTATTTGTTCTCGCACCCTTAATCCATTTCCAGTGATATATCTCCAATTATTCTTCTATTGTAACCGTTTGCGGGCCTTACCAACCAACCCCGTGTTCATCCTTTATGTTGTTTATTTATTTACTTCGACTAATAACAAAACCATTAGCACTCAAGGGTTGCCTGGGCACTCAAGGCAGGTCCCTAACAATGTACACCGTCTACATCTCGGGCGAACTACTTCCTGTTTTCCATAAATCATTTCCTTCTTCATTTCTTCGTAACTTCTGACGAAGCCATTTATAAGACCATCCCATCCTCGTCCCCGTTTACATAAGATTCCCCCATCTTATCACGGACTTCAACATCATATTATAACTCAATATTTCATTCATCAATCTCAACCTTCTTCGGGTATTGATTTATAAATATCAGGGACAAGGCAGTATATGCAACATGGCATACATACATACACATTAATAGCAGTGAAAGGACTAATTGGCAAGTTATACTACACAGCGTGAAAAAATTCTTTCGCCGTCAACCTGAAATGGTAATCCTGTATTCATAACAGCAATCCTACCCTTGGCCGCATACAATTCCCGAATTCTCTTGAACCGCAGGTTCATGGCCTGGAAGAGACCGCTTTCTCGAGAAGGAGCGTTTGTCTGGCCTTCGCGAGCCACCTCCGCGCGGAGAACGGCCAATGATGCGGGCATTCCAGGCCTCGGTCGTATTCATATTTCCCGCACGGTCGTGGGGCGCGTGCGCCTCTTCGCCACGGCGGCGCGGCGTCCCCGAGTCTCTCACGGAACTGAGAGGGGAGGTGGTTCCGGACAGAGGGGGGCGGGAGAGCGTTGCGACGCCGGCTGACGGCGACGCTCCAGCGTGTTGCATCAGCCACCGGCAGACGCCCTCCCCCAGCTACTCTGGTCCTCCCCACCCCCGCCTTCCCCTCGGCGACCACGCGAGTGGAACGGGACCGCCGCCGTGGGGGGGGGGTACTTCCACGACTAGGGCTGAGTTGGCGGACCTTTCAGAAGGAGGCGGGGGACTATCGATAGATCTGTCGATGGATTACAATCAGTAACAAGAGTTTATGCGCATCAAATTTTTCCCAGCCGCTTCGCGATCCATGTTCAATTATTACCACTAATTCTACTATTGTCCATTTACGATACTCAATTGCACTTTCACTGACAAAACACTTCTTCAGAAACCTATACGATATCTTTTTCCGAAAAATAAACTACCCCCGAAAAAATTCTCTGCTTGGTGAAAATATTTTAGGAAAATAGTCTTGGGGATAGTAGGGGGCAAAGATAGATGACTATCGATATCAATAACTATCGAAGTTTTGTAGTTTCCAAAATACTGTGACTTGTTTTAATTCAAGAAAAACATACTTCGCATAATGTATTGAGGTTATATTAATAGTATAAAGTGATACCACATTATAACATCCTTCGTCCTATTTGGCAATATTTATAATTATAAAGTCATTAATGAATGTGTATTGGTGAATTAATTTTACTTTATTATATTAATCAATCATAATTTAAATGCAACAAAATTCCTCTTCAACCTACGGTCAAGAAGTACCTATTGGTAGCTAAGGGACGGTTTTTTTAATAGCAGACTTCACAAATATATCGAAAAGTTAATAAATAAACCTATACATTTAATAGCAACATTTCCATTACTTTCTATATGAAAACGCAGGATAAAAAGAGGACATTTGGACCAAAAAAGGGGATGTTTCGAAATTATTACCATAGGGCTATGTCTGACATGAAGACAAACCTACATCTGTCACTGAAAGTGAAATTCTGAACCACGATTAAATCGCAATAGTAGTTCCTGGACGCTCGTATATAAAAATAGGACCAGAAAAACCGAAAACCTGATATATCTCTTCGAATCAGTATATACCGATACCGATATTAAAACCAATACTCATCTTTCCTGATGATGGTGGTTGATACGTAGAAGAGGCTATCGATAGTTACCGAAAGCTGGTACCATTGATAGGATCAACAAAAGTTCTCCAGCGCTTTTCACCTTGATCACCCGCCAACGTATTACGTCACTTTGCCAAGAGAAAGGAAGAAGTGTCCGGTAGAGTGCTTTATGCTTTCACGCGGAGAACACGCGATTATATCGTGGAAAATACGACGGATGTCCTTATGAGAAGAAAATTTTTGTCCTCCAAACCGTGGACGAACCGATAACAACATAGGAGCATTAGCCATCGCTAGGCAGGAAAGTTTAGGATGATGTGCGTCGGAAATCTTAGAAAAAGAGCATTCCTGTAGTTTTCCCGTGGTATTTCATGAATTTTAAATATATAGTAGATCAGGTACGAATTCCGCATTACCAAAATTCAAAGTAGCCGAAAGAGAATGTCCCTTCCGTCCCGAAGGAGTATTTATACGGTGAGTTGACTGGCAGGTACAATGTAAGATTAGGAGGAAACGGGATGCATATATAACAAAATTTGACATGATGAGGGGGTCAGAGAAGGTCAAAACGTAGTAGATATGTGGCCAACCCATTCAACGAGATATAACTGAGAGGCAAGGCGAGAGAGGGCATCATGGCAACGTAGTGGGCGCAGGAATAGGCTGCTGATGATCTGAAAAGCATCGGGGGATGTACAGAACATTATCCGTCAGAACAATCAAATGACTCATAAATCTAACGGAAATTCCAATTTTATCGATCAAAATCACCAAGAGTTTTCCGTTTTGGAAAATGTCAGTTATGTGATGGAAGAAAACCCGACTTCTGGTCATTTATTTTTGTTCCTTACAGCGATGGTAGACTACTATTTACGTTTATCTCCTCTGATCTCCGAAATTAATACCATGCCCAGTGATATTCGCTAACATGTAGGAATCATATGTTTACATAGATTTTCATCAATGACTCGAATTTCTGCACGTATTTGCATAATTGTAAGGCATTATTGAAATCGATTCAACGACTATTGAAATATAAGTAGTGTTCTTCATTTTTGACGGAAAATTAATTTTAATTTCAAATCACAATCGGTTTTATTACTGTTTTATTGTTTTCGTGAACTCTCATAACTCAATTTTGGCATATTCATTTCCATCGGTTCTCGTAAAATATCTCCGCAGTTCTCATTGGATAAACTTAAAGCGACACTTAATCGATAGACAAGAAGTCAAAGAATGCGATTGAAGTCGAAAAAAGAAGTAAAAAAGTGTTTCATCGACTACTTTCATTTTTTATAAATGAGGCTTATATTTTTGGAAAAAATCGGGTTAAATTAGGATAATTTATTGGCTAAAATTGTATTTGCCGTTTAAATTATTGATTTAGTTCGAACGAAAGGAAGGCGTTAAAATTAGTCGGTCGGTCTCGCATTTACTCCACTAAACTTCACCAACTTGGGGGTGTGATAACACATTTGATAAATTAATTAACTCTTTCCAGAAATTGACCATTACGGCGTGGAAGACGTGGAACACAGTGAAATAAGCGACATTGAAGGGCCGCTTCCTCTCCTCAGAAGCGCAACCAGCCGAGAGCAATGCGGCAAATTTACAGTCGCTGATTTCTTGCGCAGAATACACCCCGAAAACCACGGATAAATGATCACAATGAATGACTTTGCGTCCGCTGAACTTTGTATGAGATCACACGAAAAGGGGACGGATTATCTCGGATGTACTGATATTAAAGAGAGTAAACACATTTAAGTTTCCCCGGCAATTTCCGCTTATACGAAAGATCATTTCCATGTACGAGGGTAGGCTGAAAACTAATGCACACACGCTTGTAGACCAGAAACAAAATGACCTTCGGAAACACTCCTGGTGGCATATGGAAGTAACATTCTTCCTTAGCACGCATGCGCAGGTTTGAGGTCGTTAGTTTCATCCAGTGTATTTTGAGAAACGGAAGTATGGAGACGTGTTCTAGTGCTATGTCGACGCAAGTTAAACAGCATGCTGTTGTCGAATTGTTAACTGCTGAAAAAGTGACTCCTACAGAGATTCATCGTCGTTTAAAGCTGTTAATAGTGACAATGCTGTTGATAGGTCTACCTTAAATCGATAGATAGTAAAATTTCTAGGTTACGAGCGTGTAAAGGTCATAATCGTTTATTAAACTTCTTTTGACTGTGTTTTGGGATGCTCACTGAGTTTATGTGACCGATTTTCTGGAACGAGGGGCAACGGTAAATTCTTCTCAGTATGTCTAGAGTCTTAAAAACCTCCGACGTCGAGTTTGTCGTGTTAAAGACAGCCTGGTGCCAATAATCTTGCCATATTACAACGCTCGTCCACACACCCCGCGCGCAACTGGAGAGGCTCTGCGAAACCTGAAATTTAAACCGATTCCACACCCTCCTTACTCCCCCAATCTTGCGCCTTGCGATTTTTATTTTTTTCCTCAACTCAAGAGACACCTCAAGGATAATCATTACACCTCAGACGATGAGGTGAAGGCAGCTGTCAAGTCCTGGATTCGAGAAAAGTCGGAAGAGGTTTTCAGTGACGGAATGAAAAAACTTGTTACACGTTGGGAGAAATGTGTTAGCCTTAACGGTGACTATGTTAAAAAATAAATATATTATTTTGAGACTTAAGAATTTTTAATAAAATGTACTTTTCGACCGATCTTACTATTTATTTTTGTTCGAGCTCTACAAGCATGTGGGCATTACTTTTCAGCTTACTCTCGTACACGAAAACAAAGCTCTTAGCCTCTGAGATTAAACAGTAGCTAATTTGTATGGAACTAATTTTAGCTTCAACACCATTACCAGCGCCTGAAGGTTGAAGAGCGTTGAGGAATTAATTCCATTTGCTAATACTTCGAACAAATTCAACCAAGTTCTTACGTACTAGCATTCCACCACCTAGAGTGAAGGGCATAATAAATAAATCACACAGTCCTTGGTCGAAATTAATACCCGAGAGGAACAAACAAGACCGAAATAGACGAGAGGTTATTCCCGGCCAAATTTGAACAATCCTTGAGATAAACAGAATTATTATATTCTTGAGCAGCTACATTCACATATTCAAAATATGGAACAAATTAGGCTATGCATAAATACTTACGAGAAATTAGTGCATTCGTTCATCAACGTCATTTCAAATGATAATAATCATTTGGAACTGATGCGCCATAACGCGGTCCTTCTAATCCTCCCACCATCGACCGACTCACAGGTAATTATTGGCGAGTAAACAATTAGGGTAAGCTAAATATTTTGGTGCTCCAAATTATCTTAATATGAAAATAACATAATGTCTCCCAAGTGGTTAATCCAACGAAGGAAGTATGCTAGTTGGCATTTGCCTATTTGATGGGGTGTTAATAGCAGTTTGGTGCTGGGAAAAAGTTAAAGAGAGGGGGCAAGGTGTTTCGCGCTCAGCGCTAAGTATCCCAAACACGTCGCCTGTGCTCACGCGGACACGACCATCGGCCTTGAACTCGCCGTTGTCCTTCGATCATCATGCATCCGCCTCTAATTACTTCCGAACGCTAACATCACGATCCCATCAGCTAGTGCCTCTTTTGCTAAATTGTCGGGGTAACTAAAAGTAAGCCGCTGGTAAATATCAATATTCACATCATAATTCACAAAACGGTACGGAGAACCTCAAGGGGAGATCAGAACAGTAGAATGCGAATAAAGTTGAAAGGGAATTAAATGGAAGTAACTAAGATCACAAAATCGATCTTTATCTGAAGTCTAAGACCTCGATTAAATATTGTACAGGTAGAATACCAGATCAGCATTAAATCTTCACGGTCGCTTGAGTTATATTTTCGAATACAATTTTTATGCAGCTTAAAAAGTATTAGCATAATTGTAAGGGTTGTGGGATGCCTATGCTCATGTGTGCACACGTGCCTACCAGCATAATTCATATAATTTCTCCCTATAGAAGAATTGGAAAATTTCATACACATACCCATCACGTAAGTACTAATATGTGGGCATAGACGTATGATTAAGCGGAGAGGATTGGAACAACTAAAATTTTCAGTTTGGAATTGAAGGTAAGATCTTCTAGCAGAAGGAATATAAGATCCTTCTGCTAGAAGATCGCTAGATCTTCTGGTGTACTTCGATTTTCCCACAAAATCTACGCACCAACCGAAACCGATTAACTTGAAGTTTAAAATGTTGAAGTTGCGTTTGTGTTATTTCACTATTTTTACGAGAAGTGAGTAGGTTATCAAAAGCTACGAGTAACCACTCTGGTATACTAAGTGATCATTATCCGGTAAAGCTAGTGTTAAATAATTGGCTTACAATAATTCTTGGTCTCTCCTTACTCCTCTCTCAGAATACAATTTGTCAATCATCCATTTTTCTGTAATAGATATGGGAATTAGTTAATATACTCGTATCTATGATTCAGTGCTGATAAGGTAAACAAATAAAGCAACTATCTGCAATAATTAGACTCTCCATCATTAATTCAAAATTTGGTTTGATGATTAATTCGCCCGAGTCATGGTGAAATGTTTCCGACAGGATACAACCGGATCACTAACTGAGAAGATACGTACTATAATGAGCAAGTTAAGCCCCACAGACTTCCATCACGAAAACTAACAGTTAGAAATCGTCTCTGGTAATACGGATGTGAGGTTGTTTAAAATTGATATTTGTAGTAAAGACACAGTGATCGCAATGAGCACAATAACTGTCGCACAATTTTCGAAAAACATATAGCCCAATTATACTACATGGGAATGACTAAAAACTTGTCGTACTATCAAGTAAAGTATGCTAAGGCTTAAAATATCGGGCGCATTGCAAAGTTCCCGAAAAATGTTCCATGTTTTTTGAGACTTGAGTTCACAAAGCAAGCGATGAAATATCAACGGGAATTTTACACCAAAATACCTTATGAGCATCTGAGATTGTCAATCGACAATGGCCATAAGCATCTAAATGCGACAGACAATTCACACTCTATGAGCCAATATCGCAGCTCTATTTCGATTTTTTGAATGTCTGTAATAGGTAATTTTCGTTTTTCATGATAATCTGGCAACCGCAGGGCAATAGAGCTGAACCCGCTCCAAAATCGACGTCAGTTTAGAAGTATATATTTGGGGTTCTAATCGAAAGGGCTCCTACGCGGAGATGAAATATTGAGATACTGAGAGGGCGATCGAAGTGTCGGGTCTGAGGGGGGCGAGTGGACGCGGTGGGGTGGGGGAGCGAGGGGAAGGCGACGCCCAGGTGGGACATTGGAGCGCACACGGAGTCAGAGCACAGGGTGCGAGAGAAGGCGATATATGAAAAATAATATTCCATGTATATGATAAAGTTGACCGTAATATAAAACGAATGCCCAATGAAAAATAAACATTGAAAAAATAAAATAGTTAAGACGAATCAGATTTTATTATGTAACCACGCAACTAATTATTCAGTTTTCATAATTAGCACTACATCTCGTAGAATGAAATTTACTGGTATTTTCTTACTCGTTCGAAGAATCAACCGCGACTTGCTGATGGGTGACCCAAATACACGGAAATGAATTCATCATGACAATCTTCAAAAGCTCTACCGCAATCTGTATTCAATTTAATGGCATCATGGTTCGAACCTCATAATATCAACATTAGGGACCACCAAACCTAAGATTGGTTTGAAACAGACCTCCGCTCGTCTAAGTGTGCGTTCACGCCAAACAACAAAATACGCTGCGAATCACAGCAAAAGGGTGTGTGAATGGGGGTGATGAGGCACCAGCCTTTTATGAAAAATGCTATAAAAGTTACCATATGGAACTGCTTTAGCCGTTAGATAGCATTAGCAGGTTTTTTCCATCGTTCGGATAAAATAAAACAGAAATTCCAGAATTAATATTTGTTCTAAACCAGTTTAGAATAATATTAATTGTGGATTTGCTGTTTCATTTCATCTGAGGATTATTAATACATATTTATGCATTACAAACATTACTCAATTCTCCTCTCACTGGAGAAGGAGAGAGAACTCTGGAAATGCTGCACGTGGTACCAGGTTTGAGGCGTTCCCATGGATAATATTATTTACCTGTAATGTGTCGCAAATTTCTCCGTTCTTTTTTAATTCCAGGAGCATACAAATTTCGACTTTCCGAGACTTGTTACTTGCTCCATGGGTGGCTTTTGTTTTCCTTGGGGTGTTTTGGATACTAAACCCCGTAATCGAGTAACTTTGAAGGCAAAAGCTAAATTTATAAATAGAGCTAATTCGGCTTTCAACTTTTTTAATAAAAAACAAGGACAGTTGTCACGTGACCTTTAGTCTCATTCCTGTGATTTACAAAATAAGCCAGCATCTCAATGGCTTTACGAAAGTGAAATTCTCTCTTGGAAACCTCCGAAAATTAACTCTTTTAAGTGAGCGTAGTGTTTTATTCATGACGAACGGCCAAACAACCGTAAGAGGGTCGAACTTGAGCTCGATAGAAAGCAAACACCGGAACTGCAGTGAAAATCAAATGCCTATCGACATCGTACCGTATTTCTTAACCATAGAAAGCGGACCACACTATCGTGAGTATGACATAAAAGGTGATATCAAAATGTAAAATTTTCTTCCGATAAGGATTCCCGTGAAAATAAAGATTAGTCCAAAGGGTTTTGCAGTTAAAGACGTCCGACAAATTATACGTAAGTATAGTCATGCAAACTTGTAATTACGTCTTACCAGTATTATAGCTATATCAATATAGCTATAAATATAGTTTTTTCAGCACTAACACTACTCGACAAGTAAAACACTAACGTATCTCCTATTATGATCCAAATTCAACTAATGAAACAAAGACGATGGGTGTTCAACGCTTTCCCACTCTTCCTGGCACCCTGCTCGGCTCCCTGTAGAATGTGAACTACGGCGAAGGAAAGTAATACCCCTAAATGGTGTCCTGGAACTTGAAACGTAAAGCCAATGGTCTATTTCATGCCAACCTAGGGATGAATTCTTTTCGTATGCATAAGAAATCCAAACTAAAACAGTTTAGAAAATGGTTCCACCTATCCGAATTTTACCAGTTTAGGGCGAGTGAATTACCACTTCTACTAAGCAATATCATCACAGTATTCAACCCGAAAGTTGGTTGTGATAAACGATGACAGAGCTCACCCCGAACTAAGCCACAGGGCGTGTGGGGGAGGGGAGAGGTGGCCTCTCCATTCCCCGCGCCACATTTCGGTTTCCCGCGCAGTTCAAGGAAGAAAAAAATTGCGCTGCCTGAATTGTTAGGTGGGCCGAACGATCTTCTACCGTTACTGTGTAATGCAGCATTGTGATAAAAATATTGCAATTGAAAGTATAAAAATGATTACTAGAAATAAAAGAAAAAAAATCTTTAAAAGAGAACTCCCTTAAGTTAGATTAAGTAAATTACGAAACTCGTAATTTATATCAAGATAAATTTTAAAATTGTACTGTTGCCGTTGATGGTACCTCATGAAATATTAAAATTAAAATAAAAATTCAATATGTATCAGTTCCCGCACGAGCGAGAAAATTATTGTATGAAAATTAAATTTATAATTCCCGAGGGCCGTTACATATAGGATAACCTACGATTTCTAAAAGTGGTCCTAAATTTTCTCTTCTCCGGGCGTGAGCGGAATATTGGTTAAAGAGGATAAGAACCTCACGACTAAAAACTATTTTCTTTCAACACTTTCAGGGAGCGCCTTATATAAAGCACTGGTGCAAATCTGCTGAACGCAAACATTTCACAATTGATTAATTCGCCACAAATGGATTCCTTCCCTTCACGGCCTTCGGGAGGAAGGATCACGAACCTAGCCCAAGGCAAATCTAGCCAGAGCCACGGAGAATGGGTGAGAGATGTAGGGAGAGGATCATCCATGATTTGGCCTCCTGCCCACCAAAAACATCTATATAAGTAATAAGCTAAGCATGTCTAAGACTTCATCTGAAGCGTCAAGCGATTCTGTCTCTTAAAGTGGCAAGAGTTGCTCGTTTACACCACGTCTGCTTATGTGCAGTATTCACATACATTTGATTCGATTATCCAATTCACACTCTCTCATCGAAGGGACGCGGCTTTCCTGCCCGACATAAGCAGAGCGGGCAAATAGTCCCACGAGGACAAGTAACCACCGCCGTTCTTCAATTAGCGAGCGATTTCCAATTGGCCTTGAGATTTCAGAGCGACCATTATAGGAGGGGCAGAGGGCCCCGGGGGATTGCGGTGGCGGGGAGAAGGTGGGCGGAGACGATCAGCAAATTATCTCCCCCCCTTTCCCGTTTCCTCGGCGAATGAGAGACATTAACCCGGCATTAACCGACTAGCCGTCCTACACTTATTCCTCCTAGAAAGTAATTCAGCAACACCTGAAAACACCACCAGGCTAGTTTATTAATTATAGGCTAGGCTAATGGGCAGGATTGTTGATCAATTTTCTAACCTGGTGACCACTTCTGGCTAAAAGAACGCACACAAGGTAGTGAGGCACGAAACTGCTGAAGTATGAATGAAAATGTTACATTATGTGGGCTCCGGGTAGTTATATTGTAAATTCCGATTTCGTGGCGGCAGTATAACTGGAAGAACTAGAGAACGTTATTTAACTTTCTGCTCCTGTCGGAGGAAAGGAATACTATCAACCAATATCGAATACCAAAGCCCTCAACTGCCAGGGTAATATTGCAGTTCAATACTGTTTTAGGGGTAAGTATATTTGCTTGAACATAGTGTTTATCTATTAATTAAATGTATTTTCTATTGAAATATGGACCTCCTGTGGTCATGAATTGATGTAATGTCTTAAAATGTCGATAAATACCACAACGATCGCATAGAATATCGCAAACACTACATGCAAACAGTGTATGTTATTTGTACTGTATTGTATTATGTGAACATTATGTGTATGTATATATGTATGTATATATATATAAATATATACATATATATGTACGTAGAAATGCATCTTTTACGTGGGTCGCGGTAGCCCAGGGGTAGAGGGTTGGACTACTGACCAGGGGGCCTGGGTTCGATTCCCGGATTCTGGGCACCTGCAACTCTATCCAAGCTATGTGATTTTTCGGGTACCAGGTCTGGGACCATAAACCAAAATCATCACAGGGGAAGGAACTGGCCTCCCTACCCTGATGTGTGCATTTCACACGCCGTCGGGCCTAGTACTGGGTGAACTCTACTATTATCTGCCAAACGGACATTCGGGTTGATTACAGGTGTTTATGGCTTGTATGTATCTTGTACGAAAATCTCACGGAAGTGAATAATGATTCAAACGATGGAGCGAGAAGGCATTAGCCAACAAAAATATTGAAAAACATAAAAAATGGTACATACGTATTCCAAATTTTCGGTGGCAAGGCCACCTTCCTCTGGGGAAAGAAGGAACTGTTCCGAAGGCATACGGCCGCGCCGGGCAAACAACCGCCGACAACCTGATTGCTTTGACGAGCCAGTTGATATACAAGAATATATACATTTCTAGGAAGAAAGGCCGATTATTTGTGAATATCGCATTCTTACCGAATGAAATTTGGCAGAATCGTAGTAGTTCCACCAGAAGTACGAGATTTAATTTTTTTCAGCTTGACACCTATCTACGTATTTCCCACATAATTTAATATAGGCAAGCCACGTGGGTTTTACTGTTGAGCTTAAGAAATGAAGTTTTCCCCTGTTGAATTGCTTTGATGGGTGTTTAATGGCATTACTCTCTGACCAAATCGATTAAAATTCACACCAACAGACATTCAACTGTATCTAGCTAAGTTCAGTTTGTCAAAACAGTCAAACTGAATTGCAAACCTCTCTAATGGCAGTCAATAAACTGAATATGGCTAACAGGCTGAAACTTTAAAAATTACCTAATGTGATTCGCATGGCATTTGAAGTTTCATGAAGTAATGCCCAGAGTCAGCGATGGATGAGAATAATGTCTGTGTTGAGAAATGTTTCAAGGGGTCAAATGATACGAACATTTTAAACAACAACTTTGCGACCAGAAAAAAATATCACGCGCTGTTCCAGACTATTTGTGAGTTGATTTCCCAAAGAGAGCATCATGCTCCCTTTCTCGATACGCTCCAATTGTGTACTATAGCAGTTATCCTGAACTTCAGCCACAAAGAATTATTGAGGACACAGAATTATTTGGTCTCTACTATGTCTAATCTTGCTGTTATATGTTTACCACTGCGATTTAAGAGCACTTAGTCTAGTCAACAGTAGCTCTTCTTGCATATAATTAGTACGTATCTAGATGTGATCGCATAACTCATTTTAATTGTTATTCCATTTTTGTTTACTGGTTTAAAGGTTTTCCTTTACTTTAAAACAATTATAACATACCTCAAATATGTGTTGATTAAACTCATATAATATATATCGGAAAAGCAATTTTTTGCTAATTTATTTAAAAAAACACTTTCAAACAAAATCCAATGGGTCCGAAATGATCCGCACAGCAAGCCTTAGATACAGTTCAGAAGCTCCTACCGCCCCGAAGATTTAAACGTTACTCGTTCCCTCCCCCGGCTCCTACCAAGAGAGACAACGTTGTGCTCCCCTTGGTGCACCTTTCGCGAATCGCTCGATGGTCCATCACGCTCGAGTGCCCCGACGTTGCCCCTCCACGACGGGCCTTTCACTCCTCGCTTTCCATTTCAGTTTCGGCATTTCGTCCGTCGAAGAGACGGGCGGTGAGTTGACTCCTGGATTGGGAAAAGGGATCACGTTCGCTCAAAATCTACATTCTCAGTTTCACTACCTCATTAAAAGGAACTCAAATAGCAATAAGATTAATAATATTAATCTCAACTCTGGACTCCGCTCTCGGCCTCTGATGGCCACCACCAAGAGAATCGGCTGAGTTAATCGAACGCAGAAAAAGTTTCTTCCGGATAATAAGGGCTGACGAATACTACTTCTCGGAATTTGGGAAAGTGCTATAATAGAAACTCACGACGAGTTAGTGGGGAAATAATGGCGAATGGGTCAACGATCTCTTACGAGTGACACGTTGGCAAGAAAAAAGAAAGCGGTGCCTTTGCCGAAATTCATTGAATGACAACAAAAAAAAACGTCGCATTAGTATGATTTTCCGTTGACGAAATACTTTCTTTTAAAATATTCGAATAGGTAAAATATATATGAATTCATTGATAAATTAAGTGCCAAATGCGAATGATAGCCAAAAGTCGACGACTCATTATACAATTCTAAGGTCAAAATGAATGATCAATCAATGAAAATTTATCGACATAAGCCGAGTGGTCGGCCAGATGCGGGTGAGGGGTAGGAGCTATTGAAAGGGAGTCTTGGTCACAACTCAGTGGAGCAGGAGGGCAAGGGCTCAAATTCTGTAGGGTTGCATATATTTTGTTCTGTGCCTTCAAGGTCTACACTCTTGGGAATGAAGATAACCTGCGAGTGAGGGTATCGAGTAAGGCAAAAATAGGCTCTTGGGGGAGGATTCAATTAAGGACATAACAGTAAGGGACCCCTCGTATCTAACTCATGCACAAACGACGTTATCGTGCTGTGTAAAGGGATAATTCAATAAATCCTAGCATTAAATCAAGCAAATGTCCCGGGTTCATACGATTCCAAACGGCTTGTCTTTCGTCACTGGTTCCTAACACTGTATGCCAAACTCCTTCATGGAGCTGAGGTGGCGGGGTGTTGATGCAGATGTTTAAAACACTGATGTCGAGTTCAGTAATAACACCTCTTTTCTCTGCTTAAATTACCATCAGGAACTTCGACTCATCATAAAGATTACTGATACACATACCTTAATATGCAAACGAAAAAAATCGCCCATGGAAATCTCTTCTTTGTTCGAAAGATCACATTCCACTTATTTCAGAATAATATCTTATGGCTGAGGTGTTTTATCTTAAGCCCTTATAAAGTTTTACCTTGTGCAAAAGAAATTCAAGGCTAAAATTTTAAACCTAATTTTGAAATTCGTAAAGCAAAAATATATACCATACCATATCGGATTTATTACTGATGAGTAAACTAATTTTTAATCACTTTTCCGTGAACAAGCGGAAAAAATGGAACTTAAGCAAAGGTTCATTTTCCAAATAGGAATTTAAAAAATTAAAATGTTCAATCGGTTTATTTTTCTACGCTATGAATTTGACCATGCTATGAATGAATGTACTGGCCCAATATGCATACAACGACATAAAATTGAAATTAAAGACATCACTTTGATATCAGAGCGGATACTTACGCAGACGATACATCCATCATGCAATACCAATTTAAATTCTCTCGATCGATACCAGGTCAGGGTCGAATTATAACGCTGGAAGGTCTATGCTAAAAAAACTCCACCGACCGTCGAAATGTTTGCCCGAGAGAAAACGCGGCCACCCGAAAGAGAGTCATCCGTATTGATATGAGGTCGAAGGGCATTATGCCACAGATTCGTGAGATTCTCCGACGATTATATATTGCGACCTGAAAAAATGCGGCAACGCTGCAGCAGAGTTGTCAGCTTATCTGTCGCTCATCGGTGGCACAAATATATCGAAGGGCATCCCGGAAAGAATTAAACATGAACAAATGGATGTATTAGGGAAAAAACAGCAATATTTGCCGGGTCAAATCGTCATGGTCGAAAAACATGGAGACAAGTAGGAATTTGCAACAACGAATCTTTTGGAGGTTGAGCAATCGTTTAACTTGTATTGGAACGGGTTCCTCTACTGATGACCCAAAAGCGGCTGCCGCCGAATTAAAAATAAGGGTGAATTATGAAAAGATTTTATCCGTTTCTCATCCATTGGTATTATAGTCATATAAAAATATAGTATATCAAATTCTAGTCAAGCCCACGGTAAAAAGTTTTCATACTGAGCAAACCATATGCCGAAGTTCGCTAATTGATAATTTTTAGAAGCCATCGAACACCTAACTATTCAGCAGTATTTTTCAGTTCTAGCATACGAATTTTTTTAATTGTGCCATATTCCTCCTTAGACTCCTAAGTGTAAAATTATGCAATATGGGTGAGTGTTTGTTAAAAAATATTTTTTGTTAACTTTATGGTGGGAGAAAAGGCCCTGAGCCATTACACGGTAGATCAACTGAAATGGATCAATGGCCTAAGGTTTCCTGAGGCACCGCGTATTCGAGTACAAGGTGAAAATATGGAAGAGAGTAAGCTACAGCAGAAAGCCAATCCTCAGATTCTGGACGGGACGTCGAGTGCATTCCTAATTACAGTCACATTGCTTGTTCATTCAACAGCCTTCTACTGTGGATAAGTTATTGATAGCACATTTTATTAACACACTATCATTAAAAAGCACACGACGACAGAGAGCGACACGCGTGGAATTTATCAAGCGCATTCTTCATGCAGACAGACATCCATGAAGCCAGGTACACTACGAATGCAAGAGCATTTTGAGAAACGTCGCAAAAGAGGACAGCGAGCCAATTAAATTTGCGCTCAACGCTAAATGTCACCCCTGCACATATTTCCCGTTAGCTGATCAACAATGGAGATCGGACCGGATCCGGGTTCAGACCCCGGCGGTGAGCGGTGGCCTTTAGGCCCCCTCACTTTCCCTTTAAATGTGCACCCTGGACTTGGGTCACTCGCTGTCCCGTGGGCCCCCGTCGTTTACGGCGGGAGCGCCCTCACGACGCGACGGTGCGGGGGACTCGCCCAGGCGGCGCGGCGGCGGCGACGTCGACGCAGGGGAGTGTTTCCTTTTGTCCGTGCTGTTTTCGAGAGAAGGGAGGTCCGCACGCGCTCACAAATGGGGCATTCGGCGCACGTCAAACAAACATCGGGCGAGAGTGAGTGACGAAGAGGAGGGATGCATTAAGTGACGGCAGCAAAGGCGAGGTTCGAGATTAAGGGGGGGAGGTAGAGAGGGGGGGCTCCTCGCCCCGCCCCCTTCCACCTCGCACCGATTGAACTTTGCTCTGAACGTGAGACGTCTGCCTGGAAATCTCGTGAGAGGGATGCTCGGCGGCAGAGATTGCTGCGCAAACGGCTGTCGCGAAAATCTCCCGAGGAAGAAAACTGTCCCGACGGGATCGCTCTCTAGCTTTCGAAAACCAAACACAACGATCTAACCCCTAAGTTGGCGACCACTGCTCTACCAAGAGGAGGAGTCGTACAATAGATGAACATCATTTAATTCTGAGGGAGCTCGGAGCATATGCTTAAAGGGGAGCTTATTCCTCAAACAATGCTCGCTGCTTACTTCTCAAGGTTATTACGTCGAAGAAACCGTATTTCTAAGGTCGATTGATTAACAGCTGTCCATAATTAAGTTCTACCCAATGACTAAAAATAATGAGACAAATTCTCCCGATCCGTGTTCAAATCAGAAGTGTCCACAGAACAACAAGAAAACTCACAAAAAGGTATGATGTTGAGAACTTGGCATATCTCTCTGATCAGAGACCGTTAAAATAAAGGGCGTCCTGGGACATCGTGGAGCTTGTTGAGCGGAAGATACATTATGATAACATACGTGCATTTCATTTCATCAGACTTAGAAAGTGATGTTCTCTCTCATGTATAACTTTTCTCTACTCGAAGTCTTCAGTTTTCAACACATGATTGATATATAAAGGTAGCCATAACTAACAAGTATATATAAAGGTCGAAAAATTGACAAACAACATTTTCAATAGAATTAGAAGACATGAATTAATTAAGATTGAAATCCATCCACGCAGATTACTATTCTACTCAAGGCGATTTTACAATTTTATGCGTTGCATCAATTAAGAATTTAAAAATGCTATAGTATTATGTTAAAGATGGTACAATTTTCATGCAGATAAAACATTAAACATTTAAGCCTAAAATTATTCGCTAAATATTTATAATCATTCAATTTTTTGCTTTATATGTCCCTTAAATTCAAACCCAGGCTTAAAGAAATACATAACCGAGAATCGAACCCAGAGAGGGCACGAGTTCGATTCCCGGACCTCTCTGGCCACCTTCAGCTCCACCAAAGCTTTGTGACTTTTCGGGTCCTTGGAAACAATAGCTGGCTTAGTGTCAGATGAACTCCATCATCACCTACCAAACCGACCTTCGGCTTGATCACTGTGTATATATAAATATAAAGTTTAACCCAAGCATCCAGTTGTGAAAAAACTAGCCACTATGCTTGCCTTTACTACTAAGGAAATGAATGCGAATAAAATGTAGCATTAGCAAGTTGTTCTGACAAAACTCAAATCATAGAAACTACTCGAATATTTCATAATCACTAGAGAAAATAGAAAAATGGATAATACTTAATTCTCCGGAAATAATTATGGAAGAAGACAATTTTGCGAGAGAATACGCTATTATTCTTCCGGTGTCAATACTATTCACGGAGCATTCGGAGAAAAACAAACTTAGTTTTTATACTTCCCTTCATTAAGTTGAAATGACATGTTTGTAACAGTTGACGATTTAATGCCAAAGGCTAATTGCGAAATAATGATGCAACAAGTGACGAGGAAGTGCTGCTTGCGAGAAAATCCGACTTTTACCTTCACGTCGACGGCCATAATTTTTTTTAAATCACCGTCGTCTCGACCCCAGCCTCCCTCCGCAGTCAAGAGGAAGAGAGGGAGAGCGTCCGGTCTGGGAATATCTCTGGCGGCAACATCGCACGCCAATCGCCGACGAGTCCGTCGAAAACGCCGCGAATGATTGAGGAATGCACCGCGAGATCCCACTGCCCGCTCCTCTTGTCCCGCGCGGGGGAAGGGGGTGAAGGTCCCCAAACCCACACGCACACGCAACACGCCCCCTCCTCCCTCCCCGCAACTCTCTCCGTCACCTCCCCCGCTTCCCTCGCAAATTAAGAAAGGTCAGCCGAAGGCGGTGGAAGGGAGTGGGCGGGCAGAGTAAATCAGAGGAAGGAAGCCCACGGCGGCTCAATCAGGCCGGCGGCCGTTGATTGCCGGGAGAGATGAGATGGCTGGGGCTTCCGCCGGCCACCTCCCCACGGCGGCGGGAGAGCCTTTGTGTCGGTCGCCCCCGGCGCGTCGCCGCCTCCATCCAGTGTAGTTGGGTAAGGTCGCGCTCATGCAAATATGACCCGCGCTGGACATTCAACCGAGAGCAATGGAGCCTCGCTGGGTGACACCCGACGAGGGCACTGGCCTCGGGGCAGTTCTTCGCGCTCCCATGGCAGTGGATAGCGATGCCGAAAAAATGTGCGAGGTTTAGGAGGGTATCGATCGGAAATGAACGTGATCTTCCCTGAAAGTTAAATACACAAGGAAGAAAGAGACGAGAAATATGAGAGAAAAATTAATATTCAATGACGTGGAATTTAATTAATTTTCACGGGTTATCATCCAAGGATTAGTTTGCAGCAACTCTCAAAGCTTTTCCGTCAGCTGCCATCATTCCTTCATAGGTCCTCTCGATCCCTGGCTTTGTTCTTGACTCAGCCTTGGCCTTCCTCTCTAATTCTCTCCTCTGTGATTCCTTCAAGCCGGTATTCATTAAACTTCTTGTCTCTTTCCTGGACCCAATTAGTTCCCCTCTCCTAGTAAGGCTTCTCGCTCCACCCATCATATTTCAATTACTTTCCTGTAGAGCCATACTTACGGTTTTTATTATTTTCTCTACTTTCACCTTCGTCCACCCAGTATAGGAAATTATTATTGTGACAAAATTATTAGGCTAGTTGAAAGGCAATGGAATGCATATTATAATAAAAGCATATCATTTGACATCAAAAGAAATCATCATAGAAGGGCACCAAAGATCATAATGCAGAAAAGACCGTGGCGCAACAAACTGTTTTGGGCCTTCATTCGACGTTTCTCATTATTAGGCATCGATGAAAAAGCCGGAAGCATGGGAATTATCTCAGTTCTCTGAGTGGCACAGAAGAATATATTTAAATTATATGCTATAAATTAGCTTCATTTTTAAAGTTGGCAAAATGTAATATGAGCCACTTCATTTATAATCCGCTTAATATTCATACCAGTGAATGGCTCCACTGTAATGCTTATGAAAGCTAAGACCTAAATATTTAACATCAACAGATTCAGGCTTAAGGTCGTGGAAGTTCTTCATAATGAATATAAGGAGAGTTTGCACTTTTCCACAGATTTATTAAAGCGTACGACGCGTTTCAACTCAGAGTCATCATCAGGTACAAGACTTGAGTCTTGTACCTGATGATGACTCTGTGAGTTGAAACGCGTCGTACGCTTTAATAAATCTGTGGAAAAGTGCAAACTCTCCTTATATTCAACCTAAATTTTTCTAAAAAAATTGTTTGTTTTCTCATAAACATTATCCCGGCTGAGAATTGGTTATCTTCCTTGACCCATTTTCCGGTACGAAGTTCCAAATAACATTGAAAGATAACATTGATAGAAGATACAGGATAAAGTCATCCAGAAAAAACTGAGGAGATATGGAACGTGACCAAAAGCACTAAACTTTTACATGAAAGGCACTAAAAGTAATATATAAAAAATTCAGAAATTTACAAATTATTTTTTTCGGCTCTTGGTGTGGTTGACATCACCACTTTCGTTTATGCTGTGGCGAGGTCCGCAAGTCTGGGAGGTGGGTGGGGGGGGGGGAAGAAGGCGCTGACAGGGAGCCCAAAAGAAAGAAAAGGAAAACGAAATATTAGTAGGTGGGACGAAGAAAACTTTTACCAAAGTTAACTAGCAGAAAGAAAAGTAATCCGTTAGCCAGAGCTAAGTTACTCTGTATCCTTTAATTTCCAATCAAATCGAATCCCTATGATGGATTAGACAGTTGAATCTATCATGGCTATCATGAAATCCATGACTATCGACTGTGCGAAAATAATGAATCTCGCGCGCAACGCATAGAAATAAATATTACCATTGAATTATTCGCTCCAATTTCTCTCTCTTTCCCTTGTCAGTATTTGGACTGTTCCTAATGCTAAGTTTCTAACCAATAGTGTGGCATATTTATCTTTCAATATCGTCTGTAGAGTTGGGGACGATATTTATCGGGTATATTGAGCAATCTTGACAATACCGTGCCTCAACTATATGGCCTAAATAGCCGAGGAAACAGCAGCGTCCATATCGCAATGCCGATAATATTGTTTACGTGTATATCGTCATATCGACCCTAGATATAGTGGCTCTTTAGTATTAAGTACATCGATTCTGTTGATACAGGATCCATGTGCCACATCCTAGATGAATGAAATATCAGCATGGCTTAGATATATCATGTCATAGGGCTCTATCGTCAGATGAAACGGGAATATCTAGCCCTCAGGGGAAGGTAAATAAGAAGCAGAGTGGGGGCGGGTCCCTCCCAAGTTCAATGTGAGCCGCACTAAAGAGGCCATATCGTAGGGGTGGGGGATGTCAGCGACCAATTGACACCGCGAATGTGTGAGCGTACAACTCGTGCGAAACGCAAGATCGGTTTTAAGGTCACGCCGCGCTTTGGGATAGCATGTGAATTCCACTAGATGAGTTTTTGGATTTGGCTTCCACTATCTTTATTGGTGGAAAGTATTTCCTGTCCTAGGTACATAAAGGGTTTTTATCCGACATAGACGAAGTAAAATTTCACAGAGTATCAAACGGTGGGGTGTATATCTTCGTGTGCCTGCTTCACAGAACTTTGTAATACGCACGAACTCGTTCTAGTGCAGCAGAACACCGAGGAGTGGGCTCGATTTGATAAAAAAATTAGTGGAAAAAATGCACAAAGCCACGAACAGAAATTTAATCTTAAATCATTACGGAATTGAGCTTTAAAAAATAAATTGTTCGAATTCGCTCACGAAAGTACATTATGTCGGCCTTTGGATTTTCCAAGGCTTGGAGGATGTGCTCGGGGATCCTTTTCGTTTCTAAGTTTGTAGAAAAATATTCAGATGTCACGAGAGCGTAAGAGCAGATAGAAGTAGAGAAAGGAAGTAAAATTGACAACATGAGAACGATGAAAGAGAGGAATGACGAATCTAACAATGATATGGAGAAAGTAAGAGGCTTGGGACGGCAATACACTTCATGGACACTTGGGACGCGCACACATACAAATGGGCATGTATAAAAAAATTTCATTCCATATGCATGGGTATAATAAATGAGGAGTGTTCAGGTTCTGAGATAACCTAATTTTTTTTTCTGACAAACAAAATATATGAAATTTGAAAATTGTTACTTCTCAAAATCATCAATTTGCAGTCGTACACAATTTTCACGACGCCGACAGTCATAACTTCATGGCTGTCGAGAACGGTTCACTATCAGCCCCATCTGCCCACTGGAAAAACAAGCTGGTTCACGGCTTATGCTTCATGGGTTCGTTATCATATATTCGGAAATTCTTTGACCTGTTGCATCCACGAGCGCACATTTTTTACATCCATAACTTACGCAAAGTAAAAGAAGCGTGGTGGAAGACGCAGTGAGAGGATATGGCAAGTTTGAAGAGGAAAGGTGAAATTGGTACGTTATACAAAAAGGTTAAAATACTATCGGGAAGTAATAACGGAAAATCTGTATTAACAGTTAGATATTAGTCGGGTAAATAACATTTGAAGTAGAAAAAATATAAGAAAGAGATGGAAGGAATATAGAGAACTGTATGGTAAAGAACTTAGGTCCAGGTATCTTCGACCGTGAGATAAAAAGGGCATTAAGGGAGATAACTCATTTAGGCAGTGGAGATAGAAAATATTCCTGCGGAATTTCTTAAAAGTTTAAGAAAATATGGGAAGAAGAGTTTATTTTGACTTATTCGTAGCATCTATGAGGATGGAATCTGGCTGGAAGACTTTGTAAGATCGGTGTTAGTTCCTATTCCGAAAAAGATAAAGGCTACATCATGTGAGGACTACAGAACAAAAAGTTGAATTTCACCCGCAGCTAAAGTTATTCTCAGGATCATCAACAAAAGGATAGAGAGTAAGGCAAATGATTACTTAGGGGATGATCAGTTTGGGTTCAGGAAGAGGAGAGGCACGCTTGATGCCATTGCAGTGATGAGATCACTAATCGAGAGGAATATAGAATAAAATCAGGACGTATTTGCCTGTTTCGTAGATTTCGAACAAGCGTTTGATAAAGTGAATTGGAAAAAACTAATGAATATATGGCAGAAAAAATAAATAGATTGGAGGGGTATGAGGCTAATCCGCAACCTGTACATGTCTCAGACTTCTCAGGTGCGAGTGGGAGGAGTCCGGATGGGAAAAGTTAGGGAAAGGAGTATGGCAGCGTTGTCCATTACCACCGGCGATGTTCAACGTATATGTAAAGGAAATAATTAAAGAGTGATGGAAAGAACTGGAGAGAGAAATAAAAGTCGGAGGGGAATTCGTAAAATCAGTTAGGTTTGCTGATGACCAAGCTCTAGTTTCTCAGTCAGCCAAGGTATTGCAAGTCTTGTTGGGTGAATTGGAAATTCAGTGCGATAGATATAAAATGAGAATGAATATAAATTAAACAGAGATTATGCGGTTTTCTAGAAAGAGAAATGCTAAGTTAAACATTATAATCGGAGGACAAAAACTAGAGCAGGTGGAACAGTTTACATACCTCGGAAATGTTTTGGACCATCTTTATGGAAGTAGTACAGACGTAAGATGAAGCGCTAGGCAAAGAGCCTCTCACAAGAAAGAGGAAATTGATGACAACGATTTTTACGGGTGAGAACATGGCCATTAAACTTGGATGATAGGTGTAGATTGGAGGCTTTTGGAATGTCGCCATGGAGAAGGAGGGAAAAGGTGAAGTGGACAAGAAGGAAAACAAACGAGAAAGTGCTTGGGATGGTGGGTGAGGAAAGGAAATTGTTGGGAGAAATCATAAGGAGGCAAAAAAATTGCAGAAAAGCATACTCATCGACAGTTGAGGGGGGATGAGTAGAGGGGAGAATGTTAGGCACACGAGGAAAGGGCGAAAATAGGATAAGGAAGCTGGACGGAATGATGGGAGGAAGGAAGTATATGGAGAGGAAGAGGGGATTATTGTAGAGCAAGATATTGGGTTGTGTTCTGTTAGGAGAGACAAGGTATTTGTTTATTTGGTAGTTGTATCGAAGCAGAATCCTACTTAACCGGTTGATTGCATATCAAAAACCCACGCTATTGACGATGAATTTCAACATTTAGGTGGCAAACCATGCGATTGGAAAAAACGGATGATTAGACCCTGATCCTCTTCACTTAACGATATCATTTTAAGTAATAAAAACGTTTCTCATTCAGGCGGCAACCATGCAAACTCTGTATAATGCATGAATCACCCATATATGTCTAGAACGTACAAAGTATGCTCGCGTATTTTAGGGTCAACCACATTTTTCAAACTCCTTTCTGTCCTGAGGAAAACGTTGGTCGACTTAAAACTTAAATGGAGATATTTGGAGGTGGTGGAAGGTGGATAATGTTGCTATTCCATCATTGCTCTACATTTCTTCTCTTGACCTTGAAATGCAATTCAATAAAAAATGGCAATATTTCAGTGTTTTTCCACGAATATATCGAACAATACCTTCTGGATGGTAAAAGAATAAATATAACAACCGTCGAATACCTAAACGATATAATTTAATGTTCCACTAAGCACAAATAACGAGCCATCGGTTGTTCTTTATCTGTTTTTCTGTTAGATATATCCACCCTAAATATTTGCAAGGTTATAAACAACATGATGTGAGGTGGTATATTATTGGATATGGGAAAATTGCCGATGGAGGCTTATCGATTCGGTATGAACTCGGAGAATAGCGTCCTGAAGCATTAAATTCTGGCCTTATGCAATGCCCTCACTAGAAGATTGTTTGTATATGCAGAATTGACAATAGTTCTCACCCTAAGGACCACTAGAAAAATTCTGTGCATTATACGATCCAGCATTCATCAGGGTCAAAAATTGTTTAGTGTCCATATATTTTTAGATCAATTACATTTTCATGGTGTCCCCTTCCAGTCCTGTGAAAAAAATTGGGTTATCTCAGAACTGAAACGCAGCTCTCACTGGCCATTGGGCTATACATACAATCAATCGGTCGTATGATGCGTATTCATTCTCTAAATATTCTTCCACTCGTTCATACAAGTATAATAACATACCATACAATACAATACTTGTACAACGATGTAAACGGAAAATGAAAAACCTGATTGAAGCATGTTTGGATCACTTTGCTAAATTCAATCATGTATTTTTGATAGATAAATTAAATGACGTAAGTGGTACACTAATTAGTTAATTAACGTAACTATTATATAAAAAAGTAATTAACGTAAGTGGTACATATCCGCGGTAGGACAAGGTTCTACCCTTTCCAGGAAACACCTACTCTTCAACAAGCATCATTTTCTATCTCCCCCCAACGACCATACATTCAAACCAGCGACCTCTAGCTTCTTAAGCATGTGTTTAAATCACTGACCTAATTAAAACGGCAAGTGTATCAAGCGAAAATAACAAATTTTACTCATTCCCGCGACAGCTGCTATTATCACAGAATTAAAGGCCCCGGTGACGGCGAGGTAAAGTCCTCGTTTGCAATCCAAGGGTCGCGGGTTCGATTGCAGCTTGGGTGGGTTTTTTCCATCTAGGGCTTGGGTATTCATAATCGGTTCCATCATTATCACTGCTAATAGTCCCATGTTAAAGGCCTTGAAAGTGCCGTTTATGGACTAAGGCCAAATAAATAAAGTATCGAGGAATCTAGCACAGAAATTCGGGCATGAGAATTTCATTACCTAATTGATAGAATGCAGTAACGTGAAAATTGATATGAGCACATCAAAATTTTGGTCACCACGCGCCTGATACGTACTAGGACGCTGCAGCGCATGATGATCTGAAGGAAAGAATGAGAATGAAAGAGATCGATCGAAGCAGGGTCGAACGCCGTACATGGTAAAAACCCTGACGCAGGTGGACGGGAGGTGAGAGGGCGCAACGGAGAATGCATCATATGGAGAAACGATTACGAATTTCGCTCGGATGAGCACCACCGAGGCGTTTCTTAGCTTGGATCGACGGACTGGGAAGAAGATGCGTCGGGAGGGTCGGAGTCCAGTCGAATGACTAACGAAGGGGTCCTTCTTAGAGTGTGAATCTGATGGAGTAAACAAAAAACAGAAGAGAGAAACTAATTGGGAACATTTTGAGGGAAATACTTACGCAAAAATGAACAGAAGGTACTATAGGTAAGAAAATATAGTATTTTTGGGAGAGCAAAGGATGAACGACGGGGAAGAGTGGTTGAAAAAAGTCAACGGTGGAAACTAGTATGTTGGAGATGAAAGAGCGGCAAGAGAAAGGAGAAGGGGCTGTCACAGACTATTGGCAGCCCAAGATGATAATCACAGTAATTATTTATAAGATGTCAAAAATAAGAGCAATCCATAAAAAAATGAGTACTTCGTATACTATATGCCTGAAATTGAAGAAAATAACCGCGGTGCGCTCGTAGCTCTAAAAGATTGTGATATACGAGTTCCAGTATTTTGCTCGCAAACCGGCCCAAGCTGTCTTAACGCGAGAAATACAGGGGCGTGATATGCAAATCCCTACGGTGATGCTGCGAGAGCTACAGACTTTCCCTGGTCGGGGGGGTGCGGGAGTGTGGGCAGGGAGAAAAAGGGGGGCAGGTGCTACCGAGGGGGTCCTGTCTGAGACATGGTGCCCGTCGGTTTGGAAGAGAGCGGCGGTGAATGAGGGAAGCCGTTTGGTGGAAGTCGGAGAGGAGTACTTGGGGGTGAAGGGGGCCAGGGGAATGGAGGGGGTCCCTCAACCTTCCCTCTCACCCTTTCCCCCCCCCCCATGATTTCCGCTTCTTGCTCAGATTCGCGAGTGGGGTTTACGCATCACACCAGACGACCGAGTGCGTGAAGACGGCGGCAGCAATCCTAGTCGACTCGTTTCTAACCCTGCATTACGGCCTTACATAAACTAGTTCATAGAAGCACGCACCCGCTCACCTTTCCCAGATAATTCCAATTTTAACGTAGCTGTAGAAAACTAGCGCATTTTAAAAATCCCCCCTGAGATTGTGTGCATAAAATTTAATCAGTTAATGTACAAAAGAACCAACCTTTGCCATCACTAAGATATGAGTTTAAGAGAAACTGCAACAAATGCTGTGTTGATACCAACCGCTCAAATGAGCCAGCAAATTCAATTCCTAAAAAGGATTCAATTCCTAAAAGGAAAAATCCACATTCAATTCCTAAAAAAAATCAACTTCTTGATAACCATGAGGGGCAGTCAAATGAAAACCAAGAACCCGTTACAACAACCAGTTCGTGAACCAACAAGGAAATAACCGAACAACTGCGGGCGTCTGTGAGTTGTCGCTATTCAGTTCTCTTACCACAGCGATGGCAGTATCTCTGCGTAAAACGCTTGCTTCTAGCTTTTAGCGGACTGCGTGTTACCTGTATGTTGGTCGTCGGTTTTCATTTGACTGCCCCTAGTATATTTTGTGGGCATTCAGAAGCTTCACGTTCAGTGACCCCATGTGAATCGAATCGCAAATAATAGACGAGTGTGTGACGAACTGAAAAATGAAAAAAAACTATTCCTCCTTGGAATAGTTTGAGCGGGTGTTCCATAGTTTCGCAAAGGATTTTCGAGCATGAGAGGAAGGACTGAGAAGTCCGGCTGTCATGGACGAGAAAAGCGGGACCCGCATGGGAAAATGTCACGCGCCACTTTTAAGGGAGCGAATTCAACAAGACAATGAGGATTCTAGTGTGGAACTTTAGCCGTTGGTCAGAAGATCCGGACGGATGAATGGAGGGCCTTGGGGCAACCGAGTCCTTGCCCTTTTCTCTTGCGACGCGAGGAGCAGGGCCTGCCAAAGCGGAGGAGGGGATATTTTTTTACCACAAAGAGAGCGATCTCGAGGACGATGTACCACCGGGAGGGGAAGGGAAACAGGCAGGGCACTCCGGCAGGTGGGGCCAGGCGTACTAGGGACGATTCGCGATTCATAGGACGTCGGGAATGCCTTCCGGGTCATTGGCCGAGGGGGTTCAATCGGCCGGCCACTGACACGAAACTTCAGATTCAAACCCCAGGGACGCCTCTGAACACCCCAGTTATGAGTTTTTTTGACTAACAGAATTTCCTGGGTAAGTACAGTGGGAAAATGAAAAGAACTAGTACTCCAACTAGGTGGTCTACACACACTGCAAAAGTGGGAGGGTCCTGAATTTCAGCATCAATGAAAGTGTTTTCACTTTTACAAACATTGGAATATGCAGAATGTTTAACTTATCGTAAGTTTCCTTGCATTAATCATATGTTATGCTGTTCAATCGTGGTCTTGTCCGTTATATGAAACGCATTTAGCACTAAGGCCAGTTCGTTCGTCCACGCGGTATTCCCCGAAGCCTGGTGAGGGTCACCGCTCTCCGCGTATACAACTTCGCGCCAAAATCACCGCTACCCTTCCACCACTCCCTCTCTTCCGAGCGCGTCTTTCCCAGCGCTTGGAGCGGATGAATGGGGAGAGGCGAGGGAGGGAGGTATGGAGAGATGTAGGGGAGAAAGGGAAACAGCTAAACGCACCAAGCTCCCTTAATCGAAGACCGGAGGAGACATGACAAAAACCATGCTTCACATTTGTGAGGAAGTCAGCATTACAATAGACACGATTGTGTCTATGTATTTTAAAGAAAACTTCATCTTTTATAGCACTGCATTTGAAATACGCGTTAGTTTGATGGTGATCCTTTTCAAAGGTAATGCCAAATGTTTGGGGTTTATTAAAAATATAAGGAGGTGAAGATATCTGCGGAGGAAAAGCTGACGGCAATAAAAGAGCGTAGTAATGATATGAGACATTATCACTTAAGATCAATTTTTTATTGGTTTGTATGATATGTGTTGCATTTTTTAAACTAAATTAACTTGATAATTATTTACAGCTACTCAGGGTAAAACTAGAGGATTCAAATGTAAAAAATGGAATGAAAGGGAATGAAATTACTCTCAAAGGAGAAATTGCGAAAGACCAGTCCCATAGAATGAGTAGAACCGCGTGAGCCTGTTTGTCGTGCTGTGATGTCGTAGCTACATCCAAAGTATGTAGACATACCCTCTTCTCATTCCCGCAACGGAAGTACGCTAGTGTGTGGATTAAGAGCTCTTGATGGGGAGTCCCTCGTGCATCCTGGGCTCCCTATTTGTGGGGAGCTACGCGTCAGCGGCTGCCGGTAGTCTTCACGGCGATGGTCAGGCCACCTCCGAAGGCGCACACCTGCCCGCGAGAACAATCAACCCTTTTGCCCCCACCCCCCTCCGAGAGAACTCGCCAAACGCATTGGACTCGAGAGGGGAGACCTCCTTCCGTGAACCCCCCACCCACCACATTGGGAGCACTCCCTGCGGGGAGTGAGTACTCACTCCACGTGCTGAGTTTCGCCGCTCTGGGAAAGGGGAAGGGGGGAGAGAGAGAGAAGAGGGGAGGGAGGGGGAAACGGGTTCCATGTGCGTCTCGGAAATCCCTCCTCAGCCCAGGTGTGTGTGTGTGTGTGTGTGTGAGCCCGCCCTCTTCATCCAATGGGTGAACCCCCTTCTTTTAGCTCCCTCCCCCTCCTCCCCAGACTTCATCGAGAGATCTGCATACTCATAGTCATAGTGCTTTCACCCAACATGGGTTCTGAATGAACATCCCTTGTGAAACAACTTACGCATATGGGTAAACCATCCTCGACATCCTCTCTGGAAATCAAGAAAGCAAGTAGACTATATTCTAAGATGTCGATCCTAAGTGTTTGATCAAGTAGCACTAAGAGCATCTATAAAAAAACTGCGATCGAGTGGAATAAATGACAAAGTAGTAAACTGTGTTCTGGAATTTCTTTCAGATCTAAGAAAATGGTAAAGATTAATGGCATTAATACCGTTTTCGTGAATGTAGCCCCTGTCGTACTGCAGGGACCCACGGTCGGTCTCCTTTTCCCATTTACTCGGAAACCTGGGTGGTAACGCTACATGTGACGCTAGACCTAACAGAGGAAGCACGTTATAACCTACATTAGAAAAAATAACACAGTTCCAGAAGTGACATGGCGGCAATCCTTAAAGATAAAATAATACATTTGACTTTTCCATATCAAATAGTTTCATTACGACCTAGGTTTCGTTAGTGCATAACATCTTCAGGTTTCACCTAAGTCGTAATAAAACTATCATGTTGAAAAATTAAATATCTTCTTTCAACAACCTACATTAGAGAAATTTGGGTTCGTGAAATGATCTGTTGGAAAATCTATAAGGAAAAATTAAGGAGAGGTGCCATTCAGTTAGCTAGAGCTCACTCCAAATATTTGTCGAGTGTTCGCGACCCTGCGGAGTAGAAACTAATTCCAGAATTCACCAGGGGCAGACTACGTATAGACACCTGCTCCGTGAAAATTCGTTAGGCACAAAAAGAAAGGGCTACATTATTTCTGGTTAACCTGCTTTCGGAACCACTTAATTCATGAAGACGTACTTACACAAATGACTCAAACTAATTAACACATACAAATAACTCAAGATGAGGGTAGAAAAAACTATGCACTTCCACATAAATATTTAATACTTCACACGACCATGGTTGCGATGCTGCGCAGCATCGAAACCAATGTCGTGTGAAGTGTTGAATTTTTATGTAGAAGTGCAAAGTTTCTTTTTCTACCCTCATCATGAAATAATTCCACAAAGTTAAGCCTAAATCGTAAATCACTCAAGATGTACGCAAACAAAGAGGGGATAATATTTAGACCCGCAATATATTGGTAGGTGAGAAGTTAAAAGAAACTGGTCACCGAAGGGAATATATTTACGGAACGGAATCGCTCGAACATAATTTGTACCACAAAGTCAACTACGACAATTCGGACATCTCGACAATATAATTTCACAGAATGCAAATAATAACCATTTTTTTTAATACGATTCGCTGGTGACTCAGTACTCCCCGCCACTCGCCATAGTGGCGGTTTGCAGAGTAAGATGTGCTAGGGTGAGGCCCTCCGGAGCTCGATGTGGCCTCGGCCGTCTACTCTCTCCTCCACTTCCTTTCATTCGCTTCGGACCCCTCTTGTCCAGTCTAAACGCTCCCGGACTGTATGAAATGGCGACGTGGATCCAAAACGAAAGGTAATGTGGACGCCAAAATCTTTGGTTCTAAGTTAACAAAAATCCATTATTTCTCCCATCAGTGATTTGTAAAATTGTTTTCCTTTTTTATTTTAACGCTACGTGAATTGGGGAAGTTCAAAACAAGTCAGAATTTGGCTTCTATGGCCAAAAGGGGCAGAAAAAATAAAGATATCGGAAGTGACACTGAAATTCCTGTTACAAATTTTCAAATTTTTTCGCGAAGTGCATTTAAAAAAAACTCATTACTGCTCACAACAAAAAATGACATGTGCTCGAATTCCCTTTTCTATTTTTCTTTTGCTAAATTTAAAATTATTTTCCCTTGTCATTGCGCTATTAAGACAAAAATTCTTATCTATTTACGAAAAAGTCAAATAAAATGTACTTTTACAACGCTGACATTGAAAATTTGGGCACTGGCCACCACATACTGTTAGTATTTTATATTTACAAGGAACGGATGTAACGGGGATAAGGTATAATTTTCCTTCAAAGGTGGCAAGAGCTTCGTGCGAGAATACGCTATTATTGTTATTTCGAAACACACGGAGTGAAGTCTGGCTCAAGCATACATGAAACTTTCCGTAAGTCATTTACGGTAAGGTTTGGCAACCCCGGAGGAGAGGTGGTGGTGGAGAAGAGACTGACGGGGTCAGGGAAATGTGAGGGTGGCGGATCGTGATGCTTGGAGATGTAGCCGAGTGATAATAAGAGGCGTCGCGCGGCCGATTGGACGATGGTCCGGCCGTAATGGAAGAGGAAGGGAGCGCGCGGCGCGGAAATCGTGGCCACACAGCCAACTTCAATGCGTGCTCGGGCACGCGTCCTCGTGCCCATTTATCTCCATCATCCCGGGGTGCTCTGCCCCTCGGCCGGCTGGAGTGCCTATCGCCTTTTCCCACTTCGCCGGCCGCGCAAAGATGAGTCGGACGGGGATGAGATGGCCATCGAAACCATTTTATTGCTTCGAGATACTGGAGTAATTAGGTTGAGAGCCTCTTCATTCTCGAAGAGAGTAGAAAAGATTTTCAGAAAGGTATCTGAGGCATCTGGCAAAAGGCACCTAAGTTTTCTTGCGACACCCAGGAAATTGTTATGACAACACATCATACTGATAGATTCGACCACCGTGACAACATAAGAGAGAGACACCATCACAGGCAAATTCAAGCACTCTTTCTTCCCTCTCACCATATGCCATCAAACAAAAAATCGAACCCAAGAACCCAAAAAAATCAAATTATCTAAAATAATATAAGTTGATGAATTAGTAATCATTATTAGTAATTATTCCATAAAGTCTAACGGCACGAGCCCCGGCGGAGGCTTGCTGGGTATTGCGTGGATTCAGATTTATCACAGAACCCTTCGTTCGATAGGCATTGGGCCAAACTTCTTCTAATATCGTCATTTTCTAGCCCAACGACCGTTGACCCCAAACGAAAAAAGGCCATGAGGCATCTAATTTGACTACAATGGATGCCTCCTCGCTCGAAGAGTATGCTTTTAGCAACATTCAAATTTCAATATTGACCATCGAATATTGATATATAAACAAAGTTGAGGTAATGACTACGCAAACGCGCCAATCTCCATGTCATACGCATACAGTGCATCGGCTTCGTGATGTGAATGAGATACAATGAGTAGTATCAGCGATATTGCTCTGAACTACATCAAATTTCGCATACACATGCTGCCCAAATTCTGTCGTGTGAAAAACGTTTTTCCTAACAAAACATTTCCAAATTTTTTCCTTAAAAAATGATAAAATAGAACGCATATATTTAGAAACGGGCGCTCTCGATGAAAGATGAATTGTTTTTCTTCGGAAGGATTACAGAAAAGTAATTCAACGCCAGTCATGTCGACATGACAAGTTGCAAATAAAATAAGGTTCTCTCTAACGCACGTCATACTATGGCTAGAAAAAGACATGTCACGACTCTAACACAAATTGTGGAAGTGAGATGAAGAAAAAAAATACATTATTCAATTTTTATTTCCACTGTTGATATATCTCCTTTATCCATTAGGAAATAGTTATAGGAGTACTCATGTGATTATGATTTTGGATGTATGAATCCTTGTTGAGCGAAGAAAAAGTTGAATTGAACGATAGCATAAAAAATTCTTCGGCATTTGGGCCAAAATTGACAAACGCCACCATTACATATTGCGATTAAGAACTATTCTCAATTGAAGACATTTTATTATGCTCTCCTTTTTTTCAATTAGAATTTCAGAATTCATAAAATACTAAATTTAATAATTTAACACAGGCGAGGTATTTCTTTAAGACTTGAGTACCGAATTTCTCTAAATTGATCGCTTGGGCAATATTTTGATGAATTCACTTTTTTTCGCCATCCCCATATTTTTTAAAGTAAGCAGCTATTATTAAAAGCAGTTTGATAACAAATGAAATCCTGCGAGACTATTTTTTACAATAAATGTTTCCACATTTACTTGCTTTCAAATGCATTTAATTATAAAGTTAAATACATTAAATTACATTACATTAAATTTAAAATAAATTAATATCAAAGCCATCATTATAGAAAGAGAACACTTAGGGAGGGAATCACGAAGGCAATTTGCCAGTGGGAAGACGCGATAGTGATTATTCATCAAGGAAATCATCGTGGAATTTATATTACGCGCGAAGCATTAGAAAAAGGAGAAAAATCATCACGTTCATAAGCTATTGGGGAATATGATATATCATGTCACATGATAATTTATCCTTGAATGTCATTTAACGTTCGCTATTACGTTAGTAAAACCATAAATATGGAGAAAGAAATGCGCTGGCTACGTTGGGATTTTTCTGGACGTATCCTTCCGCAAAAATCTTTAAACTTGCACACGAACGTGTGGCTGCGTAAAATGTGGGGTCCTTCTTTTCCCCGTAATTTAATTGCTTGATATGAGTCAAGAACATAAGACTGCGAGAGGAGATAAAACGGGAAGCTGATAACGGAGCTTGAAATATGGGGAATGAGCACTTAAGACGGGGATAATGGCAAGGGCTCCGTTGGAAATGGCACATACCCGAGAACTGCCTTATGACGAAAGCATTTTCTTCACGCACTCGGAGCGCGATAATTCAGAGTTTTGATCGATGGAAAAATCTTCAAGACCACTTTAAAAGGCTCTGGGCATAGATTTTCATTCGACCAGCGAAATTATCAATCCCGATGGAACCTCTCCCTCCTCTCCACGCCAATCAGACTCCGGAGAGGTTGTGCGAGCTATAATGACAAATTGATGACCCGCTGTCTCGCGGTGACTGATCGCGAACGACTGAAGGAATTGCGAGAGCACTGCAGCTAACGGGCCGCCGCGCCGCAACGTGAGCACTCAGAAAAATAGTCCCGCGAGGAGACTGAATTGCGTAATTATGATTAGGAGAATTTTGGAGAAAGTATTACTGCTGCCCCGGTATTAAGCATAATTTTGTCCGCAATCTCGGCTTGACTCGTGTCGTTGAATCACTGGCACAACTCTCCAGCCCGAAGAGTAGTTTGGACAATGGGCCCTCGAGGATAATTGCCAAACCCACACCGCTCGGCGAAGATGCCCTTTGAGGAGAGGGGAAAATTACTTCTGTATGAATCATGAAAATATTTCATCCAATTATGCGAATATTTCTCAACCTTATAGACTACTCATGGGTGAATTTTCTTCATATCCTCAAAAATGTTTTGAAAATCGCTCAACAGGGCGAGTGCTGTGCAAATTTTATTTTTTATCTAGAGAGCAATTCCATGCATTAAGCGCCACAAGTTAAAAAGCTTTACACTTTTCATACTTTGCTCTTCGTATTGCCTTTTAATTATCACTTAGCATCTTCTCCTCTAAATAATTCAAATTATTAAGAGATTCATACTCAAAGTCTGTGGTTGACGGTAGGCTTCGCCCAAGGGCAGAGGGCACCTCCGCGACTTATTTAATAGGCCTGAAGCTTGGCGCTTACCTCCAGTACATTTAATCTGCACCCTGACTCATAGGAGCCAAACAGCATTGGCCATAAAATGCATTGATCAAAGAAATATTCTTAAATGCAATATTGAAACAGACCACCGAGTTGCACTACCCAATCCGTCCTGAGGTTGTCGTCGCGGTTTTATGTGTCAGGACAACGTAAGTTGCACGGGAGAATAATGGCTTTCATCGAGTTTCATTAAAAAAGACAATTCAATATGAAGTTTGAATGGCATTGTTATTATTAAGTAGGAGAGCGATTTGAGCATAAATAGGCAAAAACATTCCGAATTATAATCACATTTTATGTGAACAAAAAGGCAGGGCATAGATTGCATAGATTATTTATACGAGGCAAACGTTTTCATTATTTTGCTTTCTAAGCTTTGATGGACATAATCGAAGTATCCTTGGGTGTACAATGGCTTGATGATTAAATTACGCAGCACGGGTTTTTCTAAAAGCCATACAGCATTCCTGAAAATCCACTTCATTTGGCATAATTTGCTCTTGCATAAGAGTGTTGAAAGAACCATCAATACTCGATCTCTTCTAGTTGGTATGAATTGGATATAAATAAAAGACTCGCATCACGTCTCTCTTATTGTTTTTCTGACAAAGAAACAAACTAAATGACAAATAAAACGAAGGTTTTATGAAACCTGAGGTTTGCACGTCCCATAAAAAATAAGTATCTAGAATTAAAGAAGCATGGGTAAAATATACCAGGCATATGTTGAGAAAAAGTCATACTCCCATGTCTACCCTTATATTCTTTAAGCCTTTATCGTGAACTCAATTCAGAGGGTACTTAACGAACATTTACTACAACATATTGCTGAAAGTACTTACATTAACTCTTGAAGCATGAAATTCGTCGAGATGATTGGAGCGGGACTCTATAGCTATAGTTTTCTAAGTTACAGAGTCTATAAAAAACGAAATGAGTTAAGGTAACTCGAGGAGTGGAGGAGCTATTTATTCTTTGAGAGAGTATACATAGTAAAACGGAATATATTTGACTCTTTCCAGGGTGAAAAATGACGGAAACAATATTAGGTTCTTCGAGAAAAGTGCTCAAGCTCTGCGAATTCCATACTATACTATTTAAACGAAAAAAAGTTGAGCTTTAAAGCTATGTTATACGAGCGAATTATTTTAAAACAAAAATTTGAGATTTTATTCCATAGAAAATTTTTGAATTCTCAATTTATGCAATGCTCAATAGAAGACTGATTATCAAACAAGTTACACACATATAAATGAAACCTTCACTTTTGACATCTGCACCGTTTAAACTGGCCTCGATTCTGTTTCCTCCGAAAGACATCGGTTAGTATACTCAAAATTTGAAGTTTTTTTAGTTAAATTTCATTTATCCATTAAAGATCTACCATGCTAAGGCAAAGGGTCTTTTGACATCCTAATCGGGCATAATTTATTTTTGAACTTTGATTTTTCGCTATATCACTTCGTGTACATTTTTCGTAAAAGGAAAAGCAAGTCGTTAATAAAGTGAAAGGTGCTATTTTTTCAAAGGCAAATATTATGATAAAAAAAGAAGTACTAAAAATTTAGAGAGCGGAAAATACATTTATTTCTTATCCCATCATTTAGGAACTTCCCTTTATATTGTGAGGGCACTGTGAGAAGGAAAATATAGGTCTATTTCTTCCCAAAGATTTTTTGTCACAGGTGCTCGGACAATGCCATCCCAGTTCCCTAAAAACTCCGTCATGCCTATTTCATTCTAATAGTAAATGTTGACAAAAAATTTAAAAAGATATAAAGGATATTCTTAGACGCTCTCTAAATTCCGAAATGAACACTTTCACCAATGGTTCCCCAAATACTGTCGACAGATTTTAATCGCACCCATCTAATGTTTAAAAACATTTCTACTTCAAATTTTCATTATATTTAACCGCTTAGCGGTACCTCAAAGTCTAATTACAAAAGGGGATCGGGATGGTGCGGTGGCTAACGTACAGGCTTCCCACCGAGAGGGTCCTGATTCGAATCCCGGAGGCGGCAGATATTTTGCAGTGGTATCCCGATCCCTACTTGAGGTGCTTTGTGGAGAGCACTTAGGGTGAGTACGACATCCGTCGGATAGGACGTTAAACTGCAAACCCCTTGACGCCTTTCGACAAGAGTAGGCTAATGTCGACGCCTGGTTTCTCTCCATTCTTCGTCCTTTCCTGACCATGCCTAATGGCGCAAATGACTTAGCTGTCGGTCGCCTCCCCAAAAACTACTACTACTAATAATTACAAACGTACGGCGTGCTTCAGAAGAGGCGTGAAACCGCAAATTAAGCGTCGAAAATGTCCACTACACGACTGAACACAAAGGTAAAACTTAATCTGCCTACCGGCGGCCAACATTTGGGAAACGGGGTTTCAAAAACTCTCATAGTGATTTAGAAATGCAAAAAGTTTAAAACAGAAAATGATCTCAGTGGCCATATTGAAATCCATCTCGCGGTCTAAGAGGAGACACGAAACGATTCTCCTCTCTCTCTCCAGGGGCGCAGAATCACTCTCCGCGAGCGGTGAACCCTGCCTTCATTCCTCCCGAGGGGAGCGTGACGCATCGCATACTCGACCTTCATTCGTCACTCCGCCCACCGCCGGTCCTTCCGCGCTCACAAGCCGCCGCATGCCGTCCCCCGAAGGGAGGAATTAAGGGTTCGGGGGCGGCGGGGAGTGGAGATGGGAACCCTGTCGAGGGGGCCGGGGAAACCGGGGGTTCCTCATCGATTGAGCACCCCCTCAGACGCCTCGCCCCGCTCTTCCACTCCTCCGCCATCAGAACGCATTCCTCGCCGTCGCCGAGCTCGATGCTCCCTACGCCAAACGATGCCCATCATCCCCTGCGTAGCATTGCCAACGATTCTCATCCCATGTGCGTGATCCAATTAACCTCGTACTATTCGAAAATCCACAGGCCCACAGAATACGGAAGAGAGCGGAGCCCACGCCTCCGGGAGCAGAATGAACTATTGAGGGAAGAACGATTTCGTACCATTCTGCGATCAAAATCCTCCAAGAGATGCCAAATGCATTTAAATTTTATGACAATATAATAAAATTTCGCATAGATTATGAAATGATTTCATTATATTTATAATAATATAATGAAATTATGTTCAAATAATTCCAAATGAACGATTAACACACATTTTCCCGGAATACCATAAAAAATAAATGCACATAGTAATCAAACCTAAGTTGGGTTTGGTAGTTAATAAGATCGAGGCCCAACGGTGTGTGAAATTCATATCAGAGTAGGGGGTCCAGATCCTCTCCCTGTTCCGTGCATGGAGTCGTCACATGGCTAGGGTAGGGCTGAGGGTGACTAGAGAGGCGTGCCCGGGAATCGAACCCGAAACCTCCATTCAGAAGTCCAACTACCCCTGGGCTCTACCCCTTAACTACCACGCACCCAAAATAGAATAAGCGATGATAATTGTTTATATAGTAATCAATAGTTTAACGTATGCTTTGGTTGGACACCGACTTTAAATCGCTGCACCTATTAGTTCCGACTAACAAGGCAGAACCCGACATCCGACACTACAACAAAACACTCTTCATCTCCCCATAATTCCTCCTCCCTTCATTCCGTCCAACATCCAGATCCCATCCCTGCCTCTTCCTCGCTCACCCAACGTAACGTGAAATTACTCTGCTATCACCTCTCCTACTACCTCTGAATTTCTCCCAACAACCCTCCCTCGTTCCCCTCCATGCATAACATTTCCTCTTTTGTTTTCCTATCCGCCCATTTTACCATTTATATCTTTCTCCACACCAATATCTCCAAAGCCTCCAATCAAGGTCTATAAATCTTGCTTCAACAACCATATTTCCGCGCCGCGCCGCCGTTCCGCCACGATGATGATGCATTTCCTGTGAATATAAACCCAATGCAAATAATAAAATTACCCCACGCATGCATATGCACAACCTTAGTTAAAACGCGCTACGAAATGTTTACATTATTTATTGAAATATAAGAGAGAAATCGCTGGCCTTTCCTGGAAACCTTAAAAGGGAATTAAAGAGGAGGACAATAAATGCCATCGTGGGGCAATTAACCACGAAAGAACGTCATATTGATATGATACCATACATATTATTTCACATTCAATTTGAAATAGCAGAAGTAGTTATGATAAAAATTAAGTATTAAAAATCGTTTAATGATTAGTAAGGCATGTAATGACAAACGGTAATTAAAAATTAACTTCATCCCAATGAAGTCGAATTAAAAAATTGCGCGAGCCCTGATTTAATTACCGTTCACCAGTAATCATTTCCACATTTTATTGCAAAATATTTTAATAAGAAATATAGGACGGAACCAACTTGGTTGAGATGGTCATTAGGAAGCATTTTAAATCGTTTCCGATTGAGTTTAATGTCAAAGGATTGAAACGCTTATTCCAAGAGAAAAATAAGGTATTTATCCCGGAAGTTCCAGAGCAAGTGTTATTTCATCGGAAACCACGGGAGATATTTACTCTAAATGCAAATTATTCGCGGAAAATGTAACGCTAAATCGATTGCGTCTGCATAATGTGGAAACTGTTTACGGTAGTAATAAGTTTTCAAGAAAGATCATTAGCAAGACGCGCATATATTACCTGCATGCTGTTACAACACATTGGAAACTCTTTCAATATAAGGGAAACATGATGCGCGCCGCTGCTAGTCGCGCCCTGCTACCCATCCTCACGCCATAAATGTTTACTGTCCGAGTCACAGCACAGTCGCCCAAATTTTCTTCTCTCGTTGGGTCGGACGTGCCGGAGGCCATGGAGACAGCAAATTATATAGTATTTTTAATCGATGACATTCCTTACGCAATCAAAGGTCACGATGAGGTCGGTCATCAAATGGTTTTATTGGCCCGCGCACTGAAGCATTTCCATATTTTTGAAGCCTCAACTCGACATAAACAGTATAGAAGAAATCATTGAAGATTGAAGGCGCCTTCTAAGATAAACGTGGAGGAAACTGTGCCAAGGAGTTCGAAAAAGGAAACGCTTAGGGAATCAACTCATGCATCATACATCTACCAATTTCTATCAATAAATTAGAAGCAACATCGAACTAATGATAAATGCAATTTTTAAATAATTATGAGGTGATGATTATATGACATAGTAATTACAGAAAGAAAAAAATTTGTTCTAAAACCATTATATATTTTAATTTGAACCAATATCGAAAGGATACTGATGGGAGTCTTGATTTTTTTATCGAAATGACATTTTATTTGCCCTCAAGATATTTTTACGTGATCAGTTTCTGCGGCCTTTTGACGATATATTTATATTTCAGGGATGGCCATCCGATTCCAACTCATCCGAAGGTTCCCGATAATCAATCGACTCTTAGGATTAATTTCCAGAAAACAATTTGTTTAGATCCCGGTAAAAATTTCATTTTCAAATAAGAAGAGCAGCGGGCAATAAGCCAAACTTGAAGCTCCCTTTTGCCAATCTCATGGACGTCTGATTCGCACATGTACGTAGTGCAGATATCACGGTGCCCTCGCGTGCGCGAATGCTGCCAATGGTTGCTCCTGGAACTACGACGTGCTTCAATTACAAATAATAATTGAAAATACGTCGGACAAGTGAGAAATGCCAATAAATATTTTTTTACGCCTTAAAGTGCAAGTAAATATGTACTTGCTACTGCGGCGATTAACTTACCAAATAAAGGCCAAGGGTGCGGCCCAAGCGAATTTAGGCAAATGCATTTTACTGTTCTTCAAGGATAAGCGGAAAAATTACCACAGTGATATTTCGTTGTCTAATTATTAAGCATTAAGGAGATATGTAGGGCATGAATGGGTCGTTGTCTAGCAAAGGTCACGATGAATACGGGAGATGTCCATATGCGGAAAGGAAATCGTTATTACTTCCTGGACATGCAACCGAATTCCGAAATTATGCATAAAACTATTAAGTGAAAGGCAATTAAACATTTAGCTAGTAGAGAAACCGGCACTAGAGTGGTATTCCTCATAGTTGAAAGTCAAGTTTATTTAGGAAATTTTCAGCATTGAAAGTTCGACCACCTTGAAGATTCGTCTATTAGGAAAGCTCACTGTACAAGTGGATGGCCGGAAAGCAAACATTGTGGATAAATAAGTTAGGCAAACGAAGAACAGAAATATAATAATAATACTTTTTTGTTAGTATATTAAAGTTATCACATTTTTTTCAGTTTTTACTGCGATATCATGCTTCGATATAGATACTAAAAATTACAGTGCTAAGAAATGATGACCGTGTTCCAATCATAGAATCCAAAATAAGGAGGAACACCTTGTTTGATTTGCACACTACATTCTAGAATCAAGTTCTTCACGTATTTCCTGACGGGTAACTACTGTAATATTTTTAGTAAAGTAAGTTGTAATTCATAATGACGTGGAAGCCAAAGTTATATGCTTGAAAATTTGTTTAAGAGCATTCGAGTAATTCGTTGTCATAAATAAATCAAATTTTAAACATCTTTAATGAAAGATATTGCGTAAAATTTTCATAAACGCCAACGGAAAAGAAAAAATTGTCATAAATTCACTTATTTCATGCTCAATATGGTATATTTTCGCAATATACATAATTATTAGTATGTGGTACGTCTCCGAAAGTTCAAATTGATTTCTGAAAGCTATAAAGGAATTTAAGTGGCATTGTTTCCTTTCCTTACAGACAAAATGCTGAGAGAATTCCTTCGTTTAATTAAAAAAACAGAAATTGCCTGTTGCGTGCTCACTAACCCAGGCGGGATACAATACAATTTAGAAAGGAAAAGCGGATCGAGAAGGTGCGGTGGCTAACGTACTGGCTTCCCACCCTGAGGGTCCGGATTCGAATCCCGGAGAAGACAGATATTTTTCAGTTGTATCCCGATCCCTTGTCGAAATGTTTTGTGGAGGGCACTTGAGTGAGTACGACGTCCGTCAGATTGGACGTTAAGCTGCGGACTCCTTGGCGCCTTTCGACAAAAGAAGGCTAGCACCGACGCCGGGTTTCTCTCCACCTTTCATCCTTTCCCGTCCATCCCTAATAGCGTAAATTACCTTAGCTGTCGATCGCCTCCCATATAAACTACAAAGAACTTGTAGAGGGGAAAAGTGATAATTTAACATATTAATTTCCCTATCGTGGGCATAATTTAGTTTGAGAAGTTAGTGATTGAAACGGGGTCAGCAGATATTTAGCCTCACCAATTTTCACGATTTGCGACAACTGAAATACCTGACGATGAGAAAAAAGGTCTTTGGGTTTTTTATCAGACCATCTACTTTCTGGCAGAAAAAAATTCGCATATACTGGTGCAAATTCATAAAGAAGAGTTCAAATAACTAAAAATAATATCTTTTGGCTAAAAATCTTGCCAAGTCAAGCCATAAGTCAAATAAAATATTCTTAAATCTAATGCACCAATGTTCTCAGAAAATGTATGCTTATGATAAATTTAGCCTCATTTAATTAGGAATTGAACTTCACAGGCACTTCACAGCATCACATTAATACCAATGGCAAAGAAAATATCGAGGTGCATTTTATCATATGTATTAGGACGGAGTGTCATCAAGAACATTGTAAAACTTAAAATGTGACGAAGTGATAATGGTACGTCACCGTTTCAATTATCGTTTACATGAATCATATTACGTAATGCTTTAAGTGAGGAATCTTCTGAGTAGTAGTACGGAAAATAAACTGAAATTAGTAACTTCAAAATAGCTTAAGAACCTAGCTTAACGTAGCCCCAACATAACACAGCCTAAAAACCTCGTTTTAGACTATAGGAAAACAATTAATATTTCTCTTTTATATTCTTAAAGTTACAATGCAACCCTTTCAGAGAGTAAAAATCATTCGCCTTGACCGGGATTCGAACCCGGATCCCTCGATATCCGGCCGAGTGCTTTAACCACTTAAGCTACCGAGACGTCCTCTTACACTCTGAAATTTTGGGGGCTTTCGAGGAACAAGATGTTACTTTTGAATTTTTACTCTCTGAAAGGGTTGCATTGTAATGCACACATAGCGGGTGACTCCGTTAAAGTTACTATTACAGTTTCTTGAAATTTCTTAAAGTTATTTTTAATTCTAACGCGGCACTTAAATCACGGTTATATATGATTAAAGTTCCATGTTGCTTCCGTGAATTTCCCTCGCGGAAGTTGACTTACCATAAATTCCCGTAAGCAGCATGGAAACCTTTATCAAGCAGATGTCGCGAAAGCCTTAAGAATAAGACTACGCTACGTTCAAGCTGTTCAATTGAAAATGAACGTGAATGAGCAATGAAAATAGTACGTAATGATATAATTCTGACAGTGACATTGAGACAGAAATACATTTTCTTCTAATTGGAAGGGCAATACACAACAACTCGGTAGCGTTCTAGAATAAAATGTTTTGAGCACAGCCTATGTTTCAACTGGCATCTTGCACACACAAAATCAAGTTATGCGACTGAAAATAGTGCACGAAGTCTCATCCGCTGAAAAGTCTCAAGAATAGGGCGTGCTGTGGTTGTGAATGACAGAAAGGGCTTCCTCTAAAAAAAATCGTTCTCTCAATGAATCCACGTATTTCCAGCGATTAAGGGAAACCTTCAGCTCAAACGACAGCCAGCGGCCTTCGAGTCGCTTCGCGACGGCGTCTCTGTCAATGAATCTTGAAGCAGCAAAAACGGAGGCGAGGAGCAGGACGAACCCATATGAGGAAGTTCATTCGCGAGTAGTAAATGCGCCTGAGAACTGGTCTGAGAAGGGGGCGCGGTCTTCTCCCTGCCCACGTGACGGCGGAAAAGGAGGAGTGAGGGGGAACGCGGAATGAGTAGAAGCACCCATTTTTGCATCTCTTAAGAAGTTTCCGAATCGGTCATTTCACCCAGAATTCGATTTGGAGTATGACTGTAAAAAATGTTGCAGAAGGAATGAAAAGAGAAGGTGCACTTGCCAATACGAAGTGAAATAGAAGGATGGAGGTACGACGGAAGTGATAAGATAAAGAGGATCGGGGAGGGAAAGTTAACCTAGGGTCGCTGATATGATGACCATTAATAAAGGAGCCAAGTACTGAATACATATGTTAGCGAGGAAAGAGTAAATAAATCGTAGTTTTTGTAAACCTAGCGTAAGAAGCAATCCATACCCGCAGCAGTAATCCAGACTCGATAAATATTTTCCCCACGTGTCGAGAGTAGACCCTGTCAAACGGCGAATAGCCAGAAATGAGACCGAAATAAATACTTTTTTAATTTACCGCTTACTACTGAGTATTCCGAAGAACATTTAAATGATAAAATATGTAAAACGGCAAATGATACTCCTCCCCTGAGTCTAAGGAAATCATTAGTTTTAATGACCTGAGACAGGAGTGGAGCGTCAAGAGAATAGAAAGCGTATCCGCTTTTGTATTACAGATATACTTGTGCTAATACACTTGATTTCAATCTCAGTGAGCCTACAAAGAATGCATTTGATCAGAATAAATAAGCCTTCAATTAAGTTTTCCTCAGTTTTAAAAGCACATTTACTTCTTTCTCTATCTCTTTTGCCCTCCCTTCTCTGCCAGACCTGAAAAATCAATGACGAGCATGTGTCATGTGGGAGATGGTCGAGGGGAGAGATACCAGACTTGGTTTCCAATAGCTACCTGATTCTAGAAACGTATATTCATCTCTCGCATGATACTCGTGTATGTATTGGGCTACCGACAACTTCGGAATAGGTGAGTCATTTTTTATCTGCCTCTCTGCATCTATCTATATATATATATATATATATATATATATATATATATATATATATATATATATATATGGCAGAATACAACGCAAAAATATAAATAGACGTATAACGTAAAAGGACATATCTTATATATTCGTATATAGAAATAATTATAAATAATATTAAAACAGACAAATTAAAAGGACACTCAAACATGTATTTCGACATTAATGACGACTTCCTCAAACGTATGTGCAGGAACGCTATCGTTCGTTCTCCGAGTGAAGGTGAGGGCGTCGGTTAAGGATTGAGAGAGTTATAAGAAGAGAGATGGACGGGTGAGTCAGTGATGGTTTGGAGGGAATGGTAGCTATTGACTGATAATGTGATTGGTTTGGTCAGAGTTTTGGATCGCCCGCTTTACATTTTTTTTGGATTCTGGTCTAGGTGAAGTATAGGAGAAGAGCGATGGTTATGCGAGTACATAAAGACGAAAAACATTCCGGAGAGAGAACATAAACTATTATCCATATGTAGCATTGTCCCGCGGACTGACTGCGGTGCTTACGTTTGGAGTCGTATTGAGTCTCTGAACGGGAGGCTGTGGAAATTCTGTCGGGACATAGGGGCCGAGTTTGTGGACTTGAGACCGGTGCTCGGGTCGTGTCCCACTCCCTTGAACCGTTCCGGGGTTCACTACACCCCTGAGGCGTCGACTCGGGTGGCTCATAGGATCTTCGAGCACTGTAGATATTTTTTAGGCAAATTCGTAGGTTAGGTAGTGGAGCAGATTGCCTAAATAACGATATAATAAGGTGTAGGTCAATTAGTGGGTCTAAGAATACTAGGCTACCAGAAGAGATTCTTCCAAGTACTTGCACTGCTAATGAGACAAAAGATAAAACTACCAATCAGAATATAGGCCGATCGCATACTAAGACATCAAAGAGATTAAATAGCATCCCCAGAAAGCAGACCGCAGAGAAGGTTTTAGACGAGGATATAATTTCCGTAGTAGTAGTTAACTGCCGAAGTTTAAAAAATAAAATACCGGAATTTCACCATCTCATTCATAGCACAGAGTCGGATATCATTATAGGAACTGAAAGTTGGTTAACAGATGACATCGCAGATTGCGAAATATTTCCCAAGTCCTTCATAGTTTATAGAAACGACAGAAAAAATAGAGCCGGAGGAGGAGTGTTTATTGCGGTTAAGAACTCTAACGTCAGTAGAGCCGAGTTATTTCCTGATAGCTGTATAGAAAGTGTATGGTGCTCAGTGAAAACACCCAGATCGAAAAGAATATATATCTGTGCGTATTATAGACCACCCCACGTTAGCATTAACTCAATACCAGACCTAGAAAAACAGATACAACGCTTTACATCCCACAACAGTGAGCATAGCCTAATCATCGGAGGTGATTTTAATATTCCCACAATAGATTGGGATTCGTACAATTTTATAAATGGAGCTAAAGACAAGGATCTATGCGAGTCCCTCTTATTCGCGTTCACCTCGAATTCCCTACATCAATTAGTCACTTCACCAACAAGGGGAAAGAACATTCTTGATCTGTTAGCCACAAATACACCCGAAAAGGTCTTAAATATAGAAGTTGTTGACGGAATCAGTGATCACAGGGCTGTAAACGCTAAATTTTCTCTAAGTGTAGATAAAGTCAACAAACCTAAGAGAAAGGTGTATTTGTTCAATAAAGCGGACTATGATGGCTTAAAATGTGAATTAAAAAGTTCTTTTTTTATATTTGACGAATTAAGCAAAACTAGTAGTGTCGAGGATACTTGGAATAATTTTCTTAGGATAACACGTTCAGCAATACAGAGGTTCATACCTAGTAAATATATAAAAGAGAATAAGGAACCCCGATGGTACAACTCTGAAGTACGGAAATCTCTTAGGCGGCAAAGGGTGTGCCATGCCAGAATGAAAAATGCAGTTAAAGATTCCTCCCCTGATAAAATCAACGAAACCATACAGAACTACAAAGCATCTAGGTCCACTGCCAAGAAGGCCTTCCGGAAGGCGCTAGCGGAATTCAAAAGGAAAAAATTAGGCGAACATTTGAACGATAACCCAAAGATGTTTTGGTCCTACGTCAGGGAAGTGCAGGGAAACAAGTCCACCGTAAACTCATTGAATATCGAAAAGGGGGATAAAGTAACGAGTAGTTTAGATAAAGCCAACATATTAAACTCATTTTTCCAGAGTGTTTTCAACATATCCTCACAAAATACACCCGAGAACCTTCCGAAAATATTTCAGCATTCAATGGAAGCAATCAATATTTCCACCCGCGGAATAGAATTACTCCTTAAAAACATAGACCCCAACAAATCTCCGGGACCTGATGAGATACCGGCACGTGTGTATAAAGAACTGTCGGCTGAAATTTCCCCATATCTAGATATAATATTTAAGAAATCATTAGCAGAAGAAAGCGTGCCAAACGGCTGGAAGGTAGCTTCGGTAACACCCATATTTAAAAACGGAGACAGGGAGGACCCCAGTAATTATAGGCCAATATCGCTGACTTCCATTTCCTGTAAGATTCTTGAACACATCATTGTTAGTTCCATGATGAGGCACCTCGATAGCCAAGATTTATTAATTAATAACCAACACGGCTTCCGTAAGGGTAGATCCTGCGAAACTCAACTCGCACTTTTTGTACATGATGTATTAAACTCCGGTGAAAGTAATATTCCAGTTGATGCGATATTCCTAGATTTTAAGAAAGCTTTCGATAAAGTCCCTCATTGCAAATTACTGGCGAAATTGGAAACCTATGGAATACACGAAAGTATAATTAACTGGATTAAACAATTTTTAAGTGATCGTGTCCAAACAGTCGTCCTGGACGGTGTATCATCCGATACTGTCAAGGTCACGTCGGGGGTACCACAAGGAAGTGTCATAGGCCCCCTCCTTTTCCTTATTTACATAAATGACCTCAGTACCGTAGTTAATAGCAAGCTCCGTCTTTTCGCCGATGATGCAGTAATTTATGGGGACATCCGAAGTCACGAAGACAGAGTCGTGTTAGCCAACGACCTAGATGCAATTCAAAATTGGTGCGATACATGGCAATCGGAATTGAATTTTAAAAAATGCGTAGTAATACATTTTTGGGAAAAGAGTAATTCCCTCCCTTATAGTTACAAAGTGAAACAAACCAAAATCGCGAGGGTAGATTCCTTTAAATACTTGGGTGTAACAATTACTCACGATCTGTCCTGGGGAAAACACATACGAGAAATATGCGGTCGTGCTAATAAAAAATTGGGATTTGTGAAAAGAGTGCTGGGTAAATGCGACGAAAAGGTGAAAGAACGATGTTTCCTTGCCTTGGTCAGGCCCCACCTAGAGTATGCTGCCAGTATATGGGATCCTCATAACATAAATTTGGTTTCGGAATTAGATCGAGTTCAGCGGAGGGGGGCTAGATTTGTCAAACATTGTTATGACCAACTCAGCAGCGTATCCACTTTGTTAGACAGTTTAGGTTGGGATTCTCTTACACAGCGGCGTTTCCAATATAGATTAAACTTATTAAAAACATTTAAAGATGGGCCATTTTCCGATGACATCAAGGATATAATACGAACCCCAACGTATTACGGTCGAACGGATCACGAATATAAGACTAGAGAGATAGACTGCAAGACTGACAGGTTTAAAATGTCATTTTTTCCAAGAACGATAAGGGAACAGAATGCTCGTAGTCGAAATTCCCCAGGACTTAGCTCATTACAATAAGTATTAACGTACAGGTTAGGGACTTCGCGAGGATGTGTATACATGTGTGTATGTATGTATGTATATGTATGTGTGTATATATACATATATATATGTATATATTTTTTTTTCCTACAGGTTCCCCCCACCTTTCCTCACCTAACTCCCAACCCCCTCAACCCTTACCCTTCCCTCATGGTGCTACACCCCCTGCCACACACCTTTTTGGTGGCTCGCAGGGTACTTATGTAGATGTAGATGTAGATATAAACTAATATCGGTGGAGCGTGGGGGCGATTGATGAGAGGAGAGAACCGAATGCCACGCGTGCATTATTGGGGAGGCTCGGCGATGGGAAGGAGAAAGTCATTTCGGTCGGATGCAAGGTGACCCCGCAGAAGAGTGACCCTCAGAGGAAGAGAGAGCGCGGGGAATGTCGGCTGCGTCGCCGAGTTCGCGCGATCGCGTGTTACTCGAGAGAGCAACTAAGAGGAGAGGAGTAACTCCAAGTCGACCGACTCTCCCACCCTCCCCTCCCCCCGCTGCGGGGGGGGGCTGCGGGAGAGGAGAAGACGTGAGGGTCGGAGGCAAGGTCGGGCCCTTCAACCTCCTCAAGATCGACCACGAGCGACCGACGAGGACTGTGGATGAGTTGGAGAGTCACCAGCGACGCAGCTGAGACGTTTACCGGCGCTCACTCGGCGGTTGTCTCCACCGAACGACAGGTGCCACGCTGTCGAGAGGATTCACTTAGGCCGAGAAAAAAAACATTGGTGCACTGGCTCCAATTTAGCATTATACATCAACATTCTATCATTAGGCAACCAACCGTTATTAATTAGAGTAACTGGTGATTGCTGCTACATATATCGATTAGGTTAAATACTTACTGGAGCAATATAACACTAGCAAGGCAACAGAACACAGAAAATACGAGGTATGTCTCACGAGTATCAAACCTACGTTCATAACCCCGCACCAGAACTTTCGAGCGAAATCTTTCGTGTGCGAGTGTAAGCAGTGCCTCCTCACGAACTCGACGGCTGACACAGTTACCGACGGGATGTGTTAATTGGCGCGCAGCGTGTATTTGTTTACCGTGCCTTTTTTATATTCGACCAATTTTCTTAACCCTGAAAATGACGGTAGCGATGTGACCGACGAATTTGAATTAGCTTTTGCTTTAAACTCGAAAAGACTAATGCAGAAACTATTAAAATGATACAGAATGCCTTTGGAGACAAGTGTATGCGCAAAACACAGATAAATGACTAGTACAAGCTGTTTAAAGATAGCCGCATGTCTGTTGACAGAGATCCGCATAATAGTCGACATTCGAGCACAAAAAAACCGGGACGAATAGAGATTGTGCGACTTGTGATTGAAAAAGATCGTCGTTTAACTGCGCAAACTCGAAATTGATCTTGGAATTCCGAGAATTCGAGGATTCTAAACGAGATTTTGGGTATCACTCGCGGGTAACCGGCGACAGTTATTAATGTAAGTTATTACTTTAAAGCGATAATTAATAAAAAAGAATATTAATGTACCAGAGGTGAAAATTACAGTTTCCGAGGGGACATATTTCTCGCACTTCTTTACAAGTGTGAACGCACTCCACATTATAACTTACAAACTTAAAATATTAGATTCGAACACCCAACTCATGTAGTGGGAGAGAGAATCACAAATTTAAACGGCACGTCACATCGGCAACCCGCAGAACAAAAACGAACTCCACACCAAGTTGCACTTGACGTCACCTGAACGAAAGCGCACAAGAAGAGAAGAAGGCACGCGTCCTCGTCGTCCCCTGCAAGGGCTTCCTTCCCACCAATCGCGGTGCGCACCGCCGCCTTCACCTAACGGTTGTCCCATTCATCGAGCGCGCGTCGCGGCGTCCGCGGGGAAGCGATCCGCGTGACGCAGTTCGCCGCGCGTGACCCGGTCGAGGGTCAAAGCAAGGACGCCCGCCGGACGTCGGCACGGCGCGCCGACGACGCCCCCTCCACCACTCTTATCCGCGCGACCCCTGGAATTCTTCAGGTGATAACTCCCTCTCCGCCTCCGTGTCTAAACTTGCCTTGTGTACGTCACGCTTTTCAATGCAGCCCAAAATGGCTCCAACAGTTAAAGGGCTGATGTATGAATGCGAAGTAATGTTTTTCGATAATATCTCCGTCGCACGTCTTTTGTAAGGAAAATTCGCCCTTTCTTGTTTATCGCCAATCGTAGTAGATATTTAGCATGTGCAAAGAGGCATAAATGCCTTCAACGACGACCAAAAGATGTGCGATTTCATCATTTTGCATAGAAAAAAATTAATTTTTGGGTAAGATTTACGAGGGAAGAATAAATAAATTAATAGAAAAGGTGAAAAGGTTCACAAACCACACGAGTATATACATAGTCTATAACTGTAGATAAATTATATATTAATCCATGCCAAATAGCTTTGATTCAAATATTTAAAAAAAATACCTCCAAGGACTCATCCAGTTGCCTGGGTTTTCTCATTTTTTTACAGATCCTTTCACGGTCGCGATTGCGTATGAGTGAAGTAGAAATCACTTTTACTTATTATACATTTAAATGAAGCATTCATTTGAATAGTGCTCTCATGTACGAGGCAAGCCAAATATCCCAGAAATCTAGTAACCATCTGTCCGTGGACAAGGAAAAATAGGAAACGACGTAAGAAGAGCCTTGCGTGTATTCTCACCTCAAGATTTTTATATTTTTCACCATAGTCTTTTTGGAAAATATATTAGCTTTCATCGAGGAATAGTAACGCCTTCGCCGGCGCGAGTGTCTCCCCGTACGACCTTTCTAACTCGCAATCAGATCGATGGAACTCGAGGAACAACAGGTAGACGATAATATCGTGTCGAAGACTGACAACTGATGCCCTCCCTTCGCCATTCCCTACTCCACGGCGATTCTTTCATCCCTTTAGTGCTCACCTTCATTCTATTCCCTCCTTCTCAGCACGGGCGAAGTCTGAAGAAAATACTGACCTCTTCCCATGAGCCCTTGAACTCTCCGAGTTCAATTTAATAGCCGAGGAATGATGTTATAGAGTAGATATCTCATGAGCGAGGGCGTGGGGTAGGGGTTCCAGGCTGCGATGCCAAACATACGTCAACCTCGCCTTCCCGAACTTCACAATTAAAGATTCGTTCCGTGGAGCGATCTCGACCATGGTGACGTAATATCACAAGAAGAGTGGCGCAGTAACCTGCAGAAACGCAACAGTTGTCCAAGTCAACGCCACGACAGTTGCAATTTTAGAGGACAAACTGCCATCGAGGGAGACTCTTTACTCTTTAAAGTTTACAAATCGGTAAACGTCCTTGATCGATTGTCAATTAGGAACCTATTCTCATACCAGCGATATGGAAAATATCTATGTAAAACATCGCTAACGAAATCTAACTTCTAGAGAATGAAGAAACTCAGCAAAGCGTAGAGAAAACAGGCAATCATTTATAGAGCATTTACTCATATTCCTATAGCACCAATAGTAGTTGGGATCATGTTACCAGGTAGGGAAAAGCAGGCGAGTAACATTCCAACGTGGACGGAAAGCCGAAAAACTGATTTGAGAGAATCTGCGAAAACTTGATTGGGGGCATTTTTGAGTAACAGGTTAAATATCAATGAGCGAGCAGAGGTGCAGTTATGTGGAAAATAAGAATATATGTATATATAGGACCAAGTACTGGGGGAATATAAATGCAGATATCACAATTCGAGGAGTGAAACTAGAGAAAGTGGAATCCTTCATCTAATTGGGCAGCGGTATAACTCGGGATGGAAGAAGCTCGACAAAGCCCTATATATATATATATATATATATATATATATATATATATATATATATATATATATATATATATATATATATATAAATTCACTGATAGTCATAACAATCCTAATTCCTCTTGAGAAAGGTGGTTGGACCACCGAAAATTCGAGAACCAGTGAGTTTTTCCTCTTTTGTGTTTTGGTTTCTGTGTTTGTTATGACTATCAGTGAATTTACATTACACGTTTGTGGGTTTTCCAAAAAAGTGTATATATATATATATATATATATAACAAAAACACAGTAAACAACCCGAAGGTAGGTTTAGTAGGTGATGGTTGAGTTCACCAACAGTTGTTTACTGTGTTTTTGTTATATATATATATATATATATATATATATATATATATATATATATATATATATATATATAACAAAAACACAGTAAACAACTGTTGGTGTTTTTGTTATATCGTCAACAGTCTTTTTTACCGAAATTTATGAAGTAAAGCAGACTAGAAACGTAACAGTCGAGGTTTGTGAGGCATCAGCTGACGCCAATTAAACGAACGAATATGACAATGAAGCAAATCGGGAATAGACAACGAAACAAAAATAACTCCCTAGAAGCAAAATCTGTGCTACCCATGGGGCTGAAGAGAACGCAATTTCAACGTCCTTGTGTTTACACATATTTATTCGAAAGCCTCCGTTTGGGATGTAATTAAATCGTTTACGCGAGCAAAGTTCCGACTGCAGCCCTTCCACCTCCATGTGGCGGGGGAGTGGGAAGGGGAAAGCGGGAGTGAAGGGGCGGGACGCTCCCATTACTGTGAAGGACGCGCGGCGTGCACTCCCACTCCCCCTCCAGCACGAGGAGCACGTGGTTCCTCCCCACACGTCGCCAAACACTACGCCGGCCGCCGCGAAACGCGCACCCAAGTCCGGGCGCCGGCCAAACGCTTCCCGACGGCGACACCAGAGGCGCGCTGCCATTCATCAGTCTTCCAATCTGACGACGGATTGACTAAAGCCATGAATTTTGAGGAGCGAGTGATTCCTATTATAATCTTTCGACGCCTATTCGAATTTTTTTCACACTGACCAGGTCGAGAACTGGTTCCAATACAACAGGAACCAATGGGTCATGACTGACAATTAGCGCCGATATTACGAGCTAGTAATCATGTAGATCTAGTCGATGTTAGTGTTACTGACGACGTGGGCCATTAGACGATGGATTTGATAGACGAAATGAACTATGTAGATGAAACGGACCATATTCTGGATGTTATACCTAAAAATGAGTGTGGTGCGATAACGTACGACATGATAGCAAAAAAGCAACAACCCATACATGCTGCAAGTGTCCTTATTCGTCAAGAGTAGATAGTTTTCAACAGAGTACCTATTTTCTTTCACTGTGATATTTGTATCTTGATGATGAATACTGACTTGACATCTATCAAGATTCTTCCAGCTTTTCTCATAGGATTTTTGGAAATTATATTGTACACATTGGCTATATATTTACGGCGTACGAACTACCAGAGAGGAAGAGCGAAGGAGACGGTATGTTACTAAAGAGCCTTGATGTCGGCCGAAATGGGGTCAGGGTCTCCGAGTAGGATGGAATAAACGCCACCACTGGACATGTATGGGATGCGCAGGATAAGAATAATACTAATTACTCGTTAAATCCAATAGAAAAACGAGAATGAATGACGAAGATGCCCTAGAGTACATCGGCAAACGAAATATCAGCGGCGTGGGTGAAAGTTGACATTTAAAGTGGTACCATCTCGAAGTCGAATGGACACAGATTGCATGAAACTTCTACCAAAGCATCGCTGAAGAGAATTTTGCCCATTGGAAGTTTGAATAATAATGTTGTTATCCACGGTATTTATTTTACCATTTTTTAGTATCATGCAAGCTACCGCTTGGATGGGGTGAATAAACATTAGGGGGTGAATACACGCAAGACTAATTTTGACCCGAATATTTTTACCCCTGCCGCAGATGGACAATGTTATTCTGATCCCGTTCGTGGAAAAAATGGCATCTTAAATCTTCCTGTTCTACACTTAATCTCTCTAATTTTATTGAAATAACCTACCGTAGTACGATGGGCGTAATAATATATTTTCAACGTCACTGCTAAGAGACGTCCTTCCAATTTATGCAAGAATTTTAATATGTAATTTAACCTTCGCTCCGTGAGTGATTCCCAGCTTAGCTGCTCTAATATTTTGGATACGCTAATAAGTTAATCATAACCAAGTTTTACAAATCTAGTTCCTCTACGTTGGACACAATACTATTCGGCAATTAATCCAACTTCGTGAGGATCCCATGTACTTGCAGCATATTCTAAACATTTCTTTTTGACCCTTTCATCACACCAGTACTCTTCTAATATATTCTATTTATTTGTTAGCTGTGTCGCATTGTTAAAGTGTCGTTATCAGAATGAAACTTTAAAAAGTCCGTAGTGATAAATTTTTGGAAAAAGAGCAATTCCCTCCCGAACACCTAATAATAAACGCCTGCTAAGGAAAAAAAAAATTTCCTTAGAAATGTGTGTGTTGGACTTAAAAAATGTTGGCATGGGATAGTGCTTTCGTAAAAAAATAAATTATAACATAACCATGAATAATATACACCGTCCCACATGACCTCGAGAGATATGTGTTCATAAAGTACCATTATGTTAGCATTCCTCGTCTAGTGAAAGGGAAAACGGAGGCTTGACTAAAAACGTTGGGCAATATTTTATCCATTTCTCATTTAGATTTAGACCTGATGATTATTAGTTAACAAAGAACAATTATGTATTATTTGGCAATTAATTACGTAAAAGTTTCACCTATTAGGCCTAAGTGATGTGACACATTAATCAAATATAATTTGGTGATTAAGGCTTACCAGTAAGGAATGTTACGTTCTCCCCAAACACTTAGTGGAAGGTACGATAAGTACATAATTTGTTGTCTCCTTGATGGAATTTACACAACATACTTAAAATGAAAGAAGTTACTTGCTAGTTCCAAATGATCTTTGTTAAAATACGACCTGGGTTTCGACGTGGACGTTGATAATGACGTCCAACGTCGAAACCTATGTCGTATTTTAATAATGTTCGTGTGAAATTACCAATTTACTTCTTTTATTTGGAATATACCTATGGAATCAAGCCTATGTGAAGAGTATTTATTTCCCTCACTTTACCCAAATCACCTTAAGCAACGGCACGCGCAGAGCTGTACCCTTTGGAAATAGGCTTAAGGAACGGCAATAATATCATACTACTTCTTATGAATAAAAAATACAGTGATTTAATGACGAAGTGGCGAGCAATAAATGTAAAGATTATTCTGCTCGTCTCCAGCATCTAAGGTTATCTCTCTTGGCGGCCTATCTCGCAAGAAACATAAAGATAGGAATAGGAATTGAAAATAAGCGTAATTATCAACATCCTCTAAAAAATCAAACTAGAATGTTATCAGAACCATGTATAATCTATGTGCTAAAATATTTATAGCAAAGAATGGTGAAACCTGAGTGCTATCTCTAAATGTATATTTCCATCCGACAAACGAGCAGAAAATCAAAGTCCTTTTATTTTAAAATATGTCTCGAACCCTAAGCAAAGACCTACTTTAATGCAAAGGCCATGCATACAAAGAATCAAGCTACGTTAATTTTGAAAGATTGAAGACAGTAGATTTTTTGCGGGTGACAGTGATTTGGATCACTGACCACGGTCAGAGGTGAAATGCCCCGTCTCGCTCTCCCATCGCCTACTGCATTCGGACTTTGGTTTGAAACTTGATGATCTCATGACAGGGAGATGTTCTAAAAAACTGCTGTTTGAGATGCTTGACTTAAAATCCTGAAGGTTTGGCGCCTGCCTAAAATGTTAATGGCTTCGAGTGGAAATGTACTAGTTCGTAGTTTATACTCGTATTCCGCGCTGTAAAGAATGACGAGTTATAATTTCTCAAGTTGGCACTATTGCAGCTCTGATAGTATTTCCTAATATACCACATGATACCATAGGTCATGTCTCCATTAAATATTGTCATCTCTTTTTGATGGTTGATAGGACAAGATAGAGCATAGTTGCATCACAAAATCAAATGATAGGCTTACCATAATCGCCGAACCGCGGTCCGATCAGCAATAATATTACGATATTTACTAAGTATTAATTTAATATAGCCACCGAAAATAAAACAATAAGGCATCCACGAAATACGATAATTCCCCCTGTGGCTGAGTTAAGTCTATCCTAATGAAAGGATCGAATTTCGGCCCAACTTTAGCGTAGGCATATAGAATACAAGGGTACAAAGAGTAGTCACAGATGCAGTTAGCTCAAATTCAGTAGTAGTTACTTCAGGCTTTCACAGAGAAGTGTCATTGAACTTCTTTTATTCCTACTTGACGTTAACGTAATTGACTTCGTAGTCACTATTAGAATACATTTATTTGCGAACGATGCCATGAAAGAAAGACATTAGGAAAATATGAAGTAGGGAGGTGAATTGAAGGGGAAAAATAATTTTTAGAATTCTATACAATGCAAATAAGTGTTGGCAAACACTTTCAGAACGATCCACGAAGATTATACTCGTGGAGGATGTCAAGAGATGTAATAGGATATCATATTGGCTACAGACACGTGAATCATAATAACAGGGATCAAATATAAGACTTCAAAAACCCCTCTGGGGAAAGTATCGGCCACGACAGCTGAAATGGGTTGAATTACCATTGGATATTTGAAAAAAAGTAGAAGAGAAAGAAGATTCCTTGGAAGTTCGACATAATGATGGATACTTAGCGCAGGTTCGATGTACATGGGAAATTGGGATGGGAAATGGAAATATATAACAACAGAGGGGGAAAATATTGCAGGAAAATGAAGACTGGAATTATAGTAGCAAACAACCAACAAGCAGAAGGAAACGTATAAAAAGGTAACCCTGGGTCACAGAAAAAACACTGGACCCAATAGAAGAGTAAAGAAAGTACAAAGACTCAAGAACTGAGATGGACATGTATACAACAGAAGGTTGAGGGAAACGAAACAACTATTGCGTGTCATACGTACGTAGTCTGCCCTGACCAACTTCCACGCTGCCGTCTTCCCCGTGTCGAGGTGCACTGTCTCATGGCGGGGATGCGGGGGCGATCGCCGCCGAAGAAGAGGGATGAGAAGTGACACGTGGGATGGACAGTCCACGCGGGAAGCTTCCGTGGCGAAAGGCGCCGTGTTTGCGTCCGGCGACACTCGATACACCTCGGAAGAGGATTGATCCCCAGTGGCGACATCAATAAAGACCTCTGTCGGATTCCTCCAAGGTCACACTGGCACACGTAAACAGATGCACACTCGAGAGGGCAAAAGATTTCAAGTGCGCAAGCGATACGTCAGAGGCGACAGCGAACTAGGGGAGAGGGCGAAGGCGCTCGCCCGCTGGCATGGCCGCGCGGGAGACAAAAGAAAGCGAGATAGCGATCCGCGAGCCGAAGAGGGAGGGTGGAGGGAGGGGCGCCTCCTCCCGCACCGATGTCCCATCCGAAGATTCGCGGAAGGGAGAGGGTGTGTGCGGATTGAGACAGGCCGTCACATCCGTTACCTACGATTTCCATCGGGGCCCAATTAGATTCTGCCCAAAGGGATCCGTAAAAGTTTGCACACATGAATATTCAACATCTGTTGACCGAGAATATATGTGCAATCTTACTTAGGAGTACCTCAAATACATTGCAGCAATAATTCGACACATACTGCGATCCATTCAGCAGTTTTCCTGGACAATTGTTCTACAAAAGAAGAGAGATTTATGCATTTTACTACCAGGAAGCATTAACTCCTGAAATGTGCTAACCATCGTTTCGACTGACTCCAAGCAAAACAATTTATTTTGAAACGGAATGAATTTACTCAAGCCATAACCGGAAAAGTCTGAAAAATACTTCATTGTTTTTCCACGTCGTATAAACTAGGAAAATTCATATGTTTCAACTGTTTAACTTTTTCAAGCTCCTTCGTATTTGGAATAATTTATACCTCATTAGGATTGGTGATGGATGGTCTCAAGTTTTCTCCTAATATAAATTAACGATGAACGTGATGTGAGGCAAGTTAAAGCATTTTTCAAAAGTAAGTTGTTTTTATCGCGACTCATTATGGCTTCCGCTTGCATATCTCACATCTACTTATTCCCATGTTTGCGTCTAGATCCACTATTTTGGCACGATCCAGAACCGTTGGCTGCAACAATTACTATTCCCTGCATCTGAGTTTTTGTCACAAATCCGAGAGATACAAATCCTAACTTCCCAGCTAGCTCTCCTGGGAGAGTGTATCCCACCGCCCACACCAACGCATCAGCCACGCGAGGCGTATTTCACGGGGGCACCCCTCGCACTGGCATGGGTGTCGGCTGGAATGGACCTGAGCAGACTAGCGTCGCAAATCAGACGGTTGGCCTCAAAGGCAATCCCCGAGGAATCTCGCTGACCTTCTCGACTATTCCTTGGGTCATACTAAGGTCTCACTGGTGTTTAGAGTTTAGCGATGACACTAAAGGAATAATAATGGCCCCACACTACTTAGGTAGATCAGATCACAAAGATAAAATAAGGGAGATGCATACAAATAGTCTTTCCCCGAAAACAATCAGAAATCATAATGGTAAGAAACCGAAGTCACTTTAGAAATAATAAAAACATTTAATTTACAAGTCGGAACAAAACATTACCAAGATATCAGGTATATTTGCAGGTGCATATATACTCGTACGTTAGTTGGTAGTTTGTGTGTTTTCCTGTGTGTGGGTGTAAGGGTTTTTGAATGTATACCATGTTTTGTTTTTGGACTGTATAATTTTGTTGTTTTTGCATGCGTTTTTTCTTTCTTAACTACGGGTGGTGCCCTCACACTCCCCTCCACACCTCCTTGCGGCGGCTTGCGGGGTATAAGTAACTATGTAAATGGTTCTACTTGAAGAATTGTGAGTCATTGTAGCATTATCTGATATACTATAAATCTATTTTTCCGAAACTTTTCCCGATACGTTTCATACAAACCATTTATCTTTCAAATTTTGTTATTTGAATTTTATTTATAGTAACTTTATATATTATTAAATATATTTAACCACACATGTTTTCCGAATTCATCTTTAATTCAATATCACTAAGCTAAGCTACAATATTTGAAAATATAGTATTTCGATATCACCGTCGAATAAGAAAACTCAGAAAGATATATGACATAAAGTTTAACTACATGCTCACTCTGAATCTTACCTTATCTGGGATAATCTCTGTAATTTTTATGCCGCACAATAACCCGTAATTTATATTTCAGGCATACCTAACGCTTTTAATGAAGCAGATGAAGTTCAACACAGGACTCCAGTGAATGAGGATAGTCCATATGATAGGCAAGGAGCACAAAGGACTGAAATTCCAAATTGAAGTTCCAAGCGCGAGACAAGGCAGAGAGACAGCAAATCCAACCGACCGGCAGCTGAGGATCCTTTCCGGAGCAGAGAGACTACACGGGAGGAGAACCCTACGAGGTTTACGACGACCACTCCCGGGCCCTTGAGACCGCCGTTTAATCGCGAGTTCACCCATCTTGAGGCATAAACTCAGTTCTGCGGAGAGAATGCTCTTTTTAACGGCCATGGAAATACTTTTAAGTACGTTCCTTCGGGGTTTTAGCATTTAAATATCGGCCGTTTTCAAATAAAAAGAAAGTAAACTAACCCGCGCATAACTGTGCACATTTAACTAAAAATCGCGTTTCACGGCATTTAGTCTGTGCATTAATATTTCCTCGTGAGTGAGATTATTTAACGATCAAGGATAAGATACCGACACCAAACGTTCCTTGGAAAGGAAAAAAAAGGGCAATCGTCTTCCTGAAGAGAGTAAATGGGACAGCAGACTCCTTAGCATTAAATCGTATTCTCGGGATAGAAAAGGGGCATCGATGCAACATTTTGCATTGACTTACTGCGCAAACATGCGTTCATCACTGAAGGGGTCTGAGGCATCACAATTATACGAGATACGAGAAAGAATCCGTGATTCACCTGTGGTAGACCTTCCAGTCCCTATTTATCCGACTGGACCTAGTCGGCGCAATCCCAAGTGCAATTGCGTCCCTCTCGCGACACATTCCCTTGTGTACTTTTTTCAAAGTTTAAGCTGTGATTGTAATCTTTGAGCTTCCAGTGCCTCCAACCTCGAACTTTTCCAATAATAATTTGCCACCTTCAGTTCATTTACTACGATGCTTCCCAAAACAGACATATTATTTGTATGATGTATGTATGGCCTAAAACATTTGTGACATCAGTACTAGTTTCTATTCCGAAAAAGGTAAAGGCTACATCATGTGAGGACAACAGAACAATAAGTTTGATTTCGCATGCAGAAAGTGTTTATCGGGATCATTAAAAATAGGATAGAGAGTAAGGCAAATTATTACTTAGGGGATGATCAGTTTGGGTTTAGGAAGGGGAGAGGTACGCGTGATGCCATTACAGTAATGAAATCACTAATCAAGAGGGATATAGAATACAATCAGGATGTATTTGCCTGTTTCGCAGATTTCGAAAAAGCGTTCGATAGAGGTAATTGGGAAAAACGAATGCGGGCATTGCAGAAAATAGGAATATATTGGAGGGACAGGAGACTGATCCGCAACCTGTACATGTCTCAGACTGCTCAGGTGCGAGTGGGGAACGGAGAGTCCGGATGGGCATTGTTAGGAAGAGGGGTAAGGCAGGGTTGCCCATTGTCACCGGTGCTGTTCAACGTATATGTAGAGGAAATGATTAAAGAGGCATGGGAAGAACTGGAGGTAGGAATGAAAGTCGGAGGGGAATTCGTAAATCGGTTAGCTTTGCTGATGACCCAGCATTAGTTGCTTAGTCAGCCAAGGGGTTGCAAGCATTGCTGAGTGAATTGGAGGTTCAGTGCGATACATATGGGATGAGAATCAATATTAATAAAACAAAGGTTATGCAATTTTCCAGAAAGAAAAAGACTAAGCTAAATATTAAAATAGAAGGGGAAAAAGTAGAGCAGGTAGAACAGTTTACGTATCTCGGAAGTGTTTAGGACCAACGCGGTCAAAGTTGTAGGGACATAAGGAGAAGAATTGCGCTACGCACAGACGCTTTCACAAGGAGGAGGGAGTTGATGACGGGGACGTTGTGTAAGGATGTTAAGAAAAAACTCATTAAAACTTTGGTATAAAGCGTAGCTATGTACGGCGCGGAAACGTGGTCACTGAAGTAGGATGATAGGCGAAAATTGGAGGCTTTTGAAAGGTGAGTGTGGAGAAAGATGAAGAAGGATAAGTGGACCGAAGGGAAAATAAGTGAGGAAGTATTAGATATGGTGGGGGAAGTGAGGGGATTGCTGGGAAATATCATAAGGAGGCAGGAAAAATGGATGAAAAGTATATTGATAAGTTTTTTCCATCATGGACAAGTTCCACAAAGTCTAGGCTGAAATTACGAAGTTTATTTTTATATTATAGTGTGCGTTTTCTAAAACACTGATTTTTTTTTAAAATTTCATGCTACGGATTTGAAAATGTTATTGAAATAGCGTGAGGGATTATTTTACATCCTTCTATAATATTTCAAAGCATAGGCAAGGTATGTACATATAGTGATTTTTTCAATGTATTCCCGATGAGTATTCGTTGAGTTCGGTGTTCATGATAGTTTAATGATATAAATGTATTTATACATTAGCCCTCTATACAAAGTAGTTCCTTGAGGAATATCAGGAAATTTCTCTTCTCGCCACAGTACTACAGCTTATTAGGCACCTAATTAGTCTGATCCGACCTCCGTCAATCAGCTCTCTTCATACGAATGATCACCATTTCGCGTGCTATCATGCTCTATTACTCCATAAAACATCCACTTGAATGGCACACAAGCGGCCATAGTGGGTAAAATACACGGACACAGGGTAATTTTAGGGAGGCACGGCAAAGCAGGAATGTACGCGACGCCCCCACGCAATGCCAGGAACCGGATTGGGAAGCGTTGTTTACGGGATGATCTGTCCACGGGGTTAACAGGAAGAGAAGGAGAAGATATGAGGGGCGATTGGGGGGGGACATTGGGGGGTAAGTTTGATTGCTCTGGATGAGACGATGGGCGATTGCTTCGGTAACGAGAAAGGCAAGGCACACTCGCGAGGTAAACGTCAAGACGGAGGAATTGAGCCTGTCTCGCATTAACCGTTTTGGTTCGTCATCACGTACGCCTTTGTTTTTGCTTTGACTTTGAGATGTGATCAATTCAAATAATAGGACTTTTGCTGCGGCGCAAAAACCAAACTTAGCTCCTGAAAGTGGCTGGAAAACATGTTGATACCAACCGGCGGTCTTTATGAACTGGCTGATCCCTCGACGGTGAAGAGAGTAGGAAGATCAACCTGCTGTTCCTCCCTCCTCGAAATGCAACACACAAAGAAGAACTCACTCTTTGAAGCGACAAATGTGATATTCATGAATATGTATTTCCCTAATGTCTGCTTTCGTTGCCAGGAACCCCTGAACTAAGGAACCGAATTTTACTTTCCCAAAACGTAACTTATGGGAAAATACTGAATTTGCGAACAGAATTGACTGAAGTTGTTCAACGAAAAAACACAAACATACGACTGCTGTCGACAAAAACGAACTTTGAGGTGTGATTGCATCAAATTATGCACATGGAAAGAGGTGAACCAGAAAACACTCTCAATGATTAAAGGGAGAGCGGCTTTGGAAGTTGATTTCGTGCGACATTGACTCCATCGTGGTAATTTTACAGTAATAAAAAATAATAACGATATTCCATTTTACCGATCGTGAATATTTCTTCCAAGTCGTGGTTCTGAACTTGATGAGATTATGAAATCTTTCTCAATGGCACCCTATATCCTTAACTGTGTCCTCATCAGTTGGAAGTGCCGGTGCCAACAAATAAATAGAAATGACAGGCAATTCGAAATCTAAAATTGTGTAGATGACAAAACTCGTCGTACACCATGAAGGGAGCAGTGAGGGATTTTTATGGCAAATTTGGGAAGGGATTGCTTTCGTCATGACCCGCTGGTCACGCTTTTGTCCTCACCCAGGAAGGTCTTCAGAGGTGGCGCGAGGCGAGCGGGAAGGGGTCAGTACTCACCGTTGCAGAGCATGACGATTCCCGTGGCGATGATGATGAACAGCGCCAGCAGTTTGGCGTACGTGAAGGCGTCCTGGACTCGCGTGGCCCACTTCACGTCCCAGCAGTTGACGAACGTCAGCACCACTACAGAAAGCAAGAGCATCAATGAGAACAACTTCAACCATAAAATGTAAATAACTCTCTTAAAATACGCATATACAGGTACATTGAATTCAGGCACAGTGTACCCTGGTATTCTTTTTTAGTGCTTTCGTAGAAAAATGAAATCAGGAAGTGGATTTTTTTCAGCACCCAATTCTGTTATTGGAGTATCATCGATTTTAACCCCATACTTGAATCCTGCCCGTGAAAGATGTTTCAAAGGCATATTTAAAAAATATTTATTTTACTGTAATTGCTATCAACAATTTGATTTTTGAAGTCCCCTCATTCCCCAAACGATCCGTGAGCTAATTCAGAAAGATCCATTTACCAACTGCAAAAAAATGCTCGGTAAAATGGTGGAGGATGAAAAAGGAAAGAGCATCATGAATGACTTTGAGCCTTTCCTTAGATTCACTAGGAGTCTTATACATTGAGGACCCTTCAATCTGCTTTCTAAATTACCTACCGTCTAGTCCAATACACTTGTGCACCCAATTTAGACCGTTCTACTTTAATAATCAAAAAGATTTCCACAATTTCTTCCCCGGATGTTTTTTTTTGATTTTTTAACTTCTTCTGATTAGGATTTTAAAAAAAAATGAGACGTGGTCTAAACCTTTCTTGACTCACAGTAACGACGCTGCAGCCTCCGTAAAATTTTATTACTTGCTCAGACTTGGCCTCCGGCGGGGACGTACAACGAATCGCATTGCCTTTGCGCATGCGGACGATCAGAGCATTCATGTATCATTCATTTATTTTGCTTTCCACCAAAGAGACCTGCCACCCTCCCGCGTTTTTGGACATGCCCGGACCTCTCATTTCGAGTCTACATACGTCTTCATTTGCAAAACACCCTGTAAACCGCCACAAGAGCGAGCGGTTTTTGGGAACCAGTCATACATGCAGAATTATTAGTTCATACATACATCTGAACATATATTAACTCAAATTCAAAAAACTGCGGGATAGGCCGCAACAGTAGCTTTAACGGTTACCCGCCATATACAGGGTTCGCCCGGAAAATAAGTGTACTGAGCTCGGGAAAAAAATTTATTGCACTTTTACATATCTTAAGCTAATATTCCTCAAAATAGGACCCTTTTGAGTCGATACACTTGTTCCAGCGGCGTTCCCATTCCTGGAACGCTCCCGCGAAGGCATCATCGGGAACCTCTCGAAGACACGTCGTCACGGCCTCTTTGACGGCGTCCAAAGTCCCGTATCGCGTTCCTTTCAAATTCCTCTTTATCTTCGGGAACAGAAAGAAGTCCGGTGGTGCCAAGTCCGGGCTGTAGGGCGGGTGCGGAAGCGTTGCCACGCCGTGCTTGGCCAAGAAGTCCGACACGACAAGCGCGGTGTGAGAAGGCGCATTGTCGTGATGAAGCCGCCAGATGTTTTTGATCGCTGGCCGGACGCGGGCGACTCGTTTTCGAAGCCTGTCGAGCACTTGGACGTAAAATGCAGCATTTACAGTTTGTCGTCAGGTACAAATTCGTAGTAGACGACTCCCCTTTTGTCAAAAAAGACTTATTTGTCAAGACATTTATTTTCCGGACGAACCCTGTATGCATTACAATGCAACGACGCAGGCTTTGCTCACTGCAATAAGGTTTTTACTGACAAAAAACCAAAAGCCAATTGAAATTCATAGACGACTTTGAGAAGTATACGGAGACGGAATAATGAGTGAGGGTTGAGTGAGGCAGTGGCAGTTTAAAAGGTGCATTCCCTTTTAAAATGGCCCCACCGATTTTTACAACAAGGACCGCAGGGGTCGACCTAGCCTTGCGACTGGTCAACTGACGGTGAAAATCAACGGAAATATCCGTAAAAATCGCTGATTTACAATTACTGATCTCTCGTTAGACGTGGCTGGCAACACAGTGCTTTGACAGTTACACAGAATTGTATGCTGGTGTGAACAAGTGTTTAAAAGTTAAGGCGGCAGGTTTTTTTTAGGGATGGAATTGAAAATCTTGTGTATCGTTGTCTCAACTTGAATACCCAGTATGCAGAAAAATATTTTCAAAATGTGACTTTCAAATTTTTATAATAAAACTTTGTCTTGTAAATAGGTTCATATTTTATTTTAAAACGTAATTTACTTTTTGAACAGCCCTCACTGAAAACTCGAGGGGTTTTTTGTTGCAGCTCACATTTTAACAGTTCGCAGTGAGCTAAGTAGCATAACTACAGTCTTTTGCTTATTAAAGTCGTATAATAATTACAGTCTGTTATCTTCGTTTGCACACTACAACAGCAGGATGCGTATTGAGTAAAGAAAAGTTTAGATATCTAGATGGTGGATCTATCGATAAAACGTTTATTCCTCGAGAACTCCTTGACTTGAATCGAAGGGACGTCTTTCTGGAAAGGGATCATCAAGCCAAACGTCTTTTGAAAAGATTACCACCTTGCGTCACTCAAAGCACCAAGATAAACGATTCGGTTTGGGATTCCATTGGGCGAAGGTACTCTGATTCATTGATCTTCGACAGGTAATATTCTTATATATTGTATCAATCAGAAACAGAATCACAGTGACTGGAATAAAAGCGACACATCAAGAGTAAACTACAGCAGCTGAGAAAACTTCCTTCGTTGAGAACCATCTATTATGATAAAAATATACCGTTCTATAAACGAAAGTGCACCATGATACATTGTGTGGGGCATGGTATTTTATGATTGGAAGATGTATGGTATTGGAAAAGCAAAGGGACGCTAGGAAATAGTGCTTGAGGAGAAGGCTTAGGATTAGCAGATGGATAGGGAAGAAACGAGGCCTGTAATCAACCCGTCTTCGGACTGAAGGATTAAAGAATGAATTTCTTAAGATGACAGTTGCGATAAGGGGCAGGAATTTCCAGTACGAGAGGTACGGTTACGTCTAACATTCAGATCATAAGTTTTTTGGTTATTTCCAAACCTCCGTGCACTTAATTACAATACGACATGGAATCTGCAACTCCCTATAATCTATAATACGTCAAACCAATCAATTGCGGCGTATTATCTCTCAAACTTATTCCTAACATATTTATGATCTTAGGAAATGAATATTGTTATCTGTATACTTGATTACATCATACAATAAAGCACTTTCGGTAAAAATACTCGGATTAAGGATACCAGTTACGGTTATCCTGAAACGTCATTTGGCGTCATACCCTTCTGCCCAATCACCGTTGCAATATCCCCGATGGCTTCCGCCCATTGGAACGAGACGCGCTCTAGTGTAGCAGTAGGAAATGAAACTGTGGCTCTTTTTGCTTCCGAGCGCTCACAACCATATGGGTGCTGATTTTTTATCATTTCTAAAAAATTAAAAACTGAATAAGTTATAATCTATTTTTTTAACCTGCAAAGACTGAAAGGAATATATTACTGAATAATTTCCTGCAACATGCTAGAAGTATTATGGACGTTCCATTTCCCCTCGCAAAAGTCATGATCAACACCGTAGAAAACATCACGTTAGGCAAAACTATGTTGCCACAGATGGTACGATATTATAACTAATGCTGTTAAAATATCACCAATTTCTGGGACGGGTGGCGACCCGACAAGCGCCCTCGCGGCGTCCTGGGGAGTGAGATGGACGGACAGATGGTTCGCAGGGGCGAACCATCCAGGAAAGCAATGGTAGATGGGATGAGCAGGGAGGGTGGACTGCGGTACCAGCGGATGGAAAAATCAATCTCAATCATTTATTCAACATAACTACACACTTAATACCATACGCATAAAACACTTATCTGCGGGGAAATGGAACCAAAATCCGAAAGACCTTTTCCGCCAGTTGACCAAACAGAGGAGAGGCTTACTTTGCGACTCCATGACTTGTGTTCATTTCAATAAAAAATAAAAAGTCAAAAAGCTTTGGAATAGGCCATAGTGCCACATCCTGGATCATAGACTTCCAAAGGATAATAGTCGCGCACAACGGTACTCTTTTGATTTTATTTCTTTTAGCACCCTGCAAGCAACCGCTAGGGTGTGTGGCAGGGAGTGAATACACACCAGACTAATTTTGACCCGAATATGACCCTACCGCGGTCGGAAAATGATATTCTGATCCCTTATCTTTCATGGAAAAAAATAGATCCTAAATCGATCTGTCCTACATCTTACTTCTCTAATTTTATTGAAATGATCTCTCCGACGACAGTACCATGAAGGTTATAACACATATTGACTTCTCTGCTAAAGAGACGTCCTTCCAATTTATGCAAGAGATTTAATCTGTAATTTAACCTTCGCTCCGTGAGTGATTCCCAGTTTCGTTGCTCTATTATTTTGGATACGCTACGAAGTTTATCATAACAACGTTTTACAAATCTAGCTCCTCAACGCTGCAAGCGATCCAATTCGGCAATTGATCCAACTTCTTGAGGATCCCATATACTGGCAGTATATTTTAAATGAGACCTAACTAGTGAAAGATACAATTTCTCTTTGAACTTATCATCACATTTACCTAGTACTCTTCTAATAAATCCTAATTATTTGTTAGCTTTCCCAAATACAGTATTCCCCGCTTGTGTTTCACCCAGAAGAGGTCGTGGGTGAGGGTAACGCCTAGGTATTTAATTCAGTCAACACATACCGTTTCGTTGTCCCCGGTGCAGTAGGCGTTCAGAGGGGAATTGCTCTTTTTTTCTTTGATAGTACGGTTAGTATTATAGTTGGGATAACTTAGAATGTCCATCGAAGAAGCGCCAAAAGCCCGCATCTACTCAAATCATAAGAGTATCTATGACTAAGTATAGTCAAGAGTAAGATTCGACTGTTTGCTGTAGACGCATTAGTGTTTAGAGACATTTGCAGCCAGTCCGCCACAAATGCGTTGGCTAATGACCTATTAGCTACGTATTCAGGAATGGTGCAAGGTGCATGACGATTAGATTTTCATCCCAAAATTTTTTTAAAGAATTTATGGAAGAGGAATTGTTCTTCTTAAAGAAGAACAATTCTTCTTCCAATTCACGGCATTAATAAGAGCAAACTAACAAATTTTTTAACGAATAATAGCAAACTAACAAAGAATTTATACTTGCATCATGTCTAGGCATCATTCTTACACAGGAACTCTTATGGGATAAATATAATTGTTGGGGTGGGATCCCCTCGAAAAACGAATATTACTTTTTACGTTGAATCTGTTAAGTAAATTTGATACCAATTTTTTTAAGTAAATTTGATACTAATTTTTCTGATTATATGCAAGGAATTGTAAAAATACCAAATAACTATGGAAGACATGATCATTCAGTCAAGATCAGAGAGATTTATTTTAAAACCAAATCCAAAGGAAACAGAAAAGATGGATTAAAAAAATTTTATTGGCGATGGAACGTTGAAGACTAATAGAGGGAAGAACATCAGCAAACGGGGTAGATTAAGGTAAAATAAGGGATGGGGTGAAGGGATGTAGTATGTATGCGGAATTGAAATAGCTCAGATTTTATTGCTCAGATTGTCTCGTTTGTCGAGGCTATGCAATGTAGCTGGAGACCGAGGGACGGGTTGAGGAGTAGGACTGATATATCAAGTGATGGAAATGTGTAAGATGTGTAAAACAGAGATCCGCCAGTTTGGGCACAAGGGAAAGATCGGATGAATCCATCGTCGGATCAGCCACTTATAACTCCTCTTGGAAGCCCCTCCTCAAGCTTTTGAATCATTGTCCACCAACCAATTCTTTCAAAGCCAAAATGTACGACAATAACATGCACTGCAACCGTGGTGGGACCCGCGTGCTATCACCCCCGTGCCGCGGCGTCCGAAGGGGAGTCAGGGCGTGCTTCGGAAGATGCCGACGAGGGAGGAGAGGAGGGGATGGAAGGGCAGGGCGGGGGCGTAGGGAACGAGGGGGGAATCACGTACGGTTGACGGCGCATGCAAGCCGAGCCTGTATGTCCCGGTGAACTATGACCCGACGCCGACCCTAACGTTTGACGCACGTAAATTAAACTGGCACGCAGACGAGAGGGAGGAGGGCACCCTATCGAAGAGGGGGAAAGGCAACGGAGATACGGGGTGCCTCCTCCCCTCCGATTCCCCGCTCCACATCCCTCGGGTATTTCCCAACAGTTCTCGGGCTCGGGTCACTTCAGTGTTGTTTTGATTGCGACGCACGCGATAACGCAGCCCACCCCCTCTCCCTCCCCTTGCCCCCTGGCCATCACAACCTCCTCCCCGTCCTGAATATTATCCTCTGTCTCCCTATTCTTTTGAATTCCAATGGCGACTTAGCGGCGATTAATACACCAAGAGGAGAAAATTCCAAGGGAGAGGGTGGTTTCATCTCCGGATCCTATTTCTTCGTCGAACTTAAAATAAAGTAATCGACCGCATTCGTCATCGGAATGATGACCTTCAAAATCCTCCGGCTGCCCCAAATTTGTCAATTGAAGACGCTGCTGAATTCAATCAACTTTGCGTAAGATTCAGTTCTCATGATAAATTCCCCACGGATCTTCCACCGGCATGCACTCTCCAACTTCGCCGATGTTACGATGACAGATTCGCTAATTACGTAAAATGAAAGCGGAGGTTGAGAACTAGAGGCGGTGGAAGACCCGAGAGGAATTCATTCAGCAGATACGCCGAGAAAGCAAGAGCCCTTTCATCATCCAGTTCTCATGCATCTCGGCTCAAAAGAAATAATTGAAATGGAAGGAGTTCAGAGAATTAAAAATCGGGGTGATAGGGAATTGTTGACATTTTTATCGAAATTAACTGGCGTAGGAATTTAAAATAATCGGCGGAGCAAATGAAGTTGTAGAAATAACAGGGACACCTCCGGGCTAAAATGTAACGAATTGAGCCTATTGCTGAACGTGAGGATCCAAAATCGCAGTCCTCAGCGATTCATCGTCGATTTTCAACGCTATACTCTGGAAAACCCAGAGTCATTAACGAATGGAGTGGAATTTAAAGACTGAAAAAAAAGAAAGGTTAAGGGACCAAGAGGCAGGACTGATCGTCATATACTAATTTCGCCTCGCGCTGTTCCTTAAGCGCACGAATTAAGGAGACAAATGCGTCGAGAGCAGAAATGAAATTAGCATCCCCAACAACTGTTTCATGCATTCAAAACGAATCTCCTCAAAAGTTCCTGTCTTGAATATTTGAAGAGCAACTTTTCTAGCCGAAATAAACAATTGCTCGGAGAAGTTTCCTTCTTCCTATTTCAGTAGATGAACGATAAAAATGTTATCCTTTTCACCCAATCACGAACTTGTACTTGTACCTAAATCTCTAAAGCCTTCAGCTTTAAAACGGTTTGCAGAAATATTTTGAAAAAAATAGCACACCTAGAAAAAATAGGCCTTAGTCCCCTTCGAAGAACTCCCTTTGGGACCTCACACATTTATCCCAGCGACTCTTCCACGTGTCAAAACAATCGGCAAAGTCCTTCTTCGGAACGGCCGTCGAAATGGACGAGCCGCATCGTCGCATCATTTTATATCTCGTCAGCGTCAAGAATTTCGTTCTGCAGTTGCAGGGGAGAATTAGACGAGGCAGCTGATCATCATTCCGGAAAAGAATTTTGCCGATTGTTTTAAAAAGTGAACGAGACGCTGGGATAATTGGGTGAGGTCCCAAGAGAAGTGCTTCGAAGGAGATTAAGGTCTCATTTTTTTAAACAAAACGTTTTAAAACATCGCAGATCTCAGGGTAAATTAGGTTTCCTTAGTGGTGTAATTGGTAGCACATCCGCCCGACAAGTGGAAGGTCCAATGTTCAAATTCCGGTTAAGGAAATATTATTAGAATGAATATTTGTGCGCCGTATGGCGGGACTTCGTATTTGAATATACATATATATATATATTATATATAATATATATATATATATATATATATATATATATATATATATATATATATATATATATATATATATATACATACACACACAACATAATTCCACCACCCACCTTTTTCCTAAATGTCCCTCCGTTACTTTCAAACGACAAGCCAACTAATCAAATTTCCTCAAATCAATCAATTCATCTTTAAATCCCCGCCCCGTCCCAAAAGCCACTCCCATGCCCTACAATAAACCAATTCCCTACTCCTCATGTACCTCCGGTAATGTAGTTTACCTCCTGAAGTACTAACTATGCCCTGCCTTTTATATTGGAAAGTGTACCACAACCCTAAATATTAGAATCACTAACCACGGGGCCTCATGAAAGAATTATTCCCTGATGTGGATGCTACCAATCTCCAAACACGCCTCCGAACACAACATTCCCTTTGAAAAATGCTATAGTGTCTCCATTTTAGCATACCTCCCACCCTCTGACCCTCCCCTCAAAATCAAAACAGTACAGCAGGCGTTTATCTGGTTCCCTGATTCCTGGAATAAACCAGGTATTAATATTAGACATTAACTACCCCAATCGTCACATATTATCATCCCCCCTCTGCCCCCATTACCTTCCATAGATTCCCTCACTTCTAAAAATATCCCTGTCAACTCTTCCCCTCGCAAATCTTTACCCACCCTCCCCTTCCATCCAGCGTCCTCGGCCCCTTCCGTTATAACCCTCTCCTCAGGACCTTCCTTCTCACTACAAATTCCAAAACGTTTGAGTTTCTTTTCTTTTTGGTGTTCTGTGTTTTTGTTTTTGTTCGCTAGTGCTAACTTGATATTCATTATAACGTATTCACATCCGTGAGACTTTCACACAAGATATATATATATAACTATATATATATACACACATATTCAAACACGAAATACCGCCATACGGAGAATAAATATTCATTCACATTGAAATAGCGATAAGGAAAATGGGAATTTCCCATTTTCCTTATCGCTATTTCAATGTGAATGAATATATATATATATATATATATATATATATATATATATATATATATATATATATATATATATGTGTAATATATATTATGTGTGTATATAAGTATATATATGCACACATACATACATATGTGTATGTGTATTTAGATTTGTCATATTTCCATGCTTCGATCAATGAATGTGTCGTAACTCATTTTCCTTGACAACTATTAACGCATAAATAATAACGTATGACTGCCAAACGATCGAACTGAATGATCCTTGATGTCGCAAGTTATTCAAAACATTCAGGTTTTCATAATAGGTTAAAGATAAATTTTAGCCTTCACGTCTCCCAGAGATCTCGTCTCAGATTATATAGTAATTGCGTGACGTTGTTTAAGGTTTGTTCGCCGTGGTTGGGCGCGACTTGCAATTTTTTCCCAGGTCAATTCTTTAATCCCTATTTGACAACATCGATCCAAGAGCTAGTAGGATAATAGATTAGAGGTTTACCTTTCTTGGGAGGATTAGAGGTATATACATTACACGTACATTAAATGGCACGTATTCATTTTTTTACTCTTAACATCTTCAATTTATTCATTTCACAAATGCTATCTTCATTAGAGCGGCAGGGCATATGCCTACTACATACCGTAACTCTCAAATGCAATGATATTAATAATATTTCGGATACTGCGTATTTTAATAACGGTCTAAATACGGAGATCACCACCGGTCTGCCCGTACACGCATGAATAGCGTTTCGAAGAGTGAAGATTGAGACGAATCCTTCTCGAGGGACTTTTCTAACGGACCTTTGCTTTGAAATATCGAATCGCATATTTTCTCTAAATTGCGCTCCCAGAAATTGGAAGAGCGAGGAAGAGGGAATGCGATATGTACATATCGATCCGGAGAGCGAAGTGAGGATCGGAGGGGGGAGGAGGATTGTGGGATTGGGATTCCATAAGACGAGAGGAAAGGAATTCCCGGGTCGAGAGGGGGGCGGAGGTAGAGTGGTGTGGGTCAGGTGGAGGGGCGGATTTGGAGGGGTAGGGCAGGGAAAGATGAAATGGGTTCTTAAGAGAGGGTTGGAGGCTACGCAGGATATTAAATGACGTATTGGTGGACGTCATGGACAAATAATTTGGGGGATGTGGGGGTGAGAAGACGATCAGTGAAGGACATCTGATGGAAAATTCGATTAAAAATTTGAAAACTTCCATAAAGTATGCGCTTGCTAATTCTGGGAGCGTATAATTTAAACTTTTATGACTTAAATATTTACAATAATGGCCACACTAGCAACAGAACTCCGTTACTGGTATTTGTTTTGTATAGGAATAATCAAAGGAATAAATATTGCGCTTAAAGAACGTTTTTATTGTTCCGAAATAAAAAAAACTTCTGATTGTCAAATAATAATTTTTATTAGTTTAAAGCATTAAATACGGCGATTTAAGCAGTTTTGAAACACTCAAAGATTAACTCACATCTTTCTGATGGAATAACCATCGAATTACCATTTCAACGCCATATATTTTCCAATTACACCCAGATAAACCTAAACTCGGCCATTTTATACTCTTTGCCATTATTAATTAGTTAATTTTATTAAATTATTGTATGACTCCCTCCTCATGAACTAAAATCTTGAACTGTTGGAAACTTGTGCGTTATGATGACCCCCCACAGCTGTACTGGGGGGAGCAATGGTAATCGCTTGTCTGGGCCACTTAATGCAGATAGATCGGAGGTAGCAGCCAGATGAAAGGCAGTCCGCGCAGCTTTTGTTCCACAGTGAGTCGTCCGCAGAGGCGATTGACCGCCTCCATTTCGCTGATAACGTCACATAAAAATGCTATTGAGGAAGACAATGAGAAGTCACCTCAATTGTTTATTCCGCAAATTTATGAAGGATGCAATAATGGATATGAGTCCAGAAAACTACAGGACGGCCGCCCTTCATTCACCCCTTCTCAACCTCCAATGCTTCCAATCATTCTCCAATGGTCACTCCGCGCAAAAGGGTGCCTGCATCCCGAAAACTGCGGTTCCTCCTCCCTCACTTCCTCCCTCCAACATGCCTTCGTCATCTTTTCCATCCCACCCTTTTTAACACCCTTGGCATCCCTAAAAGAGATGTGCATCGACTTGTAACCGAAAAATAGACATTAGAAAGGTGTGTGCGAAGTTGGTGCCGCGAATGCTTTCGGACGAACAAAAGAAACTCGCACGCGGATCTGCCAAGAGCTTCTCGACCATGTGAGTGAGAATCCAAATTCGTTAGACAATGTCGTTACTTCTTCCTCTTCCCCCGCTTCAAATCCGTGCTGAAGGGACGTCACCAAGGCTCGTTGAAAGATTTACAAGAGGCTGTGACGAGGGAGCTTAGCAGCATTCCGGGCGCTTCCTTTCAGAAGGCGTACGAGGCGTGGAAACCCGCTGGCAGCGTTGTGTGGACGCACAAGAGTGCCTGCCACTTCGAAGACTTTTGAGTGAATGTATCAATTCTGACAATACATTTTTTTATCGACTCAGTCCTACTACTATTGGGATAGATCTTGTATTCTCGATACGCTAAATACATTGAAAGGTAATTATGCACTGGCGAGGTTTTACTCTCGCTATGTAGAGCAAAATCACTTCCAGGCAAATGGTTAGGCGTGGCTTCTGCCAACAATAGACGGACGATAGACAATCTAATGGTCTTCTCGAAGGCAGACGGCGACGAGAAAATTCAAGGGGCCGAACCTCTCGCGGCCTTGGCAGTCGGTGAAGAATCGAGCCCTCTCAATCACGGCCCCACCTCCACTCCCAGCCCCGACCCGTGGATGCTCTATCTCCAGTACACTCAAATCCCGCCAAAGAATCTGACCCGATCGATGTGATTCATGCATTAATTAATGATCAACAAATTAAGACCAGGCGCTCTACACTCATTGTTTTATCAACAAATTCGAATGAAATAAATCGACAGTTCACAGTTTTGATTATTTTCAATATTATGAATTGTGGGAAAAGTCGTTGAGGCAAGAGTATGAGATTAGCTCGGAGGATTTGACGATGTGAGTGGGAATAAAGAATGAAACGGTGAAAGCAATGAAAAATAAATAAATTCTTCGCAATGGTAAATGGAAAACGAAGGTTTTTGTGGCAATTTATAGAAGGTAGAAAAACTGGATGCAGGACATATCGAGTGGTCACAGAAGACAGTGACAGAGGAGAAAATGTTGGGAAAGCAAGGTGTGGGGAGGAAAAGAATTGACTTTCTGGAAGAAAGAAATTGAGCTAGGAGTTGATGAATGATTTATTGTAATGCAGGGTGTTTAGTGAGTATTTTGTGTTAAGTGACAGTGCTAAATCCCTGGATCATCATAATATAATATTTAGGTACAGAGGTAACTTGAGCGTAGAAATACACCTATGATATTCTTAATACTCGTAGAACGCCTAGGTTACGACTTTTTTGCGCAATAAAACCTTAAAGTATTTATTGTTTTATAGAAATATTTTTTGAAAGATTAAGAATTATATCTGGGCGTCCTGAAGAAGTGAAAACCATTACTTTAATTTCACTAATGAGAACCCTGGGGCAAAAACAATATTATCGTCTGTTAATACGAGTCTAGCTAGCATAAAAGAGATTCTTTTTTGAATAAAAAAGATAGCAATGATTTAATCAGGAATATAATAAACAGTAATAGGCCAACCTAAAAAGCGAAAATAGAATCGAATGCTGTCTGATAACAACTTAATAGCAATATAAAATAAAATATATGATCAATAGTCATCAAAAAGAAATGTATTTTACTGAAAACGACAAGCTTACTTATTGGGACGTATAACTTCGAAGTTACTGTGTGTAATCAAACATCAGAGTATTCCTGTGACTGCAACATTTTCATCTTTCCGGACCAACTAGTATTTCAGAAAATCACAGGAACTCTACTCATACCGAGGCTGGCCTACTGCATCATCCACTTTTGAACCCAAATCTTTAGGGCATAAACATGAGTCTTGAATCAAACAAGACTTCTTTAAGTACAAAAGCATGAAAATAATAAGCAAATGAACATCATTTCCTCGTGGTAAAATAATTGATTGAAAAACTCCAATAATTTACGGCTTACATGCTCCCGATATTTCAGTATCATCGAAGTGCCCAACTAGTGCATTAATTATGATGTTTTCTTAACAGCAATTAGATGCGTCGGCATAATAATGAGTAATTTTCTCATTGGTACAAGGATAATGATAGCGTAAAATAAATTCCCTCGCTAGTAATACTGGACAATAATAGGGGTGCATCGCGCGGTCTTTCACGACTCCTGCCCGTTAACCTGAGACGGTAAAGGTTCATGAGCGGAAAGCAGAAGCACGCGATAGGAAGAGAACAGTTCATTAATACAGAAAATGTGACCAAATATTTTCTATGATCATAATATTTCGAGGCTAGTGAGTTCATTTGATAAATTGTACATGATTTTTACCGCTAAACAATTCAGATCAAGGCGGTTCTCGTCTTTGAGGATAGCGTCTAGAAGAAGTTAAGGTATGTCCCTTTGTAGCACCAGATTCATTTCATGCCACTGTTTATTGATTCAATGAAAAGATGTGTTTTTGGAGATGGTCCAAGAGTTCCCTACTTGAGGAATTCGGCGGAAATGCATTCGCTTACCCACTTCGGCCAACGATGCTCTTGGATTCGTAACCTGTGGTTTAGCATGCCCTGACAAATGCATTTTATTCTTAATCTTAACTGCAGCAGAGATATTTAAATTTTCACTACTAGATGATAAGAATACGAACAGGTCTACAATTGAATTTGTTCTGCTGTAGAAAAAGTAGAATTTTTTATAATTTTATTGGAGAGACCCACCTATTTCTGATGCTCCAGTGTTATTAATCCGAAAGCAACGAAATTCCAGCATAGCCTTGCCTTCATATTTTCACGTACATACTTTGCTCTTCAGAAACCATATCCACCAGTGCCCTGCGCACGTTTCTGCCCTAATATTGTGGCAAGCAAGAATTCCCATTATAAAATCCTGGATCCTGAAATTTTAGTACTAGGAGAACACGGAAAAACTTTTCGATTTTACTCAGTGAAAGCGAAAGCATTCGGTGGATGGCGTCACCACATTCCCCGCTAACCACAATGCTGCCGGAACGCCCCGCGGATCGCACTTCCCCACCGAGAGACGGATTGGCGCGGTGGGGATCCTCGAAGCACGTATCATCTCCCGAAGCGCTATAGACTCATTTGAACTGTTTCAAAGCATCCGCGAGTAATGATTGCTGACGAGGAGAGAGGGCTGTGGCTTTCTCTCAACCGCCAAGAAGCTGGGCAAAAGGGTCCTTCTTAATCCTGGACCTTTTGCCCCTCTCCCCTTTGACCCCGTGGCCTACATCCACGCAAGGGGTCGCGAAACGCGCTTTATCGACGTTTCCACATGGAGGGATGGAGGCGAAGTTGGGAGGGGACGAATGGAGAGTGGGGGAGAGAGGGGAGGAGCATCAGTGTTTCGACCGCCGGATGGGTGTCGCCCTCCCCGTTCCAAGCATCCCCTCCCATACGCAGACCTTCCCCACCCCCTACACGTGGGGACTCCGCTCTGCGTTCCGCACTCCTGGTCCACTCTCGTCCCGTCCCTTTCCCCGAAAGTGCGCCGACTGCACACCCATCCTGTGCGCCGCAAATATCGACAGCGGAACTCGTCCCTGAGAGTCAAAGATGTGTATGCATCATTGTGTGTATAAAACTGATCTTTCATCAAAAGTGGGAAATAAGAACCATCTATGACATCAAAAAACAATAATCATAATTCCAAAAGTTAGTTTCATGGACAAAGCTGGCGAACGAGACATAGGTAACGTATCCTATTGAATCCTAATTCGTGTCTGTAATTTCCGTGCCGGTCCAAGCTTGAGAAATATTTAACGCGAACCAGTGTCACCAATCTACATCTTTGTACATATCTACATTAACCTAGATCATATTGATCACTGAAAACAGAAACTTACTGGTGACTCACCATAAACTTCTTTAGAGATAAATCATATTTCCAATTCTAAGCACAGAAATTAAATACTGGAGTGACAGTTTTCACTAAACTGAATTTAAAAGAACTGTTAGGTCCTAAGCTGAAATAATATCATGCTTTTCGAACGAATCGCGTAGTTCAACCGACTGGACAGCACGTGGGCGAGCAATTAGGTATCTGGCCAACGTTAGTGCGGTTATAGCAAGAGAGAACACGTTCTACGAATCCCATATTTCGACGCATTTGGGAATTGGATGAGTCTGTATTTTAATCGCCAGTCATGTAAAAGAAAGAAAGAGTGCTTGAATCCTTAACTTCACCAATTTGCCCTTGTTTGTATCCAGATGAATACCTGGATCCGGGTATCTCTTAGTTGGATTAGAAGCACACTCATTCCTGTTTTGATTACTATTAGTCTATTTCAAATACGAGAGTGGTCTGAAAAGTTTCCGACTCAGAAAATTTCAGAAAAAACGTCTTGTATCTTTGTTAGGCCGGAAACTTTTCAGACCACCCTTTTATTTTAGCAGGGTGAGCCGTTTTCTTTTTAACTTCTTACTTAATCAATACCTAATAAAATAGATCTCAAATACTTGTAACGTATTCTAAATGCTACCAATATTTTTATCATTTTAGACATATATGGTGCATAATTAAACGAGAAATAATGACTACAATACATATATAATGCATAATAAAATGAGAAACAAAAACTCTCCTATTTCTTTTGGTGGACTTTGTACATTATTTCTGATGTAATTAGAATTAATATTTTTACACCCCTCATCAAAGTAATTCTTTCATACTAATTAAGTAAGTCATTCATACTAAGTAATTAATAACTAGAATAACTAAAACATAGTTTTAAGGAGGAATGTCGTTTTTGTAAACGGTACTCAATGGTGATTGGATCGCGTTAAAGCATCGGAAAACCGCTAAAAGTAATTTATTCAATGACGCCTTACATTTGAAACAAGACATTCACTGTTTTAGAAAAAAAATATACGGAAGCGTCTAGTTATTAGCATTGGCGAAAATATTAAAATACATCAGGTGGCAAGTGATTTCCTATAGTACTCGATGAAAATAAAATAGGTGATAGATGATTCCAAAGACCAGTGGTCCGCACCCGCGGGCGATTTATGACCCTTCTAATGACTGTCGGGTTTGCGCAAAAGGAAGCTGGACCCTCTTGTTACCTACTTCACGACTTCAGACGGCTACTCAACACTCATAATTATCCCGATGAGAGAAAAAATAGAAATATGTAACGGAGAGAGATGGCGAGCAGCAGTTGCTACACCCTGATTCTGCGATGGAAGGTCACTCACAGAGAAAGTCAAATTCCAGTCAGCCTTTTTCGCCTTTCGATCTTTCATCACCTTTCTCTCGAGAATGATACAGATAAACAGAAAAAAAATGTTTTTACAGTTGTATTGATTAGGATGGACTGACTTGAGGAAAAAGATTTCTCCTCCGAATTTCCAGAGGTCGTTTGAAGGTCATAGACACTCGGAAGATACATCGGTAGCCTTGAGAAGAAGAGGCGGAAAGAAAAGTTACTACTTAATAACAGATGGGAAATAGTTTCATTGATCGATCACTCTGAGTATCGATTCATAGAAAGATCTAATGATTTTCCTAGGACTACTCGCGAGCACTATGCAACAATACCCACTGATCCAACGGAGCTTTATCGTCAAAAGCACTGGCACTGAGTATATTTAGTGTTCTTGAGACTATTTATTTATAATTCATTAATGATGTTATGATCCATCCTATCATGACTTAAGCTCGCGCGTAGGTGGTAACCTTATATTATTTGCAGATAAAACGGTGGTATTTACGATAATAAGGACCCCAGGAAATTGCTCCTTTCTAGAGATTTAGACAAAATATTGTCGCGATATGAAGAGGAGCGTGATGGACCCTTCACAAGAATTCGGCTGGGAGCCGCTTGAAACGAGAAGAGAACGAGTGAGACTTAGACTTGTAGCAAGTTTCAGAACCAGAGTTTAACTATAACACCAAGAGAATTATTATGGCTCAAAAGTTTATGGACATATTAGAACACAAAGTGAAGATGAGGAAGATAGACTCTAATACTTAAGTAACCCTTATAGTTACAAAGTGAAACAAACCAAAATCACGAGGGTAGATTCCTTTAAATACTTGGGTGTAACAATTACTCACGATCTGTCCTGGGGAAAACACATACGAGAAATATGCGGTCGTGCTAATAAAAAATTGGGATTTGTGAAAAGAGTGCTTGGTAAATGGGACGAAAAGGTGAAAGAACGATGTTTCCTTGCCTTGGTCAGGCCCCACCTAGAGTATGCTGCCAGTATATGGGATCCTCATAATATTAATTTGGTTTCGGAATTAGATCGAGTTCAGCGGAGGGGGGCTAGATTTGTCAAACATTGTTATGACCAACTCAGCAGCGTATCCACTTTGCTACACAATTTAGGTTGGGATTCTTTTACACAGCGGCGTTTCCAACATAGATTAAACTTATTAAAACATTTAAAGATGGGCCATTTTCCGATGACATCAAGGATATAATACGAACCCCAACGTATTACGGTCGAAGGGATCACGAATATAAGACTAGAGAGAAAGACTGCAAGACTGACAGGTTTAAAATGTCATTTTTTCCAATAACGATAAGGGACCAGAATGCTTGTAGCCGAAATTCCCCAGGAATTAGTTCATTACAATAAGTATTAACGTACAGGTTAGGGACTGCGCGAGGATATGTATACCTGTGTGTGTGTATGCATGTTTTTATATGTATGTGTATATATATAATTTTATGAAAAAATATATATTTTTTTCTTACAGGTTCCCCCCACCTTTCCTCACCTAACCCCCAACCCTCTCATCCATTACCTTTTCCTCACGGTGCTACACCCCCTGCCACACACCTTTTTGGTGGCTCGCAGGGTATTTATGTAGACGAAGATGTAGAATACAGAAAGATATAACACCTGACGATGATGATCAGCATCGAATCCATGGTCGTATTGCATTAAAAGTGTGTGGAAGTGTAAAGTTTTCCTTATTTTTTCCCCTCATCATGAAGGAATTATACAAAGTTAAGCCTGAAACTGTTAGCTTTAAAAAGACATAAATATTTATTCTTTCCTTAGACGATCAGAAACCACACAAGCAACAAAATCGAAGTCAACGTTGTACCAAGCGTAAGCCACATTAAACGTTGCGTAGACTTCTAGGTGCATGTGCTTGTGTTTATTAATTGTTTGTATATGTATTTACATGTGTGTAAGTTAAAATGAGTTTTGCATGAATACACAGGTTTGTGCGTATGTGAATAAGATTTTTTTTTGTAATACCAGCAGTTTAACTCTATTTTTACGAGTGTTATCATATCACCGTACGCCACACGACGCGACGGACGTTGCGGCGGCTTGCGTGGAATTGTGTGGATGCAGAAGAGGGGAGACAATCGATTTTAAAGGAAGATGAACCACCTCCACACACCACCGGAGCTCCAGTCATTACAAACCATAAATAAATTATAACACCACTGCTGCTACTGGGGCAGAAGGTTGTCAAATGATGTTATGAACCCTATGCAAAATATTAAAAATTCAATGGCCTGCCATCATCATGTTTGCGACAGAAAAATTGCACATAACACTTTTTGTGGATTCTGCAAAACACAACATGAAATCGCGTTTATCTCGCAAAAATAAATGTAAAAAGTACCTTCAAATAATTTCAGACGAAGCCACGCGTGACTTTTTTCAGTCCCCCAATCAGAAGGAACTCCTTCTGGAAACAATTTTTGACGAGCAGGTTTGAAACAGGTATAAGTGAGCTGAACATGTCTCAAAATGCAACGAGTTTTCGGTGATGCATTCATGGAGCAAAGCCATTATTGGAAAAATAATCATTGAGAATTATGCAGGAAGTCTGGTAGTGGGTAATAAATCAGTTATTAAGGTACCCCATGTAAATTGCAAATTAAGCTCACAATATAATGTAAAATAAAACTTTTACACAATATAATATGAGGATTAAAAAAGCACGATCACTCTTTATTGAACAGCCCACGTACTTTGCTGTAACTCTCATTCAATTCGACTTCTTCTTGGCTCGATTAATAACTGATTTATTACCCACTACCAGACTTCCGGCAAAATTCTCAATGATTATTTTTCCAATAATGCCTCGCGTTCTAAAATCTCCTCCCACATACTCCTCTGGTGGGCGGATGATTAAATTAGTTCTTAAGCCATATTAAATTGGAGTCAAAGTTGCGTAATAACGTCATGAGAGGCGTATAGGCTCAATTACAATTTCCAACGATCGGATATCGCTATGATCACAAACAGAACATCGCAACGGCAATTTTACTTCTGTCTCGCAGCTTCTCTTTCGACACCATCGGTGAGGAATCCTAGAACTGGTTTGCACCATGCCTCCCAGCTATCCTCCTTCCCCAACTCTCTCGTAATAGTTCTGATACCTTCCGCAACTCGTTTGTCCCATGACTTTGTTCATAGTTCTTCTCCTCCATGCCTCTTTCCTTTGCGATCTTTCGCAGACCACTGTGTCCCACAATCGCAGAAAAGTAAGAATCAAAAACTAACGTTTTCGTCGACGGCGGCCTTTTCTCAACTCTCTCCCCCGGCAAAAAGTTGGCCACGCCTCCCGATCATTACGCCGCCCGGACATAAAGCAAAAAAACGCCAAACCCTTCCCCCCCTCTCATCCCCCCGGGCGAGTGATTTTCGTATTACGGAGCGAAAGTGGGATCTTGGAGGTGGTCCGAGGAGGTGTGTGCGGGGGAGCGAAAAAAAAGAGGGAGAAGGAGGGGATGGTATGGGAAGCCGTTAACGAGGCGATGCCCCTCAGAAACACGGTTTCTTTTGCGCTGCGGATTGTTTGTTTCGTGTGCCCCCGCCCCCATACCCCGCAGACTCGCATTTGCAGAAACGATTTTTTTGCTATTCTCAAAATCTCCTCTCTCCTACAATGTTCATTCACTTTCGGCGAAGTGACAGGAGGACATTCGAGAGAGCCTGGTTGGTCGGCCGGGCGACACGGCCTTCCCAAGGGTCGAGGCTTACAGTCACACCCTGGATACGGGTGCTGTGTTATCCCTGTAGGTTCGTCTCTGGGAAACCCGAGATGAGACAAGGGAGGGTTAGCAGGCTCCCTTGAGGCACACGGGCTACCCAAGATTTGAGGGAAAAAAATCAAAGTCCACACTATTTCCCAATGGAAGAAAATACCGTCCTTTTATAGGTCATGAAGGCGGTAAATGGTGCAAGTTTGGCCTTTACGTTGGATTGTCAACATAAACGATCCGAAACACCAATGCCTTAGGTGGAGGAAAACCCGCATGGGTGGCAATCGATCCTGCGACCCCAGGTTTAGCAGGAAAGATGACATTATCCCGCAGCAATTCATTACCGAAGTGACCGACAGTAGCTGCGTGCTCGGCGGCGATCCCCTCAACGGTATCTGCTTTTATTTTAGATTCATGTCGCCCCCGACGCAACTACCACTCAAGGAGTTTCACGAAAGAGTCCCTTAAGCTGAGCTGACCATGTCGGCGATCATAAGAGGTATCATGAAGTTGGCTCCAGCTGGATGTGGCCAAAGGATAATCTAAAAATACTATCAGTGAGATGGCGGGTTTTCGAAAGGCGCTTTTCTGCCGCCAGTTAGCTCACCGTTTCATGACTCTTGGTGATGACTTAAGTATTCGCCATAATTCATCATTTTTCTTCGGTTATACGATACATAGGCTTGAGCAATCCAGAAAGGAGAAAGAAAGGACGAGAAATCTTTCAAGAAAGAGAAATTGAGCATACAGGAATATTGTGTCCATAGTACTATAGCTCACGGTCGGGGGTCAATTTTTGAACTAATGATATTCAGAGAGCAACTAATTAAATTGAAATAAATGCCAAAGTACTGTGTACACAAAAAGAAAAACATCATCAAATTGAGTTTTCCTGAAGACATAGATGTTTTTGCAGATAGAGAAGGCTATATAAAGAAGATGAAGAAGAAGTATTAGCTGACGATGAGCAAAAATAAGACAAACCTTAAGGGTCATGGCACAGGAACAGAAGTCAGCAACGATGGAAGAAACAATAAGAAAGCTATAAGTGTAAAAGAAGCCTTAAAGTAAGGAAGCACTTCAAATGACTGGAGAATACTTCTCTATTACAGTGCGAAAAGAACTATAAAAGTTGCAGAAAGAGAAGTTTTGCAATTATAGAAATGCAGCGCTAGGTTAGAGGAGGCTGATGGCGATGAAATTAAAAGATGAGTTGACGGATGAAGGAAAAGATTCTCATGAGAGAAGGATTCGAGAGAGGTCAAAGGAACATTGAAAGAAAAGTATGAAGTCATCGGAAAAATTATGAGAAAGGATAATGGTAGGTTTTAATAGAAATAAATATGTATAAATTAGGAGGTTATCTGATATAGGCATTGAATGGAGTGCGGCGTCAAGCCAATCCCCTGATCGGTGATGATGGTGTCCATAGTCTTCGAGTGTGCACAAAAATGTTTCCCACACGGCAGCTCGACCACTACTTTTCCGGTGCAATTCATGTTTCTTCACTTTTACTCTTTCTTTATTTTTTCCCATTGGCCCTTTACGTACTTGAGTTACTAATTCTTATTCGTCAGGAGGAGAATTTCAAAACCCCACATATGTAGAAAACCAGAAAATTATAATATATTACATGGTACTTTCTCCATTAATGGCTCAGTGTGGTGGCCATTATCATTTTCCTTTCTCGTTTCGTAACAACCTTCCGTTTTGAAGGTTGTGGCTAAATTTCAGTTAAAGATACATAAAAGACTATAATTATTGATGCTATCACCATGATATGCAATTTTAGCCCTAAATACGACCTACATTTTGAGCGGAACCAAATGTGGATCAAAACTTCTGTTCGATCAACCAAATGTTTCCAGTCTTGATCATTAACTTGATTTTTTCGAAGCTGAACAGTTTTAGAAAGGATCTCAAAGCCTTTCTTAGAATTCAGTAGCACCATAAATATTAAAAATTAAAAATTAATTATTTTTTACGGAACTGTGTTGAAATAACGTCACTAAAAAGTACAATAAATGTGGAATGGAATTTTTTGCACTCTCGTAACAGAAGGAAACATTTTTCATATAGGAGAAACAGACCGACGGGCGGCGGTGTCTCTGGTTGGCTGCGAGGGAGGGGTCTCAGGAAAGGTTGAAGGATGGTAGGAGTTGGCTCCCAGCCTTTGCGGAGTACGGCTCGTTCCTTTGTGAAACCTCTATAGCTTGAAATTGTTACGTTCCATCTTGAACCGGTTATTAGAACAGCGCTACGCCATCGACTGTTGCGTGAAACTGGGAAAAACGGAGAAAGAGACTCATGACATGCTCAATGCAGCTGATAACGCCATTGGTGGATTTAGTGTTTTTCAGTGGTAAAAGTTGTTTCCGGAGGGTGGAGAAGATGTTGAAGGTGCCGAAGGTTTAGGACGCCCTTTGACCTCAAAAATTGACGAAAATCTACCAAGAGTAAAGCCTAAGTTGAACAAAGATCACAGTTAAATTTTTTGCATGATTTTTGATGAACTCGGCATCTCTTAAAGTGATATGCATCAACTTGTGACCGAAAAATAGACATGAGAAAGGTGTGTGCGAAGTTGGTGCCGCGACTGCTTTCGGACGAACAAAAGGAAACTCGCACGCGGATCTGCCAAGAGCTTCTCGACCATGTGAGTGAGAATCCAAATTCGTTAGACAATGTCGTTACTTCTTCCTCTTCTCCCGGTTCAAATCCGTGCTGAAAAGGCGTCACCGCGGCTCGGTGGAAGCGTTACAAGAGGCCGTGACGAGGGAGCTTAGCAGCATTCCGAGCGCTGCCTTTCAGAAGGCGTAAGAGGCGTGGAAAACCCGCTGGCAGCGATGTGCGGACACACAAGGATGCTACTGCAAAGACTTTTGAGTGAATGTACGAGGCGTGTTCATAAAGTAAGGCCCGTTTGGTCACAGGAAAAAATATACTCATATGAAACATTTTATTGGCACTTTTAGTTAGCTACAAACCTACTTCACTTATCTACATAATCGCCGTTCACTTCTAAGCATTTTTCGTACCGCTGCACCAGCTTCTTTAACCCCTCTGCACAGAAACTCGCCGCCTGAGGGTTGAACCAATCGACAACGCCATTCTTGAGTTCCTCTTTGGTTTCGAAACGTTGTCCACAGAACCACTGTTTCAAGTGCAAGAAGAGGAAGTAGTCGCTGGGTGTAAGGTCAGGACTGTACGGTGGGTGGTTTAAAGAGTTCCCAACGACCCAAAAACTTTCGTCCACTGGACATTCTTTGCTCTTTGTGGTGGTCGGTGAGCATTTTCGGTACCCACCTTGCACGCAATGTGTGGTATCCGAGGTTTTCCGTAACAATATTGTAGACAGTACTGCGACCAAGTTGAAGCAATTGTTCAGCCAGACCATTAATTGTCAATCGACGATCACATCGCAGTTTTTGTTCCACTTGCGAAACAATTTCATCGGTCAGAATACTGGGCCTACCACTTCGCTCTTCGTCATGGACATTTGTTCGTCCATTTTTAAAATCACAGCACCATTGTCTAACCTTTCCTTCACTCATAACTGTAGGTTTATAAACTAGGCATAATTCCCGATGAATTTCAGCAGCCGACAATCCTTTTGCATACAAGAATCGTATGACAGAACGCACTTCACAGCTGGCGGGATCAACGATTGTCGCGGACATTGTTGTTTGCATGCACGGACAAGCAAACGACTTTTGAAACAAAACAAATGCTGATATAGCTTCTCAATGAATCAGTAGATGGCGCTGCAGGAGCAAAACTGTGTTCTGAAGCGCCAATATTTAAATATAAGCAAATGGTACTTACTTTAAGAATATGCCTCGTATCAACTCTGGCAATACATTTTTTTAATAGACTCAGTTCTACTACTTTTGGGACAGACCATGAACATAAAAAACCTATTATCCATCTCCAACATCAAATAATGTGCAATATTTCTAGATTGTTTAGACACTGGAATAGAGTTTGAAACTTCCAAAAGACTGTGTTTAGCTGCCGTCTTCTAATGAAACGCTCATATTAAAGAAAGAAATTCAGATATTTCACTTAAAGTCCGAACACTACTAGGTTCCATTCCGAAGGAATGAAACAAGCTAAACAATAAGATGCAGTAATTTCAATGTATAAAAATAATTGAATAAGGTAAAACCTCGGTATGTAATAAAGCACTGGGTCGGATATCGAAGGATCAGAGTTCGAATATCGGTCAAGACGATTAATTTTTACACTGTAACATTGCTGCATTTTAATGTATATTAGCGGATGACTCCGTCACAAGTTACTGTTGCGGAATCTACCGCTGTTCTTTGAAAAACAAGACAATAAGGATGTTGTAATAAAGCCTGTGGAAAATTACAAACTCATTTAATATGGACAACAAACAATTCCACGAAGTGAAGCCTGTAAGTGTAAAGGATGTGCTATAATGCCTTTCTATTTAATCAAATATTACTTACCCGAAGAATTAAATGAATAACTTAGGTGTGTACTACATAGAAATACTTTTATTACAATATATAACGCGTTTCGAAGTTAGTATTCATCTTTAGGTACGCGCCGTAGCTGAAGATGAGCATTAACGCCGTAATGATTCTCATCAACTATGAAGTACTATGTTAGTGGGGATTATCATAAGCGATTCGCCCAGTTAAATTATCTTTTGTAACACCATTTTCAGTGTAACGTGATAAATACCATGACATGTTTCTGATAGTCATGAAATACGACGAAAAATAAAAGTAAAACAGTCGACTAACCGCAATCGACGTGGATATAGGAGTGGAAGATCATAGGGGGTGGAAGGAGATAATGTTGCGTGAATTATTCAGTCAGGAGAGAAGCAGATAAGGGGTAGGGGAGTTCGTTCACTGAAGGGCTGAACCTTGGATTGGAAGGAGAGGAGAGGAAAGGAGAATTCCATGAGGTGGCAAAGATGAGTTCAGAAATATTATTCCAAGACAAGTGTTGAAACTCCTTACATTTCACTTCCTGTGCAGACGCAATCATTTTATACTCTACAATAATAGAGAGTTTGAAATGATGATGAGTTTCTTCACTGTATTTGGAAATATTAAAACGTGTCAGGAAGTATTTGGCACCCAACTCAGTTAAACCTCTCTGATGAACTATTTGTGGCTGGGATAGAAATTCAAACAATTTCTGCTTTGGCTATGAATGAGGATATATTGTTATTTTTCTTCCCGATAAAAATATACCAAAATCAGGATCAAGTTATGGCTGCTTATAACATCATAAACTTCATTTTGAACTTTTCCATAATTGACGGGACTCATCTGGATTTCCATTATGCATACCTAGGTATCATTTTCTCTGTACCTATAATATGTCATAATTAAATAACGTAATCAATAAATAATTGATGGTATAGTTGAGCCAAACTATCTCGTATTACTGCTCATGATAACAGATCATTTTTCCTTAAAACCTTGCTGATTAGCAATAACAGTACCGCAATAAATTAGTGATCACCAAGTTCAATCATTAAGTCTCCTTTTTGGTATGTTTCATTGAACTTAGTATTTACTTGAATAGCAACAGAACCCCACAATATAAAGATGATCGAAAACTAGGAACAGAGTCAGAATATATCTCCAATTCAACAAATACAATCGAGGTTGTGAAGCATGATATGTACTCGTACGTACGCAGTAGCTTATCAGGTGCTGCGGGAGCAGACGACGTATTGAATCTCATATGAAGCTCGATTAAAAAATGTAAGGGGTTGAAATGAAAAATGAATTGTAGGGTATCCAGGAAAAATTTTCAAGTGAATATCAACTCCATGATAATTTGCAATGAGCAATACAGCTTCATCATTTAAGGAGGTTTTCATTTGAAAATTATCGATTGATACAATAATCGATGAAATGGTATCATGACAGACCACGTTATCAGACGGAAAATGAAAATAAGGTGCAATCGGTGGGCTCATGCGTAAATAAATTTTTGATTAATATATTCGAAACAATTATGGAATTTAAATACATCTCCCTTTATGATTAGAGCATAGTTCTCATTTCGCGTCCAAAGAAAGTTGAAATAAGTAACTTGTCTTCTCTTTTGGTTAAATAATCGAGATGGAATAACGTCGTTTTGATGTAATTAAATCTCGGAGAGGGGTATATAACTTTGCAATCGGGTGTTTTTAGTTTTGCGGTTTGGGCCTCATTTGGTGAAATTCTGGCTAGAACAAGAAGAGATAGGCAGAGAGTTGCAACTCTGACTACGAAGCTAAAGGTTATCGGTTTGACTCCCAGAGGCGCCAAAAACTTTCAGCCTTGGAAAAATCGTATTTATGATTATCTCAAGGCTGACGTGAGGTAACGAGAAAAGTGAAACCTACACCACAAAATGTCCGGCACTAATAGTGCAAAAATTGAACATCGTACTCTAGAAGAATCAAATTCAATATAACGTGAACATCAACATGAAAAAACTTAATGAGTGGAAGAGAGAAGCTTAAGGCAAATAACACATCTTGCGGAGTGAATCTAGAGTAAATGGAATCCTTCACCTACCTGGGCAACAGGAAGATGTAGGGTAACTAGGGATAGAAGAAGTTCGACGGACAACAGGCGAAGAAAAGCTCATTCATAAATGCATGCGTTCATGAAGAAGAGGAAACTGCTATGTTCAAAGAATCTGAGGTTACAAACAAGAAAGCAGCTCGTATGGAACATGGCATTCTACGGATCAGAGACAAGGAACTGTGAAAAGTGGACCAGGGAAGAAAATAATCCTTTGACATATGTTGCTGTAGGAGAGCGCTGAAGATTAAATGAAAAGACAACAAGAGAAAAAAGGAAGTAAGGAGGCGGAAGATGAAACGTTAATATGGAAAACTCTACGGTAAAGAAAAACTAGGTGGATTGGACAAACCATGAGATACAATGGACTAGTAAGAAACATTATAGAAGAGACAAGGCACAGAAGTTATCAGTGAGAGACGGAATTAACACTAAATAAAGAAAAATTGACGGATTCAGTAAATCCACATTAGACTACAAATTCTGTTGATAATTCTATTTGGTTCGGTCCCCCTTCTACGTCTTCTTCTATGTTGTAGCTGTTGACTCTGTTTTGCAAGGATTTCGTGTGATGACGACCGCAGAAGCCTTGTATCTCCTAACTGCCGGGCATGACACATGGGCGATTGGGTCAATTTCTGTATTATCCAGGGCTTTTTTTAATAATCCTGTCCATCATCAGTTCCTTGGATGATGACTTAGGTGGTTTCCCGTTTCCTTTCCTTATTATGTTTCCAACGTGACACCATCACTCAATGGCTGCCCCACCGAGGTCAAAAACCTCTGCGGTCGACTCGCAGAAGAACAGATGCTGCGCGGAGTACCTATTGTATTATTCCTACCCTTCCGTCTACCTTGCATGGGCAACCCTGCCAAGAGCAATTATTATTGCTCCCGCCAGCACAGTTCCAGGGATCATGACAACGCGCAAGCCCTTCCACAACGTCAATGTAGTAGTCCACGGGGTGGGTAACAAAACCCCTAGACAACAAAATCTGCTCTTAATTGGGAAATATTTCAGAGCGAAATCGCCTTTTCCTTCACTCAGTCTATCGTCAGGTAATATACGAATAAATGCTACTTGAATGTGAGCAATAATAATATTACTTAATGAGCTATTGAGGATTGAGATTACGACTCCAAGAATATACCTCGTGGTTTCACCAATATTTAAAAACGGAGACAAGAAGGAACCGAGCCATCACAGAACCTCCCTCACATCCATTTTGCATGGTTAAGGAACATATAGTTGCTAGTTTGATAGTGAGACACCTCGATAATCAGGAGTTTTTAGCGAAAAATCAGCATGGTTTCCGAAAGGGTAGATCCTAAGAGACACAAATTGCGCTATTTGTTCATGATATTCTTACTTCGGGAGAGAACAATGGTCCAGTGGACGCGATTCTCCTAGATTTTAAGAAAGCCTTCGACAGGGTACCGCATAGTTAACTACTCACGAAGCTAGAAGCATATGGCATAGATTAAAAATATGGGGTTGGATTAAAGACTTTTTGAATGGTCGGGAATAAAGAGTAGTCATAAATGGATTTAGCTAAAATGTTACTTCAAATGTTCCCCAAGGAAGTGTTATCGGACATCTTTTATTCCTTCTTTACGTTAACGTCATTGATTCCGTAGTCACTAATAAGATGCGTTTATTTTCCGATGATGCATTGGTTTACCGTGAATTCATACCGGGAATATGTGGACCAGCTAACAAAAAATTAGGATTTATTAGAAGAGTATTCGGTAATTGTGATGAAAAAGTCAAAGAGAGATGCTATCTTTCGCTGGTTAGGCCTCATTTATAATATGCTGGAAGTACATGGGATGCTCACAAAGTTGGATCAATTACCGAATTAGAGGAGCTAGATTTGTAAAACGTTGTTATGATAAACTTAGTAGGGCATCCAAAATATTAGAGCGGTAGGTCTGGGAATCATTCACGGAGCGAAGGTTAAATTACAGATTGAAGCTCTTGCATGAATTGGATTGAGGTCTCTTTAGCGGTGATGTTGAAAATGTATTATTACCTCCATCGTGCTGTGGTAGAAAATATAATGTCAATAAAGTTAGAGAGATCAAGTGCAGAATAGATAGATGTAATAAGTCATTTGTTCCACGAAAGATAAAGGATCAGAATGAAATTGTCCGACCACGGTAGGGATAAAATTAGTTTGGTGTGTATTTATCCCCTGCCATACAACCTGGCGGTGGCATATAAGGCACTAAAATAAATGGATAAACGTGGCATAGTTTCTTGATGAATGATTAGCGGAATAGTCTGACAGCATTGTCTAACCCACGAGACTAACTACTTTTAAAGATACGTAATTTGGGGAGTTCTGGGAGGACGCTATCAATCGTGTAAATAAATTGGTGTGGTACAAATATGTGGAATCTTGGAGTCACGTATCTTATTTTGAAAGCCAATTATCTTGGTAATTAACAATTTCGTGTTTTTAAACATACACAGCAGACTCAATCAAGAGGATTTGCTCTGTTTTTCAGACACCATATCTCGTAGGCTCAACTGTACCCAATTTGATTGGGTTTGGAGTGGATTTGTCCAAGGCCAGGGATTCAGCCGTCTTCGGGAGTGGAACCTTGTCAAACAGAATGGCGAGGAGACTCCGCCATCAGCTCGCAGTTCGACCCGGACACAAAGCATCGGAAAACGAATTTCGCCCACCACAAAGTCCGTCTCTGTATTGAGATGAAACGCCGGGAAGGCTGAAAACGTCGGGACAACTGATTTATTTCGTCCTGTCCGCTCCGAGGTGAATGGATGGCTCTTTTCTAAAGCGGAGCGGAGGAGTTTCTTACACCAATGAGAAAAAGAAGTAGACCTCTTGGACACCTTATCTCTTGATTACTACCGCCCAGTATTCTAGTCCTCACTAAGAAGCTTAGGTGAAAACAACAGAGACCTTGCAATTCGTGGGTAACTTTTTAACTAACCGCCCTAGATAACTTCCTAGAAAAATATCAATTCAAATACCTCTTGACTATGTTTCTCAATTCCCCAGGAACCTGAATATCCCTACTACTGGTCCCATCCCTTTCCCATTCATATCACTAAGGTTGATTCTAAATTGAAAAGCAACATCAGATTATTCGGCGATGTTGCGATCACCTACCAAAATCATAAATATAACAGTCTGAGGCTTTTTATAGCGTCCTCCGCAATATTAATGCTTGGTGGCGAGAGTGGGATTTCGAGTTAATCTGTAGAGGAGAGTAGTAATGCACTTCAGGGAAAAGAAATACTTGCATCCTAATACCGAAAGACCCTGGGGGAGAAAAGAGAAAGAAGGGAAATTAGTATACACACAAGGTTTGTACAAAAAGTATCGGGAACAATTTTTTTCTGACGTGGCTGTATGTTACAGCTCACTCGCACCACGCAGGCTCGTGGTGGGGGGTCTGACTTCAACGTGCACCAGACGCCAATCATCTGCAAGGGTTTGTTCAGGCTAGATGGTGTTTCTAGTGGGTCTCTGTCGAGTGACTCGGTGCAAGCGCTAAATACAGCGATAGATTGAACATCAGTACGCCATCAAACTTTGTGTTAGACTGGAGAAATCGGGTACGGAGACGTTAGACATGATTTGTCAAGTATTCAAGGATGATAGCATGTCAAAAACCGAAGTTTTTAATAGGTTCAGGATTTTCAAATTTGGCCGAGAGGAACCCCGATATGGAGGACGAACGCTTGACGGCCGTCGACGTCAAGAACCGAAGACAATGTGCAACGAGTGCGTGAATTGCTAAATCTAGACCGTCGGGTAAGTGTGCGTATGATTGGAGATCGTATTGGCATTGATAAGATGACAGTATACGTGGGAGTAACTCCTACATCGGAGTTCGCTGGGGAAAAACCGCCGGGAGCAGCTGCGGAAACTGCATTTCCGAAACTTGGCTCTACGAAACGAATATGGTCGGTAATTTGAAAGGACTGTTTATTTTAAAAAGATGCAATGGTAACCATGACCTTAACTGGTATAATTTGAAACGTTGCATTTAAGGGTCTAAGTATTCAGTTCAAATAAACCGTTTCAAATGTATTTCTAACGTCGGACTGGGAGGGAGCCCACGTGATTGAAACAAATGGGTCGGAGGGGATATTGGAGGGACCCAGAAGCAATCACGTCTCACCTTAAAGCGGAAAGGAGAGAGGGAGATAATACGGCGAGGCTGTCGCAAAATATATTGGAAGGATGGAGGCGGGTGGAAAAGGCAGAAGGGTCGAAGGGAGGAGGAGCGGGCGAAAGGATCTAAAGGAAGACGGGGCGTGGTGGGCCAAGGAGGGGGACCGAAACACGCGCCAACATTTCCACCTTACCGCCACACGGTCACCGTCGTCGCTTATTTCGGCGTGTCGTGGCGCCCCTCGGTGGTGCCTAGTTATCCGTGCGACGCTCGACTGCAAACGGCGATGCACGGGTGGTGAATAGAACGACGCAACATTTTCGATGCGTCCACGTCGCGAGGTAAAGAACGAGAACGTCTTGAAATTAGAATTTACATCACAATTCACTATGGCGATGAAATCCGACGCGAGAAGAATCGCCGTTGATGCACATGGATACACAGACCTTTGCGCAGGGCGACCCACTGTCGGTTGCGTCCTCGGCGAACGGAGGTCACGCCTTACCTGGGTGAGCGCCGAGGACTCGAGACCCGGGAAGCCTTTTGGGCCTCACTCAAAACCCCTTCCCCAGAATTCAAAGAAAACGAAAATATGAAAGTAGTTCTTGGAATGAAGAAAATAAATGTTCCCAATTAATAAATCTCTCAGAAAAAGGGGTCGGAAACACAAAATCAATAAAATATGTTGCACAAGTAAGGCATTCTCCTAAAAAATGTTCACTTCAAGAAGTTTATTTCTACTGTAATGAATTAAAGTTATCCCCTGGTAAATGATTCAGTGTGTCCTTGATAGGATATATTACACATTGTATCGCAAATAAATTTGAAATGTGAACAATATACAACATGTATCGTGTACAACATATGCACCGCACTGTAAGAATGAAAACTGTACCTACAGTTGGAAATAAGTACTGCCTGTTTTTTGTTCAGCAATTTCTTAAATATCTTTTATAATAAAAGAAACTACTAGAGCTAAGCTAAAAATTATAACAGCTTAATTAATGCTGCAAACTGAACTTTTATCTCTAAACCTGTTTTTGCTCTATTCTCTCTTAGGAATCGAGCCATTATTTGATCGTTTTCCTGCATCGTAAGATCTAAAGGAGTAATCCCCTTCTGAATTTTACATTAACGTTCCCTCCTTGCTTTAAAAGAAGCCCCACTTTTTCTTGATTACCGTCCTTTACTGTGCCAAATAGACGAATTACACCATCTATATTTTCAATATCTGCTCCATATGATCTAAGTACTTGAATTCATTCTCACCTTTGAGCGCAATATTCAAAGTATTCATTCCAGCTTTATTTTTGTGGTTTATAAAATTCTCCAACCGATCTCTACCAAAGCTTTCTATTCTCTTACTACATATATCTATTTAATGATGAGCTCCACTAACTTTCCAGGACAATCATTAGTAGCAGGAAAAAGTACTGTGTTGTTATTATTGTCCTTTTTTATTATGTTTGCTTTGAGTTTATTTATTTATACTCGATAACTACTCCTCTGTTATCACCATTTGCTTCAGTGCATTGTCGAAAAGTTAAAAAAAAAACTTTTCGCCCACTCTCATCTATGTCATCAAAATTTTGCCCCGTATCAACCAAGGTTTGCATTACGTTTACCCGTCAGCACCGACTCCTAAAGAGGCAACACCCATTATTTCAATTTTTTCTCTTATACTACATGAAATGTCATTGCAAATCTTTCTTAGATTATTTCAGTAGGTTCAATCGTTTTGAATATAAAACACTCCTTTGATTTCCTAAATATATCACTAGGTATGAAACATTATTCGGATGTTTTTATAAATTTATTTTATTTTTAGCCCAATTTATAAACATAAGTTGGTTAATTAATTTTTATTTATCGGGAGAAATTATTAACGTACTCGAATATTATAACAGACGCGGAATAATTTTTAAAACATATCATTTCCATTATTTTATACATCAAGTCGCAACACAAGATAAATGTTTTAGACAAACGAGTCACTTCCGCAAGACAAAAATAACAAAATTTTATTTTGAACGTATTTTTCACGATTATGATTCTCGGAAGAGAACGAAAAAGGTAAGCTCCAAAGTATTCCTCAGGTTGTTTCTAAGTGTCGTCTTGAACAAGGAGTATAATCAACCGCTCCGGGGAAATTATTTTTTTTGTCGAATATAAGTTCCAGGGAAGATAGGGTTCCGATGCGAGGGTGGTGTCCGGAAGCGACTGTCGATTGGCACCCGAGGGCAAATCTCGGGCTTAGGTGGGGGAGAGGGGGCGGGATGCTTCCCATCCCTAACCAAGAGATCGGAATTCGCACGAAGATAAGTGTGGATGCTGGGGATAAGGTTGCTGGGGAAATGAGGCGTTTTATGGGTCCATTCCATGGGCTTTCCGACGAATCTCGAACGGAAAAAAGCCCCGCATTGGGACGTAGGAACGATTCCAGGATACGCAGCTGGTTAAATCACGCCTCTCACCCAATCCCGAGTTTACGCCTGAACAGTAAGGAGACACGGTCGCCAGACGATAAAGATAACATTCAGTCGGACGTTCGGGCCGAGGATCCCACACACGAGAAGGGACTGCATCAGGATTATTCCGCGCACTCCAAGAGGGTGCGGCGATCTTTATCCATCAGGCGTTCAACGGTGAACGTCGGAATAGTATCCGAGACTTCGCTCCCCTCCTCGTATTACTGGCTTGGGAATGGAAAGGCAAGCACGTCCATCGCCCTTTGGTCCCTCCGGTACTCTCTTTCCGGCACGAACGGCTGTTACAGCCATGGCTATGGGCAACGGACGATTCCGCAGCTTTCCGGCCTCACCCCGGGACATGATTTTTTCCATGCAAGTTCTGCGTTCACCAAATTCATTCGGTCATTCATTTTGCAGTTGAATTTCTTTCCACATTCGATCTCAGGACTCGCCAGTTTGGGCAGTCGAGATCAGCCGCCGGAATCCGTTTGAGGCATTGGCTCCACGTATTCAAAGCCTCACCATTTTGGGCACGAAGCTGGTAATCGCCTGTGATTTGACTTTCGATTAAAAGGAAACCGCGTGGATCACCGGACGGCCAACCATAAGAATGAAAATTCAATCCCCACAGTTCCGATAACTATTGTTATGTATGCTCCGATAGATTACTGTGTACTATTCCAGCTTTCAAATTCAATTGATATTCAATGCACGCATCTTCATCCAGAAATATAAACTCCGTAATTGAAACTGTTAATATCCGCGTCCCTCCTAATGGACTACAATTTTGAGGCCTTTGAAGGCCTTGTGGGTTCTGAAGACCACTAGAGCTGTTATAGCGGAAGCAATTATAATTGCTTCTGGACAGGTCACCCATGGGTAGGAGTTAGACGAAAGGCAGTCCGCGCGGCATCTGCTCCTCAGTAAGGTGGCTGAAAAGGTATCTGGCCCCAGTGGGGCGGACATTGAGTAACGGTGTCACGTTACAAACATAATTGAGGAAGGCAACGGGAAACCACCTCAATTATTATCCCAATAGTCAATGAAGGACAGGATTATTAAAATGAGTTCTCGTAACTACGAAACTTGGTCCAATCGACCGCGTTTCGTGTCCAGCAGTGGAGAGGCAAGACTTCCGCTTTCATTTCAAGAAATCCTTGCAAAGCAAAACAGGCAGTTGTCACACAGAAGACGCATGAAATAACCGAATTAGTTAGAATAGGAGATTGAAGTGTTAGAGATTTATCGATGACAGGAAAATTAGAGAATATAAAGCAAGAGTTGGAGATAGGAAATATATTTTGGTGTGTATAGGTGTGACGGTAGATATATACGGTATAGATATATAGGTGTGACGGTAGGGTAGTGAGAATCAGTGGAGTGATAATCATAGAGTAATACACTGCGGAGGGGAAGAGGGCCTGGGAGGGATGGCTTCAATACTGACCAAAAGGGTAGGAAGAAGCGAAGTAACCATAAGGCAAGTGACTGATAGAATATTATTAATAGAAATTAAAGTAGAACCACTGAACTTAGACATTGTTCATTAAACCTCCATATTTTATCCGAGACAAAGGTTTATACAGATGAAAGAAGTTCTGAATCTCTGCGCGCGAGGAAAACGTACTAAGTGACCCGAAGTCAGTTGGGTTATCGTAAGCTGCAAGCCAGTGAAAAAACACACTGAGGTGAAGCGTGTCCCGAATATTAATAGGTAATTTGCAATCTGTATGAAAATTATAATGGACTAGATATCTCTCAAGAAAACTTTTTTATTCTAAAAAGGTCAAAAAAATTGTGGAATCCTAAAAGGCACAGAGATCGGGTTCTGCATGCAAATTGACCCACAGCCGATTTAAATTCTTCTTGTTTCTTTCAAAAGATTCTTTGATTAGCCATTTAAAAACTTTCACAATACTTACTGCGAACACAAAACGGCGTGCGAGCAATTAGCTTAGAGGACGCAATCACTCCTTGGTTTATTTTTGTGTATCAAATTGAGTACCTCGTGGACAGACTTTTCAAAAACCTATACCATCTCTTGTTATTAACAGTTTCATTTTCACTGTATTTATAATAAAATAATCGACATTTTTCTTGGCATATTTTTTCATCTCACTTCAAATACTTGAATGTGGCATGTGATGATGTGTTTTCCAAAGAATGTACAATTAATTTCCGATGGCTTAGAGAGGAAAACAATAGTAGAAGCAGAAAAAAAATTGGGAACGATGGGTATATGGTGCAAATGACGAGAGAGTAAAACAAAATGGACATTATCATGTATAAGTCCATTCATGTCGTAAGATATCATCCATTATAAGTTGGAAATCATACTAAGATCGACAAAAAAATAAAAAAAGGAACAATGAACATAATAAGAAATTAGGAGGTCCTTCACAAACTGAGAGAAGTCTCTGGATAGCACTGACGAGATTCAACGCAATCGTAGACTCAACTAAACTGTAATGGAAAGAACCAGGGATCGGAAAATGTCCAAAAGAAACCGAAGCATGTTTTAATTTCGACAGCAGAAGATCATATTTAAATTTAGATAGCAAATTTTTAGACGGTAAATGTAATTTGGCAAACCTATGTTCATCACTAAAACGTATGCACTGGATGTGGCGATGAGAAAGTTGCTATAGGGCACGCCACGCAAGAGCTAGAGGTGCTTCGGTGGCGTGGCTCGAGTGGGCGCCGATCTGGCAAATTCACTGGCTCCCTCCTCTTAACCGGGGATTTTGAGCTCTCGGATCCTACTATGAGAATAAAGTCACTGCGTTTGCGCCGAAATGTCGCTGGTTGGGCTGAGAGAAAGAGTACCAATATCGAATAGTCCGGAAATGTTGATAACACAACAACTTTTAGAATAGATTGATAGCACAATAAATTTACCTACTATCCACCTAACTTCCCATGAGGATAGGGATACCTCAGTTTGGGAAGCCCTGCAATATGGGGATCCACGTTCTGAGAGAAAAATCTGTACGTCTCCCTAGTTCCCTCCCTAGCTTCGTTTCCTAGCGAGGAAGAGATGGTGGTGGGAAACGTGAGCGCCTGCTTCCGTCTGAATTAAACCGGGCGCCGAGTTCCCCCGGGGCCGCTCGCCCCCACTCCTGATTATTACGGCCAGACCACCGCCGGCCAACCCTCATTGATCCCCGAGGCACCACCGCAACGGCTCCCTCCTTCTCCGCCTCCCTCGTACTCTCTCATTGCACAACGGACAGGACTGCCCAACTTCATTCTCGATTAAACGTGCCGCATCCAGTTAAAAAATATACATTCCAGTATCACAATAATATAGAGAGAACTCCGTATCGATATAAACACATCTTAAAATTGTGACCGAGGTTCATGCCATGAACCTTTACTGGGCATTTCACATTCATTTGCGTCCAATTAATCTTATTTGCTTAACTAAAGAGACGGGTGAAAATTATACAATATGAAACTATTCCGCTGGCTATATTTGCATCAATATTCTGGCAATTAAATACGTTGATTGTTCATCTCTTTGCAACGGAAGAACAAAAGAACTAAGAAAATACGTAACTCATAGCATCAGGAATGTAAAAAAAATCTTGGCAAAAATTTGCATAAATTAACTCATGCCACTGACACCGGTAGCGATAACAAAAAATAGTAGTGCAATGTCCGTACCAGAATGTTATCAAATATTTAAGAAAAATCAAAAATTGAAGAGATGCTTTTCGTTGAATAATTGCTTTTTGAAAACCATTTTCCCAGAAGAAAATTTATGAAGGTTTCATTGGTTTAATTGGTGAAATTGGTCACGTTGAAAATTAGCTCTCTTAATCTTTGGATCTGCATTGGTAAGCGGAGGTGTGACCGAAGAAGCTCGTGAAAGGGTTGGGCCTATGACAAGGACCTACTAGTGCCATTCATTGCCTTCTATACAGGACCGAAGGCTATCCTGGCACTTGTCATAACAACTCTCTTGAATTATCGGCCTGGTTGGAGTACATTTTAGAATATATTGGCCACATTACACCTGACGTGTGGGAAACTCACCCGAAAGCCAACCTAAAATTGGTGAATGAGAATGAAAAAAGAAAACAATGCGGATATATTGATATTCAAGTTAATAAAAATATCATTATTTTTATTGAAGAAACATTTACTCGGACCCCAGAGGCATCGCTTCGTTCTACGACACTCGTGAATGTAGATCGTTAATCAGCTATGGATATCTCCTATGATCCGTGACAGAGCGTAGAAACGATTCGTATGCCAACAATGGAAAATGATGAATATGCTATCAAATCTCTGCTAGGGTTATTGAATTCGCGTACACACAGATTACAGGAATAAAAGTTGAGTGAACCTCAATGTCCGAGCAGAGAAACCCGTGTGCACCAAGACGATTTATTATCAACATAATACACAGTCGAATGTCATAGATCAATAAAAGTCTTAGACTACGTCCATGCGGGAAAAGAAGAATGCCGATATAATATCCGTTCACTTCTGATACTCGAACCCGGACCATCCGCGTCAGGCGGCCGTACCGTGAACATTGCACCAAAACTATCCCAGCAAGGAGCGACTCATATTGATTCCAAAGAAATCCCACGATTTGAATGAAAGTTTTGTAAGATCTCTAAGTGAAGCCGTCCTCAGAAATTACCCAAACTGTCCTTTTCAATCGCCCATGCTCTTAGGTAGAATTAAAACACCCATGTCCCATTGAAACCACGCTTGAAGGTACTTTTGCCCCTCTTTTTCTGAGTTCTGGTGCTTTCATTAAATGGAAGATTGAGTTTGCCCTAAATGAATTCATAGGTTTTAAAGTGGAAATATTGGGAAGAATGGATCACACTAAATTACATAAATCACACTAAAAATTCCTAAGCCATGTAGAATATATAAACTAAGACTATATATTTCTATATATATTACAATGAATAGACCGCATAAACTAGACATGAATGTAAGCGAGACTAATTGAAATTATAAATAGGTTTGAGGCACGGGTGCTCCAATTGAAATTCGGGCGTAGGCACACCACTTTACAGAAGCTATCCATTTCCCTCTGGGAACATCACTACCCACTTCCGCATTAAGTTGCACCAGTGACTGCGCTCAATATATCTTTGTGGTTATTCTGTCAGTGTTGATACAAAGTAAAAAATAAACTTGAGTTTAGTCCCCTTCTCAGGAGATGAACATAACTGATGACAATTGAAGGATGAAAGGTGACGGAGACCATAGACTCTCATCGCACCAAATAATGAATTTCTCCCCAGCTTAGGAATATTGGAGCGGTATTCGTGGCTCTGAAAGAGTACCGTTGGCTAAAGAAACAACTTTGACGTTCATTTAAAGAGTCCAATTCCATTGAACTCTCGCATATCTTGATCACACATTACAAAATTCTTTTGATTGCTGATTTACGCAAAATTACGACCGAAGAATAATGTCAACTTAATGAATAAGATTATTTTATCACATGATTCTTATCGTCTTTAAGTGAAAACCGATATGCTTACAAGTGAATTAAAGCAAAATTATAGCCCTTTGCCGTGCAGCCACTTTGTCTGAGAGTTTAAAAATCTTTGAATTCTCAGAAAAAATTATCCGACATTATACTATTTTGTCTCTCATGTGAACATCAAAGACTTTTGGGAGCATAATCACCGAACATTCAACTAAAGCAGGACTCATTAAAAAGTGGGTTCCTCGAACCTTGATCGAGAGGTCCCAAGATGGCGAACGGGGTGGAGTCGTTCAACTGCAGTGAGCAGAGGAAAGCGCCACTCACTCCCGCACGGGGGTCACGAGCGGAGGATGCAAACGCTTGACCTGAGCCGATCGGAGATGACGCAAAGAAGGATGGGGTTGACAAACGGGAGGTTACGACAACGGGCGATAAGTGGCGGACGGGGAAGGGGAAACGCGATATGATCCACTGCCTGTATGTGCACCGAGAGAGGCGGTAGCAAGGAGGCAATCACTGGAGGCGACGGAGGAGGACGCGGGCGGTTGGGTGCTTCATCGCAAAGGAGGCAGAAAGGAAGCAAAACCGAAATCCTGTGGTTTCGCCTCCGACTTGCGTTCAGAAAGCCGCCGCAGACCTCATTAAAATATTTGATCGAAGTACAAGTGATTCAGCGATGATGGCGCCTACGCGACAAAACCATTCATGGAATTTAATGCATTATTTCTGCATATTAGACATGATTTTTCCGTTATTGCACACACAGTCGTCGATTATTAGGTTGATGTTAGAGTCCATTTGACGTAAATTGGCACTCCAGCGAATGACAAAGGTTCAGGATAGGTTATTCACAGTGCCGCCGGTCTACCTGAAAGTTATAGCACCCAGAAAACTATATGGCTTGGGCTTGACTAACATAGAGCGTCGCCAAGATTTGAACCGGAGACACTTTAGCCGGCAGCCGAACACTATCAAGGCTAGGTAGATTACTACACAGCGGGGAAATTATAGTACGATATGAATCGGATTTATTTTCTTTGAAAAATTTAAAATTTCTTTAAGGTTTACACAGGAACAGAATTATGTAGTGTTTCATACCAGCATGGCGTATTCCCTCCAATGAAGAGTTCACGATGCAAGAGCACTTCTCGAAATGAAAGGGGTTATTATAGGCGTGCATCAATGTAAAGCAGTGGCTGACGCACAGGCTTCCCACCGAGAGGGCCCGGGTTTAAATCCTGGAGACAAAAAATATTTTTCAGGGGTATCCCGATCTTGAGGTGCTTTGTGGAGAGCCCTTTGAGTGAGTACGACGTCCGTTGGATGGGACGGTAAACTGCGGACTCCTTGGCGCCTTTCGACAAGAGTAGGCTGATACCGACGCCGGGTTTCTCTCGACCCTTCCTTTCCCATCCATCCCTAATGGCTCAAATGGCTTTAGCAGTCGGTCGCCTCCCCAAGAAAACTACAAACTCGAAACGCAAAGCGCTAAGTAGCGAAGCCTAAGCCCAATGCACATATAAAAACAATTCTTACGGTTTTTAGGGGAATATGCACAAGTGGTTACCTATTTCTCCCGATATAAGATTGCTGACCTTCAAAGAGTGCGCCAATGAGTAACTGCCTCTCTCGTCTCAGCTTCTAGATCAATTCAAAATCTGAGCGCGGAGACATCTTGCAGAATCTTGATCCTTTAAGGCCCCCAAAACGGAGTATAAGAGAACACCTAAGTAGCTTAACTGGCTAAAGCACTGAGGAGAAGCAAAAGTAAGTGAGTAAAGATCAGCCTCCATAGTAAATCAGGAGAAACAGCCATAGAATTGGAGGGAGGTACTCATCTGTTGCACCAACATATTTATTGCGATCATCTTTGCAGAGTTATACTATGACACTTTCCTTCTGACAGAACGCCCGGCGAGCCAAAAATAATGTAGGCCACCGTTTTCTTAATAGCAAAATGAAAACTCTGAATACCCTCCTCCGTTTATGTATACCTCTGCATATTTTATTTATGGCGTCATATACACTCAGGCACTGCACTCACTCTCATGTTTCCTCTGGAATAAGGACTAGGGGTAATTTTATCGAAGTATTTTTAAATCAGGGAAAAGCAGTTAAGCAATCGTGATTATTATATATTTTAAAGATACCAATGTAAGATGTCGGTCAAATTTATACTGGCTGTTCTACCTAATCTTGTAGAGATGCATAGATTAAATCCAAGCATCATTTTGTACAAGTATAAAACCAAACAAACATATCATTTTCCTTGTTGAACAGATTAGGGAGTTTGACGATAAACTCAAGACGTCAAACAATGTTACTCCAGATTTTGCCGGCGGTTTTTATGCAGGTTATCACAGACGATTGACATCTAATCAAACGGCACTTGTATTTACTTATTTACGGATATACGGATACGGATTACGGATATACTTGTATCTACTTATTTACGATAAGTACTATAAAATATTCGGGACGTGATTGACGTAATTATGTGATAAGTAGGATTTTCATACACACGTTAAAGATACTGTATAAGCATATAAGATTGTAGAGTTCAAAGTGCTTCCAGATTGATAAGTGGCAAAGACTGAACGGGATAAGTAATGCTGCAAAATAGAATCTCAAGATTTAAATATCTAGATGGATTTTATTGACCTGCTCCGGAGACTTGTAGGACAGGAACAATGAAACATTTTCTCAAATGGTGAAACCAACAAGAAACTTAAACCACTTGCCAGACGGGAAATAAAGCAGGCGGCTGAATTGAAAACTGAATTGAAAGTAAAGATAAATCACACAAAAGCCACAATTCAACAATTTCAGAGTGTAAAAAGCATTCGCCTAGACCGGAATTTTTTGCTGAATGATTTTTTACGCTCTGAATTTGTTGCATTGTAATGCACATTTAGCGGATAACTCCGTTAAAAGCTACCGCAGTTTCTTGGAATTTCACACAAAAGTTTTCATGAGAAACAAAAATTCGAAAACTCAAACAGAAATTCGAAGTCATTTACGGCAACCGTAATTTTCCAATCATTTTTGTTTCTTTATCTGCAGTTCCAGATCATACTACACGTAATTTTGATTGGCTGGCACGGAATAATTAATCAAGAGAATGATAACAGCTTGTCGTAAACCATGTACTTGTGAGGTATATTGTTCTCAATTATGTCTCCCGTGAAGAGAATACCATTAACTTTCTAAGAGGCTGCTAAATTTGAAGCTCGTCAAAATGTTATTTTCTTTCATGTATTCAGCAATTAGGCTCACGAGGAGGCACGAAAATTAGCTCAAACAAACTTCTCATTCCCGTCCTTTAACTCCATTGCTGCCTCATTCCCGCTTTGCCTCCCTCCTGGTCCAATAACACTTTTATTGAATATCTGTTGCACAAAATACATTGTGATTCCAATACTAGGCTCTCGGTATAGGAGACGAGTCTAAGGACGAAATTGCGAAATCAATGAAAAATCGGGAGTGTTAGTGAAATCCCCCGGTTTAGCTCCTCCATCGCATATGCTTCGATCAACGACTTGCTTATCGCCTTATGAGCAGTGTCGCTTCCTCAAACCCCCAGCTTCCCTCTTCTCCCAGGATAGAATTATTTCTGAAATTCTCAACATAAGAATAAGAAGAGCTGTTTCCATAAGAAACCCTCGGCTCCGGTTCTGTTAGTCGATCGCCGAAAAATAACGACTATGCATACCCTCTCTCTAGGGGTCAGGTGCCAGCTGATTGATCCGCAGATCGTTCACCGCTTTTTTGCATCCATATTGGATGTCCATTTTCCTCTTCTTCCGAAAAAAATTTCAGTATACAGGTAAATCTGTAGGTTTCCACACATTAATGAGTAGTTAACCGGAATCTCGGTTGAAATTATGGCTTTGGAGACGGATGTCGATGGTCTACTTTGTCAGTCGGTCCCAATACTCATGCGAGGGGGAAAGTAATTTTGCCTTGTCCCATATGATGGCATGGTCACGGCTAATATTATGTTATGCGAGTGCTGATTCAAGCGTCTGTCGTAAATCTGGGGTTCCTCCAGCGTTCCGTCAGTCTGGTTTCAACGGTGCGCCTTTTCTCACCCATGTTAACTTCGCCACTCTCGCAGGGGATTTGATAGAAACCCGGTGTCCTAGATCTGATTGGTTATTTTCCTATTGGCTGGTTGGTTCCGTAAATTGCCAATTACATAATATGCACCGTGTCGATATTATGCCTTTGGAGAACCCGAGAGATTTTCCATGATTTGTTTGAGATGCAGGGAAGGCAGGTCCTGGCAATCGGCTTGTTCTTCGTCTCTTACACTTGGTTTCTCCTAAACTCAATTGACGTTTTTAGGGCCAGTGAGATATGCTGTTCCCCGAACCCATTGTTTCGGAAGGCCGGAAGGGAAATGGTTCCGTTAAAGTAAAGGAATGGATTGGTTTTCGATAAACGCTGAATCCTAGGCTACTCTCTGTTACCCTTAATGTGTTCGTACTTACGCTTACTCTACAATTATGTTTTTCACATTAAGTCTTTGGTATTAAAAACGAATTGACCAGTGTTCATTATTACTGCGGTAAAATAGCGACTTGAATGTCTATACTTATTAGATCAATCATCCAATGCATATAGGGACCTTTGTAAAGAATTTATTGAAAGATCTTTCATTTTTTTATCAGCATATATGAAATTTTATGGCGAATCAAAATATACCGTAAAAATCAATTAAAAAGGGAAAAAATCTTTTAACAGAGAAAGAAACAAAAGGAATAATTAAGAGACCATATGACTCTTAATCAATCACGGGCTAACACGAAGGAACATTTAGTCAGCATTTCATTACTCACTATTCAGAATGATCATGATTGGAACGATATGAGCGCGGTTTCTGAAAGCTCTAATTCGGGATGCTAGTCTCTGTAATAAGTCCCATATAATAAGTCTGCTGGTGATAACAAATGGTGCAGCACTTATACGTACTTATATTGCATAGCACTCACATTTTAAAGTTTTATATTGCCTATGGTTTTGAAATACGGGCCCCTACTACGGTAGAACTGAGTTCACAGAGAATTCTAAATTTCTTACGTCACTGAATAAGTGCACTTAGTTCAATCAGTTATTGCTAACCGTTAGCTAACAAACTAGCCATACACATGTGCACTTCCAAGTGGGCATTTTAGATCAGCCATCAAGAACGGACATATTTTCCGCCGTTCCTGGAGCACCTCACGGGATGACACACTTTCAAAAGGAAAAGCAACTACCTCTCCCGACCTAAAAACGCCCCTTAGCTTATCAGCGGATGTTAAGTAAGTGGCGGGGGAAGAGGAGGAGGCTACTCGGACTGCATCCATTTTCCCAGTGGGAAGGGCGCAAGGACGTAACTCCATGAGGACGTTTCGCCCTGGCGCGGCGGCTGGTCTCCCCCCTTCCCCTTACTGCCTCTGGACCTCGCCGCCGAATTCCTCGTGCGGAAAACTGACGTTGCTGCCTTTATTTCGGGTGGGAGGAGACGCGGAGGCCGGCGGTCGCAGCAACCGCAGAGGCGGGAGACGTAAACATTGGCATGCCTAATTAAAATTGAGATTCTTAACGGACAAGGGATGAAAGGTGTTCTCAAGGAATTACTGAAATCCTGTGCTTCAACAGCGGTGAAAATGGGAACCTTTAAGAGGCAGTCTGAGGAAAATTCACGGAGCATGGTCACGTGCGGTTGCTTTGGTGCAGCAGTTGTTGGCCACGATTATCTCACGCGGGTGATTTGCAGAGTATCGAAACATTATCCTGGGGGCCACCAAGATGGCTAGAGGGGGTGTTATGCCGCCAGCCGTTAGAAATCAGTGTAATCATTGGCGTTCCGTACAACATAATTTCCGAGAATTTCGATTTTCATTGGGTGATGATTCCGAGAGTTGTGGTCATAAATAGTATGGGCTATCAGGTGATTGGTTTAGGCGGTTGAGGAGGAAGATCATCCAGAAAAAGGTGGAATACGACGGAGTCTATGAGTGGTTTGCGTGTAGGAAAATTTGGTGTACTATTATAAAACTGGGGCGGACTAAGATTATGGAAGGCTGCTCTTGATCGAGTGGAAGAGTTTTATTCAAAATCACCTGCTATGAAAGAAGCATGAAGGGGAGAGACGGCGACCAGAATAGCGTAGTATAGAGTAGAAATGTTCAAGAAATAATAGTACTCGTTCAGACAAAAGGAAGCGAGTCATTCAGACTAGCATAAATACTTTTCTTCTCCATGGCTCTGAGAAGTGAAATATTGGAGCAGATGCGATGAATAAATGAAGCTAAGGATTAATTGATGAAAATAAAATTAAAAGGTTAAGGAAAATATGAATATCTTTCGAGTGGGTGAAGAGAGGATGAATACTATGAAAGATCTCGGAAGAAGAAATAAAACGACTGGAAACATCCCAAGGCAGGTTAAACACAATATAAACGTACTTGGGTCCTTCAATAAGTCCTCAGAGAATGACTATCGTAGTAGAAAAATGTTTGCTTTTAGTAAGCCTTATCTCTCAATAGACTGCTGATAAAGTATCTGCTATATCTATGATGTGGTTTCATTTTCATATTCGATCATAAAAACAAACGTTTGTTTATTTAGAAAAATTCTAAAAATGAGTTTCGTGCCGTGATTAAACACTCATATTAAAAAAGTTTAACACCGAAAGAGATCAAAGCCGAGTTGGATAAAGTTCATCGCACATCTACTCCTGTACTTGCGGCTGTTTACAAATTGAGTAAATGAGTTTAAACATAGCCGTACATCAAAGATGAGGATCATTCGGGACGTCCAGTGGAAGTGACTTCCTCCGAAATGATGGACAAAATCAGGATATAGTTTTGATTGATCGACAAATCAAAGTTCGCGAAATAGTTGAGGCCACCTGCATATCATAAGGCAGTGCATTGTTTTCAAATTTCCTCGAAAATATGGGTGTGAAAAAATCTCGGCAAGATGGGTGCCGCTTTGGTTCTCAGTGGAGAACAAACGCAATCGTGTCGTCGATTCGGAGGTTGCTTTGGCGCTTTTCTGTCCCATTCTTGATGAGTTTCTTCGTCGATACAAAACTGTGGAGGAATCATGGACACACTGCTGCATTCCGAAGACAAAGGAACTGTCCCAACTGAGGGTTTATAAAGGCAATCCGGTTCCAATTAAGGCGAAGACCAAAATGATGATGCCCACAGTTTTTGAGATCCAAGCGGAATCGTCTACATAGATTAATTTTAAACGGATTAACGATAAATGAAGAGTACCATGCGTCGTTATTATAAGAGTTGCGCTAATAAATCAAGAAAAAAGTCCTCATTTGTCAAAGAAAAACTTCTCTCCCAACAAGACAATTCACGGGTGCAGTTTTGATGGCAAAAATTATGGAACTAAAGTTCGAATTATTACAACATCCATTGTATTCCGCATATTTTACCCCCAATGACTCTCTTTATTTCCTAACTTAAAAAAATGGCACGGCGGAAAACGATTCACGTACTACGAGGAGGTCATCGACAACACAGATGTGTATTTAAAGGACCTTCCGAAATCCTACTTTTTGGACGGCTTCAAAATTTTGTAGTATCGCTGGGAAAAGTGTATAGAGTCAAAAGGAGATTACGATGAAAAATAAAAAAACATCTATCAAAAATGATTTGTAATTCTAATTTTCTCTAAGAACTTATTGAACGTCCTAGTTGCTGAAGAAATCATTAAGAGAAGAGCCTACCAGCAAAAACTCAGGATGAATTACGAGATGAAGGCGATTGAGGATAACAACGAAAGGAGCTAAGAAGGAACGAAGACTGCAGGCAAAAAACAGGATTGCGAGGTAGCTACTAACACCAATTCAAAGAACGAGGACCCTTATTATAATGATGGGCTTGGGACATTATGTGGAGAAATTGTCAGCTAGTATGGTCAAAGGTTAAGGATAATGTAGGCAGGCAGGGGACACTGGAAGTGCCAACGAACCTCCGTGGGGTGAAGAAGCCTGGAAAGATTTAATACCCATTTTTTACATACTTCTTCCACTGACGGTACCTCACCCCGCTGTAATCTTGTGGACGCCTAGAATGATAAAAACAAACAATGATCTACTTTTAAGCTTTAAGCACGATTTCTAGTTTTCTCCGACGACCGACGCGTCCAAGATGCTGCTAATACCTTAACTCCCCTTAATCCACCCGCTTAACCGTTAACTACTTGAGGCGACATTTTATTAACGAAGCTTCGCAAATTCATTGGAAGGGCGAACCCGAACGAGAAACTTCATAAATGTTCAGGGGGAGCCGAGGGTATATCTTTCTTTGGTTGCACCCGAAGACGAGAGTGTGCATGCAATGGAGGTACCTCCTGTGTGTGGAAACAATTAGGGTCCGTGGCTTCGAGTCCGCCTTTCGGCGAGGCGACAGTCACGGGGTGGCGCCGTTCGTGCGCGGGTGTGTGTGTACCGAAGGAACTAGAGTCTCCGGAGGGGGGGAGGGTAGGCGGGAGATTAGCGCCGGCGCGACAAAAGTTGGATTATTAAGTGTCGCGCACGAGCGGGCGGGGGTGGATGCGAGGCGGACGGGGCGCTCTCCTGTCGCGCGTCCGTCTCTCGCACGCCGAGGAGACACCAATTGGTTTCCATTTAATCGCGGGATCGGTGACATTCGCGCGTCCTTCGCCCTTTCTATGGGACGGCGGAGGAGGGCCCCTCTCTCCCCAGCACCCCAGACCCCCTCCCCTGCTGCACAGGCGCCAAGCAGCGGGCAGCCTGGGGTGGACGGGCTCTTTAGCGACGTTTAGGGTCAAAGAGATTGAAGTCAGGGCGAGATGCGAGAGAAACGCAACGCTAGCATCATCCCACTCCGGAAGCAGGGCCCTTACAGACGTTATGGTCTTTACTTGGGGCCAAATTAAGATATTTTTCTCTAGCTAAACCCTGTGCACTTATATATTGCACGGTTAATAAAATATGAAATAGCATTTTATAGAAACCACTAGATGCATCTCCGCAATATTATTTAACAATTAACTGCAGGATGACCCAATGCAAGGCTTTATACCGACTACCGACCGCACCAGGAAGAACTCACTTCTTACTCATTCATAGCTTCCTAAAAAGAGTAGAGATCAATATAACTGCCTTTTGAAGAGCATAAGTAATAAGTTTTGATTTTTAAACCATGTTTATCGAACAGAAAATGTTTTGGAAACAATTTACAATTGATGTTTTAACATTCATTAATGCGAATACGGAGATATTTTTAATAGATCCCTTGATTACGAAACACACGGCACCCCAAGACTCCAGAGGCCCCTTCCTGCTACAGGGTGTCCTCTTTGTGGCTTGTGGCTCTCTGAACATATTCACTACAAACCTTTGAAATTAAATTTTGTATTCACATGGAGTATTTCTGTGACAATGTCTTTTCGTCTACATCTCCCTCAATATTTTTGGACACTATAATGAATATCGATTCCGGGAAATTTAATGCGTTACCTTGTCTTCTCAACATGAAGCACGTTTTAAGAAAGTACAGGCCAGTTTGATTTTTAATAATGACCCTGTCTAAACCCGAAATTAGGAATTTAATAGCTCACATCTCTCTGAAGGTGCCACCATCGTTTGATATGGTTACGCAGGGTGGAGTTCTGATTCGGCCCGCGAGTGATGTCACAAACCTGATATCTTCGCAATGTAGAGTTGTGCCTATGTTTACAGATATTCCTATGCGATTAGGAATTAAGAGTTAGATTAGGTAGCATTTTTGCATTATTACAGCGCAATTTTTCATCTACAAGAGAGATGTATTCTTTCTTGGTGCAATCACTAGATCAGTGGTTTCTTTTATGGCGAATACCAAATAGATCCCACATTACCAAATTCTTCAATGGAACCACTTCACACATCTGAATTTACGGAATTATCATACAAGAAATTTTCACTTATTTTAATATTAAATTTTAAGTTTTAAGGGATTATAATGACTTTACTGGTCATATTTTGGATTGCTGAAAATTCCAAGCATCTAAACGTATATTTTTTCGTTGAGCTAACGTTAATACTATAATGTATTTGTGCATAGCGATGTGTGTAGCTTGTGAATCTAGCAACCTATTACAGTTGTCTTAAGGATGAACCCAAGTTACAAACGAAATGTGTGATCGGACAGGTGTAGGATGTTCCTAAGATAAAATTGGTGTAATGTAGTTCATTAAGTGTAATATATTAATTTTTTGCAATGTTACCAAGCAAATAATTTGAATTAAAATAGAGATTAATGACATCCACTAAAAGTTGATAAGGAAATGTATAATTTGCATTATCTGCTGTTCAGTGGAGAATTCTAAAAGGCTAACAATTCGCATCTCGAAAGATAATAAATCCTCTCAATAATCTTAAATTTATTCAAGTTCCTAGAGACTCTCAACAAGTGTGATCGGCATTTCTCTAAATAAATAGAATCACCACTACTTAATTAGTGACTTAATATGAAAACTAATGAATTGCTTGAGCTTCACAAACACACAGGAATTACATTTACTGTAAACGTAGTGACGATAATTAATGAATTCATAAACGCTATGTAAATGTTACATTTTTTTACCGCTTTAACTCCTATCAAACTCTTTCCCATCCATGAATTTTTTCGAGAAGCAGACTTTATCACCAAACCGAAAGAGTGTTATCCAAAAGGTTTTCCGGAGCGTTAGCTAAAACAGGACCGTATCACAATTTACGCTTCCAAAAATAATACATTTGTAAGGCACACGTTGGAAAATTTTAACACCGGAAAAGGATAAAGCCGGGCGGAGGTCAACAAAGAAAGCCGGACAATGGTCATTTTCCCAACTGGACGACGCGTTGAGCGTGGTAGCGTGGAAAAGCAAAAATTACGTATGCTCAGCAAATAAACTGCTGGAATATAAAACACTGACTAAACCAATTGGCAAATGCTCATTCGTTTATTTTTTATAATATCTATTAGGAGAAGAACGATCTTCATTACAAGTACTCATCCGGTTGGAGGGATATTTGGATGACCGGTAACTACCATTAGATCTTGCGGTAGACTTCTGTGCACTACCTCCCAGTCTGAACCTTTTCTATGTGACAACATTATCAAGAAGCTTCTGCTATGTGGTTATTAAGGATGAAGAAAATATTAATTACAGATTCCGGTGTGGTGTGGTGGAACTGTTCCATAATAATAGAGACGAAAAATAGTGAATAATTCATGAGTTTTTCGTCTCTGTCATCGCGGAGAAAATAATTTGGATTTGGAGGAAGGCATAGTTTTATATCTAGGGGGTGAGGAGGGAAAGTCCTAGATGAAATTTTAATACGATCGAAGCGGAGAATACATTGCAAAGTGGCGGGATGTTGACGGCCACGATAGATAAAATGTTAGGCAAGCGGGGAAGAGAAAAGAAGATAATAGATTTTTGGATGCATAAGAGATGGTCGAAAGAATAAATAATTGAGGAAATAAAGGTTGGGCATTCAAGAGGAAGTACAAGCGATGAGTCAAGAGTTTCGGTTGGAAATGCTCCGAGGTCTGCAAAGCCTCTAATCAGATGACTCTCTACGATAATGATATTGACTAATAATATTTGACTCCCAGGAGATGTTTTCCGCGCGGTCGTGGCGATGCTTGCGTAAATTCTTCCATACATGGAGCGATTTCACTGCTAATCGCTGGAGTTTTTATCGCAGACGAGGGCACTCGGCCTTAGCAAATGCAAAGAGGGGACGAATCCAACCGGGTGATCGGTGGAATTTGAAACTTTGAACGCTTCGACAATGGCGATAGTCTCATAGATGATGCAATTGTCGCGAAAAAAAAGACAGAAAATGAGTCTTCACTGTCACAGAGTTTGAAGAGTTAGAAGTAACCCCCTGTACTCGCGGAATCGTGAGCGACACTGTTTTATTCACAAAAGATTGTATCGAGAACCAGTCTCACAATCAAGAGCGATGCGCTGCCACGATTCATAAGAGAATACCAAGCTGAAGAAGGATAAAAAATATATTATATACCTCTATTTGGCTTTCACAAGGAGGTGGGAGTTGATGACGGGGACGTTCAATAGTGAGGTAAAGAAAAGACTCGTTAAAACTTTGATATGGAGCGTAGCTATGCACGGCACAGAAACGTGATCACTGGAGGGAGAAGAATGGAGAAGATGAAATGGACCGAAAGAAAAACAAAAATTAGGAAGTACTAGGGGTGGTGAGCGAGGAGAGGGGTTTGTTGGGAGAAATCCTATGGAGGCAGGAAAAATGGATGGAAGGCGTATTGAGCGGCAGTGGGATGTTGAAGACGGTAATAGAGGGGAGAATGTTAGGCAAACGAGGAAAGGTAAGGAATAGGATAGGGACGTTGGACGGGATGAAGGAAAGAAGTACACAGAGATGAAGAGGGACCTGATGTAGAGTAGGTTGCTGGATTGTATTTTGTTAGAAGTCACAAAATATTTATTTGGTAGTTGTGTCCATCCAAAAACCTACCTTAACCTGTAGACTACCTTACAATACTACTTCTATTAAATTATTTTCGACATCATCTTCGCTGGATTTCGCTCTCGCTAGCCATACGAAAAGAAATGACGCCCTGAAAAAACAATAGGCGCGTACATTTTTATGACTTTCTACCCCAGTGTCTTTTCCCCCACTGATTTCAAACAAGTATACACTTTCCTCCTTTGCGAGTTCCACTTGGATGCTGCTGGCTGAGAATGACTGAGGGAGAGCGGGGAAGAGCGGACCGAGGGTGAGGGGGGGGGAATTGCCTCGGAGCCGACGACCCGCGCGCTACCCCGCACAAACCATTCCGCTATTCCGGACGGAACCCCCGAGGTTTCACCAAAACGTTTTCCAAGAAAAACGAAGAAAGAGGCACTCCTTTAACCTCAAAATGGAAAAAATATTTACAATACTATTGGAATCCATACATCTTAAAGTGCCAACAGTGAAAAGTGTAAATATGTGCAAATAATGGACTAAAAATGGGATATTCTACAAATGAATCCGTCTTCATTAAAACACAAACGGATTAATTCGCATAAAGAACCTGTTTTTACCTTCTAATAAACCGACTTCTAGATTAAATTCAAAAGAGCACAGGGACAGGAACTTGACTGCGAAGGAAGCATTTTGATCCCAAACTGTAACCGAGCGTGGTTGAAAATAGCACATGTCGTACCCTAAGGATTTAAAGGTACCCTAACTAAATCTCGGTCAATTCGACATTTTTCTTTTAGTATTGTAGAACGAAAACTCTTCGTTTTGTATCATAATTAGCTGAACATTTCCAATTTCCCGAACTGTATTACCCCTATTCTGGTAATTCCCGAACGAATTACCAGAACGGTTCCAGAAATGACAGCATTTTTCTAAACATAAATATTCGAATTGAGGAAAGGATAGCGGGTCCCCTAATTGCCCAAGCCTTCAGGCGCACCGAGTTTAAGACCGAATAATTGCGATTGCGACCTTTAATGACCACCCATGTCTCCGTAGCGAATGCATCATGACTTGGTTCGTGCGGCGCGGGGATATCGTTTTTTGAGGTGAAAGGGAGAACGAGGAGGGCGAGGTAGCGAGGATTTCTCGAGTCCGCTGCCCATTGTCTCGGAGGAGGGATCGTTGCCTTTGGGCCTCCCCTCCCGCTGGGGGGAGAGTCGGGAGATGCTGTGGCCTCTTGCATCACTCAGAGGCGAACAGTGATGGCGATTGCGAATGTCGAAGAGCGAGGGGGAACCCTGCGAGGCTGAGGGGCAGGAGGAGAGGCAGCTGCCATTATACCATCCGAAGGAGAGGAGAGAGGCGAAAGGATTGGGGGGGACCTCTCGCGAGCACCTTCGACCGCGCACTTCTAAGGTTTCGATGGGCAAATGGATACGTTTGCTGCTCACATCGATAGACACATTTTTCGTGCGGGGTCGTCACTATAGGCCCTTCTAAGTCCAAAGCAATACGTTATTATTGCATTCCGAATTGAAAATTGAAATGAACTAAATAAAACAAGCACATCACTTTCTTTGCAAGTGTGGTATCAAACCTTACGTTAAAACTGGTAAAAAACTTGCGTTAGGAAATCAGTAATAATAAATTATCAATTAACATGAAAATTTATGTCAAGATGAAAAGAATATGAATTTACCAGGTTGCTTCTCAAGTCCACATTTTACTTGTGCCCACATTCCCACATATAATAATATTATATCTTCAAGGACGCTAACTGGCATGTACATGGCCGTTATTCCATCCCCAATGTTTTCTCTTTTATTAACGATGGATGGGAAAATGATAGAATGGTCACGTTTGCATTTCTCCTGACAATTAAAAAATATTTCACTTCCCTTAAAGTTTATGACGAGTCACTAACACATGCTGCATTCAACGATCATTTGTCTTAAGAACTAACTGCCTACGTTGAAAACACCACTTATTCGGGCTACTTCTAAACACATAGCTGTTAAGTAAGCAATGAGACATAATATTCGGTCAAATTTCAGTCGTGAATAATGTTTTCAAAGTTTGGTTTTTCGTTTAAGGTGCTAAGTTGAAGGTTTCAAAACGTATTGAGGAGATCACAAAATCATTTTTTCCTTTGAAGTGACGACGTGGAGTTATTCACGAAAACAACAGTTACCCTTTATTACAGTTATTAAAATAAAAAACAAATTAAAGTATTAACAAATGCCGACATCCTATAATCCTAGTTGTCATAGTATTTAAAGTCCACAGTTTTCAGGGCGGTAAATGTCATCATACATGATTTAGAGTGTCAATGCTATTTAAAAATTGGCATTTTTATAATTTTCTTGTTCAAGGACTGCCAAATACGGAGAGATTTCTCTTTCTCTCTGGGCTAGAAGGATTCGCCCAAGAATGAAAGAGAAATCTCAACTTCAAGGGGTTGATGGAATTCTCTAAGAGAGCAATGGCAGCCGCAAGCACAGCTCACTCTGTGATTCACTCGACCCCCCCCCCTGGGTAGGTGGTTGCGAACTCGTGAGCGCAGCGACCCCCGTCACCCGTGGCACTAGAAATCAGCAGCAGCAGCAGCGGAGAGGAGATTTTTTAAGAGGAGACTGCAAGAAACGAGATGGTGAACTCAAAATGTAATTGCTGCAAAAAGTATTATCTATTGGTTTGAAATGCGATTGCTCGAGTGCAACGAGTGAAAAAATACTCCCGTGCGATCCCCTTTTCTTACGTGATTCGTGTAAGAGCCCTTTACACACACAAAACATGACTATTGCGGCATAGTTTTCCCACCTATTTCCAAAGAAATGGTGGTGGGATCAGAGAGCAATTCCTTCAGATGACGACACTGGCCATTGGATTTTTCCGTAGATCTAAATTTTCGTAGCATGTCCAGCCCAATTTAAGAAGGTTTCCCAGTATCAACGGATATAATGATTATGACCACGCTTACAGTTTTCTATGTGATGCTTTATCACAAATTCAATTTATTAAATTATTTTCGATCGTAAACAAGTAATGACTTTAAAATGAAGCTATATAAGCTATAGGTCACTATTTGTGACAATACATTACTTTTAAAACTACAAACCTACTTCTTGTCATTACGTACGTACGGTGACAATTTACTTTTTCCTACCTGTGCCCTTGGGGAGGAGACCGTTGTATGTTACATGTCCATGTGGTTGTGGAATTTCACCTTCTTGCTTTTCATAATTCTAGCTTGCATGTCACTGGACACATTTCTTACTGCATCCTAAGGTGCAATTATTTGTTAGATGATGGTGTATGTATTTGCATGCTTGTAAAATGAAAGAATTTTTGCATGAATATATGCGTCACTGTGGGTATGGGTTTGTATGTATGCGTTGGTTTTGAATGTGGTTTTGTTTCCTTTTACGGGCGGTGACCTAACACCCCCCGCCACACGCCCTTGCGGCGGTTTGCGGGGTGTTATATACACGTAGATGCAGATGTCATTCTTGCATAATCCAATTAAAAATGCTGTTATCCACAAACAGAAAGATCCGATATGGTATTCGGCATTTAGTGGAGAAAATCGGTATTACTCGTAATTTACAACTTGCATAAGAGGAATACTGGAAACGCTTAGAAATTTTTGCGAGAACCATTATTTTTTTAGCACAAAATATCCCCCGTTTGTTCAACCTAAGTAATCACTTGTAACACACTCAAGATGGAAAGGGTAAATTGAGCTTCCTACGGCCTTTACTCAGACTGACTTTACTAAATAATATGTCCTTAAGTCGCAATGGGTTTAGACGTGGTTTCATGTTAAGTTTAACCCTTTACGGCTTAAGGAATATCATTTAATATAGTCAGCCTTCATTCAAGATGCTTTTACGATTCTGAACGATTTTAATTTTCTCCTTCCCCTCCTCCTCTTGTTATAACGCACGTTCGTCAATTGACCCAGGATTAAGTTTTCATCGTAGACGATAAAGTGTCAACATACGTTGAGTATTCATTTCATTGTAAATGTATTCTCTTTTACTCACCGTCTGCCCAAAAACTGTTCTATGACGGCAGTGTCTCGCAAGTTTATAAGCAAGATGCTAAAAACTAAACAAAATCAATGATCTATCCACAGTTGTCTATGTAGACGCAGGTTGGTTTTGATAGCTGAGGACGGAGCCACACCAGAGCTAACGAATCGAACCTCGTGAGGCATTTGGAGTGGAGACATTCGGGACGGGGCTCCTTCCCCTCTCACACACCAGTCCGTCTTCCACGAAGAAAAATTGACCCAAACATGGTACCGTAAAATTATTTTTAAATAATAAAACGCCCGGGATTTGAAACTGCAGTCATCATCCGAATTCTCAGCTCAACAGTCCCACCGCTTAAAAGCCAAGACAAGATGCCACCATCAATTGATGGCAGCGCAGAATGTTTTGGAACAGAGAAAGAGGAATTTTTTGGAAAGAGTGAAGTAAAAAGGCAGTAGTGGGAGTACTCATAAACATTTCGACCTCCCAAATAAGGGAATTCAATTAAGCTCAAAAAAGATGCCCTAGCATTGTGAAATCATCACCGTGATGAGTAAGTGTGACGGGTCAATGGGGGAACCCTCCAAACACACTGCAAGCGAGCGAGATAGATATTCATCAAAAACTACAGGACACTTGAGTTTAAATTTGACACCAAAGGGAGAATTGTTAGCACCTCACATTATTGTCGGTAGGCAGCACCGATAAATACATCATCGTGCCTGACGCCACATAAGTATTGAAATGCGGAAAAAATCACTGTGAAAAATGAAAATTTCATCATTCTCAATAAGAGAAATGAATTCCAGACCGGAAAGATTTACAAACTCCTTTCCTCACAAAATTCGGCCATCACAACAAAACCAAAGTTAACTTCGGCATCAATTATGATATAATCGAAGTAATAAATTTTCAACTGAAATTTCTATTACAAATCTGCCACCCAAATAAGAACAACAGCCTAACTGTAGATGCGTTATCGATGAACTAATCTACAGCTAGGTTGAGCGCACGCGCGCTTCCCAATTAACCGTCAAAATGCCAACTGTATTCGTAAGGGTTTGGGTGCCACCGGTGAAGAGGAATCAACACTCCTGGCAGATTTAATTTGATTAGTGTAGAAATATTAGCGAAATAGGTATTCAGAGCAGATAATTCTCGAGCACACTGAGGCATTCGTATTAAAAAATAATACACTTCACAATCAATGAAATCCGAATTATCTAAAAGCTGGAGGAAAAATGAAAGAACGACAAAGGCGGAAATCTAAATCACGTAATTAATTTCGAGGACAGTCGATTCGATACAATCCAAGGAATTGTTCTCTGAAAAGGGAAATGTGACGGAAGAATAATACTTTCACGGAGAGAGAACGCCAAAGAATGCAGGCGAAGCAGAGATGAAGAAACTCGAAGCTTTTACAATCTCAATTATTTCACAACACCATAGGCTGTGGTGTGTCAGTGGTTCCGAGGCATCGGTCCCACCTAACGCTCTGACTTCACTTCAGAGCCGTTTCACTTTTTTTATTATCGAGTCTTTACTTCTTGCTTTGGAGAAAAACGTGAGCATTGGAACGAAGCTATGGAAATCGGTGCAATGTTCGAAAGCAAAATTAGAACAACCGTTCTTCAAGCCATTAGTTCGAGGGCAGTTTTCGGAGGAATTCGTGGTAGAGGGGGGTTCGAGGCTGTGCGAGAGGGCGCTGCCCTGGTGCCTGTTTCGGCACTTTTCATCCGATAGGTTTCGAGTGAAACGGAGGAGATTGTCGTCGTATTTCTTCGTAAACACGTATCTGCTGTTCGAGCCAAAATCCATGAATTGCGAAATCTATCTGCACCTTTTCCCTCGACGCATTTTGATAAAAATTCCTGAAAGGGACACACAAGCAAGTAGATTCGTCAATTAGCGGCAGTTGTCTATAACCTAGTCGTCCGATCTCCCTATAACGAATGCAATTTATAAGAAAATGTACTTGGATTAACATTGGTGCAAGTAGTTACCGATGAGCAAGACATTATTAGCCCGATGAAAACGACCCAGAGAAATACTGATTAGAGTACGCTGATTTCCGTATCACGCATGGTATATTATAAACAAACCGCACATGCTACCTCAGAGAAGGAGGAAATTAAATATTAAATGATAATACTGAGGAACTGAGAGTATCACATATGACAGTTACTCAGTTCTTTTCCATTCCATTCTAAGAGTCGCTCATCAAGAATACTATAAGGCAGTAGGTTAAATTAGTCGCTAGTATTATTAATGACAAAATATTCACGGACGGAACATATTTATAACGGCATAGTTTCATCATAATTCTCTGATAAGATTCCCTAAAACACAAAATTGTGCAAACAAGTATGTAAACAGAGGATTTAAATGCATTTTGTTTTAAAATATTTTCAACTTCTCCTTAGTAACGGAGATGTATTAAATTGTAAGCATACAATTTAATAAAGGTATGTTTGGAAATATATGTTTTTAGATAAAGACTTTGTTTTCTATTTTTAAATTAATCTAGAATGCAATGTCTTATTCATCCATTTTTTTGAGTTTCTCAATTAGTGAATCATCGATAAATTTTGAACATTTTACTTCGCGAGAATGGTTCGTTAACAATAAATATAAAAATGCATATGCAACATAAATTCATGGGGCCTCATATTTAAGAGATAAAAACCCTCGATCACTTAAATACAATTACGATATTCTAAAACCCAATGAGATTCATAGGAAACAATTACAAAATACATGTAAAATAGCATAAATAATATTGTACTTATTTATATACTGACGCGGGCGTGAACGCGCGAATTTACACTCTCCCTCCATGGCAACACAAATGCCAGTAGCTTAAAAAAGTCCTTGATTAGATGATCACCTGTTGATTCAACAAATGCCGACCACCTATGCGTTTCCGTCGTTCAGCGGCGGCTAGTGGTCCGACATCCTCGATTCCTGCTTTGAAGTGCACGTTCCAGAACACTGGTTTCCCAAATTTTTCAGGTAGTGGAGCATGTAGGCTGCTGAGCAATATTTCCGTAGAGCGGAAAGAAGTTTATATTTCCTATTCTCACCTTCCATTTTGACAACAATGGTGAAGGGAAATATGGGAAGATCGGAGAAAGGGAGAAAATCAAATGATATGATACGCGTACACGAGGGAGTAAACGGAAAACATGGAAGTCAAATGATTGTGAGAGATACAGAGGAGTTGCTGGGGAGAAGGAAATGAAGAAAGGTCAAGAACATACGACGGATGGTAGTGTCCAATATCCAACTCGCCAACTCATTCGATGAATAGCCATTCAATATCTTGAGAATTAATTTATTGACCAAAAATATAATTTAAGTCTGCATATCTCTGTCCATTTTTTTGAATCTCCAATATCCCTAACACCTACGTACTATTTGATGAATTCGGTGAGGTTCCCATCAACTCGTCCTCGGTCTCCAATCTCCCTCTATCAATTATATTAGCCCAGATATTCAGCGGAGATCCTTATAATATCCCTGTTATGAGCGAGAGCAGACATGAGTATAAATTCAGAATACCCGTAGGCACTCAAATGCAGGGCTCTTATCAAATTTGACGATAAAAAGACAGGCGGGATATTAGATCCCGAAATTATTGTCATATTCACGGAAGTTTCAGTAGTAGGTTGAGAAAATGATTGTAAAAATGAGTTTAAATAAGTTTTCAAAACACTGGTTTTCCGGCAAAAATGCAAATAGTAGTAAATATGAGGAGAAGAATATCATTGAATGGATTAGTTAATGTAACTTGACGTTTATTCATCGTGTGAGTCATTGAAAACCCGCTCCACGGAAGGCGACCAGCAAAGGAAAATTCACCCTCGGGAAAGTTTCTCGCTGCAATGCTGTGGTCGCCGGGTGGGCATTGAACTGGGCGGCGTGTAGGGGAAGGTCCCGAATGAGCTAAATAGAACTAGCAATAAAAAATAAGAAGAAATGTGAAAACATGAAGAGGTCTTGGTGAGAATAAGCAGGGAGCTAGTGAGAATAAGCAGGGAACTAGGAAAAATCAATCCCAGGAATCAATTATCAATAATGAATATGAGGACGTGAACATAATGAAAATTGATACGGAAAACGAAGCTCGACCAATATTATAATTGAGAATGGATCTAACTAAACCCATTCGCTGGAAACGGTTCTCTTCCGCTCCGGAACTCATGATGGGGGGTTCCGCTCGGAGCCGAACAAATTTTGCTTAATTTTTCGAACGCAGATCAAAATGGTGGAGGTTCGAGGGCGAAATGGGTTCGGTCCTGTGTGTGAGACGGTAGGAGGACCTCCTAAACCCTTTCCCTCTTATTAACGGATGGATTTCACGTGATTTCGATCCTAGTATTCAGTAGGCTCAACCGCTACCTATTAAATTTCAAGAAACTGCGGGAGATTCCACAACAGTAACTTTTAACGGAGTCATCCGCTAACCTGCATTTCATTGCAACAATTTCAATTTGAAATAGCCAAAATGCTTGGGTGAAGCTAAGGGTGGATGAGGGGATCTGAGAGCTCTACACACAGGAATATCAAACCCCTGTTCCCTTATATCATATCGGTAAAATAATATCAAAATATCGGACTATATACTCCCCTTCTCCGTTTATGTACACACACGTCGTTTTCGTAAGTACATATGATAGCTGTCCTCTTGTTAGCGAATATAATGAATAAACGATGATCCATGTCTACAAGAAAAAAGTACGACCCTTAAAAATACCATCAGAGGTGATATTTTGAAAGACGCCAAATGCGATATCTTATAACTTTTCGAACAAACCGCACTACTGATCTTCAATTCCAAAGCATAAAAAAAGCCACGATTAAATTTTGTGTTGCATACTAGATGTCACCTTTTCTTTCATGTCCCTTGCAGGGAAAGGGTAAGAAACCATTGAATTGTCAAGGACTTCATAATGAGGACAACTCGCGAAAAATCCTAGAAAGTCGTTTGGATTCCGACACAAGGATTTGCTTCCCTCCTTAAATGTTGCCTCTCCTCAAGTGAACTGCAACAACTCTATTATCAAACGCTATTTACTCGTTTTAAATTCTTCCCAGGTGACGTTACCGCTACTTTCACAGAGACGTGGTAAACAATCGTAGCGGGATAGCAAATTATGTCTCAACACGTCCATGGAAACTATAGTTTATTAGAAGACTAGTTACCAATCGTAAGAGCGACTTCAAACTCAAAGGACACGCGTGCGCTCTACAACAATGCTTATGAGAATTTAATCGGAGGATTAATGGTATATGCACAAAACAAGCGATATGCGGTTCCTTCATCAACCACAATGGTCTAAATCTTAACATTTGGTGGCGCGTTTTAAATTTATTGACAAATAAAATTCAACGGCGGCTCTCGAATGCATTTCTCCGCGGAAAAAGTCTGCCTTCCCTGACATTTAATCTCAGCTGGCTTCTATCCTTTCAAATCAACGCTTCGCATAAATCGAATGGTCAACACTTTATACGTTTCATTAGTGTGCACGCGCCTTGGACCTGGTGAACGCGCCTGGACACGCAAAAGGTCAGGAATGTCGGTTCAGGAAATTAAGTGAAAAAAAATTGTGACGAGAGCACCAAGTGCGGGAATATTAACGGCAAAATCAGTTTTAATTAAAGAAATCCATATTTGGCCACGCATTTACGAGTACTAGAATAGAATATTTCTTAATTAAAGAAATCCATATTTGGCCACGCATTTACGAGTACTAGATTAGAATATTTCTCGTAGTATCTCAGCGCCCTATCGTTAGAGTTTGGAGGGGACCCGTTTCTAGGGCCTGAAACAAACGCTTGATACGGAACCTACGAGATGGTCTAGGCCAGCGGGGGTAGTGCCCGCAGCAAAGATACGGCCCCGGCCGGTACGGGGACTGGTTCATCGGGCAACGCAGCCCACACGGACTAGGAAGAGGGAGCGCCTACGCGGGGAGAGCCACTAGGGTGCACGTTCAAGAATCTGGGAATCCTTTGCACGAGGCAGTGGGCGGTTGACGGGGAGAAGACGGACAATCTCCGGGCCCGTGAGGACGGGGCCTCGTGAGGGAGTTACTTGCGACGCGACGGGGGAAGGGTGCTCGGCACGAGAGGCGTCCAAAGAGGGTCCACCGGCGGCGAAAGAAATCAGCGGTAGTTGGAATAATGGATTCCCAACGCCATGGCACGGGTTAGAACACAGGAGGTTCCGGGCTTTCCAGTGGCCTTGCGAGCCTTCCTTTGAGGTGCCTCGGCGTTGAGGAACTGGCCATCTCCGAATGTTGTTTTTGTTGGCCTTTTGCACACATCAAAAGCAATCGCTTCGTCATCAATAACTGTTGCCGTAGCATATTGGCAATGATACTGACACAATATGTTCTATACGAGGATGATAGATAATTTATAAAATACGGTCGAATTGATGGCATATTGGGACACTTGTATTATGTTTCTATGGAAGCCTAAAGGATTACCGGCATAAATGAATCTGAAATTATATTTAATTGATATATGTGAAAAAATAACTGTCATATGTAAACGAGTATTCTTCTTCCGTATTCTTCTACTCGAATTATTCCTTGTTTGACCATAAAAATAAACGAAGTTTTCTTTCGCAACATATAATCATGGGTCGCTCTAATTTTAAAATGGGAAACGTATCGACAACTGCAAAGAATATGTCATCCAAGGACCGTCTCCTCCTTAATGACGAAGAACACGATAATGTTGGCCCTTCAGACTCACATTTCCCGAGATAACCTGAGAAGGCGTGTAGATATATTTAAGTACGATTACAATTAATTCGATAACACTAGTTACTATTGCCCGGAGCATATATTCCGTCAAATTTAAAGTAATGCTTTCTACTGAAGACACGAGTATCTTCCATTACAATATCCCTTATTAAAAATACTTTCTCAAAGGACAAATCTCGGAAAATCAGCGTGGACAGCGCATATTATAGAGTTTTCAGTGGATGACGCAATGATTCGAGGTTCCTAGTTGTCCCTTTCAGAAAACACGCACTCCACTTGAGGAAAGAAGCGGTGTAAAAGACCAGCACACCGTCCGTAGAATGGGGCGTCAAACCGCGAGACGCCTCAGGGCATTTCCTCAAGAGAAAAGACAAATGCCGACGCAGAGATTCTCTCCTCACCTTCCTCCTTTCCCAGAATATTCTACTAATGCCAATTAGCCATCTATTTCTGAGGACGAATACGACCTCGGCTGTCGGTCAGGGCAAGAACCAGTGACTCAGCAGAGGCAAAATCCGCCGATTGTAGCATTCCCTCGACACCCGTGCATGCTCTCACCTAACCCCTCCACGCTTTCCCGACTCATACGTATCGGTCGCTGGCAGGCTTTCCTCCTACCCCAACGCCTCCCCCCTCCCGCCCCGCTGCGCCTCCGGTGGACCTCAAGGGCAGGTGTCCAGGTGGCGCGGGGAAGGATCGTCCGCTGCGCTGCAGTGACGAGGAATGTGATTGATTGCTGCGCGTAGATTCTTTCCCGGTATCAATAACGTCGACTACTAGTGTCTGTGAAACGGATGGAAGTTGAATCGCATCATATAATTACCAGTCACGCAATAACCGCATCCGTTGACGCAACAGATTCAACGATCGCGTGAAACAAGTTTTCCTGTTCTCAATATCAACCGTAGTAGTAGTAGTTATTACGGGAGGCAACCGGCAGCTAAGGTCATTTGCCCATTACAGATAGGTGGGATTTTCGTCGGAAGATGTAGGATGTTTAGGCAGTAGAAAAAAAGGGTGGAGAGAAACCCGTTGACGCCATTTGGCTACTATTAATGATAGGCTCCAAGGGGTCCGCAGTTTTAACCTCCCATCCGATGGAAGGCTTACTCCATAAGTAGGGATCAGTATACCATCAAAAAAATCCACTTTCCGGATTCGAACCCGGGCCCTCAGGGTGGGAGGCCACCGCATCATCCAGATCCCCCAATACCTCTTAAGCATAATCGTGGAATTATGTTTTCGCCAATTTACTAGGCGCCCATACCTGATTTTACAGCTAGTTGCATCACCTCCGCGGTCTTTAGCAGGACCAACAGCACCCGTCACCAAGAAATCTCCGCTGCCTGACTTCTACTTTATGAAGTCAAAGACTTACTGTACAGGATAAGTCCTCCACCTACACCGAGAGTATTCCCGAAGGACGATAGACTGTTCACGAAACCAATTTAATACTCGAGAGGAATCTTGCTACATCGGACTTCCACTGAAGCTCGAACCATATCTACTAAGAAGGGGGCAACCTATTACACCACCGAGAAACTCCCTGTCAGGTACGGTGTCTATCTTATTTACGAGGACCTGGATCTTCTGGGTCTCCCCGATGTTCTCGTAAACCTGTTCACCAGGGATAATTTTCCTGGCTGCCATCAGGACCACCATAATGGTCGCTCAAAAGCGTCGCGGATCTGCCCCATATGGGTAATTTCGAATATGCATCACCAGATACGTGAACTAGGAGACTCAGGTATGCAATCAATGTTCATGATTTGGCCATTCCTTGGCACAATCTATGGTGGAAACTTGATGCTAAATATGATATGTCGCCCACGAGGGAAATAATTGTACTAATGTAGAGCGCAGAAACACCAAATGCTGCAATTGTGGTGGATCTCAAACAGCGTTATATGTACAGGGTTAGTTCGGTGCGCCAGGAGAAGGGCACCCACAGACCACGAAGGTGAAGAAAAGCTGGAGGCCTTTGCTCAGGTCATCAACTCACCGTGCAACCATACCCCGCCCGACCGATAAACTATATCAATCCTGGTCCCCACACTGTGGACCTAAATTGCAATGGGGGCCAGCCTCTCCAGAGAGAGGACCTCGCGGTTTGTGCCTATGAGTGAAAGTACCCGAATTTCCTGCTCTTCCAGCGCAGCAATCTGTCCCCAAGGAAACGGCAGATCGTCTTCGTATTCCTCTACGGGAGGTAAAGCGTTGATCGGCGGCCAAATATCTGTCACATGTATCCATGACTACTATTCAATTTCTCCTTCAGTCACCTACCGTATCACTGCCTCGGCAACTATCTTTCAGCAGTTGTTAATATAGACGAACAGCGACCAAATGATTTCAGCTCAATATAGTGGCCCGTATATTCCTACCAGTAATTCAATCGCCATTGGCACTTGGAATGCTAATACTTTCCCGGAAGCTTCCGTAACTTATAGCCTTCACAGAACTGAGCATATTGTTGCTCTATTTGCAAATTTTAAGCTCTATTCATGCCAATCCAAGCATCACATGCCACAACTAAAAAATCAAGGAGAACTAGGAAAGGCGCATGTGGCCAGGGACAGCGGCAGGCAGAGACACTGATGAACCTCCGCTAAAGAGGCGGTGGGATGAATGGAACCTCTACATTTTCGGTTGAAAATCTGAAGCCACTTCTGATAAACCTTCAGCGCTGGACAACAGCCAGCGTTGTCAACAAAATACCTCGCCAAACTCAACAAAACGGAATAGATGAAGCATCCCATATGTATCGGGCAAATGTCAGATATATTCGGACCTGAAGATGGTTGCTATAACGGCAGCAAAACTGTCGTCCAAACGGCTGAAAGAACATGGAAGCAAGCCAAAATCACTGGTGACACTATTTCCTTCTAAATTCCGTGATACTCTCCGCTCCATTTGATGCAAGTTTCAGCATTCACCCTTATCCTCTGGCTATCCTGATTTCCAAACAATTCGCTTTCTATCTCAGTTTTCAACAACCAAACAACTGCTCAATATCTCCTCCGTTCACGTTTGCCAGATTTTTAGAATATCCTCTCAACAGCATTTTATTACGAAGCTCACAGCTTATTACAGAAGGAGAAGAATATTTGATGTTCTTCATTTAAATCTGTATAATTAAACTCTAAAATTAGGAACACGGAAATGAAGGACGGCAATTATAGAAACAAAAGGACAGTGTTTATGGCTTTCAACATCAGTTTGCATTCGGCGAAACTTCTGTTAACTAACGTTTGCTACATCTATTACTCTTAATGATGCGTATTTTAACATTATCATCTAAGTTCCGAAGTAATTATAAAAAATGCGATTTTTTCTTGTAGCTTGGGAAATGTCTGATGTTGAAAAATACAAAAATCTTAAAACTTAAAATTTTTATCCTCACTAAACAAAATCGACTGATACAACCAAACAGTATGGTTCGCATTTCATATTCCGTAGGATTACTCAGACCTAATGACCACACAAACAGTATTTTTCTTTCTCAAAATAATTAAAGAAAGGTTTTACAATATTTTTCAGTACACATTTCCATTAATTTGTTGAGCAATAATTATATCTTTCGTACACCTCAATACATTCCATGAAAACCGCAGTAGGGTGTGTGTGAAACTAAAAATACGAGAGCAACAATGAAATCAAAGAAAATAAGGCATAGCTACGGAAAGTTAAGTTTTCAAAAACTATCAGTCATGGTATTTTCTAGCATAATCTTTTACTTTTTACTAGATCAAAATATGCATTCATCATATTCAGGAGCAATTACATTAAATTACTATTATGAAGAGGCCATCGTGGATGATGGCGAGGAATATCATTGAAACAGTTATTCAACATTCTTTATAGGAAAACGCTCTTTCTGAAGTTTTTCAATTTCATGCTATGGAGCGATATTCTAATAGTCACTTAAAACTCCGATGAAATTCCAAATACAATGACGACTACAACGCGACCAATTTAAGACAGATGGAAAAGTGAGAATGGAGGAAACTTATCAATGTTATCTAGAACGTAATTTAAAAAATCACTATTGTATGCGTGTGTGTGTATATATATATATATATTCGACGAAATCATATATATATTTATATTATAAAAATTATTTTGTCGAAGTATACTTCCGAAATCGAAGTATAGTAAGTTCCGTCGAATACTTCGACGGAATAAGAAACTTGGACGCATAATTTCGACGGAATTAAGCTCTGTCTTCCTCAGAAGAAACAGTAGTACAGTACTACTGTTTCTTCTGAGGAAAATTATAAAAATATATATATCCTGGTTAAGGCGGAAAATTACCAGGAGTACAAAGAGCGACCACTGCCATTACTCCGATGCTCGATTCTTAGATTAAAAAGACAAGTTCAAGAAAAAATGCAAAGCTTTAAAGAAAACCCTGGAGTAAGGTGGGCAATGTCCCGGGGACACAATTTTTAAGGATGCCCCTGAGCGATAGATCTTTTAAGGGACGGCCACTACTTCTCTTTCTAAACACTTTTTGGCATCTCGGTAACTCAGAAATTCAGACACACTAGGTTTTCCCTGAAGAAGTGCTGGGACCTCAATGGGGTGACGAGAGAGTCGTGTCATTTACGCACTTCTCATTTTTGTGACGTTTTCATGGATAACTAGGAAATCTGAGAATTTCATCTCAATACTTAAAAGAAATTGAGGGTAAATGCCATACACCAGGTCAGCTCGAACGTAGAAATTATACTTGAAACTTATGCATTTATTACGAGCAGTGTTGACTAGGTTGAATGCGTGCAAAATTAAAAAACCAAATGCATTTTTCTTTGAGGAAAATTTAGGTTAAAGATTACGGTTGGTTACGGGATTTGATATTTATAAAATTACGACACTATTAGAAATACTTTACATTGCCTTTTATAAAAAATTTTCCTACAATTATTGCAATTAATGTGGACGTAACCCATCTTCCTTGAGGATACATTTGCTAAATCTTTTAAAACCTTAAAAATTGTGATGACAGTAATCCAACAATATACCATTTCCCGTGCATAAGTACACATCCACGGAGAAACAAATTTGTCAAATTTCATTGAACTCTCTTCCCGTCCAGAAATCCACCCAGCCACCCAATGGGCCTCCCAAACGCTATTTCTAAAGAGACTGTACTCACTGATGCAGCAGACGGCCAGGAGCCTCACGGACTGGTCGGGAGGCTCGCAGTCTGGGAAGAAGGGCTTGAGGGCGTAGACACTGAACGTGAGGGCCACGATAGCCTGCGAGCAGGGCCTCACGATCATGCACTCGATCCAGAGCCTCACGAACGCCAGGAAGGGCCCGAACGTGTCCATGATGTACGCGTAGTCCGCGCCGCTCTTAGAGATGGCACACCCGAGCTCGGCGTAGCAGTAGGCGCCGAACATGGAGAACACGCCGGAGACGACCCAGACGATGAGGGAGAGGTTGACGCTGCCAGTGTTCTTGAGGACGCCGGTGGGGGAGACAAAGATGCCCGAGCCGATGATCGAACCCACGATCACCGTGATGCCGTTCACGAGGCTCATCTTCGCCTTGAGACAGATGGCGTCGTCATCGCCGCCGCCGCCGCCGCCCTGGCCGTCCGCCGCTCCCTCCTCCTCCTTCTTCTTCTTCTTCAGCGGCACCACCTTGTACTCGCCCTTCTTCTCCCCGCCCATGGCTCCCCCGGTCAAGTCTCACCGCAGGAAACCTTTGCTTCTGGATCGCTCGCTCACCTGCTTTCCTGCGGACGAGAAAGGAGTAGGCACACGGTCACGAAGGATGTGGAAGAGCAGACGCGAGAGGTACGCCAAGGTTTTATGCAGAATTCACTCTGGAGCACATATGCGCTATTGGACCCGATATGAACTTGGGGAGGCCATTGTAACTGTTGACATTAGGAGAGGCGACCGACGGCTGCTTTCTGAACCACTAGAAATAGGTGGGTGATTTGGTAGAAGTAGGATGTTCAGGGAATGGAGATAAGGGTGGAGTGTAGCCCGGCGGAGACATTAACAACTCTTAACGAATGGCGCCGAAGCGCTAATGGGTCCAAAATTTAACATCCCATCCAATGGACGCAATAGGCACAACACAGGCGCTCTCCATATTGAACCCTCGTACGATACCACTGAAAAATCCTTCTACATTGTTTATTCTTCCGTCTTATTTCCTGTTATCACCGATGAGGGGGCTGATTGTACATTTTAATTTAATATTTTGCTAATTGTTTCCTGAAAATGTGTTAGTAACTCATTAATAAGCCAATATAACCGTCTGCATTATTAGTGTAAGACGACCCATAAAAATAAGTATTAAAATCGAATCAAAAATGAATCAGTTTTTTTCAGAAGAGTGAGACTATGCAAAAAAATAATTTGTATTTACTGTTAATATTATTGCGCTCTGGTTCAAATTATTATCAGTTTATTAAATAATCAATTATTTAATCAATATACAGCTACATTTATAAATTATTATTATTTCTAACTTTCGAAATGCTGCTCAGCGTTGTAACCCAACAATGATATTTCTCTATTTATTTATTAAACAAAAACGAAACGTAGAGATTTAATTTAGCCTTAAATTTTGATATTTCTCGTTGATGAGTTTTGTCAGAGTTGAGAGTTATTTTGCTATATCCAAATTACTTTCTCGCATTCAAAAAGTGTAGGCTCACCTCATTTCATCAACATCCTTACATGCATATTGAAATTAAAATCTACAAGAACTCATATTTTATCGTACAATAATAAGAGCACTAAAATAAAGAGGTGCACTTCTAAAGGTTTCATTAAACAAATACAACCTGTCAAATCTTCAGCTATCCAAATGCTTTAATACGATAGTTAACGCTAAAACGTGAAATGCCGTATCCCTCAAGCACCTCTGTTTGGGAGTACCGTCGGTAGTAACGATTTAAGATATTGATCGGTATTACTGGGGTAAAATATTAGCCGGTAACATAGCTGGCACTTTTACCCATCTTTGGTCAGAAACTACTCCGATCCTATCCCACTGACGGAAGAGTGACAATGAAAAACGAGGGCATGATCTACATTGAATAAATGAAAAAAACTCCAACAGACGTAAACAGTTCACCTTTCAAAACAAAGTACAAATGAGATTAGTTGGAAAACACAGGTCAAAGGATGGGGTATAGGGTAAAAAAGGAAAGGGATGAGAAAGGGGAATACGAATACGCGTTCATTCACTTCAACTTGTGTTGTCGTGACGATGCACCTTCAGTACGATGAAGAGGGCTACTTTGTGGCCGAAATAAGCGCATCCGTATTCACCTTTCTCATTCCTTTCCTTTTTTACCCTATACCCCATCCTTTGACTTGTGGCATTCGCCAACTAATCTCAATTGTACTCTGTTTTGAAAGGTAAACCGTTTACGGCCCTTGGAGTTTTTTTATTTATTCAATACTACTAGCCGTAAGAGCTCAATTCAACCTTTATGGTCTACTTTCCCGAAGGGATAAATAGATACGTTAATATTCTTCAGGATATTCCACCATATAAATCAGACATAAAAGGAAAGGATCGTATGTTCTGAGATAAACTGAGTAAAGACAATACAGCTAATACAATTCGGTTTTTCAATTTTGTTTTTCTCATAATTTTATTCAGAAGAAATTTAGACAAGTTATTCCATGATGCCGTTATCTCATTAGAAAAAGTTGAAATTCCTAGAGGTGAAAAGCGATGGCCATTTCAATCGTTAAAGTCGAGATCACAGAATCAAGTCAACGGCTACAAAGCTAATTCGGGCATCTACCGACAGTAACCACAAATTCGGAATCATGATTTGCCAACAAATGAAAGAAGCTTAATGAAACAACGAACAAGTACAGACAAGTAGCTTTGGAAAATTTGAAAGGAACTCAATCAAGACAAGTCTTCAAACAACCCAGAAGCACGATTAGATAAAAATCATTGGCACGGAAAAATTAGATAAAAGATTTGTAGACCATTAAAAGGATGCTATAAATGAATCTGACTGAAACGAAATTCGTTCAATAAAAAAGTACATAAAGGACAGGAGTACAAAAGAAGCACTTAAACAAAAGAAGAAAGTTCTAACACCAATGAATCCCAGGATTGTAATGGGCTTTCATTTGTCTGCAGAACTTCTGTGTAACCAGATTTATGTTCCGGTGTACGCGCCATCAGAAGATACAGTCACGCATCGTAAGAAGACTAACGCCTCACAGCACGATTACTTGAAACATGTAAGATATACATTCTGAGGAAAAGCAAAGTGAAGTATTTTTTTTAACTGGATGCACTCCAGAATTTCCCGACATGAACATAAATATCTTTTGACAGATCAAAATATTTGGTCTAGGTTCTTTTCGAAATCCGAGATCGTCGTGGACCACGCCCACTCTTTCCCCATGAACTCCCAGAGAAGAGAGGAGCATGTTTCAGCTCATCGCGATCTGTATCGGCGAGGTCTTTTTCGTATCCTAGGCTCCCATCCTTATCATTAAAGTGGCGACTCGCTAATAATCTGATGACAAGATCGAAGGCCGTAAGAGGCGCCTCGAAATGCGCTTTGGGTGTCATCGAAGAAAGAGATGCCATCGATCGCCCTCGGCGACAGGACCCTATGGCGGTGTTGTTGACCTGCTGACCAGTATGCGGTCGGGAGGGGGGAGAGGAAGCCGCCGCAAAAGGGAGAATATGACGGAGGATGAAGAGGAGGGGAAGTAGGGGAAGGGAGAGAGGAGTTGAAGGACGAAATCCGACCTCAACCGGCGCTTTACTTTGGCCGGTGTAGTTTCGCCTGAGTGAAAGACGAGTAAACAAAAAACTTAGCATTTAACTGATTCACGAGTTGAAAAAAATCGTTTTGGTTGAAAATATTTTTATAGCAGCCTACTGTGGCATACTGTTCTGGGGAACTAGCTTCCCGCCCTTGGAAATCACAACTTCTAAGTGCTCATAAACTCTAATGCTGGGGCATCAATTTTGTTCCTCATAAAAAGGGAAAAGGGCTGTTCATAAATTTACGCTGCACGCCTACCTGCACTATCAAAGTCGTAATATTTTTTTCACCGTTAATTGCACTACGTAATATGGAAGACTGCACATACACATTGGAATATTTCCTATCCTCTAGTCCTGTTTTAAATGTCGAATCAGATACATTCTGAATTTCCCAACGAATTTGTAATCGTGTTTTTGTACTCTAAGCTCTTAACTATCGTTTAAACCAAGAACATACTACGTAGTATAAGCACAGAACTACAATTCACATTAAATACCTGGGAAAGAATAACGAAAGCAGGTAACATAAAAAACTCTAATGTCAACTTAGACATTTTTTAACTCTTTTTTTCCCGCACACAAAATAGAAAATGGACAAAATCGTAAAAATTCATACGATTTCAAATTTAAAAACAAAGAATTGAGATACACTTCTTTTCCCTTAGATTTCTACAGCAGTAGGTTTGTGAGACCTTACGGCACACCCACTTAATATTAATATACCACCGAGGAAAGGATATCGTAAAGTTGAACATAATATGATTCCACTGAAGACTCACGATGTTGTTCGAGGAGACGGCGTAGGGAGTCGCCGATTTGCGGATGGGAGTAGATGTGAGATCGTGCGTGACATTGAATCTAAAAAAAAACATTACGGTTTCAATTGAACAGCGTGTGTGGGAACGAATCGCTTTCCTCATGCACAATTGGGAAAGGGCTATATCTCGACTATGCATCTTTCTCACATCAATTTAGATTTAAATGGGTAAGCCCTTTCCCAAGTTAAGTTTTGTCGTTTACCAAAGCATACCAAAACGATATCGGAAAGTTCAATTTATTGACTTTGCAATCACACGTCTGAAACTGAATTATCGCTCTCGCTGTCTTCAATGCGTCAAACATTTTGTGACCACTTCCGGAAAGCGAATTTACATAAGTCGATAGACCCCAAAATTTAAGTACCCAAAATGAAATAAATTCTTACGATCGTAAATAATTATTCTATCGTCAGCACCCCTATGCATTCATTTCCACACACGTGGAAACGAATGCATTGAGTTGAAATTCAAACAAACCGACCGACTAACTACATGCGCGTGATACCCATGAAATACGTAGTTTGCGAGGGTCTCCAACCAAACGCCAGGAACCAACTACGAAAATGAAGGGAACACCAAACCACTCATTCACCACCACACTCATTCTAACTCACACACACAAACACTAAGTACAGACTGTGGCCTACACTTTAATAAATGAAATCACGTGAAAACACGCGTGGTGTGGCTCGAATACAAGCGTATTTCGCTCACTGAAGAGGACCTTCAGGTAAAGGAGTAAACACATTGTTGAAGTGAACACTGAATGTATTATTAAAGTTCTTATACAGTATGTAGGTATATTCTAATTAAAAACCCATTCGTGTATTTTCTGCGCGTGGCCCAAATTGTATACGACGAAGGACATTTCTCATTATTGTTACTTATTTATACGGACACATTAGTTCGGAACATTTCCTGCATTAAAAAGTTAAGGGACGAATTATATAAAACGGATACATCAGAATGTAACGTAATACCTAGTTGAGCATGGGGATAGCAGCCCCAAAGACGGTGGGAGGACAGATCTATAGCGGTGTGAGGGCATTGTACCTTTGAAACAGCCTGCCCACCACCGCCCATTCGACAATCATTAGCCATGCCCGATCGATGCCCGCTCATTAGGTCATCAGCCATTGAGGTAAGAATATAATTTGAACATGGAATTAGAAAGATATTTGTGTAATATTTTATTTTCAATCTATATAGACAGCTTTGTTTTATATTTTCCTCTATTGTCATCCCACAGTAAAAATGAAGAAGAACGCTTTCTTAGTCCAACAATTGTTCGCTTTAATTTTTCATTATTGTTTAGCGGGCTAATTTAATGGAGTTCGCTGCTTCAGAATAATTTATTGTTATGACCAACTCAGCAGCGTATCCACTTTGTTAGACAGTTTAGGTTGGGATTCTCTTACACAGCGGCGTTTCCAATATAGATTAAACTTATTAAAAACATTTAAAGATGGGCCCTTTTCCGATGACATCAAGGATATAATACGAACCCCAACGTATTACGGTCGAAGGGATCACGAATATAAGACTAGAGAGATAGACTGCAAGACTGACAGGTTTAAAATGTCATTTTTTCCAAGAACGATAAGGGAACAGAATGCTCGTAGTCGAAATTCCCCAGGACTTAGTTCATTACAATAAGTATTAACGTACAGGTTAGGGACTTCGCGAGGATGTGTATACATGTGTGTATGTATGTATGTATATGTATGTGTGTATACATACATATATATATGTATATATTTTTTTTCCTACAGGTTCCCCCCACCTTTCCTCACCTAACTCCCAACCCCCTCAACCCTTACCCTTCCCTCATGGTGCTACACCCCCTGCCACACACCTTTTTGGTGGCTCGCAGGGTACTTATGTAGATGTAGATGTAGATGAATAAAACTCGTACAATTTGAAATTTTCAAGTACGTTTTGTAATCTACCCAACCCAACAGCTCCATTCCAAGTAATCATCACAAAACCCTTCCCGGGCGCCCATGATGATTTTTAGCTAAGCGGGTAGCTTACCAATACATTTTGTTCGATTTACCGATTTCTCGACAATAGGCTCAGGGTAAGTTAAGCAGGAGGATTGCTTTATGTAATCCATATAGCGAGTATATTCAGAGGATTATGAAGCCATCTAGGTGCATGAAAGCAGGTAACCGCAAAGATTAACTAGCAATACTCGATGCTGGCTGGCTTCTTTTCGAGGACGGTACTCCAGAGAAGACCACAGAGCATTTTCGTTCATTCGTAAACCATCGCGGCAAACGTTGAAAATAGGCGTTTTGAACTGGGAAAGAGGGATTATATGGAGTATATTTAAAGGTTTTCGCAATTTTCAAAAGGCGATATACACTGTGTAAACTTCTGCTTTGGGTTCTTTCGTTTCATCATCCTGAACCTGTAAAATAATTCTAAATAGCATGCCAAAAAGTCTATGAGAGTGCTCGTTTTAAGCACTAACGGAAATACTCAAAATTTAGTGGCAAAGTTTGGCAGTTCAGTGCACTTCACTGGTCGGGAAAATTTAAAAAAAAAAAATCGCGCCATCGGCGAGCATTTCCCCTGAAGCACCGAGTGGGCAACAGGTACACAGACCCTTTCTAGAACAAACAGTGTCTCCAAAGAAATTTTTGCTTTTTAATATCAACGAGAAACTTACAAGTGCAACCAAAACTGCTTGTACAACTTACCATTTTCCTGCGGAGGAAGATTGTTAAGGTTCTATAGTAGTAAATAAGCATGCTCAAAAAATATCTTCTGGGTTTTAAGAAAAAATTCGGACCGAATAAGTCTTAAATTATGACGAATATCAATGGAAAGTTTTCATATTACTTCAAGAGCTCAAAAAGTCGCCTTGAGCTACTCTTGTGAAGTAACGAGAATACAAAAAACGACAACACTAGGGAAGAGCAATAAGATACGTGTCTTTTTTCCAGATGTAATTGTTCTCCTTCCGGAGATTTTTCGGCAAATTATTTGCCCACCTGCTCGAATTATAAATTTTTATCAAAGATACCAAGAATTTAAAGTGATTACAGGAACATAGTTCAAGGCCGAATATACTTTCTATATCGTCACTTTATAAAGCTACAAGCAGAGCTGTAGCGGAGAGTGACACGTTTCTATGTGACAAATGATATTTTCCGTTTAGAATTGCTATACGCACAACCTACAAGCTTTGCATTTTCACCGACATATTTTATAATCGTATAAACCTTACGATCAGCAGCAGTATAATAGCAAAGTTCTTCTATTTTCATTTGTTTCATTCAAAATCATATGGTCTTTTTAATACACGGACAGCAATAAAATCGGAGTGTGAAACATTATAAAGTAAATTTATCCACCATTCACTCTAAACAATCTGAATATTTAACAACTGTTTGCAATCGATTCCGATAATGATCACGATTTAGCGCTAATGAACGAAAACACAGTGGCGATTACGATGAGGTAAACGGAGCCAAGAACGGCTTTCTATTGTAATACCGAAAGGTTTGGAAGTAATAAGGTTGAAATGAAGAAAGGAATGCTTAATTTCTATACGCCGAGGACATGCCGATTGTCCAAAAAAATCTGTGAAAACGAAACCAGGATCACAGAAAAAAATACTTATGGACTTGATAGAAGCGATAAAAAAGTGTAAAGCTCGACTGAGAAAGGACAGAGAGAGCCGATTTCTCCCTAAATAAGTTGAGAAAGTGAATCAACCGAAGATCCAGGGAAGAATGAAATAAGACGCTGTAACGAGAAGTGCAATATTAACTTGTCCCAATAAAATTTCGCGGGTCTCACCGAAACGTGAGAAACCGTATTCATTGAACGCAAAGCCAATTTAATATCATTATTGATAAAAATGTTGACACTGAAGGTGATGATAAAACAAAGCGACGGAGAATTCATTCAGGGAATATTTATGAGAAGACATGCTAGAAACCTGGAATAAGGGGATACTGTCGACGGTGGTGAAAGACTACATCCTCTGATCAGATCAGAATTTGCTGCCTGCAGGACGTTTTCAGTAAAGGGTAAAAAAGCCACCAGGGATCGACGAGAACTTATGAAAAGTTCAGAAAATGACCATTTAACAGAGCTGCACTGACATTTGAAATGTACAAGAGAGGATAAATATGGATAATCATTAAAAAGAATGTAATCGTTGATAAAGAAATCATTCAAAAAAGAAAAATATGTGAAAAATTCAGAACAATCATTCGGACGACCGAATATTATGGCTATAATTCTCTACCGCAGGATCGAGAAGAGAGTGGAAGAGTATTTAAGCGAGAACCAATTTGGATTTCGCAAAAGTAGAGGAGTAAGAGATTTATCTGAGACTTATCATGGTGATGCGGATACAGGAACATCAACCGACCTTCACTGAATTCGTGGACCTGGAGAAAGTTTCTGACAGTGTGAACTGGAATGTGATGCTATGCACGCAAAAAAAGATATTGGAAAGAACAATAAGGATAGTAAATTAATACCACATTATCATGTTTTCTCGTCATCAAACCAAATATTTAATATACACATTAGGTAGGCAATCAATAATATTAAGGGAAATAAAAGTGATGGCGCACAAGTTCAAGGAGAAAGGATAAATATTTTTCTATTTGAGGATGACATCCATGGTCACAAAAGAGGAGAAAGGCATGACAAAGATACCAGACGGTATTAACAAGGAGATGAAAATTTGAAAACCTCAAGATATACCAGATTAAAACTAATGCTATTGTATACAGCCTATGTAGGAAATAGGTTCTCCAGGTAGGACGAGGAAAAGAGACACTGGGACATGAGGAAGAGTTTTACTGCTCAGGCAGCAAGATTATCAGTAAAGAAAGAGCCAAAAGGGAGCATAATAGTCATGGCAAAGAAGGCTTTCTGCCAGAAGAAGCGACTATTAAGGGAAATAGTACAAGCGTAGACAAGGAAGCGATTCATTAAAAGTTATATTCTGAGACTACTTTTCTAAGGATACTACTTTGATACTTGGACAATTGGGGCACGAAATAAAAGACTGGAGGCGAAGGAAACGTGGTGTTACGGAATAAGACTAAAAAGAAAAAGAATAGACAGAGGAATAAATGACGAAGTACTTAGAATATTGGATGTAGAGAAACCCAAGGAGGATACTCGCAAGTATATGAGGAAGAGGAGTCTGAGGCACGAGAGATTATTGAAAACCACAACTTGGGAAATGAACTACGAGAAACAGGTAATGACAGATGACGGCGCAAAAAGAGCTTTGATAAAGAGACCGGCAATAAATGGATAGCGTAAGAGAGCTGCTAAAAATGAGTCCCCTGACTGCAGAATCAACCCAAGCAGATCTTTTTGCTACTAGGTTTATAAACCTATCCTTTTCTAAACTGTTGTTTAGACATTTGCTCGACAAAAAGATTATCAAGCTGTTCTGGAAGTCTTTATCCTATATCTTATCTTACAGTGCCGAAATACTCGTATAATGTCGGGTCAGTATTAAACCCATACAACAATGTAATTTTTTCCTTAGCTCTTCGAAAGACTTCATTTACTGGGGGCTTCATAATCCTGATGTAATCTCTTATTTCATATGCTTGTTAGTCCTCGAATTTCCGAGAATGTTTGGGTTGCTTTGACGGATGATCCGGTTTTAAAATGAAGGCTGTTCAGCACGAAGTTCCTTGGTCAAAATGACAGTAACGGCGTAATGAAAGAATATACGAACACGAAGGCAAAATATATTTATTTAGCTTTTCAACCATTTATCCATTTGAAATCACCGCACACAAATATAATATTTCCCAAGGAACTGCATCTATGAGTCACAATAAATAAGATTTTTTTAGAATTTCGATGAATTTTCTGCTTTACCATGTTTTCCGGTAGCAGTATTCAATTCCCTTACTTTCAAGTTTTTTCATGCATTCCATATCTGTATAAGTACGAGACATGTGATTTACGCTCGTAACAGTGTACAATATGAGAAGCAGATAATACATATTAAAATGTTGCTATTACCACATCCCAAACCGACTTTCTACCATGCTCAATTTAGATCTCTGAACCATTAGCAAATACCAAGACAGACATGAATAAAATGACGCCAAATAGGTTTCTTTTTTCAACAATTTCCGTATTATAAAAGATTTGGTGTTTTCCCGGCGTATCAGCTGCGTAAATTCTTCTCGGGTCCTCCACCGATTCAGAAGCCCTGATGACGATGACCGAGTCGGACATCGAAACGTCGGCCGAGATGGACGATATAACCCGGTGGAGGACCCGAGAAGAATTTACGCAATTTCCGTATTAAATTACAGAATACTCACTTAAGAAATTGAATACCTAACCATCAACGTTGCGAAAGAGTACGTATGTCGAATTATTGAACGGAGAGACATTAAGAGGGAAGGAGATGCTGAAGGTCGTGACCGTAGGATAGGCGCGAGAGGGAAAGGAATCTCCATTTTCTCCGAATTGGAAGGAAATAGATAGTAATGGAAATGTATAAGGAAATAGTGTAACGCTAGAGAATATTTGACATTATGCTAAGAAGTGTTATTTGATCGAGGTTATGTAATAGTTTTCCGGTTCCATCTATAGCTCACTCTAAAATAAGAAATTAAAACCGTAAAAGTATTTGCATACGTCCACATTTAAAATTGTATGCTCAAGTAAAAGTCCTATATTGGGCAAGAATGTACGAAATAGGGTATGCATTCATTAAAACGATACATTTTTCGATTGGATTATGACTCTTTCTCTGTGAAATTATGGCTTGTATAGGTCTCGCCCAAAATAGTAGCATTGAAGAGGGGAGAAAACACTCCTACATCGGAGGATATCGAAATGATATTATCGATTGGGAACAAACCTCATCGATTAACTCCAGCCCAAAGCTTTTCTAATCAAGTGACGCTTTGCAACTTCACTATTATCCAGAAAACTGCATGAATTAAACATGAGGACAAAATACATTGGGAACTTCTGCTAATTTAGTTCCAAAAAGTTACCCCTTTGACATACTATAGACTTAACTTCTTTCTTCTTCTCTTCGAAGTCTTTTGAAGCAAAAATTGCGCAACTTGAAGTGAGTACAGGCTGAACATAAACATAACAGAACGGTAGTTAAAATGGCAGTTAAACATAACAGAACGTCTTCGACACATTGTCCATTTTCATTGGAGCACACAATACGGTACTCGGATGCCAGTTATAGCCAGCCGTTGTGGCCGGCAATGAATTTCTGTTGGAGTTTTTTTTTTTAACGATGCACAAGCCTTGGTGTCTCCAAATTATGGGTGTCGCGTGCCCCAAATTATAGGCGTCGCCACCGGAAAGGGGTCTAGGGGCCAATGGTCTTTTTCGGCATATGGCGCCCGAGGAAGTGAAGTCAGTTGGCGAAACGTCAATCAAAGACACGCGAAAGTTGGAAGGGTCGCAACCCACCCCCCCCCCTTCCATCCACGTAATACGAAGCCAGTCCACTTCCAAAACGGAGTGTAGCTCTCTAGAGCCTGGAAAGGAGGGAAGACTAAAATAATGATAAAATGACAACGTCCAAGAATTAGGGAGCAATACTATATGTACTTTCCACCAAGTTTTTCATTCGGGCACAACACAGGCACTCGTTGTAATTGGATGAAGTATTTGAACGCAAAATTCAACATTCCCCCTCCCGTGGGCACGAATTTGCGCATAGATGGTCTTCAAACCATCGAATGAATGCCGTATTTGACGATAATAATGTGAAATAATTTGAATTCTGGGATTTTCATTATCAAACTCAGGCGATTTAATCAGAATTTTTAATTAATTAATTTATATCCGTTTCATTATATAACTCTCTCGCGGATTTTGCGGCAGGAAATAAGCTCGCAAACGGCGACTAAGGTAAGGAGACTTTTATATTCATGAGCCGCAAGGTTTTGAAATTTAGAATTCCTAATCTTTTCACTGTTAAAGCGAGGATAAAAAATGATAGGTTCCTCATAAGAAAATAAAAACACAATGCTAAATAACTACAACTTAAATTAGGAAAAAAATCACTCAAATGATCCACTCATTTGATTTTTGGTATAATTTGGACCAAAAAACTAAACAGAATTCACAAATTTCCACAAAAAAATGCAGAATTTTAATGATCATTAAGACTGTTTTCATTTCCACTGATAAAAAAATCCACCCTAAATGTCCCGCGTCCGTTTTATGTTTACAATTACGCCATCACGGAAAGAAAACTTAATAAACATTTTTACACGAAACTATTCCAAGGCCGACTGTAGATAGTTCAATAAGAAAGCAGTATAAAACGTTTTCAACCCATAGGATTTCCCCATTCCCGAAGTTACGATATAATTATTTACCCATACAGATATACTCGAGTATATCTAAATGAAAGTGAAGGTGCCAGTATCTCGAAAACAATGGTGCATCAGAGGAGTTGACCGACTATGTTCACAAACTAAATAGTACGAACATACTGAAATTCCTTCATTGCAGAAGCATTATTAATTACTGAGCGAAACCGACTTCAAATATTTTTTAATAGCCATGATTGACGTTGTTACTAAGTATCGAAAATAATTCCACGGAATAAAACAGTTTAAATTAGATTTAACTGGGTAGTTTTAACTAATTAAGTACTAGCTTATTTTTGTTTGTCATGAAACTGAATTAATCAAACCATCGTGAAAATTCTTGCCGAAGTCTTTGCCCTTCTGTAATTGCTGAGATTTACGGCTCACAAACCGAAGCCCTGTATTAAGACGCGCGCGCTCTAACGGATGGAAGCAGAGAGGGGAAGGGAGCACGGAAGAAAAGTGACAGGCGTCGAAGGTGCACACTTGGTTAATCTTCGGTTAATCGCGCGCAATTTCGTGGGTTGATGAGGGGAGAAGGGTGAGCTGGGGAGAAGAAGTGGCGGAAGCACACTCCATTGTTCCCCGCGTGGACCCCTCCTCCTCGCGCCGCCACCTGAGGTGGAGGGCTGGAGGGGGGAGAGGAGTGTTCTCTGCCCGCACCTGACGCGTCGTCCCGCTACTGCCTCTCCTCCCGTGCAGCCGGCGAGGACAATGGCGCGAGCACACCCCCGTTTGGGTTTGCATCGAATGACAACCCTTAGCCTCCCAAGCAGACGAGGGGCCATCCACCTCGAACTGAGACGTAGATTTGAGCCAGTCCCAGACAAATTTCATTCACGCATTTCTAAGGTTCTTTTATATATATACACATACACACACACACTTATATATTCATTCACAAAGAAATAGATATTAAGAAAAGGGATAGGAAAGAAGTTCCTGCTTCCCCATAAGAAAGGGAAAGCACTGATAACATAAATAATTCATTTGCAAAAAGCTCTGGAAACAGTGAATATTATCACTTCCCTACCAATCTCCTCTTTTACGATAATCCTCGCATATTATATAATAGCTCAAATTGAAATTAATTCTGACTTATATTACATCTGTATTATCATAAATATTTTTACTCTGTGAAGAGGTGAAGTAAATAGGACAAACACTTTGAAAATTAATCCTTTTGATCTAATATTGCTTCCTCAATTTTGTTCGAAGGGTTTTCTAAATATTGTTTTCATGGGTAGAAGTTAGATTGTGTTGTTGGCTTATACTACACGGCATACCTTCAATTTCGAATTTACATATTAAGAAACCCTGATATGCCATTTTTTAAATCATAAATAAATATAATAGGAAATTAGGAAAAATCAAAAATTGCACACCGAAAATTAAATACAAGTACCTGTATAATTTCTGCATTTAAGGAAATGTTAATTAAAATAACTAAATGATTAAAAAAGAGAAAATAATATACAATACGTGTATTAGTTTAATTATAACATAGATAGCAAGTGATATGGAAGTGATATAATATCAAAATTAACTTAGCAAAATAAATTTTAAAAATGTTGCCATGGTACGAGCCAAGAGAAAAAGAGTTAAATATTGTACTGTGGAAATATTTAGAGTTGGGAAGAAACATTACTCTGGCAAAAAGATCCCAAAAGTACGTAGGAAACGCACAAATGGCTAATTTCTGCGAAGAGAGGCAACAAAGAAATAAAAAATAAATGGCATTCAATTTTGTTAAACAAGCAGATAAAACATGATATGGAATTTGGGAATAAAATCAAATTATACATAGTAGATAGTGCGTAAGACTGTGAGAAGAGCACAAAAAAACTACTAAGAGGGATAGTTTTGACATTGGTAATATTATAATGCTAAGTAAAAATAAAATCTAATTCTGTCACTTTATCGCCATTGCTGTAAATGGCCTTTGAAAGATTATACTTTCATTTGAAAATCAAAAAAACAAATTCAGATTATATAAAAAACAAAAATACTTAAAGACACATTTACAGTGTATTGCAATTGATTGGTAGAAAGCGGACATTTATCCTTAACCACAGGCATAATAATTAACGAATAGAAACTATCAACTGTAATCCCTATCCCAAAATATTTTTTATCTCCATAAATCCGAAGAATTCCAAACAATTAATTTATCAGATGCTTTAAAAAATTCATAGTTTGGATTTATGAACGAATAATTAGCAATTTAAACATGCAAGGAACGGTCGTGAATCAATGTAAACAAAAAAAAATGCCGAGACCGTAAACTTGACGTCCAAAACTTCAAGTTTACGGTCTCGGCATTTTTTTGTTTACACAAATTATTAGCATTTCTAGAACAATAATAAGTTCTATATTTATCGGACATGTCTTAGATAAGACAAAGTAGGTGAAATCGATCTAATTCGTTGGAGAAGGGAGCTTAATGATGGACAAATTGTAACATATCACATCGCAATAGTAACTTACCATATAGCAGGTGGCATCTAAAATACTCTAAAGGGTATATGGAACAGACGGATAGTTAGACATTTTGGCAGACAAAATTAAAATATTACGTATTGAAAGGCTTTGTCATGGTTTAAAATGCTATAGAGATTCTAAACATGAAAGATTTCAACTAATAAAAATAAATCGAACCAACTCTAAAAAAATCTTAGACAATGTCGATATGTCGATGCTTTTACCAATTTGGTGGAGCTGATGCATTGGTGTATTTATTCCGTAAATAGTAGTTATCCCTTTGTGAACCACGAATCAAAGAACTAAACGAGCTGACAAAACATTTCCAAAGATCTAAATCAAAACTATTAGCGCTATTACACCTGGAGCAGTGATTGTAAGTAAATAGCAAGCAAAGGTGTTAAAAAAAACATTCTTGAAAGAGATATATAGTAGGTCAAGTATCACAATACCAAATGGAAGTACGCGTAAAATACCTCGGCGTCATAGTTGGTTCCCTCTCAAGTTGGAAAACCATGACAATCAGGTGCGTAAAAGTTGTTACAAAGGTTGAAATGTTATCCAAAATTAATTTTTAACGATGTGAACAAGGATCTTAGCAGACAAGTCGAAAACAGCTATCATCAATAATATTACTGCCTCAATTTTCTTTGACTCAAGCAAGTACAATATTAAAAAACTGAAGCAACTGCAATCAAGGGTCACGAGAGTTATACGACACCACAGTAACCGACCCAAAGACCGGTTTAAAAAATTAAGATAACATAAAGCAAACGTTTAGTGTTTCTTAAAACTATACCGACAAGACTTTTTCACCAATTGAATTATCTCCCAATTAACTCCGAAACTAAAGGCATTTAACCCGGGACACGATTTGTTCAATGACTTTACCGATTGGTTCTTCAAACGGTCACTTGCAAGAGAAGATCCTCTCTTTTTCGGAACACTGATTGCTTTCCTCAAGTAAGCGAAAAGTTAAAATTGTAACTTTGATCCGTGGGAATGTGACGTAGCGCGTCAGTCCCGTTATGGCAGGTGAACGCTACGTTCTGAAAATGAGTGAAGGGATGACTGGAGAATGCTGAACCCTTCCTGGAAAAGGGGAATCTCGAAAGTCAACTGGAAAGTGTTGCTTTGTGTCATTTGGGCTAGGGGAACGGACGATGAGGAGCTGAAGGCAGAGGTATGAGAGGTGAATGCCCTCGAAACCTTTTTAAGATTCCAGGGGTTTTCTCTCTGGCGGTCAGCCGCTCCTCGCCACCCAAATCCCCTTATCCTCTCTCGCCAGCTCCCCCCACTCCCTCGGGCGTCTCCACAGAAACGAGCTTTGCATCCTCTGTGGTTCGCTACTCCTCCGAATCTGTGTGAGGGAACTTGGATTATTTTTCCTCTGCGAAATGTTTGCGAGAAATTAGGAAGCGAATTTAGAGATATAAGATCGTACGAATTCGGGTAGAAAGGGTGTCGGTAGTACTATATGTGCAGTACATTAAGAAATCTTTGCCTGTGGTAGTAAAAAGACGGTTTATTAAAGTGTACCCCTGCAAACATTACGAAGCGAAAGTAATTCAAACACATCTAGTTAAGAATAAATATCGGGTCTGGGGTTAGAAATGTTATTCGAAAAAAGAGGAGGCAGAGAGGGTGAGAATTGAATTGACGGTGGGAATAGAAAAGTATGAAACGATTGAGCTCCGCTTTGAAGGGGCGAATTTTTGATCAGCCGGAAGACGCGTATAATCGCGAGGGGGGTCACTCGTAAGGCGAAGACGATCACTTCCGGCGCCACTATTTCCCGCAACCTCATGGCCCGAACGGCGGATCCACATGCGGAGTCCTGGGGAGAGGGAGAGGACGGGGGTGAGAGGGGCGGGGTCACCAGACACGTGGCCGTCCCCGAAAAGGAAGGGGTGGAAGGAGACTTAATGGAGGAAGGTGCAACTGAGGACAAGTTTTAGACACAGACGATGTTTAGTTTTAGACGATGGAAAATTTAACGAGTCCGTAAAATATGTTACATGAAAGTACCAACAGGAAAAGAGTAATCTAACAACTGCTAACACTGAACGCATAATCTTGCACCGCACATATCTTGCATATTAAATAGCAGTAATAACAATTACTTTAACTCATAATGGAACAAAAATTAATTTTCAGAATCAAATTACTTGTCAATTATTCAGGAAAATATTTTGCGCATACATAAATTCGTTCCCAGAACCAATTTAGCGCAATGATCGAGGCCTTATCATGCATTAAAGGCTTGCGTGAAAATTTAAATCCCAAAATCATTGAAACCTTGCTTTAGACTGCAATAATTTTCCAAGTGAAACTTTGCTTGCCTCACTGAGAAATATTAAAAGACCTCTATTGGAATGATGAAAAGGTTGAAGAAGAAATAAGATTTAAAGACTGATACAGATCAAATCAAAGTACTTGTTAACTAGTATACTGTGCCTGTGAATATGTCAAAAGAATAAAAACTATAATTAAATGCCCAAGAGAGGAGAGCATCACATGTTACAGTAAGAAAGGTGATTATGCTATTAATCAATGACTTGTGATAAGAATCAATATTACAAAAGTGCCGTGATTAGTATCGTATGCAATTATAAATAGAATGATTATTCATAGCAAATATTGTAACATGAAAAGAACACATTGGATAAGAAATTATTCACAGAATATGCTTAGACGTAAGTCATTAAGTGTGGAGTGTGTCCATCAAAAATGCAGAATAACGAGATCTATAATTATTGGCGGAAAATGAAATTTTAGGCATAACCCTTAATGCCAGCGAAGATATTACCCTCTGTGTAGCCCGTTAGTGCCTGCACCTTGAATCCACCCTTCAATGTAACTCCGGGAAATACAATGTACAATTGGCCATGTGCCATTACAAGACCTGGCAAACAAACTCCGACATCGCTACGTTTGCCTTAGCGACCTGGTGAGAGTCATAAAATGTGGTAAACGAAAAAGGAATTAACTATGGCGTAATATAAAAGGATAATCAGCGTCGTGAGGATCTAATGCCAGCTTTGGCAGAAACATTCTCAGATGATTCAGTTAGACGTTCAAAAACCAAAATGTTCTGTGATGCTCGTTTTACAAGGAGTCTTGCGCCACTATAGAGCCATTACCTTGGATTGAGATTACCCTGAAATGAAGACAAAAGGAGGTTGTAGCTGTAAATGGCATAATGCAGCTTGGTTCAGTAGTAAAAATATCCATCATAAAAGTAGTAAATAAAACAAACGGCAATTGGTCATAGTAATCCATTGAAGACCTGAAGATAAGCCTAAGATCAAAAAATTTGAAAGGAGTATGGCTTCCTTGCCACTGATGCGGAGGGATAAAGTAGTTGGGGTAACCATTGTTTATATGAGGCACACACGGACACTGTCGAAATAAGATAGGGATGGAGGCATACAATCAAACAACCTCAACACGAGCAATGAAAGAGAAAATTGGAGCAAGTGGAAGACTTTTATTATCTAGAAAGCGGAATCGTTAGTGACGAGACGGAACCCAGAAAGTTCGAGTGGTCCGAGTAATAAGCTTTCCTACCATAAAACACTCAACAATCAACCAATCACACAAAATTAGAAGCAAAGAAACACTTCGTTTGAATTAAACTGCGGAGCTTACTAATCCATGGTAATGCGGTGCCATTGTATAGACAAAGTTAAATAACGAAGGAAACGGGACGTTATGCTAAAGGAGAATAACTTGTATGAAAGTTTAAGGGAGCGAGCGAATAGCTAATGGAGAAGTTCTAAGAAGAGCAGGAGAAACTATGCTGAATACTGAGGGAAATGATAGATACTGGGAGCTCGCTAAGGTATAAAAATCTCTTATTTAAGTAATGTCAAGAAAGAACAAATAAAAGTGAAAGAGGAGAAAGTAAAGCTACGAATGGAATCCTGTGAAACGTTACAAGAATTATATGAAAAAAATGAAAAGAGAAGCTACGGAGGAAGTTGTACGGTGAGCTGCAGTGAACGAATCATCGGATTGATCGCCGCTTATTATAATTGGGGCTCTGCGGTCCATTTTAGGGATATTAGGCTGAACTCGTTCTGAAAAATCTTTAAATTGCAAGTATTAAATCTGGATAAACAAGACGTGATACTGGATAGTCGGTGTGTACTTAAGCGCTGGGTTTTCCAGGACACATTTGTCGCCATGCAGAGAGATTTGAAGAGCGTGGAGTCAGCGGGGTGCCCACCATGGATTAAGGGTGCAGGGTTGCGGGACAGGACTAATCTCGGCCCGCGGAGCCGTGGAGATGAACCAGGAGACCACCAGAGCGGGCCATCAAGTCAAAACGCCCGCACCCCTCATCGACATTCCATCACTTACTGAAGTATCCACATTTCTCCAACCCCCGACTCGGTTCGCAGCCTCGACAGTGTAACGGAACACTCGGAGCGACGAGAATCGAAACCCGCCTTCCGTTCTCACAGGGGCAGAAGAGGTTTCAGGGCGAAAGGGTTCGGAGATGAGCGCCCTCAGCGAAAGACGTGCGGAAGAGGGAAACCCGTGCGTTTTCGACCAATGTCGCCCTCGGGCGGAGGCCACCGGGGGGTGAGGGAGAGGTGCCGGTTCAATCCCGTCGGTTTCCTCGCCCGGTGGACAGTAGTGGCATCGAGAGGGAAACGCACCACGAGGGTAGGGAAGAAGGCGAGGCTGAGAACCTCACTTACTGTGCGCTAGGGCCTCCTCTTCCTCCTCAGACGGAGACCTTCCCTGAGTCACGAACGGGAGCCGCAGCTAAAGCACACGCGAGAGAGAGAGACCAACGGCCCGCCGACCGCGAGACACTCCTTTCTATCACAATCCTGCGCACGGTCCGAAGACGACGACCGACGACTCTCCCCTTCGTTAAGGGTTCCCGCTTGGTCGAGAGCCGATTCCACACTGGACGCCGAGTTCGCGATTCCCAGTCTCTATACGACGGCAGTTCCCCTCCGCGCACCCCTTTCCTTCCCCCCACCCTCGTCCCACTTCCCCTCCCTGTGGGGAGGGGGGCAGGATCCATCCCCCTCCCCACACCACTTCCATTCAGCCCTTCCGCCCTCCCGCCGGTGTGGGCATCCCTCGACACCCCTTCCTCTCCCCTCCTCCGCTACCCCTACGGGCTGCGCTTCGATATCCGCCGTGTATCCGTCGCTTGATCGGCGTGGACCGTCCCCCTGTATCCCCTTCCTCCACCCCCCTTTACCCCGCAATCGCCTCTGAAAGAGTTGAGAGCGACGTCATTACCGCTCCTCCAATGGGACGGAGGCGGCAGGCTGGGCACCTAAATTTCTTGACGTTTCGGATAGCAACCCCCGGGGGAAGGGGAGGCGCGTGCGGGCGGGGAGAGAGAAGAGAGGTGCTTTAGGCGGCGCGTGGGAAAACTCTAGTGTGACGTCACCACTGACCTGGAGCGAACGAAGTATATTTTATTCCCGCTCCATGTTGAGTGTGACGTCAAGGATGTTGATGACGACATCTCTCTCCGCCCCCTCCAAAGACATCGAGAGAGATAGTATAATGAGGAGATCAGAGAAAACGCCAAACTTTTCTATGGTTTAGAATTCGCGCAGAGGGCAGGGTACGTACGGGAGGGAGGTCTAGGGAATTTGGGGCCAAACGTGGAGAAGATGGAGTGTGACGTCACTCTCATCTCAGGGCGTACGGGCTCTGCGCACTTCCGCTCCGACACAGCATCCCGCGGGTGGGGTGGATTTGGGGAGTGCGTGGGATTGGAGGAGGGCAGGATGGGCGGACGGGGACCTCTGAGAACCTGACCCTTACCCGCGGTCAAGGTGGGGTATTCCTTGCGTGGGGAGGCCGATGACTTGGTATTTCAATATTTCGAGATCGCATTTCACGATGTAATTCAACGTTAAGGTATGATGGGTCCCAACGAATAGGTGGGCATCAATGGATGTAAACAATGAACATATAAATTGGAAATATTCTTTTCTTCTCCTGATTTTCTCCCCCTTTGCCAACCCCAATCTGTCTCCATCCCTTACACTGTCTTCCTTTCCAATCTTCTTGCTCTTAATGGCATTTAATCAATTGCCTTGATTGTATATTATTCATATCTTGTGTTCTGTATGCGGAAGGACATACCTCAGTAAGCAAACAATTAATTTTATTCCATTGCTATTAGCCATAAATTTTTAAAGAAGTTAGAATGTGAGTCTCTTGGATTAAAGGCGGCAGCACTTCGCTTTTGATCAAGTTCCTCTCTCATAATTGTAATTAAATGTCATCAAATTGGAGAAAATCAATAGAAAGAAATTTTGGAAAATTAACGAAGATCATTTTTTTAAAGTTGGATCAAGTTAATAATTATTGTTTGACAATCATCTTATGGAGTATTACACTACGGCATATTAGATCTACGCTTAGCTGTTATGTAACGTAATGTAGCTATTATGTATTACATATTTATAGCCATAATCAGATGAATTGTTTTGCTGAAAATTCTTCGAGAGCCAAACCTTCAAGTGACTGCATAAAGTAGAATTTCAACCAGTTCGTGTGAAATTCGCTCATAGCTGAACCAAGCGTAAGATATTATGCTCCGAGAACAAACAAGGAAGTCGACTTAAGTACGGAAAGTAGCAGGAATGGATGAGGGAAAAAAACCTCAGCGTAAAACGAGGCCTTTATCTGTTTATTTTTCCGCATCCTTGGGTTGTCTCTTTTGCGCTATTTCCCCGTCCTCCCCTTCAACGACCACGTAATATGCTCGCACGCATCACGCTTTTATTAGTGCAAAGGAAACGGCGACGACTCACAGGCCTTGAGAAAAAGAGGCGAGATTTTTCGGCGGAAACGTGCGCTGGTCAACTCGAAGAGGAAATACAATGGGAAACCGCACGCGGCGCTGCGGATGAGAGTAGAGGTGAGGAAGTCGAGAGTGCGACAGCAGCAGGGGGGGGGTGAGATCCGCCATGGTATACACCCGATCCCCTCCCGCCCGAAGGTTCAGTATTCATTCTTTCATCTCGACGCCATTTCCATGCGGTACACTAATTACCATATCACGTGGTTTCCCGTGTCCCCTGACCTTCCCTAACCCCATATCACAGTTTACAGCAAGTTTTCTACCCTTTGGAGAAATTACGTAACACCTGCCACTTTCACCCTCTTCCTTATCTTTTGGAGGGTTTTATGACCGGAGTTCCGAAAAATCAATACGCTATGCATCACAGTTGACTGTCACTTCTTCCGTGTATCGTAGTACGAAAGCTATATATTTACCGTAGCTTTCGACTTTGACGTGAACAATTTTCGTGCTTCTCATTTAGGCCCAAAACTCTCAAAACCATATCCTCCGTCCGTCCCACAATTTTCCACACTCCTATCACAATCTTCGTCGGGGTCGACGCTAAGGAAAAAAACGTGTCTGAGACGGAGGAAAATTAAAATATTTTCGACCGCAAATAAACGTAACTTACCTAAAACGACCCACGCGTATTGGATCTCCGCATACGCCACCGCCTTATGGAATTCTCTTCAACGTGGGAAGGAAATGAATACAGGAGGGATGAGGGCGAACGAAATAACCCCTCTGAGCCCTACACTGCGGCAATCACACCCGCCCTCACGCGTAGTGGATAGACGATCCATTCCAGGAAACCTCATCAGTGGAATCCACCCGCAGGTGGCGGTAGATGGGTGCAGGGCCGTCAACCACCGGGGTAATTTTGCAGGAAAGCGCACTTTCCCGGGGCTCGTGGGTTCGAATCCCACCAACGAAACTCCCGTCTATCGAGTTGCCTCACCGTGGGTTTCCCCGATGCGACGTATATCAGTGTTAAAATGACCTTATCCGTCGTCCTCACTATTCATTCAATTCTAATACATCTGCGATGATTGGGATGTTGGGAGTCCAAAGTGCTTATCCCAACAAACTTCGCGCTTAGAATTCCATACAGCGACGGCAAGTGGCATTTCGATTCGGTAAGCATCGGGAATTCGCGACGCACGGCACGACCAGATACGGCGCTCAATTAGCACTCTTAGTACTTATTTTATGCATTCCCTTCCGAATCTCAGAACCAGGGGGCGAAGTCAACCTACCTACCGGCGCCAGCGGGGCCCAAAGCCGCCACCTCCTCGGTCACCACGACATGATCCCGCCTCTCTCGTTCCCTCCCCCTCCTCGAGAGCCGAAGCGAGCGCGGCGCGTGGCTTGGTGCGACTGAATCGATACGTATACGGCCGCCGTCACACGCTCGCCTCACCTCCCCTCTCACCTCCCCGCACAGCAGCCTCCGTCCGTCCGTCGCTCCCCTTCGAGGACTCCGAGTGCGACTCCGCACGCGCCCTACAACTCGACGCGGAGGAACGGTGGGGGAGGGGGGGGAGAGAGAGAGGGAACGGCGTGGTCACTGGGCGGCATGTGCTCAAAGGCGTGAATCCGCGACAATATTTCCCGTTGGTAATAATTAAACACATTTCGGATCAGGAAAAATGGACTGATTGCAGAGGCGTGGCATACGAGGGATATTCGTATAAAGACGCCCGGAAAACATCAGTGAAGGCTTCATGAGAGCGGAGAAGCATATTGCACTAAAATATGAGCTTAGAGGCACGAGAATAAGCAAAGATTAGAGAAATTTGTTGCACAGAGATGAGGAATCTACGTACGAGGGCGTATTGAAAAGTAAGGTCTCCTGTATTTTTTTCATGCTTTGCGTACATCATTAGAAAGGTTGAGCATTTAGCTATTTTTCTACATAGTCGGCTTAACGATCAATCACTTTTTGCATCCTTGTAATCAGCTTTTTAATACCGGCGTCGTACCTTTCTCCCGCCGCGTCGCGAAACCAACTGACAACTGCTTCTTGCACTTCCGCGTCTGATTTCTGGATTCGTTAGTGACTAGAGGCGAAAGATGGGCAAATCACTACACCCCGGGAAAGAAGGAACAGTCGAAACAATGACGTCACCCAACCTCACCGAAGCCCAAAATCAGAGAAGTCAGCGGGAAAAGTTATGGCAACCGTTTTCTGGAACAGGAAGGGGGTTCTGTTGATGGATTTTATGCCGAAAGGAACAACAATCAACTCAAAAAGCTACTGCGAGACACTAAAGAAACTTTGACTAGCCATCGAAAACAAAATAAGGGGTAGGCTCACCAAAGAAGTGTGTTTGCATCATGACAATGCGCGTCCACATGTGTCACATCAAACGACCACCCTACTCAATGAATTCGGCTCGTACGTATTGAATATCTACTCATAACCTCGCAAGCCATCGCAAGGGCAGAAATATTATTCCATACATGAATTTGACTATATATTAGCAAATTTTCAAATTAAATCATAAAACGCATTTTGCAACTGGCGGAAGCAAAGATTTTCACGGACATTATCTTCTGCATTCACCGATAGGTAAACGACTATTGAAACAAAACAATAACTTCAGTTGCTTCGGAAACAATCAATACGTGTAGATAGCGCTGAATGCGTAAAACCTTGTTCTGACCCACAAATATTTGAAGATAAGAAATCGGTTTTTCCTTTTCGAACATGCCTCTTAATTAAGACTGTGCTCAGCAGTTAAATTGAGGAAGATGATCTTAAAATTAATGAGGGGAAAGGCGCATCGGTGTAAGCAGAATTGTTTTGCTATCAAGCCAGTAAGATCACAAAGCTAACTTACGAGGACAAGCGGGGTAAGGAGAGCAGAAGAGTGAAGGTTATGAAGGCCATCCGACAAAAGAACAACTGAAAAACGGCAAATAGTTAAAGTTTACACGTAAGAAAGCATTGTCATTCCCCATGTTGTACACGGAGTTTACTTATCTATGGCAGTGTGCCCAGGACAACAGACAAGGAGCAGAGGAAAAATGATGAGAAACAATGGAAACTTGGGCTATAGAAAATAAAAATGATAGGATAACAATGAAGAATTATTTAATGGAACACGGAGAGACAGTAGACCAATGAGAATTTAAGGACTTACGAAGAGTGAAACTAACCAGAAATAACCGTAAGTTCCTAAAGCTTAGTTACTAAAGCTTCCCAAGACCATAACTGAAGGAAGCATAAAAGGGATGGCTAGAAAGAAGCAAAGGATGAATTACAAGCAGCAGATGCTAAAAGACGCTTGCGCGAGAAGTTGTATTTCTCTCATTACATGAGAACTGAGTATGTAGTGGGATAACTGGATCTGTAACAAACTAAAATCTGAATTAATAATCCTTGCTGTTGATATCATATAGAATATTTCCAGATTATTTGCGTATTATTTAATTTTTTGGCATTGACTTTTTTCTCAAAAAGTGTACTGACGCACTATGAAGAAGGGTTGTCCCAAGGTGTTCTACGTCCTCCAAGTGCCGTCGCTTATTGTCCACGATTGCTTATTCGTAGAGTACACTCGTATATAGAATACTCGAGTACACTTGTACCGGGCCCCTTTATATAGAGGTCGACCCATCAACATCTGCAACCTACTGTATGTAGAAGGCTTAAAGCTCAGACACAAGTAAGACAGTAGAAAAAATGGAAAAATAATTTACGCTTAATCCTAGTCCATCATATTGACATGCTATGAATCATAAGAAAGGATTATCAAGGAACTTTGTAGGAGAATGCGTACTTCTGTATATCTAGCCGTTTCACTAAAACTTGTGGAAATTAAAAAAAATATTTTTCATTTAAGCCAAATGAGTAAATATTAAGGATGTTTTCGATCCAATGATGAAACCTGGGAGTTTGCCCTTGTAAAGACAAACTGTCGATAAAGGCCATTATATCGCTAACAATGACGTTTTGTCAGTTTGTGCAGGATTTCGACGTTTAAGGATGAAATCCGAAATTCCGGGGCCCCTCCCTATCGCCACCTTTGTAGAGCGGGCTCATGTGAGTTAGTTTCCTGTCTCGAGATATTAAACCTTTTTCTGTCAACTTGTAAAAACAGTTTTTAATTAATATATATAATCTTCCAAAAGTTCCTTCAGTATCCTATCGGAAATTTCTTCTCGACTTGAGACTGTTTTTTATTTTTCGAGTTGCTTTTTTATTCCTCCTTGGGATAATAATCTGTCGCTCTCGAGATCTTAAGCGATAGGAAAGACTTCCTTCGGGCCATAATATTTAAAGATATCTAAAAAGAAGAAGAAGGGCATTGATTTGACATTCCCAGAGGCACGATAGTTTACTGAAGATCATAATGGAAGGAAACACGGTGGGAAATAATTATAGACGAAACCTAAAATAAATTACCAGAAGCAGATGATGGAAACTGTCGGTATAAGGAGCTACAGGAAGGAAATAAAGGGCTTTATAGGGGCCAGAAGAGTTTGGAGAACTGCTACACACCGATCCTCTAACTCATGAACAGTGATGGCGACTAACTTCTTAATCAATACGAGGAAATATCTAATGATATATGTACTTGCAACCAACCTGTGACTTAATTGCTGTCAACACAATAGAGTCAAACAAACAAGTTTAGACTTTGAAGATCTCCAAAGCCCGGCTATAGTCAACACTAAATCATCACTGAGTCATGTTTAGGACCCACCCAAAACTCACGGAAATGTATTTCAAAGTAATAAAAGAGATACAGTCACAATGTGTGACCTGGTCTTGGGTTTCCTCGACTGACAATCCGGCCGACGAGCCCTCTCGGGCCGTGCCTTCCCGATAATGTGTGCGCTGGCCATATTGGTCGAGCATACATATTAGGAGGAAGACACGGCTTGAAGGTAGTAGAACATTAGCCGCAGTCGGGGAAACTCAGGGCCAGCAGCAGAATTCTTTTTATAATAGTTGCTGAATCTTTCAAAAAGAGTGGGGAATTAATGGTAGGGGGATTGATTAAGGATGCTAAGAAAAGATTATTGAAAACTATCATATGGAACGTGGTTTTGTAGCAATAGGAAACTTAGTCGTTGAGATGAGAGGAGTAAATTGGAAACTTTTGAGACGTGGGTGTAGAAAAGGATGAAAGAGATAAAATCGGCATAAAGAAAAAAAAACGAAGTACTAGGCAGGGTAGGCCACAAAGAAAAGATTATCCCACAAAGATAAGATTAGGGAGATTAACTAAATCTCCACAGACTGTTAATTCAGGGTATATTTTTAGCGACATAGGGCTAATTTGACATCCTTAGTAGGCAAATTATTACCTATTGACCAATCCGCAAGCTTCAAATCCAAAACTTCTTGCAAAAAGCTTGTATATGTTACATATTACATCCAATGTATATATTAAACCCATTGTATATATTACATATTACACCCATTGTATAACATATTACACCCAGTGTTTTAGATTATACATCTATTCTATAGATGTTGATTGAACTTTTGGCAAGTTTTTCTTCCTAAGAGATTGTTATGTCAATGGCAATTGTAAGAATAGTTTTAGAAGTCCTCCTATCTAATATGCTGCCTGCCAATCACATCGCTTCAAGGAATTGACATCATCCGTCACTTTCTTCTTCCAGTTTATAACTACTTCCTCTGTAGTTCACATAGCGTCGAAGTGGTTTTCCTCTTTTTCTTGTGAGAGCCTTTAATAGACTTCTCTTTGTACCTAATCTTCGACAGACTTCTTCATTTTAGTCATACAATCCGTCCGTTTTACATTTATCCATTTCAATCTTCAGAAACGATATATTTACTGTAATTCGCCCATTTGTTCTGATAAATACCTCCTCATTCTTCGTTAGTCTAATTAATATTTCTCTTTCATCTTACTTCTTTCCTCCATCAAATTAGCGATAACATTCCGGTTACTTTTATTTGAAAATATTGCTAGCAGTCAATGCCTTTAATCACAAACACCAAAGAGGTTTTCAGGAGTTTTTTAAAATCCGTGATCACAAAGACCAAAAATAAAATAATACCGAGGGCTAAAAAACACAGAATGAAGAGCTATGGAATACCTATCGATCTAATACGAAACGAAGGTTATGGACTTGTTTATGAAAGTAGTAAAATAGCTAATTGGTTTCCTTCCTTTTAAAGATATAACATTTTAGCTTAAACCAGCGCACAAAAAATTTCATCAAGATTAAGAAATATTTATTCAGTGCGAAGGTTTTGAGAAGTTTTAAAACAGTAAAAATTCAAATCAAATAGTTCATTTTTTATTTTTACATTCCGGTCACTCTGAAAAGTGACATATAGAACCGAGGGCGTAAGAAAAATTAGCCTCAAGGAACGTTTAAGTAACTGTCATATTCTCAGACCCTAACAATTACGGGAAACTCAGGGAGGGGCAGCCTGCTAGAGTGGGCCTCCGTTTGGAAGGCGACCAGTCTGTAATAATTATGCGACTCGTAGAACCATTCGTAATAACGTCTGATTTCTTCCCCGAGCCCGGCCACATCCTCTCCACAATCTCCTCAGCGGAAGGAGCCCCAGCACACAGACGACGCGTGTGCACCTGCAACGCCCTTCTCCCCTCACTCCCATCCTCCCCTCGGACCCACATGCGCGGACTCACTCACTATGAGCCGTAGCGATGCTCACTCGACATCGGAGCTGCGACGGGAAGACTATGATGTGTTCACGTGCATTTGAATCGCAATATCTCTACCTTGTCACTTTCACGATGCCCACTGTGTATCGCAACTCGTTGCTCAAATTCAAACAACGCAGTAGCCCTACCCGCGTGGCAAGGTCGCACAATGAAGGTCATTAGGACACGGGCGAACGTGCCAGTGAACTGTTACTACCATTACTGAACCGCATACTGGACTAATAAGTGAGGGTAAATGTCAGCTCGCACAGATCAGCCCTAATCATGGTGGTCAAATTTCTGATCCTGAAGGGACAAAATCATAAATATCAAACGCGGTTAAATCAAATAAAATGCAACAAATGTAATCTCGATTGACCAACACGCCACTCAACAGGAAAAAAGTCATGGCGCGAGAGACCGCGAATATCATGTGGTAACGTCGTATGTTTTATAAATTGGCACAGACTGTCATTGGGTTTGCTTAGTCCAGTTCGATTGCATTCACTCTGTGGTCTTTTGCGAGATGTATCGCAATGCACAAACTGACTTCAGAAGATGGAAACAGAAGCTCAAGAGAAGAGTAGCTACTTATTTAGCTTTGCGAAAAAATACGACGCTTCAAGATCAAGAGGGTATTTGTTAAAAAAATAATGGCTCTCATACGATCCAGGAGTTTTATCAAGATGTGATAATGTGATGTGATGTGTAAAAGTGAGTTACAAAGTTTTAAAGCTTTGCCCACAGCCCAATGCCACACACCATTCTTCACCAATGCCTCACCGAATGCCTCCGACAGCTTACCAATTCGTTCTCGCTAACTGATGGCCCAAAATTAAAAGTTCATATAATGGAATAGAACGTTTGCCGGAAAATATTAAGCCTAATAAATCTTGCGAGCTCAAGCAAATACCTGCTCGCATATTTAAGGAAATATTGTCGTAAATTTCACCGTAACTAGAATTCATATTTAAGTGACTTGTAGATCCCAAGGTTCCAAGAGATTTGATAACGGCTAACGTAAAAGCAATATTAACAAACGGAGGCCAGGAGGAACCGAGCAATTACCCTCATATCCATTTCGTGCAAGTTCATGGAACATGTACGTTAGTTGGTAGTTCGATCGTGAGACACCTTGATAGTCAGGCATTATTAATGAAAACTCAGCACGGTTTCCGAAAAGGTAGATCCTGCGAGAAACAACTGGCGCTTTTTGTTTATGATATTCTTATTTCGGGAGCGAGAAAAATTCCAGTGGACACGGTTTTCTGGATTTTACGAGTAAGAAATATTTCGACAAAATGCCTCATAGGTGCCTACTAATAAATCTAGAAGCATTTGGCAAAGGCATACCTTGGGTTTGATTAAAGACGTCTTGAATGGTAGGGTGCAAAGAGTTGTCATAGATGGAGTAAGCTAAAATAACGTAGAAGTTACTTCATGTGTTCCCCATGGAAGTGTTATCGGATCTCTTTTATTCCTACTTTACGGTTACAACATTCACTCCGTAGCCACTAATAATATACGTTTATTTACCAACGATGAATTGGTTTACCGTGATATCCGTAATCCTGATGATACAATAGCTTTTGCTATTGTATCATCAGGTCTTACTTCAGCTTCATCTGATGACCTAAATGCTATACCACGCTGGTGAGACACACACCAAGTAAAATTAAACTCAAAAAAGTGCATAGCGATGAATTTTTGGAAAAAGAACAAGTCCCTCCCGAACGCCAACTTCATCGGAAACACCGAAATGAAATGTATAGACTCGATTAAATACTTTGGCGTTACCCACACTCACGACCTCTCTTGGGTAAAACGCATACGGGGAATATATGGACAAGCTAACAAAAAATTAGGATTTTTTTTGGATAGCATTAGGTAAATGTGATGAAAAGGTCAAAGAGAGATGCTATCTTTCGCTGGTTAGGCCTCATTTAGAACATGCAGCTGATCTATTATGGGACCCTCACGAAGTTGGATTAATTGCCGAATTGGATCACGCGCAGCGTAGGGGAGCTAAATTTGTAAAACGTTGTTATGATAAACTTAGTACCGTATCCAAAATATAAGAGGAGCTAGGCTTGGAATCACACGTGAAGCGGAGATTATATTACAGATTAAATCTCTTACATTAATTGGGAGGATGTCTCTTTGGCAGTGATGTTGAAAATGTATTGTTACCCCCATCGTATTACGGTAGGAGATATCGTATCAATAACATTAGAGAGATTAAGAGTAGAAGAGATAGGTTTAAGATAACATTTTTCCACGTACGATGACGGTGGCTTGCAGAGTACTAAAGGAATATAAAAAATATGAAAAAAGAAGCTTGCACATGTTGAGGATCTTCCGGAATCCGCCTACCAGGGAGCCTTCGAGTCCTGGAAAAGCCTCTGGCAAAAGTGTGTTACCGCGCAAGGGATGTACTTTGAAGAAATTTCAGGCATTGTAGAAGTATCTGCAGTAACTCTATTTTTCCGAAACTTGTACACACACTGTATAAATGTAATATACAAACCCTTCACAAATATTAACTTCTGCCAAAGGATACTGTCCTTCATGTTTCTAAGCGTGGTAGATCAAATCTTACGGACGGCTCTTAGTTTTTGTTTCTTCCCCAAGATAGACGATGCATAACGTTACTGATTGTTACTGACCGTTACCGCTGACAAATTAATTATTGAGATGATTTTGTTTCAACCATAGTCTTTGGAAGAGGGGGGATACAAGAATGTGAAGGAAAATAAAAATGGAGGGTAGAGCGCAAAACCATAAATGACGATGGGACACACCCTCCAATAGACGGATGCTTTCTGCCGTGAAGTTTGTATTTGTATTTATGTGTGTATATATGCATAAGTTTGGCTCTTAGAAAATGCGTGGATTGTGAGATCGAATTGAGACGGATGTTTTAGTTTTACTTAGTGCCCTGCGAGCCACCACGGTTGCTGTTAGATGCTGAATTCTAAGACGCTGATGCGTCGATGCATGGTTATTACTAAAACATTTAAGTCCTAATCTGTTTCTAATTTCGAGGTGAAATTTATAGCGGGCTCTAGCTCCTCTAATAATGTTGATTAGCCCATAGCGAGTCCATTAGGCTATGCATATATTATTATAGGTTGATATACTAATTAGTTTTCTGGATCTAGTATATTGATTTAATATCAATAAAACTATTGAGATACGTATGCTTACTACTTCCGAGGATATTCTGAAAGTTAACAGCCCGTGTGTAATATCTCGTATAAATGTTATATGCGTCATTTAACCAAAAACATTTTCAATGTACTTTAAAAACAGAATTTTATGCAAAATTAGGCGGTCTTCGTCTCAAGGGCTTCATTTTGTTATGAACAATGCCCATGAAATAGCAAATAAATTAAGTAGGCGCAATTGATGTCGTTAGTCCGAAAAGTCAAAAATGATTTACATACGTACTGGGACTTACATGCGTTAACTGATTAATGCCAATTTACTGATTTACACATGAATTCATAATTCTTTCCCACACTTTGAAACTTGAAGAGGGTTTTGCAGATACATGTAAAATAGTTCACGCAAGAAAGGAACATTGGCAGTCCCAAGAAGACGTGGGATTTATGGCGATAACTAAGATTGGCACGCACTCGTCTTCTCCCCAGTTTCCCTCGCATATTCGAACGATGTCTTGCCACAATTTCCTCTCACTCGTAGTATGTGATTAAATGGTATTTCATAAGGAAAACAAGCAAATATTTGGAACGTTACCGACCCATCTTTAACTTTTTAACTTCCTTGCTAGCAGTACGCAGCTTCATGAAAAATGTTCCATTACTAACTAGTTGATAATTGCTCAAAACAAGGTTTGATTTGCACCATTCAATTGACGCATCCATCGTGTAGAATAAGGTTTTGAATTTGGCCCCAAGCTTTGTATTTCATCAGTATCTTTTTGTAGACATTGTAACATACGGGTAAAAACAACTTCTTAAGTAGTTCCTCATATCGCTATTGCGCTTCAGCACTAATTTAATTTAAGAACGTGTTAAAAAAAAGATCCGCCTAGATGGCCGAGGAATTTTAGACTTCAGCATGCAGAAAATAAGGTAAATCTGAATTTTTGCTCAATCATTCGATTTGGCATCCTGAACAACATACCAAAAGTCGCAGACGGTCCCGTTTTCTCGGGACTTAAGGTCCCATTTTCCCGAAAATGTGCATAGCGACATTAAAGCATTTTTACTGCAATATATCGTAATCCGGTTTTTACTGCAATATAGATTCCGAATTTGATCTACAGCAGTCTCAAATTTAAGATAAACGTTTTCTAAACGAGATAAAATGACAAATGATGCCATTTCCGAACAAGGTTGCATTTGCGTTCTGTGCGAAATTTTCTGAAATCAATGGGATGGCCTTCCAAGTAAAATATTCATTTTTATGTGATCTTGAATTTTTTTACGGTGTGGGTTCGTTAGTCGTGGAACAGAAAAATGGACATAGTTTAGTGTAACTCATCAGAATATAAGAAATAAGGAAACGAAAATAATATGATGTGTATTATATAACGGAGAAGGGTGATAACACAAAGGACGCTGGAATTTTTTCTATGGAGAATTGGCGCCGATCGGCCATAATGAACTTCCCTTTTATGTGAAAAGGGGCTGCATATAGCAGAAACGGATTCATGTCCAACTGGCTGGCGCCTGTCGTTGGTGCTTACTTGTTTACCAAAGCGATGTTTTCACCCCTACGAAGTTGATACCACTCGAGAACTTACACACTACCGGCTTACATCGCATATTTCAACTGTTTTTCAATAATCGCTCCATTGTCGCCGATATGACCTCAAAATTTAAAACTAATGGAGACGCTGCCAGCTAGCGTTAGCTACCACAGTCTTAGTTCCGCAGCTGTTCTCCCACTACTAAGGTTTCGATCACTTATGATGTCATGTTTCTCTCTCACATATGAAACCAGAAGAATATTTTACATTTTCACTTTATTTTGCGTCTAGATTATATTTATTAATTCAAATATCAAGCTGATTGAGAAAACTAGGAAATCGTAATTTGAAATCCGTAAAATAGGCAAAGTATATGGAGAAAATTATCGAGAGAGAGAGGAAGTTAAAGTTATGATAGAGAAGGGAGAATTTTGGGGAAGTGGAGGAGAAAAGATGCTCTTTGGATGGCAAGAGGTTGATAGGGTAAGGAACTACAAAAGGAAATAATTTAGAGACACACCAACCTGGAGAACTCTTTAAAGAGGCACGCAGGATTGTTCAGGGTTCCTGTGAAGAAGAAATGGATTAATATGGAAGCGGATCTGGCATAGTCTACCAATACAAGGTGAATGAAACAAACTTACTTTTCGCAAGCTAATTAAACTGGCCCAGAGCAAGAGAGGGAAGGCAAAGGGTGCATCTGATTAATTTCTCAAGGGCGTCCAAACTGAGAATTGCTAATATTTTATTTTGTCGGGAGAAAAGTTTATGAATAGTGCGACAAGGGTTGGGGAAGTCAGATATGCGCGACGTGGCAGCATGCCAATACCTTGACGACGCGCGTTGCGTGCATACGAGGTTACGTACACGGAATACGAACGAAAAGATGCACCAAGTTTGGAGAAATTATCGCCGATATTGACGACTTAAGATGATATTCATTGGCACGGCAGTATCCATCCCGCAGCCGGATGTTTTTTAGGTCAAGCAAATGGGTTCGATGCACTGTCCGTCATGGTGATAACCTACTACATATCATTTTATAACTTATTCTGTAGCCAGCTTCTTAAAAAATGAAAGTCACTTCTGGCAAAAAATTCGCATGGATATTGCAATATTGCCCCACCAGTTGGTTAAGCGAATTGGCCCGTCCCCACCACCATTTGCCCTCGACAAGGTTCCAGATTTGTCCATGAGCGGAATGGAATAACTGCAGAATAAGTTTAGGCAGAAACGACTGAGCAGCAAAACGGCCAAAAGGGCATCCGCCAGTCGCCCGCGAGGTCGCAATCGATATCAATCCTCATCCGCAGTCTTCACCGAAAACCCGCAATCGTTCAAAAGAATTTTTTTTTACCAACGATGAACACACAAACACATTCAGTAAGTAAGGTAGTACGTTTGTAAGGTAGTACGTAAGTTTGACCTATAAGTATAATAGGTACAACTGATTACTTGGCCACAGACTAACGAATTTTTTACTACATGGAAGTAGCCTTACGACATACAGGAACTGTAGTTAATGATTTTTCGCGTTGCATGCCAAAAATAAAATGCATATAAACTACATTGATCCAGACCGGTGAGTCAGAGTATAGTGTTAACCGCATGATAAAAACAGAACTTAAAAAAAATACTAAGTACAATTCTTCATTGATTAAACCGATAGTTTTTAGACAATTTTTAACTACCTGATTCATATTTTGAACATCAAAACTGAGATATTCGCATTATGCAATTATTCCTGAGGAAACTTTTGCACTATCCTCACATATTGAGAATCCATCCCAAGACCCTTATGTAATTCAATCTTTGCATTTTCATTTTTGATACCATACAGTAGGTTTAACATTAATAATAACCAAAAGAATGATTTGATAGGCGAAGATGTGGACCACTTGGTACTAACTATAACTTACTGTATGGGGGAATTTACAAGTTAGGGTAATAAGGGGGGGAAGTTCCTTTCCCTGTGTCGCCTGCAGTACCCCAGGAATACCTGGTTCCTGAGCCAAAAAATCGCTTGAGGAATCCATCCAGAGGACACACCGAGATCTAAACTCAGGTCTTCCGGTCGTCAGTAAACAAGCGCTCTCTACCCACAAGGCTAACGCGCCGCCGGTATGCGGTTCTTTTCCCGCAGTAATCAGCCGGAAGTCTGGTTTTCATAGGTGTAGAGCTCGCTCGGAACTGCTTTAAGGCAGGCAAAATTCGTGCGTGCAGGATATAAAGAGATTCCACTTATCTGTCAGCATATCGTACCGCTCTTATTTTTAGATGGGAGCGTCCACAGGCGTGACTAGGGATTTGAAACAGGGGACACTCTGGTGATCTCACGACAATACAGAGAAATTCGGTAATGGCGAAAAGCGTTGTGCGTACTCAATAGTCGTCATTCTTGGCATTAACAATATGTCACATGCATTGTTACTCACTGCTTTAGTGTTTTTCTCTCAAACAGACTCACCCATGTACTTATACAGAGGATATAAAAACAAGAAATATCAGAATTTAGTCATAAAGTCCAAAATCACTGTGAATGACGCCTACAAATACCGTGAAAAATGATCGAAAATTGCAACTTCTGGATGTGTGGACGAGGAAAAGAAAGGGAGGAGGGGTGAGGTAGAAGGACCGCTATACCGCGCCAAAAATATTATGTTTCGCAGCCAAGCTTCTGGCCATTTATTTGGCATACAGAGTTTTTCTTTATATCGGCAAGACTCTTAACATTAAATGATCGCATTAGCCCTAATAATTACGTTGATCATCAAATGCAAAATGTCCAAACAACTCTTCTTTTGTTTGCTACCAACAGCCGATATCTCGTTATACAACTCTCGTTATCTTGTAAGAGAGTCGGAGAGTATATAATGCAGTTCACCAAATTGGAATGATAAAAAAGTTAAGTAAAAGAATCAGTGATTACGATATATTACTTTGCCAAACGAAATTTTTGCAGCTTTCTGCGTCAGTAAGATTAACAATGCATTAATCTGAATCCGCATGAAGTATACAACAATTAATCGAATACTTTCACTTGAGCTCATGAGGAGTATACGAGGGGCAATTTTATCATTATTACGCAAACATTATACCGACCATACAAATTACTCATTTGGTCGGTCGCATCGGATTGGTGATCTGATTTTCCCCGCCACCCGCGCTCTCTCTGCTCTCGCCCAGTGATCGGCCGAAGGTGATGCCAATCACATAACGGCGGATGTGCGCGGAATGTGGGCCGCGGGGGAGGGGGAGGGAGGGAAGGGGCACTCACGCATCATCCCCCACGTGGAAGCACCTCGCACGCACCGCAACCCCCCATCAAATCTGCGGAAGGTCCCGCCCAATCCGAGGGATCAAACCCGGGTCAATGGCATGCGACGGAGCAGCCAAGGTCATCACTCTCACTCACCCCAGTCCTGAGCGCAGCGGCCTGGGGGCGGGGGGGAGAGAAAGTGGGTCAGCAGGCCGAAGGATGACGGGTCTCCCGGGGAAGAACCCCCTCGCTCCCGCCCCGCCCATTCCCGTCGGCGCTGGGCCGAAATGGAGGGCCGGCGGGGGGCGGGAAGGACCAATTATTGCTTCTTCGGCCTGAGAGGGACACTTTGGGCCCGGTTCGGTGAGGAGGGGGAAGCGCGGACAAAGGAATAGGGCGGCGTGTGTGTCCGCGCCTAAATGTGGGAGGGGTTTGAAGAGTTTTCGGCGTGATTGAGCCCCTCGATCTTCGGAGGAGGGATGAATCGAGGCTAGCTCGTGACCGCCTCCTCTCCCACAAGATATCCACTTCCGGCACATCGCGGCGATGGAATAATACCAAAGTATTGTGAGCACACGTTTTAGAGTGCACTAAGATCATGCTCCATTTCAGTCCCAAAGATACGGGTGGCTGGGAAAGCATTGGGTCACAAGAAACAAGTCATGTGATAACTTCTTTATCCCGTCTCCATCATCTCCGACTTGAATTAATGCATGCTATATAAAGCCCATTAAAATTACGACATCTTCAGAAGGCTGTCCAACTCGAGATCAACACAATTACTGCGCTTTTGTTAGCATAAAAGTACCACAATGGTAAAGAACGTTAATAACAACTCTCCTCTTGATCCATAAGCTCCTTCATCTTAATCCAATAACGTCTTCGCGTCTAGAAATTCCCCTCGCTATCCCTTTCATTCACTTTATTCGGCCCCACATTGCTGGTCTTCCCTTTACATTTTTCCGAGCAACTGGAAAAATTCAGGTCCTCTTTAAAAACTAAATTCGCGTTTGATACATATAAAACTTACCTTCATCAATGATTTACACCGCCATAACTCTGATGTTTCACCCATTCCTTGCCTTTGCCTTCATCAAAATCTTGTTCAGATTCAGCAGTTAAAACTTAGCAGTAGAGTCCATCCAACTCGTGAATATATTACTTATTTCTTTTGGTCATCGCCACTCAATCGCGGAACAGAGGATTAGAAGGAAACCCTGAAAGATAGATTCTAAGGTTATATGGCGTTCCTGAAAAATCATGCTAAGTATACGTAAGAAAAAAATCGTACAGTAAGAAGTGATACGGGCAATAAAACAAAATAGAATATGTAGAGGATATTGCAAAAGATGAGGGTTGGATTCGATGACAATATAGAAAAAGAAGCAACAGATACAATGTACGACTCTTATACTAATCGATGTAATACATCCCAAAATACACGTTCGCACAAGTAAGAAGCAGTATACACAGCGATTCAATTTATTCTAAAGATCCATCACTTGTTTTCTTAACTTAAAGATCCAATGGGAAATCTTTACTGTCCATTGACCTTTGAGTATCGAACGTATGGCGCCGTTGAGGAACGTAATGCAGCTGTTTCTGTTTATAAATTCCAAAATTAATTCTGATAAATTTAATTAGATCACCATGGAGGGTCAAAAAAGAAAAAGTTCATCGCCATGATCGACAAAATAAGCCAGAATCAATTTAACATAATGCACGCTATTGCAGTATTTTAGGTTTGGCTGTTCCTGAAGCACTCCATGGATCCAGTGAACACGATAAAAGAGCTATGTGGGTACACACGTTTTAAAATTGTGCCCTCAATTGGCAACAAATCATAGCCATTATCCTTAAGTACCAATAATCGCGGGAATGGGTTAGGAAAGGTCTAATCGCCCAATCAAAACCCAACTCCGATGGCAATTTAGAAGTGACGCGATGAGTCCGTCCGTCCGTTCACGTCCCTGGAGAATCATTTAAAATCATTTCCCCTGGAGTTGCAGTCAGCCCGCGTTCATGTAAGTAGGAGCTATTTACAAGTCATGGTCATGAGAACATTTCTTAAACTTGTGACCGCTTCGTTCTCGAATTAAAATTAATATCAAGTTAGGAATAAATAAAAATTCAACCTTCGGAACCGTCACACCGAAGTATTTGCGAATTCTCAAACCCATAAGAATATTCTGCCATCACTGCCGAATTATCTCTTAATCAACAAATTCATGAGCTGAAAAAAGCCTCCGGTTCTATTTCCGGCTTGGATTTCGATGACGCGTCAATATTTTCCAGCTGCGTCAAAGACGCTGAAATTATATTACACGGAAAATGCACCACAAAACTGCTACTTTTTATTTGTTCTATCCAAAGCTGCTCAGAAGTTTTTGCGAAAACGGTCATTATACAAGGTTATTCCGTAAAATAGTATGACTTAATTTTCCAGATAGATGAACGGACGGTTTCTCTGCCTGGGTTCGAGGGACGGCAGTGGGAGTTGGCTCCCAGGCTTTACGTAACGCGGATCGTCCGTTTTCGAAACCTCTATAACATGACCTCGTCACGCTCCGTCATGAACTGGTTATTGGAACAGCGCTACGCCATCAAATTTTGCGTGAAACTGGGCAAAACCGGGAAATAGACTTATGACACGATCAAGGCTGCTTATGGTGATAACGCTATGGATACATTGGATGTTTTGGAGTGGCACAGGTGGTTTCGGGAAGGTAGAGAAGATGTTGAAGACAACGAAAGTTCAGCACACCTTTCGACCTCAAAAAATGACAAAATTCTTGCACGAATGAAGGCAGTGTTGGACAGGGATCGCAGATTAACTGTTCGCATGGTTTCTGATGAACTTGGCATCCCTAAAAGTGATTTGCAACGACTTGAGACCGAAAAAATGGGCATGAGAAAGGTGCGTGCAAAATTGGTGCCGCGAGTGCTCTCGGAGAAACAAAAGGAAACTCGTACGCGGATCTCCCAAGAGCTTCTCGACCATGTGAGTGAAGATCCAAATTTTTTTGACAATGCCCCATCGGACTCCTTCCTCTTCCTCCGCTTCAAAAGGCGTGGAAAACCCGCTGGCAGTTGTGTGTGGACGCACAACGATGCTACGTCAAAGACTTTTGGGTGAATGTATCAATTCTGGCAATATATTATTTTAACCGACTCAGTCCTGCTACTTTTGGCACAGACCTTTTACCTCTGCCAGTATGAAAAAATATTGAAATGACCAGCGCAAAACGTTTTTTACACATGGGACAACCTTTTATAAAAACAATACAAATATCAATAATCAAATATCATAAGAATCAACAAAGTTTTTCCCTCCTGATTCTTTAATAGTGTTAAGTAAACCAAGTACAACTGCCATATAAATAAACTACGAATCACAAATTCTCTTCCCACTAGCTGATTCCAGGTGTGAGTCCCTCAAAATATCTTGCCTTTTCGAAATGATAACCGTAAATACGAGAGTAAGGTGAAAAGTTCTCAGCCTGGCAATGAAAAACTACGATTTTCGGTTAAAAAATGGTTTTATTTTTCTACATAATCTCCCTTGACCTCAACACACTTGGTCCAGCGTTTCTCCAACCTCAGTATTCTTTCCCAAAAGTGAGAGTCAGGAAGGCTGTGAAAATATCCACTTACGGCCCTCTCAACTTCTTCATTGGACGCGAAGTGGTTCCCAGACACAAATGTTGGGAATAGATGGAAATCTAAGGGTGCAAAATCAGGAAAATAGGAGGGATAGCTGAGCAAATCTTACCCCAAATCCCGTAGTTTTCCTATTGCCAATACACCTTTGTGAGCAGGTGCGTTGTCCTGATGAAAAATTATTTTTTTCTTCTTAAGCTAAGCCTCTTCTCGCTAATTTTGGCATCCAGAAGGTCAAAGTAGGTTTTAGTAATATTCGCCTGTATTTGTTCTGCTTTTTTCAAGGTAATCGATCAACAGGATCCCTTCCGCATTTCAAAACACAATGGCCATGACATTTTCGGCAGATGCGATCGACTTTGCTTTCTTTGGCGCTGAGCCACCGGCTTCCAGTCCCTGCTTCGACTGCTGTTTCCTTTTGAACGTGTAGCGGTGGACCCATGTCTCATCTATGATGACAAATTGCCGCACAAAATCAGTCGATTCCTTCTTGAATCGGTCTAAAAATTGCTGCGAAAATCATTTGCGAATTTACTTTTGATCGGTAATTACCAAATGCGGCACCCACCTTGCGCAGAACTCTCGTATCCCTATTTTTTTGTGAAAGATGTTTAGCTACCTTTCTTTCGATATCCCCTCGGCCGTAGGTGTCTCAATCACCGTCCCTTGCCTATGGTCCAACATGATATCGAGCACTTTTTCGATGGTTTTCGCTGTGATTGCAGATTTTGGCGGTCCTTCACGTGGGTCCTCTTCGAGGGATGTACAACCACGTTTCAGCAGCCCACTATTTGACGGTTGATATTAAAGGAGCAGAGTCTCCGTACACTTTCTGTCAACATTGGATGAATTTCCTTAGAGTTTAATCCATCCAAAACGAAGAATTTTATGACCGCTCTATATTCAAGGTTTTCCATTTTAACAAAAAACACGAAAGACATCTACTGTAACAATACGTGTAAACAAACTACTTGAGAGAACAAGTCGAAACTTGTCTTACGAACTAATGACATGTGCACCCAGGCAGTAATCATAAACTTTCGCCGATTGGGATGCCATCTCTGTGCCAGGCCGAAGATTTTGCACCTTACTCTCGTGTTAAGTGATGTAAGAGCTTATATTTTCTCTTATAATTGAACCCTGTATCCATTTGCTTTTTCTTGGACGATAAATTGCAAATTACGAAACACAGCAATCAATTAACTCACGGGGAATCATCGTCCAGATTACAACTGCTATTGTGGCATCCGTCACATAAACAGGTAAATATTACGTTAATATGCTCATGACACAATCGGATAAAATAGTACAAATAAAATGCTGTGTGAATAGAAATTGCTGCTAAAAGCTTTTCTATAATGCATTTCTGTGAATGGTATTTCACTTGAATATTTTCTTTTTTTTTGGTGAAAAAGTCTAGCGTAAATATTTTCGTAGTGTTTTCATCATTTACTTGATCGTGCCTAGGGTGGCTGCTTAAAATCACATCACCCAGCAGTGTTGCGTTTTAAAGCAAACATTCGAGATACAGATTTTGCGAAAAGTTTGCTTCAACGTAAGACTACGAGAATTTTATTTTCAGCAATAATGGTATGACAATCACTTTTTATCACTTACGCAAATATAATAGGTTACACTTACACAAAAAAACACGCAAAAATACGCAATCAGAGGTGAACTCATGGATTTTCAATGTAAAATTAAGCAAAACAATGTTCAGGCCAAATATAGGCGTTCCCGAGGCATAGGTCTACTATCCACGGATTCCCGTCGTAAAAAGTTTTTTTCGGATGAGGTATTATTTGCTGGAGAGTACTTAGCCGAAAAGTATGACAAATTAGGAGGACAAATTGATAGATCAAAGATTGTTGACAGATCAAAGACATTTTGTTTGACATGGCAGGGTGCATGGGCAATAGACATGACAAGGTAATCACAGAAATAGCTCTTCTAATTTGCGATATTGGGAAATCATTCCTGATTGGATAATGGCATCTTGTAGAGGCGAATGGGGTCACTGCACTACGACGGGGACCAAAACACCCACCCACGCTGGAAATACGATTGCACTCCTTCGGGTCCCTTTCTGGATTTCGAATCCCTTGCCTGTCAAATAATCAGATAGAAACCACGGACCTCACTACCCCCATACTCGTATAAGTGTTTAATACAAGCACTCTCGTAGACTTTTCTTCATACTATTTAGAATTGTTTGACATAATATCCAGGATGACAAACCCATGGCAGAAGTTTACGCAGTGTCTATCGCTTTTTGAAAATTGAAAAAAAAATCCTTTAATAAATTTCACGTTCTCGCTGCCACATTTTAAACGTCTTTTTCAAAATTAGCTCAATGGTTTACTAATGAAAGAAAATCTCTGTGGTCTTCCCCGGAGTACGTTCCTCGAAAAGAAGCTAGCATCGAGTATTGCTAGTTACTCTTTGCGCTTACCTGCTTTTATTCCCCTTGATGGTTAGTGGATGACATAAAGCAATCCTCCTGCTTAACTTATCGTGAACCTATTACTTGATTTTTCCGATTAGTCGGTAAATGAAACAAAATTTATAGGTAAGCTAATAGGTAAACAAATCTCCATGGAGGACCGGGAAAGTTTTCTGATGACTGCATGGAGCCTCTTGGATTGAGTAGATTACAAAACCTGCTTGAAATTTACAAATCGTACGAGTAGCACAAGACTAACTCCAGGATATCATTAAAGTAGCACACTAAATAATAATAAAAAATTAGAGAGATCAATTGTTGGACTAACTAAGAAATAGTCCTCTTTCATTTCTACTGTGGGATGACAATAGTGGAAAACATAAAACAAAACTATCCATATTGCTTGAAGATAAAATATTACACACCTCCTAAATTCCAAATTTAAATTGTGTTCTTTCCTTAATGGCTGATGATTCAATACCTTCGGGCGGTGGACTCCCAGTCTTTGGAGCTGCTAACCTCATGCTCAACTAGGTACTAAATTACATTCTGATATATATTTTATCTAATTCGTCCCTGAATTTTTTAACCCAGAAAATGTTCCGAACTAATATACGTCTCCTAATCATCCTTGAGGCTCCTCTACTCAGTCACCATTCAGAGTTTTTCAATACATTCTCCCAAAGATTCTTCACCTTTCTAAGGCCGTCATTGTAGAACTCAGTGAATTCTGTCGAAAAACGATGTTCTACCTCTGGAATTGTGTCATTTGTGTTGCCAAATTTCCAACCCCGCAATGTTTTTTTGCGTACTGGCAATAAGTCCCTTGAGGAGACAGAGGGAGACAAGAGCGGATACGGCAAAAATTTCAAAGTCTCGTCGCTTTGATTGCTAGTCGTACCATGATCGTGATTGCAAGTAGCGCCGTGTTTACTTCTTCTGAATAGGAGTAGTAGTTGTGGAATCCATTCATTCAGAAGAGTATCATAAAAATAAATGAAGGAGTCAATAGCGACAGGTGCGCGTTAAGTATTACACCGATTATCGCAAAAGTGCTGTGTAGAATAGGAAGTGATTGCTTTCCAAGGGGGGCATTGTGGTAGACTTGTGTACGTTACTGGGAAAGCGTTGAGGTTAACCAAATTATGTAGGAATATACCGCAAGTTTTGCTCTTTCCGTTGGATATCAACTTTCCAGCGTCATCTTCGTCATTAATAAACCTTGAATGTGTCATTGGGACGGAATCCATTGTAGTACATGAAAAAGTTGGCGGATAATTAATCTTTAGCATTACTTTGGTTACCCACCAAAGATTCATTGTTGCACGAGGTAAAGCTTGAAGGAATCGGTCGTTTTGTATTAGGCATAGTCCAAAGAAGCTTGAGATTACAAAGCACGATTAACATAGAGTGCGACGCGGCCGATGGCCTCAATCTACAATGTCTTAGCTGACAGAGGTATGTCTTAAGAAGGGTTCTAGTACTAAGAACTAAGGCACCATTACAGCCTATCCTCTAATCGTCTTACCTTAGGATGCCAACACAACGGCATGCGGCAGGCCGAGTGCGGCTTGAGATCTTTTACCGGTCTGACACTCCGCCTGTTGGTGGTTTGTTGGGACATCCACCCTGAAAGTGGAATTTTCGATAAATAAATAGCGCTATAAATAAATATGAGCGTAGGAGTTTGACAGAAAGGCTTCCCGAAAAATGTGATCTAAAAAAATATGTGGAATTCGATAACATCATTTAAATCGATAAGTCAAGATGATACTTCCGCGATATTCAGCACATATTACACCATGGTGTTTGAAATCGAATGTCAACCATCCTCATTCTGTGGTGTAAGTGATTGCATTTTAGTTTAAAAAGGAAAACCCTACGCACATAACGATCCATAATGAAGACAAATGAATAATTATTTCAGTAAATGAAATATGACCTTTGAAAAACTGAACGTGTAAATGAAAATATAAAGCTAGGACGCTTGAATTATAATCGGCACACAACTTAGGAGTGCCGCCTTTTGGTCAAAACCAGCTGCCTTTTGGCTCTTTAATCCCTTAAAATATAAGTTATCACAACTCAGATATAGCCACAGTTTTCAACCCGAGGGTCGATTTCGTAAGAAAGGATAGAGATCATCTAGTACGAAGTCCATTGGCGTGTGATTTGCACACATTAGGCAAGGGGGGGCTTGCCCTAACCCTCCTCTAGTTTCTTAGAAAGATCTGGTACCCGAAAAATTCTGCAGCTTGGATGAAGCTGAGGGTGCCCAGGGACGTGTCGAACTTGAGCCTTACGGTCAGTAGACCACTACTCCACCCACTGGACTACCACGCCCACTAGGATATACATATAAACCATTAACACAGTAATCAACCCGAAGGTCGGTTTAGTAGGTGATGGTAGAGCTCACCCATGTACCAAGCCCGACGGCGTGTGAATATTCACACATCAGGGTAGGGGGGCCAGTTCCTTTCCCTGTGCCGGTTATGGTTTCCCAGGAAGATCTGGTACCCGAAAAATCAACTAGCTTGATATACATATATGATTAGTTAAAAGCAACATTCAGTAAGGAATGTGTTCAGGTCATTCACGTAAACTCCAAGCTCATTATGAAATCAACCTTACAATGAGCTTGGTTATAAAAGTATAACAGTTTCAGGTTCGTACAATTACCATTGAGTAAAATTACTACTCAAATAACCCAGAGAGCCGCCGATTCCAGCCAGTCCTTTTGCATCGACGACCCGTTCGTTTTTTGTTACATTATTCCACTCATCCGTCGCGCAAGATGTCACACCACAAATCCTTTGTCATATCATCGTAATCCGCAAATCGGATAAATTAATTTATTTATAATTACTATCTTTTCGAAATAAAATACAATATTCATAAATTTATTTTCCAGACATACAATGAATTTAATTATAGCTTTTTGGTAAAATGAAGAATTTGGATTGTGTCATTAATGGAAACATTTCGAGTTATCGCTCTCAATAAGGGTAAACTCACATAATAATTTATCAACGGTGTCTATGGAAAGTACTACTCTGCCTTCGTCATTCGGTTTCATCCGATTCGATATTTAGTCGCACGCTTTAGAAACACGGCCTAGAGTACAAATGGAGACTGCTATCAAGAGGCAGCACCGCAAAACACAATATTATCTAGAATAAAATCAGTGCGTCAGATTCAGTATTCGTCAGAATACATCAGAACAGATGTTCCACTGACGGGTCCTTTGCGTTTAAGTGATAAATATTTCGTGTGCGATTTTTTTTCAAATCATCTCACGTCGGTACTTCAACAATGCATTAAGTCCTTGGATGGATCTCAATTTTGCAGCAGCTCATGCGCCATCTTACGACAAACTACTCAACTGTTAGTTTTATTCCGCATACCAAATTGAAGGCAGAGAGGATTTAAATATACAATCGGATGGTCAGTGCTTCACTGATTAATGCGCAGCCATTAAGATTTCACTATCATTGGAGTTATTACCTCATGCTATTAGCTTCAGAAGGTAGTGAATTCGGCCATAAAAAATGGACCTACGCGGATAAATCTCGGAATGCACCGAGCTTCCGCAACACCACAAGGAAACCTTCACAAGGAAATCCATCCTAATTTATCAAGAATTCCTGGATGGCGTGACACGTGGAGCATTTAATATTATGTAGTATGAAGATTCTACCACACTCAATAAATACGTAAAGAATTCGAATATGAGAAGAGGGCACCTGCCCATCTCAGCAACTTGAACCTACAACCCATACTTTGAATCTACCTCAAGTATAGGCTGCTTACTCTTCAAAATTAATACACAGTTTCCATGGAATATTTTCCTACTATCAATAATTCAGGTTATTTTTCCTAAATTTAAAAACGAACCACTACCAGGAACAAAATATCGAACCAGTACCCCAATGGAACTTTATAAAAATTCTGAGAATGCTATTTCCCCTCAAATTGTAGTTCTGTTGCCATTTATTTTTATAGGCAATAACAAGAGTTTTATTACAAAACCCAATTACTTCAAATTCTTCAAATTATACTCTCAAAGTAAAGCATCTTGTTTGTAGGCACTTGTACAATGCATAGCTGTAAGAAGTGAAAACATTTGTATTCTGGAGGATAGGCATGGAGAAAATGAGAATGAAATATGTGGCTGGGAGAACTGGAGTGGTAACCAAAGTGGAAATGTAAAGACAAAGGAAAAACATGAGGGTGAACTGTCATTCAACGCTGCCCATATTTTTCATTTTACATTCATGTCCGATTTTTCATCCAAGTGTCAAAAGATCAGTTAACATCTGATATTCATTTTCACGAAACAAAGTATATTAATATAGCATTAAAAACAGCATTTATTTCCCTGGGAAATACATATATTACCAGGATAATTCATTCTTAACAAGGGGAACAAGAAACAAATCGTGTAAATTTTAAATTAACTGTAAAACTTGCTGTTTTAAGTAATGGTAGTTAATACTAACTCAGCTTTTAGATCAAAGCTAGCACCAAGTGTGGTTCACCAGAGATACCTATATTAAATTACAGAGACTTAGCACCTATCTGCCATTCATAAGGAAACATGTCAGAAATATTAATGCAAAATAAGGAATTTCCAAATCAAATTGATACTTCTACTGCATTTTCTTGAATCATGGTTATTTCAGAGTCTTGAGATAGGAAATGGAATGGAAAACAGGGACTCGAGCCTCTAACTATTAAATACATATGTAATAGTCATGGAAAGCTAACAGGAACATTATATAATTCCATGTGCTGGGTTTGTTGTTTCAAGAATATAAATTACAAATGGGATACTATTCCAGTTATACCTGTACATGGAGCCCATATTCAGATAAATCTAAAAAGTCACCAATACAACATTTTGGGGAAAAACAGTTGAAAGAATGCCTCAGAGTAATGGATGCCCTGGAAAGGAAAGAAAGAAAACAAGTGCCAAGTGGAATGAAGGGTATAACTCTGCTTTCCCAACCAATATGAAGAAATACCATAAATTGTTAAATGTGGTCCTAAATGGAATGAATTATTGGACCAAGAATTAATACCTTGATACAATAACAAAATCAATATTTTTATTTTCAATATAATGTGCATGCAATCAGGCTAGTTTGTAATTTCAATTAGTGAGAAATCAAGGAATGAAAAAAATTGGATGACAAACAAGTATTGTTACCTACTAAAAGGGCACTGATTAGAAAGAGGAGACTTTTCAAAATGACCAGAAAAATGATTTTCCAGTTTTTGATAGGCATTTCCAGACGACTAAGACAGGTATGATCCAAAGCAATACTTTATCTGAGGAAGTTAGCATTCAAAGCAAAGATGACAACTAGGAAAAACAATTTCTTTGTAAAAATACCCTTTCTATAAAGGAATTGGGCAATTCACATGCAACACCTCTTTATAATCATTATTGTTATACACACTCAATATCAGATGGGTGAATCACATTCAAGTTATTCACCCATCTGATAATCACCCAAATCCATGCCACTGCACTGTTTCACACATATTCCTTTCACTGTTGTATATGCTACTTAGTAAGAATATGAGAAAAAATAAAGCATTCTCAACTGACCTTTATCAGCTAACTTTTGGTTATCAGAGGCGTTCTTGCACTCTAAGATGTGAGAGATCATGATGATCACTGATTTATTATGAATTTTCAAGTATGGAGAGCAAAGGCATCCTTTTCATCTCAATAGATTCTTCCCTGGTCTGAATTCCTATACTTTGCCTCTTCATGGCTGCCTGACAAGGAAGTAATTAAATGCCTCATCAGGAGTAGAAAAAATATTATTTTCCAGTTCAACCAACAAAGATTTTATTCAATTAGGAATACCTTATGCACATTTGAATTTTTCCATCTTGAGACTCAATGTCATTGGATAGTGGGACATTCTTCAAATACTGCAAATGAAAAACACTGTTACTAAGAAGGTATAAAAAGGAGAATGTCTGCTCTCTTCCCAAACTTTTTTACCCTATGTTCACACAAGTAGCTTCCTGTGCCCCTAAGAAAAGACACATTTACATACATTGTAACAGTACTGGTATCTTTGTGGTCATATTCTCACCGTAATTGATGACAGGTAATACCATGCATTGAGTCAAGCTCTTAATATGTTAATACTTCATTATATCTGTATTTATACATGTATATATGGAATTACTTTGTAGTGGTGTCACCCTCTCTTGACATACTGCAGCTACAATATATATCATACCTGAAGTATTGCACTTTTAATATTTTAATCTAGGAAAAATAAATTATTATTATCACATAAAAAGGTCAGTTCCTATCTATCAACCAAATGTTTTTAATGATACCAACTGACTTGGCATTCCATGAAATTTTCTCTTCACTTACACATTTTTGAAGACATAAAAATGTAAAATTGTTGCTAGCTACTATTCCCATCTTTTAATTTTGTGTTTTTTCCACAGATAGTTTTCCTGGAGAAAATTTCATCACTTTACTCAGGGTCATTGGAGAGAATTGCATCTTGGAATTCTCTCCAATGAGAATTATCTTTGAAATTCTCTTGCCATAACTTGGTTCCAGGAACTAAATTTATCACTTAAGTAATTGGAGATATGATAAGAATACACAAATGAAAAATATAGATAGTTTTCCTGGAGAAAATTTCATCACTTTACTCAGGGTCATTGGAGAGAATTGCATCTTGGAATTCTCTCCAATGAGAATTATCTTTGAAATTCTCTTGCCATAACTTGGTTCCAGGAACTAAATTTATCACTTAAGTAATTGGAGATATGATAAGAATACACAAATGAAAAATATGTAAAAAGGGAATATTGAACCTCGTTGCATTAAATTCTGTGCCTAAATCTGAATACCACTTGACAATATGATTTCTACCTCTGCAACATATATTCCCTGTGGCTTTGAACTGAAATATTTTCCAAAAATACACACTGTTAACACAACTCCATGTTTAAGAGCAAACTGATTGTAAGAGAAGGAAAATGAATGGTAGCCAAGTACAATGTACATGTTACATGACCAGTAGGCATTACTGATACATGGAACTTAACACTAAATAGCATCAATATTGCAGCATCCAAGTTGAAATGCACACACTAGCATAGATGGTATTTAGTTCAATGTGTTAGAACCAGTATTTTTTATAATCAACATGATGATATGAATAAACTTAAGAAACCATTTTATCAAAGGTCAATAATTATTTCAATTCTCAATGAGAGCAATATTTCCAATACAAACTTTATGCCAATATGGAAATTATGACTTAAGTTAAGATTTAATGAGCATAAAGTCTTTCATGATCATAAAGGCATGCAGGGATGAATAAGATACTACTACAGGATGGCCTGAGGTTTATTCTTTTACAGAATAAAACTACAGTAATGAACCAATGGGTTGGTTTGATAGGTGAGCTAGAGCTAGAGCAAAGGTAAAGAAGCTGGACCACTATCCTGACATGTGAATTACACATGCCTCGGTAATTACTATAAGGCGAGCTCCATTCTTATCAATCAAACCAAGTTAAAAGCTGATCACTAAAGTGATGACATGTAATTTACAAAAATATAGAGAAGATGTTTAATCTAAAGAATATATATACAGATGTGTATCAATCATTTTGAAAAATATGTAAGGAATCAAAGAGAAGATTTATTTTTAAACATAGACTTAGACATTATAATCAGGTCGTTTCGTGTGGATAACTGAAGAAGATATCAGCTTTTACATTGTTTCAGGAAACATACAATGCGTATAGGAATTGTTCAAAACCAACCTATAACCCAAATTATTGGTGTATACACCAGATTTAGGAATACCAGAAAATTTTGAATTTATTTCAACATTTAAAAAATGCAGATTCAAAAAAGACCAGTAAACTAGACATTGACCCCGAGCAAAATATGGTCATCACAAACAAGCCTAATTTTGAAAGAATTATAGAGAGGATACACCAAGAAGGAAATTAAGTCAGTCTTCTCTAGAAATCTTGGGTAGAAAAAACTTCTTAGAGTAAACATAGACAGAGAAACTATGAAACATACAATCAACATGCAATAGCAATTAAAATTATTGTCAGGAACTAGTATGTAGTTACTTTTTACTTGCAGAACTACATTACTAATGAAAGTACGAGTGCATTACTACTGAAATCAAGTAGCTTGGATGGTAATCAATAGTTATTCTTCCACAAGGTAGAAAATGTACTGAGGTAAATATACAAATATTTCAAAGATCTTTTATGAATTAATTAAAGACTATGCATCTCCGTCACCCTATCCATGACCCAAAATAATTGAAGCATTGCCATTTTATATATTAATAAAATTTTATACTATTATACAATAAAAAATAGTAAATATTATTACATTTCTTTTCATAACTATTTGATAGTGTGATAACATGTTTAACAAAAATTAAAAAACAACAGCTGCATACTTGCGCTCATGCAAAAGAGTTAATTCAGAAACAAGAATAACTTTTGGTGCACACCCTCGTTCTATTTGTACCCAGTTAGAGGTTTTCTATAAGGTACTCGGACTGTACATGGAGCCTGGCATGAGATTTAAGACTGGCTTAAAAATGTATAAAAATATAATTTAGAACATTAAATTAGGTATTTTCTAAGTGATTTGTATTAAATACTAGCACACAGAAAATCTTGACATCACTGTATTATACTGATAAATCTTGATTGTTATATTCAGCTTTCCTTACAGATACAGGAATTTCTGTTAAAGTCGATATGTTTTAGCGTACACTCTACACAATCTGGAAAACTGATTCAATTATTACAGGTTGAGTAATCATAAGACGAAACCTACTTTTTATTTACTTGTGAAATCCGTTGAGTCTTACTTTCGGACGACAGTTTGGATGCATAACGCACGAAGTTATTGTCAAAATGCATTTTTCCAACCAATATGGTGATCATCGTTGCCGGATATGCCAAATTAAATATGCAATACTAAGGCATGGATAATTACATTTCCTAAAATACACAACACTTTGGATATATATTTTCCCAGAGTACCACATTTTTCTCTTGGTCTTTTAAGTTTCAAAATTTTCGTACCTAAATGTGAATTACGAAACAAATGCCTTGCGAAATTTCAATTGCGAGGATTATACTCAAAGAAATGTTCAACTATCAACATATAACTTACATTTGTTTTTATCTTTAAAATCCTGTGGCAAATGGACTTTACTAATGGGCCCTACGTAAAAGAATCTAACATGTTCTTCGAATCAGCATAATTGATGATGGATAAATGATGTGCAGTTTTTCATCGCATAAGAGTTATTGCATACAATATTTATTTGAAAGTTTCGGAGCAAAGTAAAACGAGGTGTTGTGAAATAAGGACTAATTGAGTTAAGCATTGATTTTAATCGTGATGTTGCTTGAGCGTGCTCTAAGTAAGACTGGAAAGACACATATGAGTCGGTTGGCACACAGTTTTTATGGGCATACCAACTTAGAAATCCTCCATAATGTGCCAAATGTATTTGAATGTGCATTATTTGCAGTTAATAAGCCGAAGGATATGGGTTCTACGGATGCAGTAAATATTATTAAAAATATAATCCAATCAGGTAGTCCATTACATTGCCTGCATCTTAGTCTGGGATTGTTTTTATCTCATTGTATGGATGTTAAACAGTGATAGCCATGATGAAACTCTCCTTTGCACATTTTTCACATATTTGCTATGTCTTTCCAGCAATTCCATCCCATGATCGGGATACCTTGAAAGTTGGTCATGGTGGGGTGTTAGATAGACCTGCGTCCGGAGTGCTAGGTAAAATATGTTATACTTGCGCCTAAAATATTTGATCCGTTACATTTTGGCCCCTAATGTGAGTATATTTTTCAGCGATTGGGGTTGGTACAGGGTGTAAACTATTGCCCAAGTTTCTGCATGGTGTAAAAGAATACACTGTGATAGGAAAATTAGGTATCTCCACAACCACATTCAATGCGAGTGGTGATGTTACAAATGAAATGCCTTTTGGTAATATTTTGTTATTTGCGGTTCTTTTGTCTGCCCAGTTATGTTCGGCTGATGTTATCGCTAAATATTTATTTTGATTGCCAATTAGATCATGTGACTAAGGAAGATATCTTAAAGGCGTTAGATCAATTCTGTGGCCGCATCTCTCAAACACCTCCAGTCTACTCTGCATTGAAGCTGCAAGGACGAAGATATTCTGACTGGGCTGGGTAATTGGTCTTTGATATTCTAATGTTACCATTGCACAGAATGTTCTTCGTGTGCAGGTAGGCAGTAGGCTACTTATGGAATCACATGTCTCAGTGGCATTAGGCGAAACTGTAGAGTTTTTTAATTGTTTCTTAGTCTTTTATCATTGTTATTTGTGATTCCAGAACTGTCAACTAACAATTTGTTGATTCTTTAGAGAAAATGGGTGGGAAGATTGGAGTAATAATACATTGTTCTTTCTCCATTATGATAAAATTAGAATATATTACACAAGTTCTTCTGTGACCAAAATAACTAATGAAGTGCCACAGAAATGCATTCCTTTTGATTGTATCCCATCCAATTTTCAATTGTTGCGACAGTGCAGAATTCTCTTGCAAAAATTTGTCTCTCTGGGTGTTTCCCGCTCCCTTGGAATCTTTCCATCTTTGTTTAATTTCCAAGACATTATTCAGATAACCATTTTTTTGTTTTTAGAACTAGTTATGCATTTATCATTCTTGATGAAAGCTATTAATTTAATATTGTTGTTAATTTAGATGATTGCCCTGGGCCAGTTAACTCCCTAGGCCCTCACAATCATTGATTTAATGGCCGTAGTACCATTCTGCATTTTATGTTGAATTATAATGCATTCAGTACAACATAAATTCCAAACTAATTTGTACTATCAGCATGTATATTTTGAAGAAATTTCCGTGCTACCAATGGGTTATTTCTACAACCTAATAACTACCTTCAAGCATGTTTAACTTTTAGTGAACAACTAGGTACAATTATGATCATGTATCATGGCAGAACACAATGGATAATGAAGCATATTCCAATTGCATTTATTAGTCCAAATCCATTTCCCACTATTCTCAGGGCCTCATGGTTAGATCCATTGCCAATCTACAAGCACAGCATACCTCAGAGTAGGCTAAAATTGGTTGTTAGTCAGTTTCTGTTTGACAGCCAATTTAAGCACATTGAAAAAATTAAACTAACACTAAAGCATGTTTTGTTGGTTAAGTGCTCTCTCAAAACAGTAGGCCACTTCCGAGTTAATGAAAAGCATGTATGTATGATGTGTGTAAATTATAAACCATCTTTTTTTTGGCAAAAGTAACTTTTTTTTACATGTAGCTTAAAAGATATTCATCATATATCCTGTGATCTTTAGTATTGGTTGATGTAAAATTAAATAAAAATTTCCATGGAAATGGATCGACTGGAAATTTTATAGATAGACTTTCCAAAATTATTTTTACTCAAAAATGATTTTGATGGAGATGTTAGGTACACAATAACTGAGGAACGTTAGCAATATTGAACACAAAATAATGTTCATTTTGATTATGCTTATGTTCTATTTACATTATACCAGTTCAGAAACATCTTTAAACAGGAAAGGTTATTGGTTTTGAGGTGGCAAAAAGGTAATATCTTATTGCCTACATACTTGGAGCTTTTTATTATCAAGAAGTACTTGTAGTGTGGATCTCCAATGTCAAGATGGTCACCGTGGAATGCACATTCACATCTATTTAAATAATTCATGGATATGCACAGTCTCTCAGTATTGTTAAATTGAAGATTAAGATTTAATTTCAAAGGATTTCTTTTTTTTTTCATTGCACCCATCAAAAGTTTCATCAATGTAAAATAAATAACTTGGTAACCTTGAGATTTTTTGCTGTTTGACAGATTTTTACTTCTGGGATCATATTTTATCTTTTTATTTTCATGTCAGCGGCTCAATGACTGATGTATGAATAAATGAAGACACAGGGTATTTCTCATGAGTATTAAGATATTGAATATCACCCATGTATTGAAGGAAATCTTGTCCCATATCATATTCCTAGCATACAGGAACATTGTTTAGCTGGAAATGGAAGACCAGTACTGCACAGCTTTTTTTATGATGAACGGACACAGTTCAATTTTTCATATGTTATCAAATTCCTGATAAACATGCGTAGGTGTTAAAGAAATATGCTGTAATGACTGAATTTTCTCTTGTGATCTTAATTTAAAATATCATAATTTTCCACAGTTTTTTAAAGAACTAATTGGAACAATGGAAAGTGTTTAGGTAATTGCCAACAATGGATATCACATTACTCCAATAAGTTAAGTCAGGGAATTTTTCTATATTTTACTTTGTCATCTTTCCTAGGAGTAGAGCCATCGTGCATTGCTTCATAATATGCGACTGCAGTTGGGGAGATTCCAAGCCAGAAATTCCTTGGCTGTGCCATTTTCCATTGGCATATTCTAGATTTCATATGATTATTTTTCTGATGTTGCCTGATGCTCAAATTACAATAAACAAATATTTGTCTAATTTATTAATGATGCTGAGGTTTCAAACATTTTACCTTTTAAATTTGCACAAATATATCTTTGTATACTATTCCTTTGCTTTTCTGTGGATAATTCTGCGAAGAAAAATATGTTCATTAGTTTAAGTATATTGTATTCACTCAATTTGGAAAAACATATGAAATATCAATTTGTTTTTGTCTTTTTAGAGAAGGTGTCAAAATAACCCCAAAACCAAGAATGGTCAAATGCTTGTCTTTGGTATGCACCAGCTTTGACCCTCCGCTATTTACTTTGAATGTAAAGTGTGGAGGGGGTTTCTACATTCGAAGTCTCATCAATGATCTTGGAATAGGTGAGTCAGTAAGCTTACCATCTCCATTTGAACTATTTGGACGCAAATTTATTTTACTTCCATAAAAATATTTCACATTATAGTGGTTGGCAGCTGTGCCCATGTCCATGAATTGCATCGTACACAGCATGGACTTTTCAAGGAAAATGAAGCGATTGCTAGAGATCAGTGGACCCTGGAACAGATCAAGTGGTGTATCCAGAAAGTCAAGAAGAAACATGGACATCTTTTCAAAGAACCATCAGAGGAATATGAGAGAAAAGACCAAATGAACAAAAGTAAAAGCGTTAAACATGAAAAAAGCATAGCTTTTAGTGATGATTTATTTGATTTATGACTTTTTAATAAAATATTTTACTGATCTCGTTTCACTAATTACCCTAATCAATTGTGTAGATATGTATACATATACATTTAAAGATTCACAAACCCAAATCATTGTAGAGCTTTCTTTCCGTGCTGTGGCTGCTCAGTGATATAATAGTTTGTTTGCTCATGCTTCAAATTATTTGTTGATCAATGTGCATAGAAGGGCCTACTTGCTACATGAGTACCTTCAAGTTTATATTCAATAATATTTACTTTTAAGTATCTCTATTTCATAACTTGACTGTCTGTGCTAAGATTCATCAATCATACAGCAACTAAAAATAGTCATTTTAACCTCCATAAAAGATTTTTTTCAAGGCTTTCTTCCCCACTTATTCTCTTCTGCCATAAAATTTTTAATGCAATTTCAGTTGACAAATTGGATCACTGCACCGATGGTGACTAATTATTACAAAGATCTATGATATCTTAAACACACATGTATTATATAAGAAGTAAACATATATTAATGCATGTTAAAGGTGTGGATTGCCTTAATAGTTTGTTCTGTATCACCGCATTGATTAGTGACATGCTAATGCTATCAATGCCACTCAAAGTATTCACTATCATCCCTTGGCACTGGTCCTGAGAGTGGTATTAGTGTCTATTTATGACCTAAATTTATATGAGAATCATAAATTACATCAAAGGACAGGATTCTTACCAATTAAACTTTATTAACTCTCATCCTTTTCTCAGCTCAAATTCCAGATAACAACAATAATAATGTCAATGACTTCTCTCAGTTGCCGAAATGAAGTTCCTAATTCATAGAGAGCTAGATGTTATCCACCAAGATCCATGGTTTTGAAATGCATAGATTTCTTTAAATACTCTTCATTGAAGGAAGTATACCAATTCAAGTCATGTTCTTAATTTAAATATACAAGGAATGTAGCTACGGTCGTGAATCAATGTAAACAAAAAATACCGGGACCGTAAACTTGAATGGCACCAAATAATAATAAAAAGTAATAATAATAAAAAATAAAATAAATAAATGAAATAATAATAATAAATTTAAATAAATAATAATAATGAAATTTATAATTAAAAAATAATAAAAAAATTAAATTAAAAAACACCACACACACAAATTCGAAACAAATAATTAAAGAAATAAAATAATAATAATAAAATAAATAATAAAACAAACTTACAACCACTCGATCACTAGGGTGAGTTATGAAATAACTTTCACTCTCGTGAATAACATTCACACACACAGTCAGGGTTTGCAAGGATCCCTCCTATGTCAGTGACCCGTCAATCACACAAATAAATGGAAATTATTAAAGGATGTAAAGAAAAAAATCAACTTACGTGAATACACAGTCACTCAATCACTCAGATATGCTCGAAAACATTGACCTTTGTGATTCACATATACTAACACGTTCAGGGTTTACCAGGATTCCTCCTAGGTCAGGGACCCGCCAATAACACGAAAATAACTAAATGGAAAATAAGGGACTTCGGTATAAACGCAGTCACTCAATCACTCAGGTGTATCGGACCTATGTGAAACGCACGCACTCACTCATTCAGGGTTTACAAGGATTCCTCCTATGGCAGGGACCTGTCAGTCACACAAACAAAATTAAAGAACTAAAATTGTGGGTAGGTAAGTGCCTGAGAAAACCTACTGTCACTGACATAGGAGGGATCCTTGCAAACCCTGAGTGTGTGTGTGAATGTTATTCAAGAGAGTGAAAGTTATTTCGTAACTCACCCTAGTGATCGAGTGGTTGTAAGTTTGTTTTATTATTTATTTTATTTCTTTAATTATTTGTTTCGAATTTGTGTGTGTGGTGTTTTTTAATTTATTTTTTTAATTATAAATTTCATTATTATTATTTATTTAAATTTATTATTATTATTTTTCCATTTATTTATTTTATTATTATTTGGTGCCATTCAAGTTTACGGTCCCAGTGTTTTTTGTTCACATGTTCTTAATGCTTAATGACAACTATTATTTATATCTTACCCCAGAAGCTGCCATGAAGGCATGTGGACTGGATTGTCACCAGTCATTAGAATGATTGCTGACTGATTATTAACAGAATTCAGAAAGTACAATTAGTCAAATATTAAGTTTCCTGCTGTTGTGGAATTGAATTGTGCCAAAATGTTCCTAATATTGATTACTTCTGCAATCAGTTCCCTTAAATGTTTCACCCTGGTCTTGTATGGCACTGGCATTATTCCTTTCAGGTCAGCGCATTCATCATATGGTTTTCCTCCAGTGTATTTGGCCTGCTTTATTTCCTTTGGCAGTTCTTTCCATCTCCCTTCATGCCCTCCTAAACCATTTAATTATCATTGCTCTTTCTGCTCATTTCCTCTCTTACTGACTAATTTTATGTTGACCATGGCATCTTAGTACCTTTCCTAATTTCATCCACCCACTTTTTTACTACCTTCTTCAAATTATCCTCTATTCTCCCACCTAGCTTAAATACCCAGAATCAAGTCTCCAATATGCGCTTATGGTCTTTCCAATGCAGCAATTTCAAAGTATAAAAATCATTCACCTCGACAGGGATTCTGGTCAAGGTGAATGATTTGGTACACTTCAAAATTATTGCATTGCAATGCATATCAGCAGATGACTCCGTTGAAAGTTGCCATTATGGCATTTCCCACAGTTTCTTTATATTTATTGTCTTTCCTTCAAAAATCAGGTTTCAGATTCATACAATGCTTCTTATTTAAGTCTTTTGTTTGATCCATTCTTTCTCAGACCTTTTCTTTACACCCTTACTAGTCATCAATTCTATCTTATTTACAGGTACTTCATTATACAAGCATAAACCTACTCCTAATATCCAAAATTCTAGTCCATTTTCCTCCAAAATACTGCCCCAAACATAAGAACCATTCCATATGATCTAATTTATTCTCCCCTTGAAAGTTAAACAACGATTCAGTATGCAGATGATATAAGCTGATATCCTACTGATCAAGCAACCAGATTTGCACACCAAGTGTTGAGGTTGCAGAACTAAATCCATAAGGATCAGGTGGAAAGAGCTGACAAGTCAGTTTTTTTGTTCCAATAACCAATGCGAGCAATCATAAAAATTCAAACAGGATAGGAACTCCAGAGTCTAAAAAAATCAGGTAAATATGAACTCATCCAAAATCAGGAATAGATCAAGCTCAAATTTATAGCCCTTTGAATGGCAAATCATTTTAAACATGTGGATGGTATCTCTACTGTCATGCATGGAAAAGCAACTTAAAATAATTGATTAACACCGAATCAAGTTATCATATTGAAATCTGCTAATTTAGAAATCAGCTGGGTCATGATCTGTTGAATTCTCTTACTCGTGTTCTATGGTTTTAGGCTCAACTATGTGGAAATTCATTTTTAACTAAAGTTTCAAAATGAAATCAAAACCACTAGGTATCTTTCCACGAGTTTTTATTCAAGGGTACAACTAGTTTCGACGCTACGGCATCATCTTCAGGTACAAAAACATTTTTCTTAAACATGAGTTGGAGAAGGTTGGGAGTAGAGGAGGGGGTGGAATGGGAGTGGGATGGCCGGTGGTGGAGAAAGGAAAAAGGGGGGGGGGTGGAAGGTGGTACATATGGTTGGGTGTGGGTCAGTGGTAATTACGTAGGTTTTGGAAGGGAGACTAGGTGATTAGGGAGGCGGCTGGGCTAATGGTTCCCGGCGGGGGGGGGTTGAACCTCTTCTCCGTCAGTGATAGAGCTGCTTCAAGGAGTGGAGAATGTTTTTCAAACATAATGTCGTTCACCAGGTGTCCGGTCGTGGAATTCCTCCTTATCTCCAACTCCTCTGTCTTGTCCATTTTCTTCCCTTGTTTCATTTGGTACAACACCTTAGGGATGAAATTACTATCGTGATCTTCTTCCCACAGGTGCTTTGCGAATTGGGATTGTAGTGTGTTGTTTCCTAGAAAACATCTTCTGTGCTCATCTGCTCTTGTCTGGAATGACCTCCCCGTTTGTCCTATGTTCATAGTGGTTTTGATTTCATTTTTAAACTTTAGTTCTCTTACTCGTATATGACTTTTATATATTGTCTATTATGAAAGTAATTCGCATGATTTTATTGTGACTCAACTATCCATAGCACTGTGGTAAAATCCTTCATCATTACCAACTTCCTAGCCCAGTGGTCCCCCAGCTCCCCTACAGTGTCGATTTGGCTCTGTGCAACGACTTTTTTGTTTGAGTAGAGCTGAAAGGAAAGCATTGGGAAACCATGGAAAACATCTAAAAGCATGTTAAAATGTTCCTGAGAAACATTCCCATCAAGGAGTTTCAGGGTACCTTCCAGACATGGCAGACACATCTCCACAAGTGTATTGATGCAGGGGGAGAGTGTTTTGAAGAGTTTCAAGCATTCATACAAGAACGATCAATAAAGCTATTTTTCACAGAGAATGCACATTACTCTTATGGTGAACCCAATATGAACTTTGGCCTCATTAAATTTACTTTCATGGTTTTCAAAATCTGGCTTGAATGGCTGACGATTAAGTGGTAGAACAGACTCCATAGTCTCAATCTCGCCACAAAATAAAGATGACTATCTATCTATCTGATTCTACAGAAGATTGAGAGTTTTTTTTGAAAACTCTAAATCTTCTTTTCCTTTTGCAAACTACTCCCAAATTGACATTTTCCAGAAACCTTGAATAATCTGGAATTTAGAGAGACAGTTTTCTTTGCATAAACAATTTATGTGAACATTTCATTTAATTCAAATATATCACTCCCCAGTCTTATTAACATTTGTGAAGACGAATAGATAATCCCAGGGGCTAACTATTAATTAAGATGATATCTCTTATACGTTGACAAGTCTGTCGCTTATCATGACCACATATCACACAATTAACAGCAGGCTATCCAAATAATTTGGAAGTTCACAACTATAGTATATTACATAACAAGGGGATTTATCTCTGGTAACTATCCATTTTTAATAAATATTTATAAGGCAGAAGCTATTTAAATTAATAAAATGTTAATGGCTTCATGCTTGCTACTTCTTAATGATTTCCCACTATTTTCCAATCCTCTTGGACAACTTCGGGTCTAGGACTAGTAGTTTTAGATTCCATGAATTCAAAACCATTTTCATTAAATTTTATTCATCCAATTCTTTGCCCAGTTGTTTTCCAATTTATCAAAGAAGTTCAAGTTACTAAGACTCGGAGACCAAGCAATCCTTGTTACATATTCCACATCAACGCAATGGTATATCATGGTGAATGGAAACATAGAACGTGGTCATTAAAAATAGTAGCATTTACACAAACCATTTAATCATTAATTAAATACCAAATGTTTCTCTGGTATTAAGTTTAGTTTCCAAGGTTTATGTTTTTCATTCATAAGGAACCATTTCCACTAAGTTATGCCAAAAAAGATGATGCTACCTCTTTATTGAGCTGATCAATTTATAGCAAGCTGCCTATCCAAGATCACTTGTATGTAATAAAACTCCCCCTAGATTGTTTGGCTTTTTGCTGCATTTGACTATAAACTCTATTATGCCATCTGTGCAAACTACCTTGATTATTTAAAATCATCATGAGAGAGTGTTACTCCTACTGGGTAAAACAAATAATAGCATCACACATTCCAATTCACAGTATAGAATCCAAGTAAGTAAACGTTATACAGGCGAAGAATTTGGGTATTCATTACAGTACTTCTCAATATTATAGCACCAAAATATGAAATTAACATCTTAAAATTTCATGAAGTGTAGATTCACTGGATTTTAGGAAAAATGCTTTGCAAAACAGGGAAAAAACAAAGTTTTAACCAATATTTTGACAGATGGTTTATGCCTAAAATTATATGTTTCAAGAATAATCCCACACAAACTTCATTCCACTCTCTTAAAAAAATCAGAGGGTTATACACTGGATTGGAATTATAACCCAATTTACACATCTGCATAGTCAGTCAACAATCAGTCTTCCAGGTCCTACACAAACACTATTGGCAGACATGCTGTCCCTATGTCTCTTCCCCTTTGAGCGAAGACATTAGCTCTCCAGATTCCTTCAGTTCTTTGATAATGTCCAGCCCTCCAACAAGCTGCCCCTTGGCATAAATTTGAGGATAGGTTGGCCATTGGGAAAATGTTTTCAATCCCTGTCTAACCTCCTCATCTCCAAGGATATCAAATGTGTCGTACTGCAACCTAAATTAAAAAGAGAGATATCAAACATTTTAATATATTGCTCAGAAGAACAAAGTTATAACGTTATGGTAGTTCACATTGGTAATTAAATACTGTAATGAGCATCACCACCGTAGCAAAAAAAATTTGAATTGATACCAGCATAGAATGCTAAGGTTGGAAGTCTTCACAATTACCCGCAGGAACTGACACTCATTTTGATTGAGATAAGTTCATTACAGTGGTAAGAATGAGTATTTGTCTGCAAACTTATGTAATTACTTTGTTTTCCATATCTCCACCTCCTAAAACCACCTTCCCCTCTGGAAAGAAGGAACTAAGGAGAAGGCTTCAAGAGGAGAGGAAAGGAGGACGAGGACGCTGGATGGAAGGGGAAGGCCGGGAAAGGTTTGGTAGGGGAAGGTTTGGAAGTGTAGGAAAGATATGGAAGGTTTTGGCAATAGAGGGAGAATGAAAGTATCTTTAGGGTGGGGTAATTTATATCTAATTTTAATCATAGGCTTATTCCAGGAACTGAGGAGTCAGATATATGCCTCCTCTATTGCCTTGAGTTTGAGTGGAGGGTCAGAGGGTGGGAGGGATGATAGAATAGAGACACTATAGCATTTATCAAAGGAAATGTTACATTTGGAGGCACGCTTTCGGATTGGGAGCATCCCAAAAAGGGAAGAAGCCTTGCACAAAGCACAGTGGTTATTAATCCTAATATTTAGGGGTGGGAACACTGTTCAATAAAGAAGGCAGATGAAATTGTAGGCACTTCAGAAGGTAAGCTATTTTACTAGAGGTGCGCAAGGAGTGGAGGATTGGTGGGAGGGATTAAAAAGTGGGTGGGAGAGGGTTTGGGATTTGAGTTTTGAAAATAGGACGTGTTTTACATCAGCTTTGGGAGGGGGCAGTGATTTAATGAGTGGATTGGATGTATTGAGGAGATCTGATAGGTTGGCTGGGCATTTGAAAGTAATGGAGGGACATTTCATAAAAATGTTGGTAGCGGAAATGTAGTCCTTAAGGATTGGATAACAGTTTTTTTAGGATGGATCCCAGAGACTCAAAGCCAAGGAAGTAGGTGGTAAAAATTGAAAGGGGATGGGTTTCTGCAGCAAAGGAGGGTTTGGGATTGCAAGCATGTCTTTGGGTTCTTTTGTTTAAGAGGGGCTTGGGATATCCTCGATGGAGGAGTGATTGGTGTAGTTTTGAGAGGAAATAATTGAGAAAATAAGGATGATTACAGATTCAGTGTCCTCGCATGGAAAGGGAATAAGGAATGGAGCATTTGGTGTGATAAAGGTGGAAACTGTTGTAATGTAAGTATTGTTGTTTATTAGCCAGTTTTATATGCATAGAATTGTGGAATGTTTTGTCTTTTTATGATATGTTTACATCTAGGAAGGTCAATCGGGAGGAGGAAATGGTAGAGGGAAAGGAAACAGAGGACGAAGCGTTGAGGTCAGAAATGAGGGTTTTCAAGGATTCAGTACATGTAGCCTGGAAAATATTATCAATGTATCTCAGCCACAATAGAAGTTTCAGGTGTTTTTGAAAGGAATTCTTTCTGTGCAAGGACAAGAAAGAGGTTGGCATAGGTATTATATTCTTTATTTCCTCCCATCATCCTTTTAAGCTAGTATCATTTATTCCTTCTATTTTCCTGTCCATGGTTGTGGTGAACTATTCTCTTTCTAGAAATGGGACTTGGAATGTTAATAACATGAGACAGGGAAATTAGAAAATATGTGTCAGATGGAATGATAGGGGGAATGATTATTTTTATTACAGGTAATCTGATGGTTAATGTAAGTTTGCATGGACACAAGTTGCCAAACCAGCGACCATTCCCTTGTCTCTCTGAACAATACTATATACAACCTGACATTCAACTTTACAACAAGCCCCTCTTCAATTACAGATACTTCCTTTGGGATTACTCAAATTGCCACCACACTGGGGTCAGACACCTTTGCAGTTGCTTCACTGAGGTATAGAGGCTGCACAGACTGACTTTTGCCTGGCCCCTACCCCTTCGACCAATCTGCTGATCAACATAGTTGATCGCTGCTTCTGTCAGCACAGTTCTTTGGTTAAAATCTTAATGCCAAATCAACTTGACCTAGAATATTTCATGGTCCAACATCAAGGTTTTAAAAACGCAACTGACATTTGGAATCACCTACAAAAATCCCTGTACTCATAATCATGTTCCCGTTTTGAAGTTTGTAATGAAATATTTACCCAGTTTCTTTAAGAATCTCCATTAACTGCCGGCTAAATCCACATCGTGGTTGATCTCTGTCACCTTTCATGAATACCATAAGTGGATGCCGGTTGATTAATTTCTTTAGTCTGAAATGAGAAAATGATTTCACAATAAAAATACATACTTTACTCTAAAAAGGAATAACATCATAAACACCCATTAATGTTACAGATGCCGGGCAGCCAAATAATGGATTGGAAATTGAGATAAATGCCATTTCTTTTATCTTCTTGCTTAACTATTTCTTTTGAGTTATATGCAGGGAATAAACATCTATTTGAGATTACGATGTAAGTGTTATTTTTTATTGTTAATGTCATATGATTATAATGAAGATATCATATATCTACTGCACTTTATGATGTCTCATATCTTCGATGTATGATCCTTAGAGGAATAAATTATTATTACAGTTAAACCCTCATTAATCTGGAAATCCGCTTAATCCAGAAGGAATCTTGTCATGTCATGCAGGTGGTTTCTTATGGGGGGGGGGGGTCACAAAGCAGATGTACTGCTGAACCTTTCTGAAAAATACATTTTGCTAACAAGTTTCTCCGAGCATGGATGAAAATCATTTTTTTAGAATTCATTATTTATTCAGTACTATTGTAAATTATGAATTACCAGTGCTACATGAAGCAAACGATTCATTTGTTCAAGTAAATGTCACATTTTACATATGCATAACATTTTTCAAGAAACTGTGGGAGATGCTGCAACAGTAACTCTTAACAGAGTCATCTGCTAGCATACATTTCAATGCAACAATTTCAGAGTGTAAAAATCATTCGCCTTGACGGACATTGAGGGCTCCGGGTTCGAATCCCGGTCAAGGCGAATGATTTTTACACTCTGAAATTGTTGCATTTTATTGCATAACATTTGTTTGCGATAGATGGTGGAATGGATCTTTCCATGTGCATTAGTAGCTACCATACCACATGTGTAGTTCATTATGAGCTCTATATTGTATTCTATTTATTTTGACTAATTCTAGCAGTGAATGAGTGTCAAAAAATGGCATCAATAAATTGTGGCACTAAGAGAAACCACAAAACTTTGAACATTGTAGAGGAGGTGAGGGTTCTTCAGAAGTTTGAACTAGGGGCCCCTGTCACTAGTTGGGTTCACGAGTTCAGTAAAGCTAAACAGTGGATGTGGTTTAAAATAATAAAATCAAGCTATTTCCACTCAAGTTTGATGTTAACACCTAGAATTATGACCAGAAATCTTGAAAAACACTAATGTCAATGGAGGATGAAAAGCTGGAAGACACTATCCTTGGTATGATGGTATGTGCAGCGATCAATTTTTGGCACTGAATATCAAGCTGCACCACAAAAACTTTCCAAACAACTGAGGAAACCTTTACTGAAAGTAATGATTCCTTGTGCAGGTTTAGGAGGAGCCAATTTATATGATAAAAGTGTCCAGTGACGTCAAGAAGGGTGCTGATAGTTATAATTCAGAATGAAAATGCAAGCCCTTGTGAGTGAATAAGATTTCCAATTATATCTAATGTATAATTCAGATAAATTAATCCAAAAATAAAGCATTGAACACATGCATGCAACAATATTAGGGAAATCTGAGATCTCTACAGGAGATCATAATTCACAAGCAACTCAACAAAAACAAGAAAAGTAATTGTATTTTTGATTTGCTATTCTCCCCATACTTTTCTGAAGCCTAGTACATTATTTGCCAATGATGGAATGTACAAATTCCATATGCATACATGCATGTTACAATGATTAAATCTTTTACAATAGTAGTTTAAAAATAATTAATTTTTCCCATTATGGCTGTGAATTTTCCTCTGCAATAATTATTCTTAATTTTCTATCATCTATTTGTATTATTACTTTTTCAAACACTTAGAAATTAATTAAATTCATTTACGAAAAGTGACCTCAGTACTTAGCTTTTCAACTTTGATAAAAGAGTCACCTAGCACTAGAAATTCATCAAGTGATAATTTTAGAATGATTTCATTATAACATGTATTATTTTAACTCATAATAACATGAAATTGTTTATAACTAATTTTACAGTAATGATCATGAGAATGAAAACAAATACTCTCACATTGTTATTCTTTGGCAACAGCTGTTATTTGGTCAACTTCATTTGTACATAGAATCCTACAACCTGCAATAAAATTTAGTGAAATTCAATTGCCATTAACCATATTATGTTACCTCACAGAAAAGCATCATCCGTAATAACCATTATTTCAGCAAGATGAGTAAGTAATATGTACATGCAAGTATGTTTCTTCTGCAGACGATAGCTTTTAAAAATGCCTAGAGTTAATCCAAGCATTGCATCAACACTACTAAAATTTACCAAAGAAAACTAACACAATTGTCTAAAGTTAAACTCATAATTATTAAAAACATCTGATCAATTCACTCACTGTATGTAAATAGCTCAAATAAATGGGATGCCAATGCTCAAGTAGTTAACAATACATTATCATTGTTGATTGAAATCACTTAAAAATAACTGAGCTAATTTCCGAGGACATTCTGTGACATAATTTATTCAGATAAAATTTTTACAACTTTGCACAAGATGTTTTTAGACTTGAGGCTTTCTGTTTACCATATAGTCATTTTTTTCCACTGGAAATTAAGTGTACACGAGAATAGTGGTGAAAAAATAATCCATGGGATTGCATGTGTCAACTCTCTGGGCAATCAGGACAACTTCTGGCTTTGGTCCAAATTAGTAAAGGTTTACACTTTAAAAAAAGTTGTTGTCTCCAGCATAACTTTATGGAATGTGCATAACATATTGAATTATTGACTTTGTAATTCCCCACACTTTATTTAAATAATTAATTAATTCCTCTTCAAGGTATTGCTTCGCCCAAAAGCTTTTCGTATTTCATGTAATGATCTACCGTTTAGCCTCTATCCCTATGCCCAAATTCAATATAAATAAGGAACTTAATGTAATTAAAACATTAGCAGTACACAATGGCTAATCAGAAGATCTAATTAATAAACTTTAGTGGAATAAACTTACGAAAATAGCCTTAAGCCACATTTACAACCCCGAACATTTAATAAATCCTACTGCTAAATGGCAACAAACATTCTATCCAGGGATCAGTTCTGAAAAAGCAATCAAAGTTTTACCTAAAGACAAAGTTAAATGTGCTTTCTACAGTGGTTCATGCCTTAAGAACCTGATCGCTCACACTAAAGACAAAGTTCCCAAAAACGAGAGGAGTGGAGAGCTCGGAATGTAACACAAAGTATGTTGCGTAAACAGGATGAAAATTTAAAGAAAGGATAAAAGAACACCAAACTTGAGTAAAAAATAAGAACATAACATCCCGCTTTGCTAAGGACCTCATTGAAAGTGACCACAAAAGTGACTTTGTTCCTTTTGAAAATTAGGGTCAATGGCTTGATGCTTTGGAGCAGTTAGAAATTTTGAAATGCGTCCGTTGCAAGGATGAACTTGCCAGTAAAATTTTATATCCCTTCCACTCCCCACTCCTAGACATACCACTCTTCAAAGTCAACACCAAAAGGTGTAATTCTCTTTTCCTCCCAGCAACATTTCTACCTTTTTATCCCTCCACCATCCCTCTCTAACCAGCTCTCCTCCCTCCATCAGAAGGTATATATACCAAGTTTGCTTCTACGAGGACCACCTGATGATGATATTCAACGTCAAAACCTGGGTGGTGTTTTAAATAAAGTGGGTGGAATTACAAAGTCAAAAATTTCATTTCAACAGATACCTTTTGTAAATGGTACCTTTGAAACCCTATTTACTAATGAGTTTTGATATTAAAATAAATAAAATTTGTTCTAGTATGTTTTAAAATAGCAGATTGAATCAACTGTGCCCAGTAAACATTCTTACCTTTCATCAAGCGAGGGTTTCTTAGGAAGCATTGTAACAAGATCTCCACTGGCTACCATTTCTTTTATTATGTCCAGGCCACCAATTAGTTCTCCTTTGATGTACAACTTTTAGGAAAAAAAAAAGAAAATTAAGCCTGGCCTACAATAACCATAAAACATTCCCTATTTTCTCACATGACTCAAATACATTCTGTTTTTTGAAAGTGTATATATTATTTTAAAATTAAAGCTTGTAGTTAATGACAGAGCAAAAACATTAAGAGATAATTATCAGTTGTAAAAAAGAGCAGCCATGGGATTGGTACTTGACTACTTTAGCAAACCAAAGTCAAATTCACCTACAATACTAAGTGGGACACTTTTTCAGGGATATTTGGCTATTCAGTATGATCAAGCTCTAAGTACACCAATTGTTTTCTTCGGGACTGCACGTAGATGGAAAAATATAGTTGAGCTTAAAATATACAGGTACTCTTAAAGAATGCAGGACATAGACTACCACAGCATAAAGTGAACATAATTAGTATAACTGCCGATAGAGTAAGAGGTGTTCTCAATATTTTGTACAAGAACAGCACGACCATCAATTTTCTTTACTTCAATGATTCAACACCCCTCAAAATTCATCGCCAATTGAGTGAAAGATGGGTCGACAAAGTTATGGAAGTGAAACTTGTGTGTTCATGGGTGCAAAAGTTAAAAGAAGCCTGAACAATGTGTCACAACGAACCCAGGCCGTGGACCAGTTAGCTTCAGCAGAGAGCAAAAAGAAGCATTATTGGTGGCCATGGGATCAGTGTTTTAACACTGTGAAAGTATTTCAGGTGTGAGGGGAAATTACGCTGAGAAGTAAAAGAAGTTTCAATTTTATGCATATGAAAGCAATTTATTAGTAAAAATTAGTACACAACTACAATACACCTCTGTCTCACATTGTGACCCCTATTCACTCCAATTTTTCACTTTAACAAGCTCTGCATTGCGTAAATTTATTATCCCAGAAGTAACTGGTTGCCATAGTAACCATCTGCCCTCTCTACTCTCCACCACCAAACCTTTTTGCAATTTGAGGCACCATAACTCTTGATATGCAAAATATTTTTATAGGTACAAAATATTTTTATATGTCTCCTACTTGAACAAATTGTCGCTCATTAAATACTCTTTTTTGAAACTGCATCCAATCAAATGTATGTGTATGGAAAACAATCATAAAAAATTGAAGTTACACTTTTATATTTTTAGATGATGTGACTTTAAAAAATTATAAAATACTACCGAAATGAAACTCATGCAATGATCAGCTTAGCTATATTTTTGTTTCAACATAGAAATATATACAAATATTTTAGGAGTTATTTTGACATTGGCCTAAAAAAGTAATTGTAAATACTTGGCATCAAGGTGATTTAAGTTACTTTTGTAAGGCTTTGGATGTAGCCATCAAGTGTAATTCAGCAATAGTGGTAGTTTTTATGGGAGGCGACCGAGAGCTAAGGTCATTTGCGCCATAGGGATGAATGGGAAAGGAAGGGTGGAGAGAAACTTGACATCGGCATTAGCCTACTCTTGTCGAAAGGCACCACGGGGTCTGCAGTTTAACTTCCCATCCGACAGACATCATACTCATTCAAAGTGCTCTCCACAAAGCACCTCAAGTAGGGATCGGGATACCACTGAAAAATAATTGTCATCTCCAGGATTTGAACCCGGGCCATCTCAGTGGGAAGCCTGTACATTAACCACTGCACCATTCCCATCCCCAATTCAGCGATTTGCAATGAAAAACATAAGAAGAAAGAGTTGCATCTTCAGGGAAATTCTAATGTGGGCAAATCAATGCACGAGTGCTGTCAAGAAAGTAACTTACATTTCAGCTTAGTGTGGCAGTGGGTGGAGCTAGAGCCACCATCTCAGTGTTTAAACGTCCCTACACTCAGTACACATACTTCTGTGGTAGTGTGCAGACTGTAGTTCTTCTACTTTTCTTACCAGGAACTGATGAGGGTAAAAAAGAAACTTTACACTTCCACAATAAAGATTTAATTTTTCACCACCATGGTTTCGAGGCTGCACAACATCATTAGGATGTGGAATTGTAAAGTTTCTTTTTTGCCCTCATCATGAAGGAATTCCACAAAGTTAAACCTGAAACTGTTATTTTTACTGGGAACTGTTCAAATGTGCACTGCAATAGAAAATCCCATGTGTTGTGAAGCACGATATGTGATTAGGTTTTTACTGGCAAAACCCACCAGCCAATTGAAATTCATAGGCACTAATTTGGAGTGTTTGGAGACAGAATAATGAGTGAAGACAGAGTGTGGCAATGGTGCATTCAGTTTGACAAAAATGGCTGCACCAATGTTCACAACAAGAAATGCTGGGGATGACGGCCTAGCCTTGTGGTGCATGGCCAGTTCTTGGACATTTGTCTCTCCATTCTTAAACTAATAACACCACTGATGCACAACAACGTCACTCCTCACTTAGTTGGTGCACAGCACAAATTTCCTGATCAATTTCAGCAGCTCTGAAATTTATTTGCCAGTAAAAACCTTAGCACTAAACAGATTTTACATTTGGTGGGATTTCCAATTGTGTTATTTATTTTGACTCACAACTGTAAACCAACGACAAGTAGCACAACCTTCCAAATACTGCAGCTCGAGGCATACTGCCCTAGAGTGTGTGTCAATACAGCCATCATTCAGCTACCCCCACTACTTTGCTCACTACACGCAAACGTATGCCACTTTCTGGACAGCTTTCATATATTTATGATGAAATATGTACATCATCCGAATGAATGGAAATAATTTCCATTAAGTTATTCTTTTTGAAGAGATTGACTTAAAATATCATATAGCGTTTTTCTTAAAACCTTTATTAGAAGGAAAAGAATTCTAAGCTCCAGTTAAATGTGAACATGGAAAAATCATAAAATGTACTGGAATAATAGTTTGTTTAAAATATAAACAACTGAAGATGCATCAGAGGGAATTTCACTGATTACAACACTGATTTCACTGTATTACATCATACAGATGTAATAGACACTCAAAGTCATTTATTTATCATGAGTAATATATGTACTGGGCGTACTCTTTACCGTAAACTGCATTTGTTTCCACCTGCGGACCCAGAGGTCACGGGTACAATTCTCTTAAGGGGGTTTTCCTTTACATAGGGCTTGGGTGTTTGTAATTGTCTTTGATGCTATGTTTAGGGATTGGGACTATTCATGTATAGTCTCGCCAGTGATAATGATAATCATCATGTTTATTGGTTCCTAAGAGACCTGCTTTAGATATGTATGGAACATGTCACATTGATTGCAAATATTTGCAGATAAACACAATAAAATTGCAATTAGAGTTAGAATACCAATGATACAGTCACAGATAAAAAATACAACAGGAGCAGTAACAACATGCATAAGAATAAAAAGGTCTAAATATACCAATCTAACGTCCTTATCTTGTGTTTGCAAATCACATCACACTTTTAACACTTATTGAATTATCTGGTTTTTGGCTAATATATAGTTTGTTTCGTTGATGATAAGTACATGGATGATTTCTATATGTCTGTACTCACCTGTGGATAGGTAGGCCAGTTGGAATAAGTTTTCAATCCTTGCCTTACTTCCTCATCATTCAGAATGTCAAATGTTTTATATTCAGCATTTAACTCATCCAGAATTGCCACAATTTGTTTACTAAACCCTGCAAAAAAAAAAACAAATGTCTCAATGCAAATTTTCCTTCTAATTAAACAAAACTATGAAATTAGATTTGGTGATGCATGCATATCATGTGTTGGTACATGAAATTTTTGGACACTACATTGCATTTTTTAATGTTAACTTTTCAATATTATACTGAATTCTACAAAAATGTGGGTTTGTCTTATGAGCCGGGAAATACAGTGATATGAGAAATAAATTTTATCTGAATGTCTCAGTTATATCTTAATAATAATTACTTAAAAATAATACCACTATATATTCCTTTCTGTAAGGTAATGCATAAATAAAAATTAGTATTACCTTACATAAAGGAATATGTGGTGGTATTATTTTTAAGTAACGATTACTAAGAATAACTGAGACATTCAGATAAAATTTATTCCTCATATTACTGTGTTTCCCAGTCCATAAAGTGAACCCTCATTTTTCAGGTTAGAATTCAGTAAAATATTGGAACGTTAACATTAAAAAATTTGCAACTACATGAATATCAACAGAAAGAATAAATTAAGCTTCTTACAGCCTTTTCTAAAACTGACTTTAGTCTTAGAAGTCGTAAAGGGTCCCCTTTACAACTTAAGGAATCATTATTTAATAGAGTCAGTCCAACATACAAGGTGTGTTCAAAAATTAACGGAAATTTTTTCATTTCGCAGGCTTGGAGAGTCCGATTGTCAAACTTTTTTTTTATTATGTTGGCATACATGACCCTGAAGTATGGTAAAACTTTCAGCTGTTTTTAATGTGGACTTTGTCTGTGACAACCACTAAGGTTAGACGTGTTTTATGAGCTGGGTGATTTTCATTTGTTAAAAGAAATTGATCAAAGAATTTGTATCAAATTTTGCGTAAAAAATTAAATAAAGTGTGTGAAATGTTAACAAAGGCCTATGGTGAGTCTGCTATGAGTAAATCAAGAGTTTACGAGTGGTATAAGAGTTTCCAAGAAGGCCGTGAAGACCTTGTAGATGACGAACACCCTGGATGCCCCAGCACATCAACAATCGATGAAAACGTGGAAAAAGTAAAAGAAATGGTTATGAATCGCCAAATCACAATTAAAGAGGTCGCTGATGATGTTGGCATATCGATTGGATCATGTCATGACATTTTTTCCAAATTTTTGGGTATGAAACGCGTGGCAGCAAATTTCGTTCCAAAATGGCTTTTGCACCAGGATAATGCACCAGCTCACACTTCATTGCTTGTTCATAAATTTTTCGCTAAAAACAATACTGTAATGATGCCCCAGCCTCCATATTCACCAGATATGGCTCCGTGTGACTTTTTCCTATTTCCAAAAATTAAGAGAACCTTGAAGGGCCGTCATTTTACAGCCATAGATGACATTAAAAGCACATCGCTGAAAGAACTAAAGGCTACCTCAAAGATCGAGTTTGAGAAGTGTTTTGGGGATTGGAAGAAGCGCTGGCACACTTTGGTGGACCACTTTGAAGGTGACAACATCAATTTATAAGAATTAATAAATATTATTGCCCGAAAAATTAAAATTCCCATAAATTTTGGAGCACACCTCGTATAATATAAATGCAGGGCGGCTCCTAAAAGTTCTGTCATGAGAGATGGGTGGAGTAAGTGGCATGGAAAGAGAGTAATGAATAGAAAATCATACAAGGACCCGGTATGTAAAAGCACAAATGAATTTAATGTAAACAAGACTGAAGCAGAACAAATAGACATGGTAAGCACAGAAGTTCCAGCTCAAGAGACTGACTCTTGGTAATCCTACGGGACTTCCCTCCACTGAACAAGAAACTTTGCTTCTCTCTACACCTGTCCGCATCACTCTACCCCTTATTGTAGGAACCACACAACCTAGAGAATTTTGCACACACTTGTTGCCACTCTCATGGCAGACAGTACCAATTAAAGGTTATGACAAACACATTGAATTACATCTTCACCCCATTACAATGGCAATATAGAGAGCAAACTTGCAGATACCTTCAAGTGAAATAACATGCATAGCATTCATTTTGATTTTTTTGAGCTTAATTTATTCCTTACCACATCTGGGCTCTTGAGCAGAACCTTTCATGAACAGCATCACAGGAGAAGCATTTATTAGCTTTTTTAGCCTTGAATTCAAATCTTCAACAGGTTTAGCTACAGGTTGAGGAGTAAAGGTGTCCTTGGATATCTAGGATAAAAATATGCAGAATTTACTTTTTTTTACAAAATTTAAGGAGTTTAACATGCATATTATAATGCTCATATATCCGCGATCAAAATATTTTGTTACGTAGCAAATGCTTGGACTTGCATTGAAGAAATAATTTTCACAAAGCACTAACAACAGAAAAAATAAACTGCATGTACCACAATTTGCGGAGGTGAATAACATTATAGTATCACACAGAGATTAGTTCAATGCATAAAGCAATTTCCAACTCTGTCTAATCCAAATTAGGTAGGTACTGGGAAAGTAAAATGTAACTCTATACCAAAATAAATTCACATGCACCATAATTGTACAGAAGTAGGTGACTCCAAAAAAGTAATTATAGCACCATTCCCCAGTTTTTTGAATTTTTCAAATGTAAACACATACGTGTTAAAACACTGACTTCGGTCTTATGGGCGATAACACAACGCACACATACATGATTACATTATTGCACTGTATGCATGGGAATTCAAGAATATACCTTATTCCTTTGAAGGACATAGAAATTCACAGCATAGAAGGTTGCCTGGGATGTTTACCCGACTTAAGTACTTGGATGAATTTTGAGGGGTCCAGGTTTAAGGTCCATGGGAATGATTTTTACAGAGTGAAATTCTATCATTTACTTCACAGTAATCTTGCTAATCTGGACTACATAGAGCTGGGGTCAGGTGTGAAATTCATCTGGGGTTTGGACAAATGCAATCCCATGGAGTTACATACAAGAATTGTTAACCACCATGACTAACTTTCATTCCCAACCCACGAGGCCTATTTGTCTCCAGTCCCACACTCTTCCTGAAGTTATCAACACCAGTCACACACTTCTACTCCCATTTGTCACCTGATTATCTCCCTTACCCCCTTCAAGTTACTTCATAGAGCCTTTCCATGGGCATCCCATCAATCTCCAAAATATAAGCAAAGATAAGATTTTCTGGGATGATGACAATTTATCTTCCATGCCACACCACTGTAATACACCCACCAAGAGGTTTGAAGGACAACTCATATGTCACTAATTACCAACTATTCTACATAATTACATTATCTATACTGACAATACTGAACTTTTAGAAATCTTAAAATGCAATTTAATAAACAATGGATCCCTAAACATGTTTTTGTTAGCACAAACTCTCACAAATCCAGTAGCTATGAACAGGAAAAAATGTGACAACTCTGAACCTCACTCAAGAAATGTCAAAGAATAATTATTATGTTCAATTTCACAGATTTTTTACTCCTGTTATATTTTATTACAGTAAATTCCGATCCTGACTATATTCAGCCTGGAACAATCTGGACTAGGTGAAATCTAGATGATCCACGGTTTTGAAATGCATAACACACAGGGAACATTTTCCCCTCTAATTCAAAAGTATGATTTAAATAAAAAAGTTTAGCTTTGGAAAAAATTACACTAGTTTTCTTTCATAATTTTCAGTTCCAATGACCCAATTCAGGTTGACCACTGTTCTCCTGCATACTATGGCTATATATTTAAGAATATTACAGCTGACACTGACTGATACTGCAACAAAATTTTAATAGTTTCACTTATAGCTTAGATGATTAGATTTTAGAGAAGCTTCTATGGATTAATGTTGTTAATGGAGTTAAATAGCTGTTGCCCAATGGATGTTACCATGAGACCATTTGCTTGTATTTTTCACCATGCATCATTTGTATGTAAACGTACACGGTGTAACATATGTATGGCCATATAACGAACTGCCAAATCAGTTGCTGTCGTACTGTACTCCGAATTTCAAGAATAGGGTATATGCCTGGTTACTTGGTAAACCACTTTACTCAATTGATGAATTTTTTGGTGAAATCTTCACCACATTAAAGAAGTTATGTTTATATATGAAACAATATTTATATTGACATGTAATATGCTTGTACCATTTATCAAAATGAATATTAAGTATATTATTCATATCTAATTTCATAAGAAACTCGCCCCCTTCTTTAACGCAAGAGATTAAGTTTTCTTTTACGGTCGTCATGCTTCTTCAATGTTTATGCGCAAAACTAATTTAATTTTTCAGCCACAAGATCTAATAATCATTTATCATCCAGATATAGAGTCACATAAGCATACAATTTAGCAATCTATTTCAAATATACATGTTGTGTCTGCAAAATGTAATGTTAAAATGGATATATGATTGTTTCATGTAGCAATACTTCATTTATAATTTCAAAGGTACAGCAGAAATATTGTTTGAAATACTCTAATTACATTCCACCAAATTCATAAAAACTTGCAAAGCTAAATTTAAATTTCGCCTAAATACAGCAGCTATGCCACTTATGACTTCCTTAATAAGCCACCACAGTGCATGACCCAACTCAATCCTGGTCAGCAAGGGTATGCTAAATAAATAAGTTTCATTCAGTCTTTTCTTCCAAAGCAAAGTATACTTGTTGTCACAAATATTGTCTTTCATTCACAAGTAAAACCATTTCTTTTGGTGTAATTTCAAGGTGACGTTTTCTCTATGAAGATTAGACAGATTTAGATAATCAAAATGCATGGTCCAAGTTGGACAAATTTGTAAGAATCTTTCTGATTGGTAGAAAGGGTAGTCTGTGGAGAAGACTTTGACAGTTTCGATCTGGAGGAAATTGCTACATGGTTAAGTAAAACAGTTTTATGCTGAACCTCTTTGAGTTTTGTAATATTCATATTTACAAACATTACAGACAACCCCTATAGTGCCCTTCACTCCAAAATTGGAGGTAGTTAATCCATTTTTGTCAATGCTCATAAACATGGGACAGCTTTAATCTAAATGACAGAACGACCGCTACGGCTTAAAAATTCATAATACCTGAGCCATAATTTTTTTGGTAAGCACTGCTGCATTCGCGCCATCAACTCTCTCAACTTCAACTCCTTTCCGGAACAAAATAAATGTTGGAACTGCTGACACCTTGTATTTCAATGATACCTCTGGAACATCTTCAGCAGCCACTTTCATAAATTTAACATCCTTTGAAAAGAGAAAAATCACCACATCAAAATCATTAAAAAAATTTTACATAAATATGTCAATAGAAAAAGAACTATAATTACCTTATACTCTATCTGCTTGGCTAATTCCTCCAAAACTTCATTCATTGGACCACACTGAGCAGCCCAACTTGCCCAAAAGTGAATTACTACAAGCTCAGGTGAACTAAGTGGAAAATTAAAAGAAAATACTTCAATTACCCATAGAAGAAGAAGTCTGGACAGCTGACCTTAGGGGTGCAGAGTGATACAAGAAAAGGTAAATGTATAGGAACAATGACGCCATGAGAAATTTTCTGCTTTAAAAATATCATTAAAAAAATACATCATTATGCTATCTTGATCAAACAAATATAAAATGTACATAATAGCAAACATAATAAGAAGTGGTTCCTTAATATTTTCAGATATTTTTGGATTAATTTTTAGGGACAGCTGTTGCAATGTGTACAAAAATGACAAGTGGTATTATGTTTAACGTCTTATAATTTGGATCCTTGTTTAGGAAGAACAAATTACTAAAGATTGCTGATCATTATTAACGATTAGAAGAAAGGAGCAACAGAGAAAAAAGGAAGTAAAGCTTTTAGGCCGTAAGAACTAGGAATAAAAACGTGATAATTTTGGGACTTATTGCATCAGAGATAAAATGCTCAAGCAGTTGAAAGAAAATTTTCTCTCGAGTACAGATAGAACATACATTCTAAATATATTATCTAGAAAGTGGGCAAAATGGAAAATTCACGATAAAAATATAATGTAGCTAACTAAACAGCATTTAAGGAAAAAATCTACAAAAAGAGAGAGAGATGCAGAATATCCTGATCTGAAATCTTGAAAAAATAAAATAAATCAAAATTAGCAGCAAAGGTTGGTCGCTTTATATGCTTTGGCATGGCCGAGGCAAAAATACTTTGCCTCAGTAAAAGTGGGTAGAAAACGATAGCATCTTATAAAACAATATCCTTTGTAATTTATATGAGCTGCTTGTGAAGGAGGACCGCCAACCTGTTAAAGTTGGAATTTCTAAGTTTTAGCAATCTAAGGCAAAGGCACATTATGTTCGCTTTAGTTAGTGGTAAACAATGTTTTTTGAGCACAGTGCATTAAACTTCTAACATGAAGTTCCCTATGTAAATTCCCTCAATTTAAAAAGCAAACAAAAACAATATTGGCGATATGTGCAACATTAAAACTTACAAAATAATTCTAAAGCAACAATAAGCGCTATCCGTCTGAAGTCCTCTGTTTTGACTGTCCAAACTGCCCATAGCCATAGGTTTTGAAATATATGCTGAGAGAATGTTTTGATGAGAACATAATTGAGAATGTAACATTGAAACAGTGGTTTATGACTAATTAAAACGCAAGCTGGACGATCGACGCAAATTCATGTGCTAGATTCAAAAAGTTTTCTTGCTTCTCTTCCAAAATTCTTCAAACCTCTCTTTTGACAAATCAGCAATCACCATTTATTAGTCAAGGTACCAGGAATAATACCCTTTCATCGAGTTTCCAATCACCATACAATTGGAAAACACAGAAAAAAAGCAACCCATCTTCACTGAAAATATGAGTTTTTGGGTAACTTCTTTCAAACTAATGCAGAATTCAAGGCCCAATCAAATATATTATTCCATGCCTTGAGTACCAAATATACGCGATCCCCGATTAAATGCACGCGACCCATGTTGGGATAGCTAAATTAAGGTCTGAAGCTCTTGTAAAGAGACTAGAGAAAAAATAGTTATCATAACAAAATTCGCGTTAACTTAAAACGCAAGCTTTTATTTTACATTACGCTAATGATAAGTCACTGAGAGTGAAGTCGTTATCAGTCCTAATTCGCAATGCCATCCGATTGTTAAAACAAATTCAGAAGAACTGTATTCTAGCCTGAAGACTAATCCTAAGAACGCCTTCTTCGCCTGATATAATGTCTTTAACTTAGAGACTAAAAGTTTGAAAGAAACGAATAAAGAAAAAGTAACAACATAGCGACACTCATAGCATGAAAAAGCAAAAATTGAAGAAATTAAGTGATACAGACTAAATATACTGATGATTTAAAAATCCCAAAACTTACGAGATTTTGTCTTCAAAATCATTTTTGTTGCTGATAACCTTCACAGCCATCCTAATTTTTATTATTTGTGACCAGTTTTGAGTACCAGCTTACGGACTCTTCGCCGGCAGCTGCTCTTACTGAAATAAAATCTGAAAATGACTGTCGTGCAGCGAAGGGCCGTGTGTTTAAACTATATGAAATTTGAATAATTTTGACAAAATCTTTATTGCGATATTCACAACTTTGCATCCTTAAAATGTAATTATAAACGATTATATGTATTATATATTACATAAAAATTCTGAAAATAAAAGGATTTCCTTTTTCTCTTTTGATACTAAAACGTTTTTGCAATTGCACATTGCTTACTTTGTATGTCCTAATTTGACTTGTACACTTTATTTACGAGGTTGTTTTATTTTAAGAGTGGTTAAAAACAATCACTAGGTGTGAATGGTTTAATCACGGTATTCGAAGGTTAACAAATAATAAAATCTCCAAATCCATGTGATTTCAAATTAATTGTGGGGAATGTGTAAACAATGAAAATACTCCATTATCCATTCAAAATGTTAAGCTGAAATATGATATTACTCTTGATGTTTGAAAAATTCTGATTCTTGCTAATTCAGGAAGCAAATCTCTTTCTCATTTTAGGTTTTTACAATACTAATTTCATAATAAATTAATATAACGTTAGAGAATGTAAGATTTCGTCTAACACTTTATACTCTGGACCATTTCTAATATTGGCATCGTTTTTCAATTAATGCTCGAAGAAAATTATTTGTCGGGAATCCACGATCTTCTACAGTAGGATTTCATTTCCTTCTTCAAATATGTGTTTCTATAACTGCACCCAGTTTAATTGCATTTCATTAATATGAAAAGTATTTTTTCAGACTGGAATACCCAATGCATGTATGCATGCATATGTAAGTATGTTTGAATCTAGCTAGAGTGAATACATGCATGTATGTTTGTCTACTTGTAAGTCAGAATGTAAATATGAACTAATACAGATTTAAATGTATGTATATCTGGATGCGTGTATTTATGTACAATGCAAATGAAGTGCATAACAGCCCACGGCCCTCCAATCGACATCTTGTACTGTTTTATCAATTTAAGAAACCGAGATTAAACGAGATATTTATTGGCATGACTGCATTGACGATGACGTACAAGATGAGTTTCCTACGATACATATCAACGTGCTTCCGAAAGCGGTTTGACGCATTCGAAGGACAGTATTAGATTGGAGGGGCATTGCATTAAGTATCAGAGACGGAAGGGATAAGATAAAAAATTAGCTTCTTCATAGACAACAGGGAATAATTCGTTCGAAGCAAAGGAAATGAGTGGGAAATATCGCAACCATGAAATTGGAGGACATTCCCCTGCACTGAAAACCGTATGATTGCTATGAAACACATGATATCCAATTAGTGAGAATCCTATGGATGCGTCAATGATTTAGACAATTGGATACTTTATGCATGGTTTTCTATTTATATTATATTAAATGAGTTTGTAATTCCCTAAGTTACGGTAACATAAAATCTGTAATAAAATACAAACTCATTTAATATGGGCATCAAACAATTCCATGAAGTAAAGCCTGAAAGTGGAACGTACATCAGGTCATTGCGTTCAGCCGCAAGGATACACTTTGAAATGCAAGGCAAGGATACACTTGACAAGAAAATTACCCCAATCATTCTTGTGGATGGCAGAGGTTTTGCATCCAATATCTAGAAATTTAAAATAATCAGATAATTTTACATAGACCTGCAGGACACGTGGAGATTAACATTTGAAAACATTTACATAGCCCCAGTATTATCAATATGGCTGCCTTTGAAAATGTATAATAAGATTTCAATAGTAATTTGAAACTTGAAAACATAGTCTGGTTTCGTAGTGTTTTCGTTAGTTCTTAATTTTAGAGCACTTGCGTGTTTGAAATTATTTACGCAGTCTGTCACCTAATGGGGCAATTCAATGTTGAAGAGATACAAGATATTATGGAGGAACATGATAGAGATATCTCTTTGTCTGTCTCTCCCGACTTACATACGTACTTTATATCTCTTCCCTATATACTTATGTATACTGCCTCTCCTCGCTTATACTCCTTCTTTGACATTCCAAATATTTTGTGGTTACCATTGTTAAGAAAGCCAACAAAAAGCTGTTATTGACGCTAATGCCGGAAGTGGATGAAAGAGAAACGAGTTTAGCATACACTGTACTATGGGAGGACTCATGTGTAAGTACTGGGGAAAGTGCATTTATGAGATAATATTTATGAAGTATCGTAGTAGTTTTGTGTGATGAGGCGAAGTAACGAACAAAAAGGATTTCTCATGCTCAGTATGAAGAAGCTTGGTAACAATGGAAATACTCGTTCTAAAATATTTCATACTTCGGATCTTCGGCTTTGTCGACGGCGTCTACAATGTTTTTCTTGAATGCCCTTTTTATCACGGAGATTATTATTTTAATTGGCGAGTAATTCGCGGATGACAGTGAGGAACATGGAGAAAACGGCCATCAGTTGAATGTTTCTTTGAGTAGGCACCCACCCAGGAGCTCCTAACGTTCACATGCCACGGAGATATGATCGCCAAACGAGAAAGAAGACTTGCTACAACACTCAATAACCCAAATGTGTATTTCCTTTTGGCGCAGGTGGTTGCAGCCCAAAGAGGAAATGGAGCAAGGGGGATTTTAGCGAAGTGTACGGGGCGAAGGTGGATGTGGAAGACGGGGAAGCGGGGACGTCAGGGGTAACGAAAAGGGGGACAGGAAAACTGACTAACGACGGGAAGGGAGCGAGGAAGGGAAGGGGAGGAGGTGGGGTAGTGGAGCGGGTTTCGAACGGAGAGAAGGTTGGGATGGAGAACGATGGGCCAGGAGGGCGGGAGAAGAAGGAGAAAGAATCTGCGGAGGATGGCGAAAGAGTCTGTTGTGAAGTGTACGAGGCGAAGAAGGGTGCAGAAGAAGGTGGAGCGGGGACGTCAGGCATTACGGGAAAAGGGGCGGGGGGAGTAACTGACGACGGCCACGGTGCGGGGAAGGGAAGGGGAGTTGGCAAAGTAGTGGGGCGGGGTTCGGATGGAGAGAAGGATAGGATGGCAAGCAAGGGGCCGGGAGGGCAGAAGGAGGAGAGAGGATCTCCGGATGGTGGCGAAAGATGCGGGTGGGAAGTGGTGGAAGGAGGATTGAGGAGACCAACGCCTGAGGATGTTGTACTTCTTGTCTTCCTCATACTCCTTGCCAGCCTCGGCGGCGAGTTCAACACAATCATTCCCCTTGACTAGGCTGACACCACATGGAGTTACGGGTAGGTAACAGACCATCAACTCACCTTATTCAATTGCTGGCCAGGGAACAATCGAGGCCTACCTCAGAGGGGTTACATAATTGCACATGCTATAACCAGACACTGGTTCCTCTCATCCTGACTTCACATTTGCTCAAAATTGTGGTTCATTCAACTAATGTTATTGATTTCCTTCCACCCAAAAAAAGATTATTCCTTGCCTTGAATTTTTGCCTTCACTGGAAGAAACATTTCCAGGTTAACTGAACAAAGTTAAGTCTCTGTCACAGAGAGCCAGCAGATAAGAAACTTTTCCCAATAAATAATATCATAAAGTAGCCTTGAGATCCTATCTGTATCTATATGTGCTGAAACTGGCAATCATGAATCATTTCTAATATGATGGAGGGAGGCTCAAATGCTATTTCCCCAGGTATGTCATCCAGGAATTATGGTTACCTCATGATAGGTTGAATTTAAGACAATTTAGGTTATGGCGATCTATCTGGAATATTAAAAGCAATATATTTAATTCAAGGTCATCTGTGTATGGAGAGGAATAATTAGACCAAACATTGAAGTTATGGGGTATGCACCTATGGCTACCGGATTAGACAATGCCATATCAATTATATGAGAGAGAGTGGTCAGAGTGATGTCATTTGATAGTGGCTTCAAGATATTGGGATTTAAATCTATGAATTTATGTACCCCTTCTATTTAACTCAAGATGAATTTTTACAAGGAAAAAAGATATATTTTCCGATTATTCACCTGTGTTTGGGTTTAGGCTAGGTGTGGAGATTCTTTGTGCATATCGAGTTTAGACATTGTACTGTCAGTGTTTTTGTGCCGGATCATTGCCCTTTCCTCTGCTACTATGGTTAGAGGAGATGATGATAGCCAAAAATGCATCAAGATGTGTAGGAGTAACCTTCTATTGCAATTGAAGAAATTTTCAAGGGCCATAGGACTGCGACACAAATGTTGGATGAAATTACATAGAAAAATAGATTACTCAATTGTCAAATATTTCATTCCTTACCCACCACCCAAGTATGTGGTCCATAATTCCTGATTTGTATCGGCATATTTCTTCATAAATTTCCATTACATCACAATTGAATCATTGTATCTCCTGTATAAGGGAATCTATATTAGTACAAATCAAATATTTTTCACATAATGCAATAAACAGAAATATACTCACTGGTCAGCTCCACATACCTCCTACTTCTCTTCATTCCATGCCTCATGCCTTTGCATTTCCTCAAGATAACTTGTCTACCCAAAGTTCTCCCACATACCACAGTGTTTGGTGGAATTCCACAGTTTTATGTGGAATAATGGACTGTTTAAGCTCATTTCATCATGAAACTCTTTCTCAAATGCATCCCAGAAACCACCTTTTTACCCAATATTAATTTTGCTTGGAAATCTCCATCTTTCCACTTTTTCAGCTTTGTCTTAGATTACCCTTCTTCCCTTTCATGTCTTAATTTCTTGCTAGCAGTTATAATGGGAGGTAAATGATATATGAAGACACTTGTGCCATTAGGATAGATGTGAAAATTGGTGGAGTAATGATGTTCAGGGGATGGGGAATGGTTGAAGATTGAATAGAGAAGCCTGGTGTCAGAATTTGCATACTTACTATTAATGATAGACACTAAGTTGCACAATTTGGTAATTATTACTAATAATCAGGAGAATTTATAAACAATACATATTTTTAGTGTATAAATATGTTGTGCTTGCTGGCAGAGATGCCATGAAAATTATATTATTTCCTCATTTAAAATAGTAAATATGTTATTGTTTATACCATAGACTTTGAGAAGTCATTTGATGTGGTCAGCAGGAAATATTTATGGATAAACTGTGCATAGATATAGCAGCAGTTTGAAGTGATTGACAGGTTTGTTCATGGAATAAGTTAATTTTCTCAGACTGATTCCATGGTGAGTATTGGATAGAGAGTCTGAATGGGCAGTGTAAAGATGGGCTAATATACTCATTAGTTTTCCCAATTCACATATCAATATCAAACCCCTTTTTAAAACCTACGAAATAAGCAAATACATTATGATTGTATTCTATATTCCTCTCAATTGGTGATATTACACAAATGGAATCGCTCGTGCCCCTTCCCTTCCTAAACCCAAACTTGGCATCCTCTACATTATCATTTGCCTTGCTCTCCATTCTTTTGTTGATGATTCTGAGAACCACTTTAGCAGCAAGGAAAATCAAACTTATTGTTCTGTAGTCCTCACATGATATAACCTTTATCTTTTTTGGAAGGATCTAACACTGATCTCACAAAGTCTTCTGGCTGGATTTCTTCTTCATAGATGTTACGAATCAGTCCATATAGACTCTTTCTCCCAAATTTTCCTAAGCCTTTTAGTAGTTCCACTGGAATGTTATCTACCTCAACGGCCTTATTGATCAAGCATGCCTAGACCTTAGCTATCTTCCTTTTCATCATATTCTCTTTCTATTTCTAAGCTTGTTGGTCTAAGTTCTTTACCATACAGTTCTTCTATATATTCCTTCCATCTTTCTTTGATCTTTTCTGTGTCAACTATTATCTTACCCAACTTATCTCTAACTGTGAATACAGTTCTTCCCTACTTATCTCTCAATAGTGTTTTAACCTTCTTGTATAGAGAACTAATTTCACCCTTCTTCTGCAAGCTTTCCATATCCTCGCATTGCATCTTCCACTATGCTTCTTTTGCTTGAGTTACCGCCTGGCATGTATATGTATGTATATATATGTATTAAAATGTTAATAATATAGGCAATGTACTGGTTAAGGCAGGTTTTGGATGGACACAAACTACCAAATAATTCCCTTGAATCTTTTAATAAACCCAACCCAACCTACTACTCTGCAACACATTCCCTCTTCGTCTCTGAATATTTCCTTCTTCCTTGCATTCCATCAAACATCGATAACTATCCTATTCCTATCCCTCTTCCTCATTTGCCCTTAACATTCTCCCCTTTATCTATCACAGATTTCAGCATCCCACTGTCAATTAATACCCCTCCAAATATCCATTTTCATTCTATCTCCTGTCTCTTTATGATTACTCGCAACAATCCTCTCTCTTAGCAATGTCTTTAGCACTTCCTCGTTTGTTTTCCTTTCTGTCCACTTCACCCTCTCCCTATCCTTCTACACCCTCACATTACATCTATTAGGCCTCCAATCTATGCCTCCTTTCATCCTGCCCCTTCAATGACGATGTTTCTGTGCTGTACATAACTATGCTCTAATCACAAAGTTTTAATGAACCTTTTCTCAACATTCTTACTCAACCTTGCTGTCATCAATTCTGTCTTCCTTGTCAAAGCTTCTTTACCTGCCAGAATTCTTATCCTTATATCCTGAGTAATTTAGACAAGTATATCCCGAACACTTTGACATATGTAAACTGTTCCAAGCTGCTCTATTTTTGGCCCTCCTATTTTAGTGCCTAACTTAGCCTATTTCTTTCTCGAAAATCACAGAGACTTTGTTTTATTTACATTAATTCTCATCCCATATTTTTTGCACGAAATTTCCAATTCACTGAGCAATGCTTGCAACCCCTTGGCTGACTGACAAACTAAAGCTTGGTCATCAACAAACCTAACTGACTTTACCGATTCCCTGCTGATTTTCATTCCTATATTTAGTTCTTCCAAAGCCTCTCTGACCGTTTCCTCCACATGTACATTGAACAGCACAGGTGACAATGGACAACTCTGCCATACTCGTCTCCCTAACATTGTCCATCCAGACTCTCCATCCCCCACCCACACCCAAGAGCAACATGAAATATGATATATACAGACTGTGGATTAGCCTCCTGTCCCTAAAATCTATTCCTATTTTTTGCAATATACTCAATAGTTTTTCCCAATTCATGCTATCAAATGCCATTTTAAAATCGAAAAGATATGTAGATATGTCTTGATTGTATTCCATGTTCCTCTTTGTATTAATGATCTCAATACTGCTATGCTGTGCCTCTCCTCCTTCCTAAACACACATACAGAATGCATATACATATGTATATCTGATTTTGTTGGTTTTGAGAAAGAATGTGATGTTTAGACCAGAGTATCCTGGACAAATTGTTTTGGGCCATGGAATGCGTTTGGCAGAATGATTTTGGATTTCTTTTGTAGAAATATTCCATCCCCACAGTTTTCTGAGCCAATTGTGTTGGTGGTCTACTAATTTATGATGGAAGAAAATGTTCTTGAAGGTGAGAACATTCGAGTTGGTGCATATAGCAGTGTGTAGAGATAACTCACTTCTAGGGCATAACAATGGCCAATAACTTAACAACCAGTGGCTACTTCCTATCACCATTGTAGAAATATGGTTTATTAATGTGCATACATTATTTATTTTTCGCACGAACATTTGAAATGAATATTTATAATGCACAAATCAAGTCTTACTTGATTTTGTAAAGCAATGATAGTGTAAACCTGAAAATTTATTAATTTTATTTCATGTTCCGTAGCTGATGATGATAGCAAACTGAAGACCCTGGTAGAGCTGGTTGGAGTGGAGTATAGTAAAAGTGATGGATGGTGGAATAGGTACGTCATACATAAGGAAACCTGGCTGAGTTTGAATGAGAGATTGGATGTTAATGGAAAAATGAGACTAATGAAAGCATGTTAGGGATGGCTCATTTGAAAGCATAGACTATCTCTCGAGGTGTGGCACCAGTGTCAATACATCTGACGATATGGAAAAGATGGCAATCGCTTGTTCTTTGAATTGTGGCAATAATGTGTTGACACTGTCCTGCAATGGGATGCCCATATCCCAACCGCTTCATCTGAAGGTAGAGGGAAGAGAGGTTGCTCAAGACAATGGAGGATAGAAAAGAGATTAAGGGCTTTGTAATGAAAGGGATGACTTCCATAGGGCTCTGAAAGAAGAGAGAGGAGAGCAGGTGGAGGAGATACTTTGCTCAAAGTTAAATGCTGACAAGCATCCCAGAATTTGGATAAATTCCCTGGGATTCTCTGCCCTTTATAGAGCAGCCAAAGAGGGGAGGGTCGATTCATGGGCGTTTTTATTGGCATCTGGGTTTGAATATACAAAGAGACAAGAAAAGGATGATGTAAAAGACAGTGCAGAACCATTCATTTATCACTGTATTAGAAAAGTACTTTGTACAATTAAACGGGTGCTATGCAGAGATTGCAGTAATTGCAAACTCAAAAGAATATAGGGCAGAGGTACAGGACAATGTCAGCTGTTGTGAAAAGGTTATGTGGATGTACTCAACAATCAACAAGAGTGAAATCACATCAGATATACTGAAATGTCTCCAGGACGATATGTATTTGGAGATAATATTCGACTTCTCCTCCTCAGACATGCAGTATTTGTGACCTTGTAAAGGTGTGGAAAAAATCTGGGGCTTGGGAGACATTGACTTGGACAAATACTAGTAGTATACATTTGTCATCGTGAAGGAAAGAGCAGACTTTAATCGCTCAGATGTGGTGGGCATATTAGTTCATGACCTGGGCCACAAAGCAATGGAAGTTGTTTTTGGTAGCCGTGGATTGCCTTACGGGAACAGGGAGGAAGAAAAGGAACTGGCAAAGACATAGTGAAGGAGGTAGGGTCTGCGGAAAGTCTGGAAAAATGCAATGAAATAATAAAGAGGGCATATGAAGATACTGAACTGATTGAATATGAGCAGATAGTAAGAGTTCCCAAGATGATTTCAAAGTACAGCATGCTTGATGAATTAGGTAGTGTGAAGAATGGTGAAGGAATAGAATGGCTGAGACAACAAGTTCCCGAATTGCTTGAACATAACACCGAGCATGTGTGAAAGAGGATTAAGGAATTCATCTGGGATAACCAAACTGCTGGGAGGTTTGCCAAGAAAGAATGGCTGAGGATGCCTTCATTACTGACAGATCACTCTAATGTAGAAATTACCATAAGTGATCCCATCGAGAACCCTTATCTTACTGTGCACAACGATCTACAATTTCTGCGGGTGTCGAATGTGTAGTTGGGGATCAACCATTTAGAGTATTTGAACAAGGAAGCCACATTTGTTGACTGCATCAGGTATGAAAGGAACAAAGCTCTGTTTAAAACATCTGTGGGAAAGATGGAAATAAAAAACTGATGATCATCTCTGATGAATCAAATGAACCAACTTTTGTAATGCTCCTGCCGTTTGCCACAATGAGCAGAGTCTCTCTGCTCTTGCATTCAAGTTCAATACATTCAACAATGAAGAACAAAAGAAATTCTTAAACAAGTACTGGAATGCATCCTTGAAATCCTTTCCCTCCAAGGGATGGGTCACCAAAATTGAAAAGATCATTAGTTTACTGGAGTTTAATACTAATTTATGGAGGGGAAATGAAAATTCAGGAATGGTAAAGAGCCTGAGGTCTTACAGTGTAACTAATGGGAAGCTTCCAAACATCAACTTTGAAGTGGTGGCCGAAGAAATAATGAGGACGTCTTTTATTTCGCGTTTGGGTTGTGCAAAAATGAAATAGGACACCAGGAATACCTAGAATTCTTAAAGAAGTGCTTTTGTGAGCATGAATCTTCTGTAATTTATAATCTAAGATTCTTCAAAAGGAACACAGACTCTTTTAATAATGATTATTTTGATGCTTAGGAAGCAAACTCTCCTTTACTCACCAAGAACAGGGACGGGAAATGTTTTTATCAGGAATTTAGTTATTTTCATTCAAAAAAGTTATACTCGATTACCAGCATACCCTAAAAGTTGAAAAAGCAAATCGTTCAACAAAGAGCAATTTTGGGGTATTCTGCCCTTGCTGGTGTCTCATCCCTTTGTTCATCCCATGCATATGGAGAGTGAGGGATACCTCAAAGGTGTTATTGATGAATATGGTCATCCGATCAATGGTATCCGCTTGAAGGCATTTCTTGTGTCATTAAAAATCATATAAGGCTTGAAGTGGACTATGTGGGGAGGGACAACCTTTTGAGTCGAGTGAAGGAAGAAATGTCCCATTGGTGCTTTGACTTTACCTCATTAAAATTCAAGTATGATCCAGAAACAGGAAATACACAGAGTTTTCTGATTCCAAACTACTACGATGTAATTGACGGATTTCTGCCAAAGAAAGACATAATTGAAATTCTCCTAATTTAAGGTGGAAGGTAGGGGAATGCATTCCAATTTTATATTAATATTAATGATATCAGAGCATTTTACAGTTATTATGACATAAACGTTGGGTGCTGGGAGAGGATGCCTTCTGGATGGGTACACCATGCACTCAAATGTGGCAAACAAATGCAAAACATCATGGTAGGATTCCAAAAAAAGATAGATGAATTCCTGACTATTTAGAAGTCTCATGTTATTGGTATAATACTTAAAATTTGTGGTATTTAAATGGGGTGAGAATGTTTGGGAAAAAATTAATTTAAGGATTTTAGGAATAAATATTATTCATTTCTTTTTTAAATTAAACATTGTAATATATATATTAGTTGGCTGAGAATTATGTTAAAACACGAAAATACAAATGTGATTGAATTTGGTAGTGTAAAAATTGTTGTAAAAATCTGTAGGAAAATAGAGGTTTTAAATATGTAAAATATGCAATTATTATTGAAATTAAATATATGTAATGTCCTTTATGTACATGTAGACAAGGGTAAGAATATGCAAAGGCCAAAATGCAGGAATGTATTTATCAAGTCTATTTTGTGTATTTATATATGTAAACAAATGTGATTGTGTGTGTGTGTAGTACATAATGTTGATATAGGTTTAAAGACCTATGTATTCTAGACCTTTATTGGAAATTAATAAAAAAAGCCTTGAATTTCTTCAAATGGATAACTAAAAAAATTACAATTCAATAATACCATTTATTAGACTATTCCTATAATTAAAAGAGAAATGTTTTAGTATGCATTAATTTACTTGGATACAAATGAAAAAAATCGACTGCAGACTAGCTTGAACTTAAAAATACAAACATATATGTTAACAATTGTTGCTAGCTAAGGTAAAAAGTAAACAAGCCTCAAATTCTTTCAAATTATAAAAAAAATTGGAATAAAAATGAAGAGTTCACTTGTTAGTACAATTTATTAGAATTACTCACCTAATTGAAAGGTGGAATGTTTTATTGATCAATGAGCTAATAGGAATGCTCTCAATTTCATCATTGTGTTTTTCTTTTATGGGCATTTCTTTATTCCTATTTCTCATATCTATTTCCATGTGAATGAGTATACACAAGGTGTGATCAAAAGAAGACAGGACATGAAAAGACATGACTTGTTTATTTCGATGGATACAGCTTAATCGAACTTGTCAGTGCGGTGTTCCAAAGACACTAAACTTGTTAGAAAGAACTGAAAAATATGATTGGGAGGAACAAATTTTTTGACACTCCACCCTGTCTAACAGTGGCATGTAGAAAAAATCCATTGTTTTTGTTGAAAGAAGTTAGCCATGTTTTATAAACACAGGACGTTTTGTGTTGTACTGCTATTGGCATTGTGATGGCTGTTGTTATGATTTTATTAGGTAATCTACCGGTTAAGGTAGGTTTTTGGATGGACACAACTATCAAATAAATATTTTGTGACTCCAAACAAAATCCAATCCAGCAACCTACTCTACATCAGGTCCCTCTTCATCTCTGTGTACTTCTTTCCTCCCTTCATCCCATCCAACATCCCTATCCTGTTGCTGCCCTTTCCTCGCTTGCCCAACATTCTCCCCTCTATTACCATCTTCAACATCCCACTGCTGCTCAATACGCCTTTCATCCATTTTTCCTGCCTCCATAGGATTTCTCTCAACAAACCCCTCTCCTCACCCACCATCTCCAGTACTTCCTCATACGTTTTCCTTTCAGTCCATTTCACCTTCTCCATTCTTCTCCCCACCCACATTTCAAAAGCCTCCAATCTACGTCTATCATCCTGTTTTAGTGACCACGCTACACTCCACATCAGAGTTTTTAAGAGTCTTTTCTTAACCTCCCTACTCAACGACCCCGTCATCATCTCCCTCCTCCTTGAGAAAGCCTCCTTACCTAGCGAAATTCTTCTCCTTATGTCCGTACTACTTTGACCGCGTTGGTCCAAAACACTTCCGAGATACGTTGATATGTTGACTGTTCTACCTGGTCTATTAATCAAAGGGGTATTTAATTCCATGATAATAAATCCAATTATCTTGAAAATACTATCAACTGACACCCCTCTGACCACTCTCTCTCATATAATTGATCTGACATCGTCTAATCCCATAGCCATAGGTGCATACCCCATAACTTCAATGTTTGGTCTAATTATTCCTATCCATGCACAGATGACCTTGAATTAAATATATTGCTTTTAATATTCCAGACATCACCATAACCTAAATTGTCTTAAATTCAACCTATCATGAGGTAACCATTATTCCTGAATAACATAACTGAGAAAATAGCACTGGAGCCTACCTCCATCATATTAAAAATGATTCATGATTGCCAGTTTCAGCACATATAGATACAGATAGGATCTCAAGGCTACTTTATGATATTATTTATTGGGAAAAGTTTCTTATCTGCTGGCTCTCTGTGACAGAGACTTAACTTTGTTCAGTTAACCTGGAAATGTTTCTTCCCTTGAAGGCAAAAATTCAAGGCAAGGAATAATCTTTTTTTGGGTGGAAGGAAATCAGTAACATTAATTGAATGAACCACAATTTTGAGCAAATGTGAAGACAGGATGAGAGGAACCAGTGTCTGGTTATAGCATGTGCAATTATGTAACCCCTCTGAGGTAGGCCTAGATTGTTCCCTGGCCAGCAATTGAATAAGGTGAGTTGATGGTCTGTTACCTACCCGTAGCTCGATGTGGTTAGAGCCTAGTCAAGGGGGATGATTGTGTTGAACTCGCCGCCGAGGCTGGAAGGAGTATGAGGAAGGCAAGAAGCAGGACATCCTCAGGCGTTGGTCTCCTCAATCCTCCTTCCACCACTTCCCACCCGCCTCTTTCGCCACCCTCCGGAAATCCTCTCTCCTTCAACCGCTCTCCCCCAAAGACCTCCACCATCCTCCCCTCCACGCAAACTTCCTGCTACTCCTTCCGCCCTCCCGGCCCCTCGCTCGCCATCCCATCCTCTCCATCCGAACCCCGCCCCACTACTCCGCCAACTCCCCTTCCCCGCACCGTGGCTGTCACTCCCCTCGCTCCCCTTCCCGTAATCCCTGACGTCCCCGCTCCACCTTCTTCCACACCTACCTTCGCCCCGTACACTTCGCTAAAATCCCTTTTGCTCCATTTCCTCTTTGGGCTGCAACCGCCTGCGCCAAAAGGAAATACACATATAATATGGGTTATTGAGTGGTGTAGCAAGTCTTCTTTCTCGTTTGCCGATCATACACCTGTATCTCCGTTGCACGTGAACTTCAGGAGCTCCTGGGAGGATGCCTACTCTAAGAAACACTCAAGCTGACGGCTGTTTTCTCCATGTTCCTCACTGTCATCCCTGAATGACTCGCCAATTAAAAAAATAATCTCCGTGATAATCACAGCGTTCAAGAAAATTATCGTCGACAAAACCGAAGTTCCGAAGTATGAAATATTTCATACAAGAATTTCTATAGTTACGAAACGCCTTCATACCGAGCAAGAGAATAAATCCTTTTTGCTCGTCACTTCACCTCATCACACAACACTACCACGAATACTTCATAGATTTAATCTCATAAATGCACGTTCTCCAGTACTTACACAAAAGTCCTCCCATTTTAGAAAGTATTCTAAGCTCGTTTTATTTTCATCCACCTCCAGCATTAGCATCAACAACAGCTTTTTGTTTGCTTTCTCAACTATAGTAAGTTATGGCCTACATACATTGAAAAAGATCACGATTTATGTGATCATTAACCTAGTGGGAATATTAAACGATATTTCTCTTAATTTATATTAATTAGCTTTAGCAGGTACGTTTTGTATTTGCCTTCTTCCATATTCTTCTCTCATCTATCGGTCTAATCATTTCATCGCCATCCACGGTTTCCATGTCGTTTACTTATTTACAGGATCTATAATTTATTTTGTGGGTTTCGATGTCCTTTTTTTGATATATTGCCATTTCTCTCTATAGAAATCAGTCTTTTCCCTCACTCATGATTTTCTCTATATCCTGCATAAGCTTCTTCCTTGACATTCCATTTAATGCTTCTACTTTCCATTTCCTAACCCGCCGCCCCTGCCTTATCTTTTCGAATCGGGTACTACACTTCAACAATACTACATTGTGGTCAGAGTCCGCATTGTCTCTCGAGAAACCATGCAAATTGATCACGCTTCTTTTAAATCTGCGCCCAACCAAATGTGTAATTATCTGATACCTTACTGAGTCACCTGGAATTTTTCATTTACCTATTTATACGCTTTTTGTAGTGTTTAAACCAAATACTGGTGATGACTTACATCTGACTCCTGCAGAATTAATTGTTTTCTCCCCGCTCGTACCTAAACTGTAATCTTCCACTTCATCACCATCTCTTCCTTCACCTACCGTCTCATTCTCCATGAAATGTTTCTGTGCAGGAGCACACGCGATTATGTCCTCTAACTGATTGTATAGTATACCCTATCGACTTCTTCCTCCGTATGATTGCTTGGTGGAATGTATACCTGACCAAGTTCGTCTGCTCTGTTTTCAACTCTCCTGGTGGTATTCTATCCGTTGCTTGCTCTATATTGAAAATGCTTCTTCCTACCCAATTATTCAATACAACTTTTGTGCGGCCACGCGTAGCCGTGGCTAATCTGGTTAAATGGAAAAGAAAGAAAGAGCATATTTATAGTGTGTTTTAATTTCACAATACTTGTGGGTATACAATATGTTTTTTGTTTCATGGTATGTGAATATAGATAGATTGATTGGTATTGATATGGTATAGATATTGTCTGGTTTTCCGAATGTAGAATGGGCACACATATGTCCATGTGAGAAGCAATCCGCGTCTACATATAAACCGCACATTTCTAAAGAGTGCTATTGAACTATGTTGATGTTGACTGCAAATGCTAATCAAATTGGGAATTTTATTCTCTTTAGTTGAAACGGCATATCCGTTGGAATCGTAAGAATACGTGGAATGAGGATATCTTCACTTTTGAAAGCTATAGCCAAGATTATTGCTTCCCAAATATTGTCACTGCAAATTGCATAGCATTTTGAGGCTTACACTGGGGGTTGTTTTGCATCGACATAATTGGCACGCCGATTTTCAATTGTAGCACGTGAGGTGGCTTCCCTGGAGAGTCGAGGGGATTCAAGCTTATCTGCTATTTCTCCTTGACAAACCTAACCTGATTATTCAAATTCCCCGCCAACTTTCATTCCTATCTCCAGTTCTTCCCATATTATGGGAAAAATCAACCCCCGTCGCACTCTTACAAATTGGCAAAGGATGGGTGGGGGAAAATTAGAGAGGAAAAAAAAGAAATAAACAATTCAAATCAAATAAAACTAAAATACTTTAGGGGGTGTTGGAACAGAAAGCGATTAAACCAAAAAGATGATAAAAAACGCTTTGGCTGAGGTGTACTAGATATCATTGAAGCGCTATCAAGCACTCACCAGACAGGGCTTGCGAGAGAATTACCTCTGCGCCAGCGGCCCGCCAATCACTCGTAATAAAACAAATGCGAATAAATCAGGTACTCTCTAGATTGGTTGAATATACTATAAAGCATTTATCCTTACTTTTTTCAAGCACTCAAACTTCAACAAAAACGCTCCGGCTAAGGTATGCTAGAAAGCATTGACCCTCGCGCTTATCAATCACTCACCCAGACAAGGCTTACAAGTGACTTCTCTCTGCGCCATCGGCCCACCAATCACACATAATAAAATAAATGCAAATAAACGAGGCACTCTCCAGCTTAGATGTACTAAAGGCATTGATCCTTGCTAGTCCCAAAGACACACACCAATTCAGGGCTTGCGAGCGACCTCTCTCAGTAGTTCCTCAGGAATGTTTTCTACCTTCACGGCCTAATTTGATTTCACCTCCTTTAATGCCCTTTCTATCTCATCGTCGAGTATGCCTGGACCTAAGTTATCTTCATCTTCGTCATTTTCCTTTTCTATGTGTAAGCTTATTGGCCTACGTTCTTTACTATACAGTTCTTGCATATATTCCTTCGATCTCTATTTGATCTTTTCTGTTTCAACTATTATCTTTAACCGTTAACACATATCTTCCCTTCTTACTACCCGATAGTGTTTTAACCTTCTTGTATAGTGCAGCAATTGCACCCTTCCTCTGCAAGCTTTCCATATCCTCGCACTGCGTCTTCCACCACGCTGCTTTAGCTTAATTTGTTACCCGTCGCTATTTTTTATTTAACCTTTTGTACTGCCTAACTCTGTGTTTGCATTTTACATTTCCTTCTCTTATTTATCTTTCTCATTATGTTATCCGTGATTCATGGTTTCCTTGTCATTTTCCTATTGTTTCTTTTGCGGGATTCGATTTGGCCTTTTTGATACTTTCCCATTTTTCCTTGTGATTCCACTCCCAAAGAGCGGACTCTTATCACAATTTAGTGCTCGAGAAGAGTTACGTCCGATTTAAAAAGATAAAGCAGGGTAATGTAAAAGCATTCACTAGGATGAAAAGGAAGGACAACCAGCAGGCGGTAGAGAAAGGCATGTGTGAGGGGAACGAGCGGAGTACCATCGAGGAACAATGGAATGCATCAAAAATGTAATGTCGAAACCCATATCTGAACATTTAAAGTTTTCTTTATTTTTCATTTTATCCAGTAAATGTAACACTCAAATTTTGGGAGAAATTAAATTGTTATTCCTGATAAATATTTCTGTGTGAGATTAACTACTATCTGTAGAAAAACCTCAAAATGAAGAAGGTGACTGAAATTAAGGTTTGTACCAATCTTGTTAAGTAACACGTATTGTTTTTTGATGTTATTCCAAAATATCAATTCTCTCCATCATTGTCACGACAATTTTTTTAAATAATTATTTCCGAAAAAGAGGTGACATTGTTTAAAAACAGAAATCCGGAGATAATTCCTGGTCTCCACCTGGGAATCCCTGGGCGACTTTGATGTTAAAAAAGTCCCCATAACCCTTGTCCTTCCTAAATATCTTTGTTTGGTTATGCATAGGCCTGTTCAATATGTTAAGCTCACGCGGAATCCTCAATATTTTTACTGGTCAATGAAGAATACAAATTCGGAGGGTAATTTTTGTTAAATATAACCTATCACGTTTATCAAATCACTTTCATTATTCCCCAACTGAATCTCTCTCTTTCTTTCGACCGTGTACTTTCATTGTTCCAGTATTTTATTTCGGGCCCTTACCCTACAGTCAGTGTAACAAACTGCAACTCAGTTTTATGGGATGGTCAAATTCACAGTTATTAAATTCGAGGCTTAAGGAAATTCAGAATCAGACATACAGGTGATGTTGTAGCCAGCATAAAGAATCATGACACACTGAGTGATTCAAAATTTAATTCGTAAACCAAATTTTCCATTAATTTTAGTAGTTGTAGAGGCATCTGCAGCATGAGCGGATGGGCTGTAAAATTGAATACGGAGTTGTAAACGGAAATAGAATGAATTCCGCTATGGTTAGCATTTGGAAGTTTAGGGTATATGATTACCGTATTTGCCGTCGTATACGCGTGGAGAAATGGACGAACGAAGGAGAATGAATAAGAGGTAAAACAATCATACAACGTCATAAAAGATTGAATCAGTGCGTCTCCTTTGTTTGCTATTTCTCCTTTGGAGAGTGAAACAGCTCCCTGACCAAAGATTCGAGGCACTTGGTGGTATAAACCCCCCGCAGATTTCAGTGTACATTCCGGTTCCTCGATAGCTCAAGTTATGTTAGAGATCGGTCCGGCAAGTCGAAAGATCCGGTGTTCAATCCCCGGTAAAGGAAATGTTTTTGCGCTTGTACTCTGCTCCATTCCGCCTTTCCCAGCTCTCTTGTATTTGTCTACATCAACATAATATCCCGCAAGCTGCCGCAAAGGCGTGTGGCGGGGGGTGTTAGGTCACTACCCGTAAAAAGGAACAAAACCACATGCAAAATCAACACATGCATGCAAAACTATACCCACAGTGGCGTATACATTCATACAAATATCCCTTTATCCCACTCGCACGCAAACATATACACTTTCTTCCAAGAAACAATTGTATCCCTGGATGCAGTATGAAACCCATCCAACAACGCGCAAGTCAGAATATGAAAAGTAAGAAGGTGAAATTCTACACCACATGAACATTATCCTTTATATGCGTTCCTATTCCTTTTCTTTATATCAATTTCCATATGAATGAGTATATACATATTTATATTTATATATATATATATATATATATATATATATATATATATATATATATATATATATATATATATGTATATACTCAACTTTTGGACGGCACAACAGAACACAGATAACACGTAAAAGAACACTCACATTGTAGATTAATTGAGCTTTTCGGCCTACTCCGAGGCCTTCTTCAGGTCAGATTTATTTTATTCTGTGTTCTATTGTGCTGTCCAAAAGTTATATTGCTCTTGTGAGTACTTCCGCAATATCTATACATGCATCTATATATTTATACAGTAATCAACCTGGAGGTCGGTTTGGCAGGTGATGGTAGAGTTCAACCAGTACTAAGCTCCACGGTGTGTGAAAGTCGCACATCAGGGTAAGGGGGCCACTTCCCTTCCCCGTGCCAGTTATGGTTTCCCGGGAAGATCTAGTACCAGAAAAATCACATACGAGCTCGTAGCTTGGATGGAGCTGAGGAATGATCGTTATGTTGTTGGCAATATTTTGTGTTACTGCTTACATTTTTCAGAGTCAATAACATGTAAAACTATGGTTGAGTTTAAAAATAATTTTCAAATAAATTGATTTACCACGATATTCGTGAAGTTAATTATTTGGGATTGGATTTCTTGGAGAAACCTGTCCGATTAACAAGAAGTACAATAAATGTTTGGAATTTTTACGTATCAGCATTTCAACTTCACAGTTGAATATAGGCTAAAGTGTATGTTTATACTTGAAAAATGACAATCATTGAGCCCTTCCCTTTTGTCTTATCAACAGACTAAAAGAGCTCTTGACGATACAATTTTACTTGAACGTCAGGGACACAGTGTATGAAATTCATTCTACGAATTCATTCTTCATACTCAAATTCATACTCGTATGTAATTTACTGATTGCTGTCATTTTTTTTAATGCCCACAGCTTTCAAAACATTTGCATTCTCGCCTTGGTTTCCGCAGCGTTCATTTTTCGTTTACCACGTGAATTGGCTCTCTTTGAAAAGAAAACGGGAAAAACCCAGAAATCACCCTAAGAAACTGTTTTCTTGACGAGGCCGTAATGAGGCCTTCGGCACAACATGCTGAGGAGGAGATGGTTATATCCGGGACTGAGTAGTAGTTAACCTGTTTTTTCAAAGTTGTTTTTGCTCACTACATTTTTAAAGGAAAGCCAACTCTAAGTATGCTGGATTAATACATTCTTTGTTCTTCATTTATTTTCACGGCTGCTTCCTACTCCATAGAATTCTTTAGTTTCCCGCTCGCGAGCCGCCTAACGGATGTCACTTGCGGGCCGTAGCGTGTGACCGCGGCACAGGTTGCCCATCCTCACATTCCTTCTCATCTCACCAATTATCTCAGCCATCATTTCCTCCGGAGCCCCTTTTTCCACCAGAACGATGCCTCCAGAGAGGGACGCGGCACTCGACAGGTCTCTCCCCGTTCCCCGTGAACTCTCTCTGAATTCCCCATGAACTCGCGACCGTTTAAAATTCAAGAAAATAATATGCTTAAAACTCGTCATTTAATATCCACAATCAAATCGTGGATTTCACGCAATGACTTAGAGCCGAGCACCTTCTCCCTCCTGCCTTTGGCAGCTGCAGTATAAGAGGTAGACGGTTTTGATTGTCTCAATTCTATTTTATTCCGTCTAGATTCATGGAAAAATTTCCTCTGAGTCGAAACCAAGTGGGATGAGTCTCAGTTATTAATGCTGATTACATTTTTAATAATGATAAAGAAGAATTTAAAAACAGAGTTTAAGAAATTTGCGGTTAAACTCGCTTGTATAATAATTAAATTTCGTTGGTATAATTAAATAGCTGAAATTCCCTATTTACATCTGCACAGTGACCATGGTACATTCCACGTTATACAACTATTGCAACAAGACTCAGGACTGAGAAATTGATGGAATTACTCAACCGGCGATAGTAATTTCGCCCAGAAACAGTCTCACAGGCACCACAGAATTTTAAGTTTCAAGTATTTCACTGTGCATGCAATATGAGTAGTTAATAATGGTTGCAATATAATTATTATCAGGTAATCTACCGGTTAAGGTAGGTTTTTGGATGGGCACAACTATCAAATAAATATTTTGTAACTCCAAACAAAACCTAATACAGCATCCTACTCAACATCAGGTCTCTCATTCATTCATCTCTGTGTACTTCTTTCCTCCCTTCGTCCCTTCCAACATCCCTATCCTGTTCCTGCCCTTTGGTCCTTTGCCTAACATTCTCCCCTCTATTACCCTCTTCAATTTCCCACTGCCGCTCAAAACGCCTTTCATCCATATTTCCTGCCTCCATAGGATTTATACCAACAAACCCCTCTCCTCGACCACCATCCCTAGTACTTCCTCATTTGTTTTCCTTTCCATTTCACCTTCTCCATTCTTCTCCGCACCCACATGTCAAAAGCCTCCAATCTACGCCTATCCTCCTGCTTCAGCGACCACGCTGCATATCAAAGTTGCGATATAGTAAGGGTTCGATTGAATAATGACTTAAAACTAGGTTGCCTAGGATGAAAAATATTTCTTGGGTATCTGTAGCGAAGATTACCCCGATCACGTATCTTTTCTAGAACACATTAGTATTTTGAAACATTGGATCATACACTTTATCTATTCAAATCTATTCCACTGATGGTGCCTACCATTGTGCTATGGAGTCAGTAATGCGTTTATAATACAGTCAAAAAAATAACAAAAGCTTCCAGATCTACTTCATTTTGATGGAAGAGAGTTAAACATGTTAAGCCTGCGAGCGATTTCCAAATTATGCCTGATAATCCAATGACGCAACTAAATTTACCTTAAAATGGTACATATTACAATGTTTGGATAATTCCTGAGACCTAGTTAGTCTTCATTAAAAGTCTATAGTATTAGGATACAAGCCTCAATGTTAAAGTGGGACTATGGAAGGATATGGAAAGTGAATTAAAACATGGATACTTTTAGTTTACTTTTTACCCTTAAATTAACGTTGGCACTGTGGCCTGAACAAAGGCATTTAAAGTTCCGACTAGTGAGGCACTGCAGTTTATTACATACAAGTAGAACGAGATGTCAGAAATATGTTAGCCAAATTTATGGAAAATTGATAATTGGTGACTTTATTAATGTATTCAGAACTTTTAGACACACGGTTTGCTCTAAGGTGGAAATTCACAATCCTTGTTCCGTCTTCTCTTTGTTGAGAACTTTTTGCCATGATTAGTAGTTTTTTCGTCATCATCCAGATGGCTAGTTTATTTATCAGAGCATCAGGAGTTATCTGCAGACCACTGCCGTTTCACGTGACAGTGATTGCGTTTCTTCTCGATATCACCAGGTGACGCGAGGTCTCACATTTGAAACGAGCGGGCGACGCGAGGGTGAACCCCGTCATCCACTGACGTCGTTGTCCCAGTCGCTTTAAAGCACTCGATGAGAGGAATTTAGAACGAACACGTGCAACTCGGCGCAATTTTCTTCGCGTGCACTTCACAATTTTCATAATTAAAAGACTGAAAATTTTACGATTTTTAATTCAAATATCAATTGGTTCTGTTGGATGTCGGAGTCCGCGGCTATGATGAAGTTTTTGGATTCACAATGAGGGATAATCAAACTGATTTTAGAATGGAGTGTGGAGATATTTCATTTGGTGGTTGAGCTACAACATAGTATTTAAGGCAAGAGGATAATCATGGATTAGAAGCATTTGAGATGTGGGAATGAAGAGAGACGAAGGCTGAAATTATAAATATGGTGGGCGTAGAGGTAGTTGCAATGGGAAATACGAGAAAGGCGGAAAGGAGAGGAAATATTAAAGGTAGTGGTGTGCTAACGGCTACGGTAGAAGAAAGCGTTGGGAAAGCATCGGGGCGGAGAAAGAAAGGACGAGCTTAAGCTTTTAAGGCAGCATTAGGGCGGGGAGAAGTTATGGAGAGCTGAAGAAGGAAATACTGCAGGGCAAGGATGAGGAAGTTCTCGTGATACGTAGGTGATAAAAGGCATTAGGGACCGATCGAAGCCTACTTTTAATCGGTAGAATACTTTGAATGAGTTAGTTGTTAGTGAAATAAAGAAGAGGTCTGATCGACGACTCTTCGGTCATGTGCGGACCAATTGGTGGAGAGTGGGAGTGTAGATATTTCTTTAACAAAAGAAGCGCCACTGCATCTTTCGCGGGAGAATGCTTGCTAGAAGCGAAGCACTAGGCAAGTAAAACATACTCATTTTACACCTGCGTGCATGCAAAAACGGGACATACGTACATTTGGCAGAAAAATATAAAACTGAGTATTTGAGAAATTTCGTTTTAAACGTTCCACAATTGCTTAAACAATAAAACATCAATGTTCATTTATTGAAAGGGTTGCGATTACATTGAATAATATGGGGAGATTGAGACATATTGACGACATTTTCAATTGCTCATAAAAGTACAAAAATTGATAATCTACACAGCTACTCCATTGAGGTCAATTTTGGGTAGATATGAATCGTTACGGAGAGTATGAGCAAAAATGAGGGGCCGATGTCTAAAATGGTACTGTGATTTGCTGAGTTGAATGACCCATTCGCGTACGTTTAGGCGAAAGGTATGAACGATTCCATGCCAAACATTCTTAACAATGTATAGATGTAGTATTTTCTTACTATTCACGTATCAACAAACTGAGCAATAATGACTCTTATTATTTTAAATTGAAAACTAATAGTTCCCTGGAGGTGAATATAAGTTTATCATAAGCAAACTTTACATCCAGGTCTTCTGTCCTAAGAATTACAGACTAGGCCTTGAGTGTTATTTTACTGGAGTTACTAATTAAACGTTTCTTATGGAAACATAAATTCATAAGAAAATCGGTAGGTGGAAAATAATGCAAAAGTATAGTCTGGTTATGTTTTGATTCCGAAATCAAACATAGTGCGTAATCTTATGTTGTTTCAACTTTGGAATTGTTTACGCAAAATACTATTGTTGGAGAAAATTGAGTAGTGGTGTAGTAGAAGTCGAACATAATAATAAACGGAGAGTAGGAATTCCACTAGATAAGGTTTATTGTACGTCCGGGTTTCGTTGTATTACGTCATCTTCAGGTACCAAAATGAAGTCAAGTGCCGTTTAATATGCATTATTACATTACTTTCCTGCTATATCCACCCCCTCCTCCCGCGATGTAACAGTGTATAGAAGACGGAACTTGACCTGTACATCGGGACCTGGTCGTGCAATAAATTTCATCTAGTGGAAAATTGCTACTATCCGTTATTTACTATTGTTGGAGCCAGATATAATAGTTGTAGTAGATCTGTTGAATAGTTGGTGGTCACTGTCAAAAATTTATTATGAAAATGGAACCGTCAATGGAGGTCGTAAACTTATCCGTTTCCATTTTGAACTAAAGTGCTCTTCATCATTCCCGAAGAAAGCATAGTGCTTTCTTCAGGGCACTTCCATGTATTTTTTTTCAAACTAAGGCTAAATAAATCTCGCTAAAGTATGAGAGGACGTTTATGTGTCTGCGATTCTTAACATCTGGTTCACTTGCCAAATGAAGTAATGTATGGAAGCAAAACTGATTTACTTTGTCATCAAATTTGAATTCACCCAATCAGCAAATGTATGTTTAAAGACCAATTTTCAATTTTCGCGACCACTTTTACGCAGTATTTGGAAGCGAAATGGCCTAGAAAATTCCCAAGACCGTTCATAACGGAGTTCCCATCCCGAAACACAAATGTCAAGTTTGATAGCATTTTGACGTGTTTTCTTTGAATTTGGAATAGGGCCTCATTATTTCGTAAATCGACGCCAATCTTATTCGTACTTGTATTATTGAAGATTTTGTTTCAGAGAGGAAGGTATGGAGCATAATTAAGGGGCCTGGGGCTTGGACCGGCCGCACCCTTGTGTGTGGCGGGCCCTCAGGCTGGCCATAACCGTCATCCCAGGAGTTGCCGTGCGGGAGCGCTGCCCTGGCGTGTTTCGTGTTGGTCGGTTGGCCATGAAGTCACTCTTCCGCTTAAGCGATGCCGACCCATCTTCAATCTCCTTCTACGTCTCGGAATCTTGGGAAGGGGGACAAGGGATGTCCGTTTGCTCGCCTATCTGGCCGAAGCTAATCCATGGAGGATCTCTGAGGATGAATGCACTGTAACGTGAGAAATACGACTGGAAACCACACTTTGGATGCCAAAATATTCTAATATAATCATCAGCAGCGGGCTTAGATTTTTTGTAAGTGAATCCAAAATGCACACATTTATTTACAAATGAATATGCCTCCTTGTCACTACTCGGCCCGATTTGAAAGCATTGAATACTCATGTAGTCGTATGTCTTCAAATTAACACTCCAGCGTTGAAATCACGGTCGAAAATTTTTAATAGAGTTTTGGTGGCGAACGAATTACGTACATTTAAGGAATAAATAGGATTTAATTTGAGGGTATTTACGATTTGAAATCTTCATTTTAATTTTATTATTCCTACGAACTTTATGTTCAAGTTTTAATAAATCCCACAGTACTATAATTATTGTATGGACATTAGAGAAAAGATACACGTAGCACTTTTTATCCATAAAAAATAGCCTACCGCTAGTAAACTTTAAAAAAAAATCTGTTGAACTTTTTAAAATTAAAATACTGAATTTCAAAATTCCTTCAGATATAATTAGTGATGCTGAGGAAATTTTATTCTGTTTTTATGCTCTAATTAACTTTCCATTACATTGTTGCATCGTTTACGAAGGCAGAACAAACCCCGTATTTATTATGACATCTTAATTGTGTACTTGTATGAAAAATGTTTCTTTAGTTAAAATAGAGGAAGAGAGTGATTGCCTAGTGAGTAGAGCGTTGGGAAACTGACTGAAAGACCTGGGTTCAAGTCCTGATGACTTTACAGACCCATATTTCCAAAAAAACTACATTCTTTGGTTCTCAGGTTTCTGCATTGTCTCGAAATGTGAAGCTCTGCTTTCGGGTTTGCCTCCGCGTAGCGTTGTTCCTTAATGATGATACATTTTTGCTCATTATATTTCTCTTTTCTCTTCCTCCACCATATTCTCCCTTACCCTTTGCACCTGGTACTTGCACCCCCTGCCACACACCTTTTCGGTGGATCGCGGGGTATTTATGTCGATGACGACAGATTTTTCGGTCGTCCTGATGTTCTTCCTAGGAATACTTCTGATCTGTTTTCTTCTTCCTTGTCACAAAGAAATCCTTATCTTCCGACCTGAAGACGTTTGCAGGATTGTCGGAGAGACTGCTTTCACCAATGGACAACGCCGCGCAGAGGTAATCCCGAAAACGCAGAGCTTCAAGCTTCCATATTTTTTATGTGAAGTACTTGAACTGTATTTATCATTGACCATATTTTATGGGTGTTGGGTACAGCGTTTGGCTATTGAACGAAGGCCACGCCTCTCTGGCTACCCTCAGCTTCACCCGAGCTATGTGATTTTTCGGTTACTAGACCTTCCTCGGAAACCATAGGTGCCACAGAGAATAAGTGACTGGCCCCCTTTAGTGCCCTGGTGTGTGAATTTCACGTGCCATTGGGCTTAGCATTTATTGAATTCGACCTCTTATGTACCAAATCGACCTTCGATTTACACATTTTTACATCAGTGAAGGAGCAATAATTTCTTTTGTCCTTATTGTTTCTGATAAAGTAATACCGATTTCACAGTGTTGTTAACCACAATTAACCATTTGACATAATTTTTTTGATTCAACTAAAATGACAACATGTAATCATAAAAATACTATGAGTAATGCTTCATATGTAATAATAATGTAGTGAGAGTGGATTAGATTTCTGGTGGTGGGAGAGAGGTTTAATGGAGGAAGGGTCGTAGCCTCTCTTTAGAGTCGTTATTTGTGGGGGTGGGAACCTCTGCATACTCAAACGAAAAACATATTTCAATGTATACTCAGACTTGGTGCATTGGATTGTTAATGGCCGTATGGGCTACAACCCCGACCGCTGATGGCGTAGAGATCCCGGCCGGTCATCGGCCTGCAAAAGGGTCGAGTGCCCTTGTGGTGTCTAAGGGGTGCGACGACGGGTGCCAGGGGTGGGTTGGAGCTGGGAATCGCATTTACACTTATTACTCCCTCCCACCCTGGCGTATTAGGAAAGAATTCGGCCCACCCAACGTTTCTACCCTCTCCTCCCGAAGGAGTCAGCAGTGGAGGGAGAGATGCCATCACGGAAACGAAAAGGCAAAAGCACGCAACTCTCGAAATTATTCCGAAATGAAGCTCAGCATCGTTCTATTCCGTGAACAGTTATTTGAAAGAGAGCTAGGGTAGATTCCGAGAGAAAGACAACTGCAATTCTAGATCTACACGGCAGTCTGCAAGCCACCATCACTTGGATGTGTGGCAGGGGTTGATTTCACAACGGGCATTCGACCTCAAAATTAAGTCTTGCTTAGTTATTAGTTACAAATAAAAATGAAAGTAATGGAGGTAATGCTAAATTTAACTAAATGCTTTAAGATACCTAAGCGAAAATACTTCTCTAAGCACGCGAGATTGGCTGCTTGTACCTAGTAGGAACTTAAATTAAGGGTTAGGTACAATTGTTACAAAATTATAGATTACGTAGATTTTGAAAAATAATTTCACTTTCCTTGCGCGATCGGATAATGCTACTCTGATCCCTTATCGTTCGTGGCCAAATGACATATTAAATCTATCTGTTCTACGCTTAATCTCTCGAATTTAGTTGACATGATCTCTCCTACTGCAGTACGATAGGGGTAATAATACATATTCAACATCATCTCTAAAGAGTCCTACATGCGATTTTTTCCAAGAGATTTAACCTGTAATTTAACTTTCGCTCTATGAGTGATTACCAGCCTACATGTAGCTCCTCTAATATTTTGGATATTTTACTAAGTTTATCATAACAACGTTTTACAAATCAAGCTCTTCTTCGCTGTGCATATACGGTACCTTCGGGAACATCTGATGTGTCTTCGGCAATATTATATTAGTACGTACATCTCATGACTACCCTTCGTATGCGACCATCTAAAAATTCTTAAATACAACCTAGGATACTTTTATCTACGCCGCAGATTTTTAGCTTTTTAACTATCTTGATATGATGCACGTTTTCGGAAGTGTTTCAATTTTCTCCAGAAAACGAAATGTCATGAGCAAAACGCACAACTTTTACCTTCAAGGATAATGAACTGGTTGACCACTGAGGTATGGTGTTAAGGAAGTGATTCCACGTATCGCATCTCAGTATTTCGGCGTTGGCTATCATGCCTAAAGGTATTAAATAAGCTATTTGACACGCATTTTAAACCACTATTTTAATCATATGAAGTTCATTTTTAGCTTCGTATTTCCGAATAACGTTTACTGCTCTGTGGTTGTTTATACGTTTACAAATTGCCATATTTAATACTTTTTCGGATACACCCTTTTCTAACATATCAAGAATATTATTTTCTCTAGTAGGTGAGGTGACAAGTTGATGAAACGAGTTCAGCGTATGAGAGTGTGAGGTTCACAGGTCTCTTCGTCTTTATCCCTTGTTTTGAAAGAAAATGGGTTCCAATCCGGGAAAAATTTCGTAAAAATAGATTTATTTCAGATATTGCTGAAATGCCTCAAAATTCTTCAAAGCACACCCCTTGAGCGTAGACATACATTCGCCAGCGACTTTTCCGCGACTCGAAGATTACCTGGTTGGCGGATTCCGGAAGGTCCTTAAGGGTACGCGTGCAAGCTTCTTTGACGGCACTTAAGGTTCCATGATGATGTCCTTTGAGGGAGAATTTCACTTTTGGGAATAGTAAATATTCTGCTGGTACCAAGTCGGGGGTCTTCTTCAACGCTTTGCAGGTCTTCATATGAACATGATTATATCTCCAGTAAAAAACAAAAAGGAAAGTAATTTCAGCAGAACTGCTTACTTGCAAATTAAAATTAGATGCTCAAATCGTTCAAAAGGAAATATCCTTCAAATACAAGTATATTGGAAGAAAGTTGCACAACTATATAACTATAGAGGGAGATCTTAGAGAACTAGTGATTCAGGTAAATAGGATTTCGGACTGACTCAGTGATACCATTTGGAGGAATAAACACAAGAAAAGAGATTAAGGTGAGGATATGCAAAGTAAAACAACAGAACCAATATTGAATTACCTATACGGCAGAACAAGGCAGGAGATAAATAATAATAGACTAGATTTCTAGGAAGAGTGGAAGAGAAAATCCTTGGAAAAATCTAAGCAAAAACATTTGATTATCCTTCGTTTTCTTTTCATTGATTCTCATTTCGAACCCATCACACTGATTCTGTAACCTTTCAGTAGTGTTTTCAATCCCTTGGATGATTGGATAAATTATTTTATATTTTTTGATTTAAGACTTTAGATTTTGCAATAGATTGAATTTTGAAATGAGATGTGCGGATTGTTAAATTGGGGTGTGCGAGAAGAGAGAAGGGACTTATAAGGGAGGAGGAGCACGATATCATCGCCAGTCTCCCTCCCGCGATCACCCCATCGCCTCTACGGACTTGTAAATTAACTAATTCTATGACCAACAGGAGAAAAAAGTCAAGAAGCCTATTGTGAGATAACTTGAATGAGATGGCCGAATCAATGATTTTAATTTGCGATTGACCATAGATTGAGGATGTATGATATTCTGGCGAAGGTGGTTGGAGTTTATCTAATTTTACTCCAACTGGATCACTTTGAAAAAAAGTAAGTATTTATGGAATGCACGCGGTGCGGTGTTTTAGAGCGTTTGGTTATTGACCATAAGTCTCAAGTTCATCATTGGGCGATACACAATAACCTCACTCAAAACCAGGAAACATAGAGTTGGTCTATGAAGGTATATTAGCATGGAGCGGATAATTCTCAAATATGGAAAATATAGTATCTCCTAGAATTTTAGTAGTAAATATACTAGTTCTTTTACAATGGGAGAAATGTTGAAAATGTAACATTTTTGAATACCTGGGGATATAAATGCATAATTCCCATTTAACTGTGGATGCCTGGTAATTCCACGCCAGGCATTCGCCATCAAAATTAAATGTTACTTAAATATTATTTAACACAAAGGCAAAGGAAGACAAATAATTCTAGCAACGCAAAACAACATTTACAATCAGGTTACACGTATCGTATTTCAGAGTCATCGTTAAAAACAATACTCGCACTATAAATTTCAATTATGTAAACTCTAATTCGAGAAAATGTGTTATAAAGTTTGGAATACACGTTAGATAGAACAATGACTAAATACTGCTTAACGTTAAAAATTGTTTTCTAAACACCGTCAATGACAGTTATTCTGATCCTTTTTCTTTCATTGCAAAATTGACATTTTGAAGCTCTTGGTTTTCCAGTGATCTCTTTAATTTTCTTTTCATGATTTCTCCTCACAGCCACAGTACGATGGGGCTAGTAATACTATATATTGTTAACATAAAAACAAATGAGATATACTTCCTACTCATGCAAGGGATTAATTCCATCATTTCACCTTCATTTAATGATCATAAACGCATTTATAATGACCTAGTTAGACCCTGTATTTTGGGTCAAGGGTAACCTAATGTGTAATCACCCCCTGCCACACACTCTAGTATTGGCTCGCAGGGTACTAAATAAAAAAATATAAATATTCAGAATTTGTCCCATAAAGTTGTAAACTATAAGTTCTCCCTGATTCTTGGGAAAGAAAAGTTTACTGATTAAAAAAATTTTTTTTACACTACTTAGATATACTTCCTACTCATGCAAGGGATTTATTCTATCATTTCACCTTTATTTAATGATCATAAATGCATATATAACGACCTAGTTAGACCCTTTGTTTATCATAGCATTGTTTTAAAAACTTGGACCCCCTTCGATGTACAGGAACTAATTCGGCATTGGTTTGACGGTGTGAGAATCACAACGACATATTTGGAGTGATACTCAAATAGTGTAAGGTAATAATGTCCCCTTACCTCTTTATTATTATCCCTCCATATTATTTTGATAAATTGCTATTTTATGCTAGCTGGTTCATAGAGTATATTTATTTCCATCATTAGTTCCTGTATATTTATTTCCAGGATGATTCTACAAAAAGAGCTAATATAATTCAAGCTCTTTTAACTATAAAAGGTAGCTTTTGGACGGCCTATTAACATTTATTATCTTATGCACATTGCGAGGACTTTCTCTTCCCTGTCGTACCTAATTTACTTCAGTTCTTCGTAATGTATGCCTAACTTCACGCTGCATAAAAAGTACATTCTTTCCCCCACTTTCCCAACATTTAGCCTTCCATTACGGCCTTAAGAAACTACCTTTGAATATTTCATCTCCGCCCACTTCCTCTGCCTCTTTGGTATTTAATTAAGACTAGTACCTTGATATTTAATATTCATTTACTTTCTATGTAGGCACATTTACAACACTGGTGTTTCGGGGAAGAACTACTCCTTATCCAAATATTAATATTTACTAATTTCTTTAGTGACTAGTGTAATGACTTCCCTCTCTAAAGAACTGGCGTCGAATCTCTGGAAGCGGCAAGATTTTTTAGGGACAATCCTGCTTGGAGCGGTATGTGGAGGACACTTCAAGTTCCCTTTATCAGTTCTCCTTCATCAAGAGGTGCTACAAGGTGTTAGGATAACATGTTTAATAATTTCTGGGAAAACTTGTTTTTATTTGACTCGGGTTGACTGGAATGATATGGTCGAGTGATTATTGGTGTTTTATTCCAAAATTAAAGTTTTTCAACTCTTATTCCATATCCCACTCGTCCAATATAGCCTAGTATACGTATGCTCAATAAGGTACCATGCAGTAATTTAGCAATTGAATATTCATTAAAAAAATTGAGTCATGCCAACTCAAATAGCGAGACAAAATTTATATAATTTGATCAATAACCAAGAGGTGTGGTTGTGCATTGGGCGCTCACCCACTGACCGGAGGGTCATAGGTTTATATCCGAGGCATGGTTAATTGCAACTACAACCTGTTCACCCAAACTGATATTTCGTGCAAAAGATCATCCTGGGAAACCTAAGGCGACAGAGGAATTTAGGAACCACCCCTGTGACTATAGATGATCGTGAAACATTAATTAAGATAACTGTAAATGATAAGTGACTTTATAGCATCAAAACTGAAAAATATCAATATTCCTTACCAACCCATCCTTACCTAGGCGTTATGTATTTGAATATAGTTGACGTGTTTTAGTTGAAGAGTAGCCCTTCCTCATACGAAGGAGGGTTGGACCACTGATCCGCTTGAAAGTACTTCGTTGTGAGAGCAGGAAGGGTAGGGGTTTAAAGGGAGTGACAGATAATGGAAAGGAAGGTCGGGTGAGGGGCGCATTGGGAGGGGGGACGAGAGAGGGACCGCTCAGGGTGGAAGGAGGTCTCGCAGCATTGACCTTCGGAGTCGTGGAGAAATATTTCCTCCCTCCCCCTGCCCGGCCCTTCAATCGGGGTCGTTGACCTCCACCTTTGCGTGCACTATTTGCCGACGCAAAAAAATATAAATGAGTTGGCACGAGTGTGAGGAGTCCCCACAAAAAGTCGAGCATAGGCAGGCGGAATTCAATATTCCTCTGAAGATTATTTTCTTCTGAGTAGGGTGGACGGTATCTTCGTTTACCATGCATTATTAGGGAGAACTCACGACATAGGGGGAAACTGATAAAACTACACTCTTTCGCGGGTGTGTGGGAGTTCTTCTTACTTCTCGCTTAACAGACTTATCATATAATTTCAATTCTGTGGATATTAACCCAGGAAAGAATGAGCACAAATTAAATCCAAATCAAACACGTCTGTTTAAAGAGAGGATATGCGGCCATGGACTCAGAAAATGGGTTGAGATGGGTCCTGTAGGTTGCACACGGTCGGCTTCCTAATTGGCCTTAAAATTTGATTTTCTATCGCTATAACATTAATGATCCCCCAAATCCATTAAATTAAAAGGAATCAGAAAATATGCCTTTAATACCAACAAACATCATAATCACGTAGAATGCAAAATGTCATCCTCATATTACACACGTATTTTAATGAAGTGGATTCACTTGGGTTTACCTCTGGTTTGCGGATGCATTTTCTACTTTATTGCCGTTTTCTACTAGGCTACTAATTATTTCCTTCCTGATTATTCCATCGCTGGCGATTCTGTCATTCGGCTACCATGGCTCTTTCACTTCCTTTAACGTTCGATTACCTTGTTGAATATATATCGTTTTCTTTTCTTCTAATACAAACGACAATCTTTGCCATCAACTTATTTTCCTCCTTCAACAGAGACTTTGTCAGCCTCTACCATCCCATCACGCAACCGGTACAGCTGAGGATTTGGATTTAATTAATGGAGATCATTTAAAGATTCCTTATTATTATTTTCCGATACAAATTGTAGGAACTGATGTACGATATCATGAGAAAGTGTTTCAAGGATTTCAACAAATATATGTGTAGGTGTTGTATTTTTTTGAGTATACTCTTTTGATAGTATTGTTAATGTTTGTCTTTGTGTGTGCGTGGGTGTTTATCTAAATAATGGAAAAAAATTTTTATGAACCTACATGAACATTATCTGAAAAAAGTGAAACTCACTAATAATCGTTTTATGAAAAGTATAAGAAATACCCTATTAGATGCTCATAAATTGAAACGACAGCAAAGATAATGAGCAATTAATGTTTACTTTAAACATTATATTCAATATCTTTAACACCTTTGCATTAGACTCATTATTTGCTTTATCTTCTTGAAGGATTACAGTTTTTGTATTTATTTGTAGAAACTATTTAATTTATTGTATACTGTCAACGACAACATTCACACTACTGTCATTTATAATAGTGTAAAAAAAGTTAAAGATGACTCAGAAAAAGTATTGCATATTGGTGTGGCCTCTTTGAGACTAAGTACTAATTACATAAAACAAGCGAAATGCATCCATTATAACAACTCATTTTTTAGCTCCGCATGCTGCCACCCCCTTCCGTGCCATCTAAAATACGTCTCTCTCCTCATTTATCCAATATTTTCCTCTCCATCAAAGTCATAAACCTACCAGCCCGTCATCTCTCAACACCTGTTTACCCCAAGTCCTGCTGAGGTTTTGCCTTATTTTGATTTCCCCCAACAATCCCCTACATCTCCTCATTCCATGCATATTAACTCCATTCCTTAATTTTTATTTTTTATATACTATATAATTTAATATTATATACCCATTTTATTTTCTCTATTCTCCACGCCCATATCTGAAAGGCCTCCAGTTTATGATTATCCTCCCGGGTAACTATCTAGTTTCAGAACCATACTATACTCTATTCGGTATCAAATAAATGACTGCTTTGTTTCTACCTCTTCTTCTGAAGCGCCTGTCATATTAATACTTTTTTACCTTACGCCTTTACTCCCTCAATTTGCCAATTCTTTTTTTCATTTTCGTGGAAAATACTTCCCAAAGAATAAAAAAAGATGTTTCAGGCGTGATATGGTGGAATAACATGATTAATTAAAATTGGCGATTTTAATTAATCATAATTTTCCAAAGAGCTGAAGGGTTCTATTTATATATTTAAGGCTTCGTATACTCGTGCATATATATAAAACCGGCGGGGTGGTCAAACCGTCAATACATACTGTGAGTGTCCTTCCTTTAATTTTCTGTGCGTTGAATATTTTGTATCCATGTGTTTGTGCGTCGAGATCCGTCGAGAGCGTCAACTTCAAAGATATATATATATATATATATATATATATATATATATATATATATATATATATATATATATATATATATATGTATGTATGTATAAAAAAACCATAAACACAGTAATCAACCCAAAGGTCGGTTTAGTAGGTGATGGTAGAGTTCACGCATGTACCAAGCCCGACGGTGTGTGAATATTCACACATCAGGGTAGGGGGGCCAGTTCCTTTCCCTTTGCCGGTTATGGTTTCCCAGGAAGATCTGGTACCCGAAAAATCAACTAGATTGGGTGGAGCTGCAGGTGCCCAGAGTGCCTTGCCCGGGAATCGAACCCGGGGCCCTCCGGTCAGTAGTCCAACGCTCTACCCACTAGACCACCGCGACCCGCGTAGAAATATATATATCGATGATGCGGAAGCACTCACGAGAACAATATAACTTTTGGACGGCACATGCTCAAATAATCTACAATGTGAGTGTTCTTTTACGTGTTATCTGCTTTATTCTGTGTTCTATTGTGCCGTCCAAAAGGTATGTATGTATATATATATATATATATATACACACACACACATATATATACGGTGACCTAACAACTTTGTAACTACGGGTGGCAACGACAAGACCTTGCAGCAGTTTGCGGTGTATTGTGTAGATGTAGAAGTGCAAGAAGTTATACCCTCCGTCGTTAGAGATTAAATGCCACTTAATTAGCGGTTTTACGTTAAGAAGAAGGCTACGGAATTCAACAGTAATGGCAGAGGCGTTCGGCTGAAGTAAGAGGAGGGAGGCGGTGTGATGCAACCGAGGAGAAAAAACAACGGTGAAGCACCTCAAGAAAGCAAACTCGACGGACAGGGCCACAATGCACTCGGGGTGATCGTGGCCGAAGTCTTAAAAAATGCCTTTCCATTTAAGTTTCCAGCAGAGACAGACACTGGTAAGGGCGCCAATCACAGGGAAAAATAAATCACCTAAAGGAAATGTTGGAACTGAAGTCTCTAGTTTACGTCAGGTCGTAAAAATTAATAGGGTAAACATTACGAATGTCCTTCAAAATTACTATTAGAGTATTATTAATTAGAGTATTCTGTTATGTAGATGACAAAACCAGAAATAATTGATAATCATTAAAATGGCCAAAGGAAACAAATAGCCATAAAAGTATACAAGAAAGCTAGGAGATTTTTATTGCTCTCATAAAAGGAAAATACTCCTGATTGCATTTTCTGAATGGTTATTATTTCAACGCATCCATCGCTGAAGTATATATTTAGCCAAGAAACAAGCGAATTTTGTTATTTGGGGGCGGTAAATGATGGTTCTGAGTCAATTGCTTTGCTTCACTCATTCAACTTAATTTACACTCGGACCTTACAGCTTCGAGCAATCAAATATATTTCGGAGCGGGATAAGATTGATTGCGAAATACTTTCTAGATCATTTGCACCATTTCTATCCAGGACATTGGGAAACGAGATTAGTTCTGCTCACTACATTTCGTACGTACAAGCATCAGTGTATAAAAAAAATTTGGGCGAGCGACTTACCAGAGCTTATTGAGTGGGTTATATCTGACAATAACTGGAAAATACACTTCCAAGTAGAGGAGAAAACACTCACCATGCTAATAAATGCTTTATTAACATATATCAGCTCTAACAATCAGGAAGGAATTTTATGCACAAATGAATCTCAATAGAAATAAAAAATAAAAATTTTAAGAATCAGGAGAGGCTGCTGCGGCAATCATAATGATTAAAAGTTGCTGAGTGAACATTGTTCCATAGCTCCTGGATAATAGAGATATTCCTTTGTGAAGTTGTGAGTTCGGTAACCAGTATAGTCCTAAGCACAGGGACAAACAATGGATGGCAGCATCTGTTGGCAGCCATCTCATGTTCTTCGTTTACAGACCGCTGGCTGACTGCGAGCGAGTCAATGAGAACTTTATGGCGTTCACCGAGGTTATTTTCATTCTGGATTTTAGGACAAGTGCTATTTCTTGAATAACTGTCGGTGGTATTTGGGTGGAATATAAGGGAGGGGGGAAGACGAGTGAGGTTCAAGAAGTGGAATGGAGGACAAGACGCGATCGGGAGAGAGGAGGTGAGTGGCAGAGAAAACAGAAACGGTTTTGGTTAAAAGAAGAAAAACAAAAGCCATATTTTTACCAATGGAATCTTTTCTAGGCCAAAAATATTTTGTGATTAACATTCAAAATCGAAGAGAGAAAAAAACAGAGAAAGGGGGAGGAGAATTAAGATTAATTTGGGGTGTGTAGACTGAGGAACAGGAACAGAATGTGAGGGTAAGCATGATGTGGTTAGATTGAAGAGGGAAAACTAAATGTCACCCAAATCTGGATTAATTAACGGGTGGAATTTAGATGGAAGAGTTCTTCATAATCCTGGTTGCTTATTATTATTATTAATCGGTAATCTACTGGTTAAGGTAGATCTTCGATGTACACAAGCTACCAAATGGTACACCGGCAATTCCTAGTGTCTCTTAACACAACCAACCTTACAACACACATTCCTTCCTTAACACAACCTTCCAACCTTACAACAAATCCATATATTGCTTAAATTCTGTATCCTTCCTTCCTCCCATTATTCCTTCCATCATCCATATCCTATACCTGCCCTTTCCTTGTTTGCGTAACATTCCTTCTTCTTTTACAGTCTTCAACATCCCACTGCCAATCGAAACGCTCTGCATCCATTTTTCCTGTCTCCTAATGGACTCTCCCAACAATTCTCTCTCTCCTCCACCACCAAACCTAGCATTTCCCCATTTGTTTTCCTTTCTGTTCAATTCACCTTCTCCACGCCCAAATTTCAAAAGTCTCCAATCAACGTCTATCATTTTCCTTAAATGACCATGTTTCCGCGCCGTACAAAAGCACACTCCATGTCAAGATTTTGACGAGCCTTTTCTTGACGCCCATACTCAAAGTCCCTGTCATTAATACCCTCCTCATGAAAACTTCTTTCCCTAACACAATTCTTCTCCCGCTATGTCCCCACATTTGGACATTTTGGTCCAAAACACTGCCGAGATTGGTAAACTGTTCAACCTTCTCTAGTTTTTCCATCCCATTTTGACATTCAGCTTTGCTTCCCAATTCCTAGAAAACCGCAGAGCCTTTTTTATTCCCATTTATTCTCATCTCATACCTATGACACTGTGTTTTCAGTTAGTCATGGTTAGTTCCACGCATTTCATCTGGCCCGTTATGGTGATTGAAGAACATCTGTTACCCCAACTGCACTAAAATAATGAAAGATTAGCTTCCATGGCCCTAAAATGAAGCTTCGCCATTAATTGATCAATCAGCAAATGGCGCGGAAAAAAACCCTAAACCTTCCTACCGCAACTTCGCATGATTTTCAACGAGTCATTTTTTATGCCTTCCTTTGTAGATAAGTGTTAGTAATAGCTGCCTCGCGAGATTCTACGAGGAGGAAAGGCGAGGCAGGAGCGAAAGCCAAGAGCAGTCTCATTTTTCTCGATTTCCCGGAAGATTGACAGTCTCTTGAGCGGCTGCTGAGAGGCCGTCGGGGTGTGCGCGGGGGGAGGGGAAGGCTGCCTCGGAGGATTTCGGTTTCCACCACGCTAAGAACGGTTAAATATTCCACTGGGTCCGCCCCTAACAAATTCTACCTCTTGAGCAACAATAAATTAGCCATCGAATTGGAGTTTCTTAATTGGATGCTGTCACGCTCAATGCTCCTTCGAGATGATTTCGAAGGAAGAAAAGGAAGCCGAGATCCACAAGTGAGGAGCTCTTCTTGAGCACTCGTAGGTACATGTTTCACGAAGGGCCGTTTCCTCAAAAAAACATTTCACTCGAAATATTTTGTTGAAAGAATTTTATTTGTGCTATCCACTGGTCAATTAGTAAGAAGAAATCTTCCAAGTTTCAATTTTTTTTCAGCGGCCCGTCCACATGCACGAGCGTTTTTATTTCAAAAGTGATACAGAACTTCTACAATATGACGAATTAGACCATGACGTATACTTAAACGAAGAATTTTCCGTCTTCAATAAAATAAATACGAATCAGTATTTATTTTTTTCATTTTATCATTCACGGAGTGACTTTTTCAAAACGAATTAAAAAAACCTCTGGTGGAGCATTTTCTTTATTTCACCCCATAATGTGCAACTTACGTGCTTCGTGAAAAATGATAAAATTAAATGTATAATTTTATTTATACTTAACCGTAACGACCTTTTCGCCGGGAAAAAGCTCTATACCCTCGACGTAAGAAATTCAAATGATCAGCTTTATCGGCTGCGTAATGGGATGGTAAAGGCTGAAAAAATGCCTGTTGAAGGAGGAACTAAGTTGATGTCAAAGATTGTTGCTTGCATCAGAAGAAAAGAAAACGATATATATTCAACAAGGTAATCGAACGTTAAAGGAAGTGCAAGAGCCATGGTAGCCAGGAGGCAGAATCGCCAGCGATGGAAGAATCAGGAAGGAAATACTATAATTAGTAGCCTAGTTGAAAACGGCAATAAAGTAGAAAATGCATCCGCAAACCAGAGGTAACCCAAGTGAATCCACTTCATTAAAATACGTGTGTAATATGAGGATTATATTTTGTATTATACGTGATTATGATGTTTGTTGGTCTTAAAGGCATATTTTCTGATACCTTTAATTTAATGGATTTGGGGGATCATTAATGTTATAGCGATAGAAAATCAAATTTTAAGGCCAATTAGGACGCCGACCGTGTGCAGCCTACACGACCCATCTCAACCCTTTTTTTTAATTGAATTGTGCTCATTCTTTCCTGGGTTAACATCCACAGAATTGAAATTATATGATAAGTCTGTTAAGCGAGAAGTAAGAAGAACTCCCACACACCCGCGAAAGAGTGTAGTTTTATCAGTTTCCCCCTATGTCGTGAGTTCTCCCTAATAATGCATGGTAAACGAAGATACCGTCCACCCTACTCAGAAGAAAATAATCTTCAGAGGAATATTGAATTCCGCCTGCCTATGCTCGACTTTTTGTGGGGACTCCTCACACTTGTGCCAACTCATTTATATTTTTTTGCGTCGGCAAATAGTGCACGCAAAGGTGGAGGTCAACGACCCCGATTGAAGGGCCGGGCAGGGGGAGGGGAGGAAATATTTCTCCACGACTCCGAAGGTCAATGCTGCGAGACCTCCTTCCACCCTGAGCGGGTCCCTCTCTCGTCCCCCTCCCCCTTTGGCCCCTTTCCCCCAACTTCGACCCATTGTGCTTCCTATCCCACCCCTCACACCGACCCGCTTTCAAGCGGGTTAGAGTTCGAACTAGCAATGGGAAGCTGAATCGCAATTATCACAATATAAGTCTCATTATACTCTTAAGACTTTAAAGTTAATTGATTCTAAGTTCTCGACACAATGTTGAATCGAATAAAGTAACTAAATGAAATACGCGAAGGATTTTTTTCCTGGCCGTCACGATGACTTAATGAATAGATTCCTATCCAGAACGAACACAATTCTTACAATGGATGATCTTGAAATAATTGTAACTGAAGCTTCTAAATATTCCATAGATGGATGGTTCTTATCGGTTCTTAATATTTTTCCATAAGAGACTCCCCAACCCATCAGCGTCTTCAAAAAGTGACTCATATCCTCTTCTTTCAACTCACCTTCTGCCTCCCTTTCCCTCTCGTGCCCACGTGCGGTCGCCACAATGGGTGAGGTAGGAGTACCCTGAGGGTTGTTCCCGACAATTCTCTCTCTCTCGAACTAAAGATTCCCTCCATTTCCCCCAACACTTCCTACCCTCTCGCCCAGACTAACGATTATTTTTTTGGCCGCAGAATGGCGAAAGCCTTCGATTCCATCTGAATAAACCTGTGCAAGAGCAACAAGTGTTTTCTTTCAACATGCGTGTTTCGTCCGGATACTAATTGAAGTGTAGCCTTCATAGTTTGATTCTCCTCCAGGAGCTATCCGCTAACCTCTACGCTAGCTCATTTATATTCATTTGAAAATTTTTAAAGACTTTCACATCTTTTAAAGAATTTCAATTTGGAAGGCAAATATAGGACCGTAACCAGCACTTTTACTGAACATATCAGCGATTTTTTGGAAAACATTCGATAAAATAATTATTATTTGATTATTGATTGAAAATTATTGAAATAGGCATATTAAGAGCAATATATATTGCAAATTACAAGGGCTTAACTTTGCCGGGAATCCAAGACTCGAGATCTTCCTGTTCGGTGCTGATCTACTGGACAAATCTGCGATTGAATCCAACCCGATATCGATATCTACATCTACAACTTATCCTGCAAGCAGCCTCTTGTAGCTCTGAAAACCATCGGCTTCAAGCAGCAAAGCACACATTATTAGAGCAGTAGAGTAATCCATTTCCATAATGAGTAATTGTATTTTAATGCTTCAGGTTTCAATTCTAGAACATAATGTCTGAAGGTTTAATTCATTTATTTAACAACTAAACTTGTTCAAAGAATGATTTGCAGTGCCAAATAAAATAATTTCAATGTTTTACCTTGTTTTCAAGTGAATGTTCTTGACCTGAGAGAAAAACAATAACTTTAAGCTAAAAATAATAGTTTTGTTGCATTTTCTTTTCAATTAACCAAAGGTTTATTATATGAAACTTTCATTTTAAAAGAGCAAAGGCACTTTGAAAAAGCAATTTTATCTTGCACTACCAATAGTACGGTGAATATCCATCATAAATTTAGTTACTTATGAAAACACTCCACGACATCCACCTATCTCGTCAAAAGCAACTTGAGCAATGTTCACTTATTACCAAGATTTTTTATTAACGCATACTAATTTTGATACTATTTACTCATTAAATGAATTTGAATACTATTAAAGACATTACATAAATAAATGAAATTACATACTCATACATACTCATTCTCATGCATACTAATACTCATTCTCATTACATATACATACTCATTACATTACTTATACTTTAACAAATTGAATACTAATTGCTTTTAAATTTGCGGCTCGATTTGATTTTAACAAAATAAATTCGAACCGCGTGTATTAATGGTAAATCTTACCTAATACGGCATGTAAAATTCATACCTCAAGGGGGGGGAGGCTCATTTCCCGGTACAACCAACGGTTTTACAGATACAATACGTATACGATATGATACGACTCGTATATTACCCAGAAAATCACAACACGGATGAAGGTAAAGGAGGTTCAATGCGTTCGGGAATCAAACCAAGTTCCTGTCCAAGTAACCAAACGCTCTAGGTTATTTTACACTCCTTGATTAATTATAGCTTGTGGAAACCATGCTTAAAGATAATAGAAAATCATCAAATTTCTAAGCATGCCCCGTTAAATCTAAAACTTGAAATCCGCAAGTATCCTAACATTTAGGCAATTTCGTATCGCTTCAACATTGGAGCTTCAAACTTGATTCCGGACAAAGAAAACACAATCGCGGCAAGCCTGAGGCGTCAGGTGTTAGGGAACCGGTTAGTGAATATCGCATGACCTGAGGTTGGAGAGAATTTGGCGGAGCTTAGGGAGGCATTGATTGAGGTTGGGAAGAATTAAAAGGTGAATTCCAAAACACGAAAGATTCGACGAAATCTGGGAGTATAAAAGGAAATTTCTGCCATTTCACGCTTCACTTCTCCCAAAATCTTACTTCTGTGCAAAAGGATATACCTGCCCTCTTAGACTGCCTCCTTTTCATCGTAATTGGCTAATTAAAGTGGTAAGTGGACTTATATTTTTTCCTCCTCGTCTGGTAACGTGTTTACCTATTTACACAATCAGTTTCAATGTGTTTTTGTTGTCTCAGGCGTGTGTATGGAATTGCAAAGTTACTTCCTTCATTTCAATAGTTTCAATTTTATTTTAGACAGTTGTGTTCTGAGATGCTTTCAGGTACTTTTGTGTAGGTGGATGTGTTTTTCAATCTTAAAGTGACTTTTACTTATGAATTCATGTTTCACAAGGAATGACTCAATTGGAGTTAAATTGCCGTTTATAGCGTAGAACTTACGGCAACTAGAGTGGGAGGAATCCTCCTCCGTATTTAATGATTGTGAGAATTAAGTGCGTATTCCGTCGTTAGCCGCCATTTGTGTTCAGGCATCTTCCCCCGACGCATCTCCTAACTCACTTATCCGTGTGCTATCCTAGTAATCATACTATACTTCTACTATATCCCTCGAGTTTCCATCCAAAAAAGAGTTTTGGTCATCTATTCCGTAGCAGTAGGCATTTGCTTTAATTTTTTTGTAGTATATTTGCATATTTCGAAAAGGTTTTACTCTTCAACTCGTAATCAGATCCCTTTGCTCCAACATTTCGTATTATTTCAGTGTTGATTTCCCGAGACGTATATTTGATTTTATTTACTCCCCCATAACGCCATGTCTCATCAGTCCCATTCTCCAGTTCTTATCTCCAATCATTCCCACCTCTTCACAACGTAAAAATACTGACCAAGTGCTCTGTTCCACGCAATAGGTTTGATGGTAAATGTGCTTTACAACCTACCCCGAAATTTTGTTATTACGTCCTCAGTAAAATTTATCTGTTACAATTCTTTGCCGTCTAGATGTATTAGAAGATTAGGTGCCGAATGTCTCCTACAAATTCACAAATTATGACTTCCGTCTGTTCGAATGCCATGCTATAAAATAACCTCTGTTGCGTTTTAACAAGTAGACTTTGTGGAAGTGACAGGTACTTTGAGCTTCTTCAAACAGGGACATAATTTAGATGATTTATTCTTTATAAATCTCAAAATTCACAATACACAAATCTCGTCACTAGAGAGGCCTTTAACGTCCCCGACGCCAGGTTTCCGGTCACGTTTGGGAATTCTGTCTTATTTATTACTGCGTGCATTTTGTTTAATTCATTTGATAAATCCTGGTGATGGCGGACGGAAGTTTGTGTTTTTTTATTGTTCCATTCATGAATTATGGTTTTTATTGTAACATTTCACACATACTTAAAGATCAAACATTTTTATTATAGTAGCAGTTTTGTGGGAGGTGACCAACAGCTGAGGTATTTTACGCCATTAGGAATGGATAGGAAAAGATGAAGGGGGATAGACTGTTCCTAAACATATCCTAGCATATAAACTCTCACTTTTGAGTTAGACGCAGCTTTTCCCTTTCTTTAAAATTATATACCCTATGTTTTGCTTATATTGATTTTTATCTTGTAATTATAGCACTGTTTTTTTCTAATTCGATCAGCAATGATTTCACCCATTGACAGATTGGTTAACTGAAACTTTACCATCCGCAAATTTTATTTTATATATTTTCCACCGACTTTCATTCCAACCTCCATTTCTTCCTACGCCTCTTTTAACATTTCCACATATACGTTGAAAAGCACAGGTAAAAATGGACAACCATACCTTACCCTTCATCTTACCACTCCCAATCCGGACTCTCCATTCGTCACCCATACCTGCAAAGTCTGAGACATGTACAGGTTTCGGATTAGCCTCCTGTCCCTCCAATCTATTGCCATATTCTGCATTACATTCATTGATTCCACCAAATTCACTGTACTAAACGTTTTCTTGAAATCTACGGAACAAACAAATACATCTTGATTTTATTCTCTATTCCTCTCTATTAGTGAGACCTGCTTCTCCCTTTTCTGTACCCAAACTGATCATCCCTTAAGCAATCATTTGTTCGACTCTCCATCTTCTTATTAATGATCCCATTTGAGTTGCTTGCGAAATCAAAGTTATTCTTCTATAGCTCTCACATTTTGCAGCCTTTGTCTTTTTTGAAATACACTGATCTGATGAAATCTTCCGGCCAAATTCCACCTTCATAAATGCTACAAACTGGTCCATAATAATTGTTCCTCCCACGTTTTATTAAACCTTTAAGTAGTTCCGCGGGAATTCCGTCCACCCACACGGTCTTATTTAATTTCAATTTCTTTATTTTATTTACTATTTCGCCATCAAATATGCTTAAACCTAAGCTATCCTCATTTACCTCACATTTTCTTTTTATGTCTAAGTATGTTGGCGCTATGTCTTCACCATATAGTTTTTCTATATATCCCTCCCATTTCTCTTGACTCTCATTTGGTTCAACTAATATTTTCCCTTGCTTAGTTTTGATTATTATCGCGGATTTTCCCTTTTTACTTCCCGCCAGTGATGCAACCATTTCAGAGAGTAAAAATCATTCACCTTGACCGGGATTCGAACCCGGATCGCTCGATATCCGGCCGAGTGCTTTAACCAATTAAGCTACCGAGACGTCCTCTTACACTCTGAAATTTTGGGGGCTTTTAAAGGAACAAGATGTTATGACGAAATACCGTACATACAATGTCACAGGCATTCGTAGTCGTGCGCGATGCGCCACAGTCCACGATGTTAATAAAGCCAATTTCAAACACTTAGGCTGTTCATACCTTAGACAAATTTCAAGAAACTGTAACAGTAACTTTTAACGGAGTCACCCGCTATGTGTGCATTATAATGCAACCATTTCAGAGAGTAAAAATCATTCGCCTTGACCGGGATTCGAACCAGTGTTTGAAATTGGCTTTATTACATCGTGGACTGTGGCGCGTCGCGCACGACAACGAATGCCTGTGACATTGTATGTACGGTATTTCGTCATAACATCTTGTTCCTTTAAAGCCCCCAAAATTTCAGAGTGTAAGAGGACGTCTCGGTAGCTTAATTGGTTAAAGCACTCGGCCGGATATCGAGGGATCCGGGTTCGAATCCCGGTCAAGGCGAATGATTTTTACTCTCTGAAATGGTTGCATTATAATGCACACATAGCGGGTGACTCCGTTAAAAGTTACTGTTACAGTTTCTTGAAATTTCCCGCCAGTGATTTAACCTTCCTGTTAAGCTCACCATTTTACCCTTGCTTTGTAGACTTTCCATATCCCTGCACTGCGTTTCCCGCCCACACCTCCTTTCCTATCTTGCCTTATCTATCTTGTCTTGCCTCAGTTTTTGCTCAAGATTTGTGCATTAAAAATCTGAAAAATATTAATATTCCAAATCACATTAACCTCTAGCCTCTAGGATAGTGTATCTTCCCTCCATTCGATACCTTTACCTTATTTCTCTTATTTATCCAATAGTATTTAATTTTTATGCATTGGACGATTAAAATTATTTAACTCCATTATTCTGTCAGTAAAATATTCATCAATTAATAACTTTATCGTCCACTTCATCATTTATATGTTTTTCATTGGAAAGTACCGTTAATAGGAAGCCTGATATTTTAAGTACATAGATTTGTTAAGTGTATGCAAAAATTTTAATGGCCCCTTTATTTTACTTATGAATGAATTAAAATGTAAATATTTTTTATGTTTATGTGCTTAAATTCTAATTCGACCTTTTACAATTAAAAATTTTCAGTTTAAATAAATAAATGTATATTTATTTTTATATCCGCTTTGGAGTTTTTAGCTTGAATTATATCCATGAATTACTACGGTTGTTGAATGTTTTCATAATTAGGATATTCTTACATTTTTTGCGGTCGTGAGCAAAAAGTTTGTTTTCTTCAAAATTGGGGATGTTACGAATTAAGTTTTCAGATAGCAAAACTTATAAAGAAGATTCATTTTTATACATATAATCCAATTAGAACAGGATTTCTTAGGGTTCATTTGAAATGTAATACGTATATGCGTTCATTTAATACTCAGAGAAAACCAGTTCTAGTCCTCATATTACCCGTGGTTTTGTCGGTTTTAATACATTCTTTTAATACGTACAAATTTCATATGAAAGTAAGTTTTACAGTCACGAAAACTAGTGAATATTCTTAAGTACTTCATCTGAAGTGAAACTCCTGAAAATTTATGAATAATACAAGTGACATTTAGCAGCTACACTCTTATTGCCTACCTAGTTGACCTTTTCTTTACCTTCTATATCCCATCATGGAAGCCGAAACCCCTCCCCTTCCCAGGGTCAGTTCTACAAGAATACCTCTTGGCTCTACTCCAATATCTTTTTCTCCCAAGATCTCCGCCGTTCGACTATTTTTCCCTTAATTTCTTCTTGTCTGAGTTTTCTCTGTCAATGTCCATTTCCCCCTCCTTCTCTCTTTAAGATTTATGTTTAATTTTACATCCCTAATTATCATTTAGTCTTAATTTCTCTACCACTTTATCTCTTTGTAAACTGCTTTATTTTGGCAAAATCGCAGGTCGCTTTGATAGTCGTCTCCCGGCGCTTAGGACCTTTAAGTTGTCCGCCAAACATATATTAAAGCCCCTTCCATGATATCTCAGCCTTGGGAGTTCGAAAGAGTTTCCTACACTGTAAATCACAAGGGACAAAATTTACGCAAGAGACTTCTTAGAGGTTCTCAGAGATGGGAGACAACTGTACAGAACACTTAGTAGCCTATTAATCCTCCAGTCTGAAAGATAGACCGGAATGTTGCGGTTGCTAATGTACTGGCTTCCCACCTGGAAGACCCGGGTTCGAATCCTGGACACGGCAGATCTTTTTCAGCGATATCCTGATCCTTATTTGAGGCTTTTTGGAGAGCACTTTAACTGAGTATAGGACGTTAAACTGCGGACCCCTTGGCGCCTTTCGAAAAGAGTAGGCTAATGCCGACGCCGGGTTTCTCTCTTCCCTTCCTCCTTTACCACCCATCCCTAATGGCGCAAATGATCTCAGCTGTCGGTTTCCTCACCTAAAGATACTAAGACTACTCCAGAAGTGATCTGCCCCAGGCCATTTTATTTCGCTGTCACATAATATATCCATCTATATTCATTGCCTTCTCATTTTACAGCTTGCCAAAAACTCCCAGGGACGACTCAATTGAGTAGCTTCAGGCGTGATGTGGTGGATGTAGAACATAATGAATAACTAATCGTAGCACTTCTTCACTTGATAAAATTTATTTTACGACCAGGTTTCGATGAATTACATCATCAACACTCCTAGGGGCCTTACATTCCACGTCCCTAGCTTCCATTCTCCCCTTGTGAGTAATTTTCTACTTCCAGTAGTTTCCACCCAAAAATCTGAGCGAGGGACTACTATATTCGGAATATTTAACCGGGAGGAATGCCACTACGTCATATTGCATATCATCAGTATTTCATTCCTAGGATTGGTTTAATGCAGGTCTCCATTCTACTCCATTCAAAGTCAATTCCCTCAATCCTTGATACCCTATCTGTTTTACGTCCTCCTTAATTTCTCCTAAGTACACGTCTCTTAGTCTTCCTCGTGGAATCTTTCCTTCCATTATCTTCCCAATCAATCCATTGTGCCTCAATATATGTTCAATCCATTTTTTTCTTTATGGCCGTAAAGTTCTCCATATGGTCCTATTCTCTTCTGCTCTTCTATATGCTCGTAGTTCCTCGTTCCTTACTTAGTCTGTCCATTTAATCTTCAGTATTCTCCTCCAGCACCATGTTTCAAAGGCTTCTATTCTTCGCTGGTCCATTTTTTCCAATGTTTCAAGTCTCAGGACCATAGAGGCCCATTGAGTGCCATGCTCCTGACTAAAGTTTTGGCGAATTGCTTCCTTGTTTCCAGCCTTAAGTTCTTTGAACATAGTAATTGCCTCTTCTTCATGAATGCGTTCTTAGCTTAGGTTATTCTTCGTTTGATGTCAATGGAACTTTTTCCATCCCACGTTGTGCTGCTACCCAGGTAGATGAAAGATTCCACGTACTCTAGTTTCACCCTTATAAGGCTGCATTTACTAAGAACTCTAATGAGACGGTTTACCTTCTATTCTTGTTAAGAATAGTTCCCAGTATATATTCTAATACCACCGATACCTCACTTCCTGTGCTTAAAGGCTCCGACTTATACGTCAAGATCGCAACAATTGCTTGCAGTGTACGACAGTATTCATAGAGCGGTCCACCCAACGATCACTATCCTCCTCACTCCGTCTATTGCCAGCTGGCCCAACATTTCTGAAACCACGAATACTGAAAATTACCCGATGATTCGTAGAACATAGCCCTATCCATTAGGATTTTCAATAACTATACTTTACACGATAATATTTCTGTGAATTGTTCTTCAAAAAAGTATATTCAACCAGAGCCTATGAACTATGTACGGAAATTCAATAGGAAAATGATTTTTGAAATAACTAACAATTCTTTTTGTTTTCAAGTCTAACACTGCAATTTTATGTTTTCAATCGTTAAATAGCTTTAGATGATTCATGAGGGTGAAAATATTGACTGGTACAATGCAAAAGCCCTCCTCCTAAAAAAAGCTCAAATGTTGAGAAATATGCCAGATTCTCCGCTCATAAAAAAATGCTGTGGCATTCTCTCCAATGGTTTAGATTTTGGCTACTTCTTCACTTTTTCCCAAGATTTGGCATATTTTTTTAAGCACAAAAATCATATTTTTTAAAGAAAATACGTAGTTTTTAAAGTTACGCGTCGTCGTTCTCATTGGCAGTAAAAACTTCTGTCTTCATTTAAAATGTAAGTTTTCAGAATGCACTCTTTAATGGGTGAAGTTTAGCTAGATTAACACTGAGAACCCTTGAAAAACTCTCTTACACAGCGGCGTTAACAATATAGATTAAACTTATTAAAAATATTTAAAGATGGGTTGTAGTCGAAATCAGTTCGACACAATAAGTATTAACCTACAGGTTAGGGACTGCGCGTGGATATATATATATATATATATATATATATATATATATATATATATATATATATATATATTTTGTTATAGGACCCCCCCCTATTTGAATAACCCCAACCCCCTCATCCCTTACCCTTTCCTCCTGGTGCTAAACCCCCTGCCACACATCTTTTTGGTGGCTCAAAGGATATTTATGTAGATGTAGAAAACGAAAAATCCAAACCCTTAAAAGTTTACGGTCTCAACTTTTTCGATTTTCAATGTTTCACAGCCGTAGGTACATTCATTTTAAGTTTACAGTCTGGGAACCCTTCCTTAATAGAAATGAAAGAAGTTATGTAAATTTCATAAAGTTACAATGGAGACAACAAAATGTTTTTTTCTTAGATGAGTGAATTATTTTAAATTTAAATATTCGTTTATTAGTTTTTTTAATATAAATATAAAATCTGGAATAGTACTGGAATCACGTCGCCTTACTTTGGTAGGAAACCTCTTATAAGGAATACTTCAGTATTTAAATAATATCTAACATGTTAAAGTAAAAATTTTAGTTTGTTTTCTAATATAATTGTACTATTTTGTTGTTTACTCGGGAGATATGAGTTTATAAAGTGCCATCATCATCAGTATTTGAGTCCTAAGGTTGGTTTACTGCATAAACCCTCCATTCTTCTCTACTCTGCGTGGAATTCTCTCACCCCCTGATAGCTTCTCTGTTTCACGCCCTTCTTAATTTGCCCCATGCACTTGTCTCCTGATCTTACCTGCGGGATCTTCCCTATAATTCACACCTTCTATCGCGTTTCTAACTAATCCATTGTGCCTTACGATGCGGAATTTGTCTTCACGTGGATCTTCTTTGCCATACAGATCTCTCAATTCGATCCTTTCCTCTTCTGCACTCTTAAACATCGTACTTTCTCATTTCTCACGCTGTGCGTCCATTTAATTTTCAGCAATATCCTTCAGCACCATACTTCAAAGTATTCTGTTCTTTGCTGGTCCACTCTATCTGATGCTTCACGTCCTTGATCTCTAGATTGCTATACTCCTTAAGAACGTTTTGGGCAAAATTCTTGGTTTGAAACCGCAGGTTCTTTAAAAATAGTAGTTTCCTCTTCTTAAAAAAAAAACTCATTTAACTTGAGGTTTTCGTTACTTGATGTCAGTCGAACGTTTTCCATCCCAAGTTATACTGCTGCCCAGATAGCCGAAGGATTACACTATTTCTAGTTTCACTCCTCGGATTGTGATATTTTTAGCTTCTCTTGTCTACCCACAAGAATTTTAGCTTTTTTCCTGATGACACTCATACAAGTGATATATTCCTGAAGTATTTGGTTTACATTATTTAGAGTTGCACGCAGGTCCTAATCCATTTATGCTACTACGGCAATGCCATCTGCGAACCGGAGTATGTCAATTCCCTTGTCATTCATCTTTACTACTTTGTGGCTTAATTCTCTTGGTAATTTTATTGCCTCTTTTTTATATGCTTTAAATGGTTCTGGCGAGGTTACATCAGTATGCAATTCCTTTGCTTATTCTGGCTACTATTTTCATCACGTTTTTCATATGCATGATTTGTATCTGATTGTTGTAAAGGTTATAAATTATTTTTCCATCGTTTCAACTCATTCCAAAGTCTTCTAGAATCTTATCTAGCTTATTCCAGTTGGCGCTTTCGAAGGTCTTCTCCAATTCCACGAATACCTCCAATGATGGCTTTTTCATGGGTATAATTAATTCGACCAGTGCCCTCAAGCTGAGTTTTACCTCTCTTGCTCCTCGTTTTTTCTTGAATCCAAATTGGTTTTTCGAGTGGCATTTTTATATTTTTTCGGCTAATTACCCGAGTAAGTATTTTCGATACGTCATCATGTGAGGACTACAGAACGATAACTTTGATTTCCCACGCAGCTAAAGTTATTCTCAGGATCATCAACAAAAGGATAGAGAGAAAGGCAAATGATTACTTAGGGGATGATCAGTTTGGGTTTAGGAAAGGAAGAGGTACGCGTAATGCCATTGCAGTAATGAGATCACTAATTGAGAGGAATATAGAATACAATCAGGACGTTTTTGCCTGTTTTGTAGATTTCGAAAAATCGTTTGATAGAGTGAATTGGGAAACATTAATGCGTGTATTGCAGAAAATAGGAATGGATTGGAGGGACAGGAGACTGATCCGCAACCTGTACATGTCTCAGACTGCTCAGGTGCGAGTGGGGAACGGAGAGTCCGGATGGGCAGTGTTAGGAAGAGGTGTAAGGCAGGGTTGTCCATTGTCACCGGTACTGTTCAACGTATATGTAGAGGAAATGATTAAAGAGGCATGGGAAGAACTGGAGGTAGGAATGAAAGTCGGAGGGGAATTCGTAAAATCGGTTAGGTTTGCTGATGACCAAGCATTAGCATTAGTTGCTCAGTCAACCAAGGGGTTGCAAGCATTGTTGAGTGAATTGGAGGTTCAGTGCGATAAATGTGGGATGAGAATCAATATTGATAAAACAAAGGTTATGCGATTTTCCAGAAAGAAAAAGGCTAAGCTAAATATTAAAATAGGCGGGGAAAAAATAGAGCAGGTAGAACAGTTTACATATCTCGGAAGTGTTTTGGACCAATACGGTCAAAGTGGTAGGGACGTAAGGAGAAGAATTGCGCTAGGCAAAGAGGCTTTCTCAAGGAGGAGGGAGTTGATGACGGGGACGTTGAGTAGAGATGTTAAGACAAGACTCGTAAAAACTCTGATATGGAGCGTAGCTATGTATGGTGCGGAAACGTGGTCACTGAAGCAGGGGGATAGACGTAGATTGGAGGCTTTTGAAATATGGGTGTGGAGAAAGATGGAGAAGGTGAAATTGTCTGAAATGAAAACAAATGTAGAAGTGCTAAAAAGTATGGTGGGCGAGGAGAGGTTTTTGTGGAGAGAAATAGTAAGGAGGCAGGAAAAATGGGTGAAGGGCGTATTGAGCGGTAGTAGAATGTTGAAGAAGGTAATAGAGGGGAGAATGTTAGGCAAACGAGGAAAAAGCAAAAATAGGATAGAGATGCTGGATGGGATGAAAGTAGGAAAGAGCTACAGTGAGATGAAGAGGGGTTTGTTGAAGAGTAGGATTTTGGGTTGTGTTATGTTAGGTGAAACAAAATATTTATTTGGTAGTTGTGTCCATCCAAAATCTATCTTAACCAGTAGATTACTTAAAAAAAATATATATATATATATACATTAATTAACATAGATATAAGGAAAGGGGATAGGAACACACATTAAGGTCCATTCCATGTGAATGAATATTTGTTCGCCGTATGGGATTTCGTTTCTGAATATATATATATATATATATATATATATATATATATATATATATATATATATATATATATGTGTGTATATATACACGTATCCCTGATGATACGGGTGATTGGAAGGAGGGAAGGGAGGAGCAGGAGAGGGAGGGAAGAGGGAGATTTTTGGGAGTGAAGAACAGGGATGAGAGTCAACGGGAAGGAGGAGGTGATACCCCATCGTGGCCAAGTTTCAGTCCCGGAACCTAGCAATCTCCCTAGAGCCTAACGCATTCCGCCGTGAACGCTTTGAGCTTATGCAGTATGTTTGAAGTGAGAAGGGAGGCAATACTTGACACATTGTTGCAATCGTTAAAGGAAGCATTGTGGAAGGAGACATTTAGGAACTGGTATGGAGGCTAATGCAAAAGAAGGTTTACACGAGGTAAGGTGATGAGAATACTATATTGAGATGTGTGATGAATTGACCAACGTAGGAGGGACATACTTCGTAGTTTAGTTGGTAAAGCCATCCACAAGTCGGACAGAAAGCCATTCACATAATGTACAGAACAATATTTTTAATAAATTAAATGAAATAATAATCACCGACAAATGAAGTTTATTACATAATCCTTTGATTTGAGACTGTTTTACATATATTCTTAAAACACTTTAACTTTGATGGGAAGGGCTCAAACAACCACTCAAGCTGCTGTTTTGCCATTTGACAATACTTCTGTTTAAAAATTTCTTTTTTTTTTCTTCGTTTTTTCTTATTTGTTTTTTGTGTTCTGATTTTTATTTTAAAACTGTGGTCATTTTTCCCTAAAAACTTGGCGTTTCTATCTCCTTCCATACATCACCCAACGATTCATTTTAAACTATTAAGTACATCGCACCTAACCTACTTATTTTTCTTTTATTTTCCAAACTCTCCCATTTCAGAATACCTAATATTTCCGTTACGCTATCTGACCTTTTGTACCTTCATATTACGTATCTTGCTGCCGTTTACTAGACTTTTTCTATCTTTTAAATATTTTCCCGCTCATATGGGTCCCGTACCATGGACGGGTATTCAAGGATAGGGCTAACCAACATCCTGTACGCTTTTTCTTCTGTTTCGACGCTACTTCCTTTTAAATTTTTCATTACCAAATGAAGTACTTTAAATGTCTGCCTTCCACGTCGGAGTATTTACCCCCCCCCCAAGATCCTTAGTTAAGTAAACGCCTAAAATTGCAATGACTGGATCCCGTCTCCAAAGAGAGTGCATATATCCTATTGTTCTTTTTATTTAAAAAAGCGATTGCTTACTCCTACTTTCATTGATGCCCATATTATTTTTTAACCCAGTCATTAAGTAAATCGATGTCATTTTGAAATATCAGGCGGTCATTTATATGCTCTAACCATCTGTAGATAATGCAATCATTTTATGGTAGGGGACTGACTGATACAGTATGTGTAAAGGACGGGTGGAGACGTCAATTTGAGAATTGAAGAGCATTAAAATTATTTAATAATCGGAAAAGGTCATTGTCAAACATTTTCTGCCACCCAATGGGACTTTAATTCTACTATCTCCGTTCCATGCTAACAGAATAAAATCCAAGTTCTTTAAAATGGTTAAGGCTATGGTTCAGGCTGCGGAACTGTTTTTTCTCGGAGAATGTTTGGTTTTAACCAGGCCACGCGGTGGACTTCGATTAAGCAAACGTTAGCTGCAGAGAGTTATAGTGTTTCTGTGAGCCAGCTTTTAGTTTACAGTGAGAGCTACTACTATCCAAGGTTAATCCGAGAGGCAATAGGGTAAAACAAAAACCCCGAAAATTACAGCGGATGGGAACGGTTATACATCAGAAAATTTCTGTTAGAGGGTACCAATCAGATCCAACCTAGGGCTCTCAATCCTCTGTATACGAGACTACCAAAGACAGCCAATTCGTGTGGTTTTTGCCGGTTTCCGGTACTCCTTAGCCGAATGTGAGCTCTTCATAGGCCCCGGTAGGTGACTATGAGGTATTCAGATCACTATTTGCATAAATAATAGTTATAAGCAACCTTAAATATAACCTGAAGTCTATAACGGGTATTATTTGTATTCACTACAGACTGCACAGCGACGTGTGAAATAGGCCCCAATTACATGTAATAAAAACATTTAAAATTGAAATTGAATCAACGCATTGTTACCTCTAATCTGAAGACGTCAAGACCATGGCTTATCGAAACTGTGGTCACCAAGAGACCTCTGACGCGAACAAACGCCGCGGAAACCTCAGATTTCACTCCCTAATAACCAAACAGTAATGTTTTGGTTTACATTGATATAAAAAGTAGATTTAATCGTCGAGAAAGCGTTGCTCTCCCTCTTACTATCCAGTAGTTTCAATCCATCTGAAAATCCTTAATTTAAAAAACTACCCTTGTCTCTCTCAAGAGCGGTCCTCGATCGTCGATACTACTCCTGGCAATCCCAATGAGTCTCAAGCTCCCGGAGTCCGGAGCGACGGCAGAATCATGAAGACAATGCGGGATTTTAAACTGCTTGACGGGATAAATATTAAATGCATATAATTTAGGCAAAAATTTTCATTGAAATTGTCATTGCAGACTCAAAATTTAAATAACATTCTCAATATTCCTTTATTTTAATATACCATGGACCATTCGAAAAACAAAAAAAAATCATCTATCTCCTCTGGATCGAAGATAAAACATGGGCTCATTACAAATTGCAAGAAGCTGCGAGAGATGTCACCACAAAAACTTTTGACAGACTCATTCACTATATGTGCATAAAGGACGGAAAGTGTAAAATGGGCAGAATGGGGAGCAAACGAAAAATTATTAGGAATGTTAAAGAGGACAGAGGACTGAAAGGAGAAATTAAAATAAGACAGGAAAGATGGATGTAGAGTAGTTTGATTGGCGATGGCGTTTGATAGAGGGAGGAATGGTGGCAAGGGAGGAAGGGGTAGGAATAGGGTAGGGATGTTGAACGAGGTGAAAGGAGGAAGGAAATATGAGAAATTGAAGAGGGATTTACTGTAGTGTGGGATGTCAGGTTGTTTATTGGGCGAGGCTAATCAATGTAGGGGGTGTTGAGTCTGTGCCCATTGAAAACCTACCTCTAACCAAATAACACCACTACAACTAATCAAAACTACTATCTAAATATAATCATACTTCAGACCTAAAAGTTCCTCTGTCAGATTTTATATCCTCCCGAATACACCAATCGAGTAGGATGCTCCCATTCAATTAATCACAAAAGTCTTGCACTTGACCACTCCCCATCGGATATCCCACTTCTTGTCACCATTCTGCAACCATCACTATCGTAAACCCTTCTCCCTTTTATTCCAAAATATTCTGTTTATGTAGATTGTGAAATTTATGTAGTATTGATAAATTCCAGAATTCCAAATTGATAAATTCTGATTAATTTCATCGCACTATTTCTTTACAGGATTGGGGCTGAAGATCGACATCGCACGAAAGGCATCGCTATGAAGTCCAGCAATCACTTGAAATTCCTGGTTCTCGCTGTTCTGTTAATAGCTCCGTGCTATTGTCAGAAATTTTCGTTTGGAAGTTGCCCGATTGTAGAAACGAAAAGGGATTTTTCTCATAGGGTGTGTAAAACTCACCAAGATTTTGTTTTATAAATTTGAAAATGTATTATTTCCTTCCAGTTTGTTTACTTTCGTGTTTTACTCTCCTTCCATCGAATTAACTTATTCTTTACATATTACAAGCATAAAAACTCGATGGAGTCTTTTGCTGTCGACCAGGCAATTATACACTAATATCGCCAATATCATTATCACTTAAAAGTCGACCGTTTAAGGATATATCGATGGACTCAGATATTGCTAGATTTCTCAGCTTCGCCTAGCAAGACATAATTTGACACCCACACAACATGGAACTGTTCAATTCCTCATACTTCCTTCTTCCCCTCATTTAGATGGAGCTGAAGGAATTTCAGCTATTCTGATACTCAAATTACTCCTCAATATGCTTCCTGTTATAACTCATATCTTTAATTGGTCTATCGTAACTGGAACATATCCCTCGCTCTCGAAACGCGCTCTCATCCGTCCCATCCCAAAAAAATCCACACCCACTAGAATTCCCAAATACAGGTCAATCAGCATTTTGCCTCCTTTATTAAAAGCATTCGAGAGGCTCATACATGAACAAATCTCAAAGTTTCTCAATGAAAATGACTTACTTGATCATCTACAATCAGGCTTTCGGTCCTCTCACAGCACAGCTACCGCTCTCCTCAAAGTAACAGATGGCATCCGACTATCCATGCGATCCAAAGAGGTGACAATCATGACTCTCCTAGAATTTACGAAAGCCTTTGACTTTATTGACAAAGATATTCTCTAAGAAAAACTTCAAATCCTGAAATTTTCTTCCTCATCTTTACAATGGATTCGCTCATTCTTAAATAACTAATTTCAAGGAGTCATCCCACTTAATTCATCTTCTAACTGGCGTCATACACAGGGGTGTTCCACAAGAATCCATTCTTGGACCCTTGCTTTTTTTACATGTATATAGATGATATTAGTAAAGGTATTTCTAATAGCAATCATCACCTTTATGCCGCTATTTACAAATATATTACCATTTCCGCCTTCACGACCTATCTAGAATTATTAACGAATATAATTCAAAACTTACTGCTTTGTAAATATTGGGTATAAAATACTTTCTGAAAAAAAACAATAAAAAGTCAGTCCATTATTATCGGATACCTTTAACTACATTCGAAAATAAATATTGATGAACTTCCACCGCTAACATTGCAAGTATCTATAATACCATACCTAAGGACAGTAAATAATTTAGGCGTAACCATTTATGAAACGTTATCTGGATCTGGACCACGTTTCCGCGCCGTACATAACTACGCTCCATATCAGAGTTTTCGCGAGTCTTTTCTTAACCTTTCCACTCAACGTCCCCGTTATCAACTCCCTCCTTCTTGAGAAAGCCACCTTGGCTAGCGCAATTCTTCTACTTACATCTCTACTACTTTGACCGCATTGGTCCAAAACACTTCCGAGATATTTAAACTGGTCTACCTACTCTAATTTTTCTCCGCCTATTTTAATATTTAGCTTAGCCTTTTTCTTTCTGGAAAATCGCATAACCTTTGTTTTATTACTATTGATTCTCATCCCATATCTATCGCACTGAACCTCCAATTCACTCAGCAATGCTTGCAACCCATTGTTCTCATTAATATTCAAACTAACCAATTTCTTAAAAAATAAATGTTTTACTTCTTAACTACAAAAAATCCTTTCACCCTTCTCGCTTAGCGCAATCAATTCTCCTTCACCTCCGAAATTCTTAAATCCCGTCAAAATGATTCAATATACACATGGTTGCTATTGATTCATCAAGCAAATAATGCCTTTAATTCTCAAGCCATTTCTTCTTCTAATCGTTTATTCCTCTTCTCCTAATCTTAATCCTCTAAATCTTTTATTCTTTCGTCCCCCCTGAGCGTTCTTCATGCAATCCATAATATTAATCCATAGCACTCGAATCTAATATTCCTCTAATACTCCCTTCCGCTCTTATAGAAGGCCTTTCAATCGTTCTGTAGAGCTCAAATTCATTTTCCTCTCCTAGGATTTTATCATTTAATTCTTCGGATTTGATTCTTTAACTCTTGCTTCGGTCTCAGTATTTCTATTGTTATTATTACATTAGATTATTGAGCAGAAAGCTGGCTATCCACTGATATCGCTGGTGGTGAAACTTTCCCAAAATCCTTTCCCGTTTACAGAAACGACGGATCAAATAAATACGGGGAAGATGACTTTATGCAGTTAAGAATTGCCTCGTCAGCAGGGCTGATGTTATTCCAGGAAACGGTTTGGAAAGCGTTTGATGATCAATTAAAAGCCCTGAATCCAAAATAATGTATGCGTGCACATTTAGCAGGTCGCCGGACGACAAAGGTAGCACTATAGTAAGACAAATATACCTCCGAATTGCAATGACATTCCTTTACATTGAACTGAATGTATCAAATTGCCATTTTACCGAATAGGGACGAAAATATTTTTGATTTGTTAGCTACAAACGTACCTGAAAAGTTTTAACTTTAGAAACTGTTAAAGGAATTAGTGACCACAGGGCAGTAAATAGTAAGTTTTCCCTACATTGGGTTCGAATTAAGAAGCCTAAAAGAATAATTTACCTTTTTAAAGAAGGGGACTATAAAGCTTAAAATGCGTGTTACTGAGTTAATTTGGTATTTTGGTATTTTTAGTACCCTGCAAGCCACTGCTAGGGCAAGTGGCAGCGGGTGAATGCAACCCGGACTAATTATGGCCTGAATGTGAATTTATTAAGTTAAATAGTTAATTAAAATTAATTTATTAAGTTTTAGGAAGGTAGTAAATACCGAAATACTGAGAATACTTGGATTCACTTCTTTGACATTACACGCTCAGAAGTAAACAGGTTCATTCCAAGTAGATTTATGAAAGATAACACAGACCCTAAATGATAGGAGTTAGAAAATCATTCAAATGTCAAAGGCTGTGACACGCTAAGATGTAAAATATATAAGATCCAAACCGGAAATATATTAGCAGCAAACTTAAAAGATAATCGGAAAGCATTTTGGTCGTACGGTAGAGAGATTGAGAGAGTCTAAAGTTAATTCACACGAAAATGTTAAAGGCAAAAGATTAACCAACAGTTTGGCAAAGGCCAACTAAATAAATCCCTTCTTTTATAGTGTCTTCTCCAACGTCTCACTAAATGTCTCCGATAGCTTGTCAAATCGTTCTCGCCAACAGATTCCCAAAATTGAAATCTCATATAGTGAAAAGAACGTTTGCTGAAAAATATTAAGCCTGATCAATTCTCTGAGTCCGATGAAATACCTACTCGTATATTTAGGGATCAGAATAAAATAACGTTTGTCCGAACGTGCAAGGAGGGAAAGGTGTTTTGGGTCAAGGGTAGTCTTATGTGTAATCACCTATTGCCACACACCTTAGCGATAGCTCGCAGGGTACTAAATTGAAAGAACAAAAGCCACCGCTAGGGTGTGTCGCAAGGAATGATTACACATCAGGCAACTTTTGACACAAAGTACTTTGCCCCCCCCCCCCTATCGCGGTCGGCCTAGTTTATTCTCAGCCCTTAACTTTCGTGGGAAAAATAGCATCTTAAATCTATCTGTTCAACATTTAATGTCTCTTATGTTATTTACATGATCTCTTCTACCATAGAAAGATGGGGCTAATAATAAATTTTTAGCATCATCCCCAGTGAGATATCCTTTTAATTTATGCAAGAATTTTAATCTGTAAATTAACCTTATCTGTGTGAGTGTTTCCCAAAAAAACGTTTTAAAACTAGATCCTCTAGGTTTCACACGTTATCATTCGGCAAAAAATCCAATTTAATGAAAATCCGATGTATATGCAGCATATTCTAAAAACAAATTCTGTAAAATACTTGGTTTTGTTTTGTACGGCACAGAAACTTGTTCAATGAGTAAGATGATAGATGTAGATTACAGTTTCATTTCCAATATGAATCGATTTCACAAAGTTACGCCGAAAACCATCAATTAGATTAGAGTCTTTAAAAATGCGGGCGTGGAGAAGGATAAAAACGGTCGACAAAAAGTAAAACAAACGATAAAGTACTAGGTTCGGTTAGGGAGGACAAGGGACTGCCGGGAGTAATCAAATGGAGGCAGGAACGATCTTACCGCAATCAAATCGAAGTTGTCCAAAGAATCAACAAAATTCCATGACTATAGCCCACTAGCGACGCTAGTTGCCTGAGACCCAATGGGCCATCTGTCTTGGCGGATCGTCTAGCGGTGGGTATGGTTCCAGTTATGTTAGTTTCTATTGTCCTTGTTTTTACTGTTTTTCAAAAGTGGCAATTGACGAACCAACATCTAGTTTTTTTGGTAAAGTGCGGTAAAAGTTATCAAGAAATTGCTGAAATGTTGACAGCTGTTTACAGTGATAATGCTCTGAAGAAAACATCCGTTTTCAAGAGGATTAAAGCAAACCAAAAAATCAAGAAAAAGCCGATCGAAAATCAAAGTCATTTCCTGATTTTCTTTGATGTCGAAGGTGCTGTTCATCATGAAGGACAAACAGAAAATGCCAAGTTCTACCTTACAGTTCTCAAGCGTTTGAGAGAATGCGTGCGTGGTGTGCGACCAAATTTGACTGAAGGCGATGGATGGATCCTTCACCATAACAATGCACCTACACATTCAGCATTAATTTTTCGCCAGTTTCTGGCAAAAAATTCAATCACCATCCTTGAGCATCATCCTTATTCGCCAGATCTCAGCCCCTGCGACCTTTTTCTATTCCAAAAATACAAAAATTTGATGAGGGGACATTGCTGGGAAGATATGGACAAATTTAAGCAATAAACGACGAGAAAACTAAAAAGCCTAGCTGCCGAGGACTTCTAACGGTGCTTTAAACAGTGGAAAAGAAGATGGAATAAGTGCATAGCAATGAATGGAGAGTATCTTGAAGGACACAACATGTTGCAAAATGAAGTTGTTATAGCATCAGTTCGCGTATTTATTGGACATGCCTCGTATGTGTGTGTGTGTGTCTGTGTCTGTGTGGTGGGGAGGTCGCGGTAATCTAGGAATAGAGCATTGGACTACTGACCAGAGGACCCTGGTTTGATTCGCGGTTACGCCTCTCTGGCCACCCTCAACTTCATCGTAACTGTGTTTTTCAGGTACCAGAACTCACTGGGTAACCATAGGTCGCACACACCGATATTCCAAGTTCGCACTATCTTTCAAATTCTGTTATATCACGTCATATTTATAGCAAAAGCCACGTTATTCGTTATTTATACGAGTCCTACTAGAACTATATTCACTCGTAGTATTTTATATATTTCCTCGTAGTAATAGTCAAGTTACATTTGAACCCAAGTTGAACATAGAGAAAAACAAAATATGACCTTTCGAGCAACTCTTCGGGCGGCTGTAACATTTCGTTGTACAGTTGATAAGCAATAAATTGGAGAATATTCATTTTTAGTTTTCTCTACTCAACAGATTGCTAGCATTTCTCCATGAAATTTCTCTTCCAAATACTATTCATTTGGATTAATTTCCAAGCTTGACAGTCGTATCCACGCAATAATAGCCCCTAAAATATCATTCAAATCACGAAAATATTCCAAACCCATTACAAATAGTTTTATGTGTTATCGCGATGAGATTCTTTTTTATCTCCAAGGTCTATAGCATAATAAAAAATTAAAACATAAATTAGATACATAGGCATTTGAAAAATTGCCTCCCCTCCGTATTTATAAATAAATATTTTTCATAACATAATATTTAATTGTTGAAGGTGTCATTAAAATTCACTTTACTTTCGGTTTGTGTCATTTCAGCAATTTACTCTCAGTTGGAGACTATATGCTCGGTCACCATCATTTTACTATAACCGATGGAACTGTATTTCTCAAACTGGTGTTACAATATCTAGAGACCGACTTTATGGCATCACGGTCAACGGATTGGATAGAAGGTAAGCTTTATTAATTTTTTATGATATTTATATATACGCTGCGAGCAAGCGCCAGGGTGTGTGGCAGGGGGTGAATACACAGCAGAATAATTTTACCCAAATATGACCCTACCGTCGAACCATGTTATTATGATTCGTTATCGTTTGTGGAAAAAATTACATCTTAAATATTTCTGTTCTACACTTAATCTTCCGAATGTTATTAGCATGCTCTCTCCTACCGTAGTATGATGGGGGTAATAATACATTGTCAACCTGAATGCTAAAGAGATCTCTTTCCAATTTATGAGAGAGCTTCAATTTGTTATTTAATGTTCACTCCGTGAGTGATTTCCAGTTTAGCTGCTCTAATATTTTGGCAACTACTTTACCAATTTACGCAACTAAGTTTATCATAACAACGTTTTACAAATCTAGCTCCTCTACGCTGCATGCGATCCAATTCGGCAATCAATTAAACTTCGCGAGGATCCCATATACTTCCAGCATATTCTGCGAAATTAAGTAAGCCTCGTAAATGAGACCCTAACCAGGGAAGGATAACATTTCTCTTTGACATTTTCATCACATTTACTCAATACTCTTCTAATAAATCCTAATTTTTGTTAGCTTGTCCACAAATCCCCCGCATGCGTTTTAAATAGGAATAATGGGTGTTCCCCTGGGAAGTGTCATCGGACCTCTTTCATTCCTACTTTACATTACGACATTGACTTCGTAGTTACTAGTAAGATACGTTTATTTTCCGGCGATGCAGTGATTTACCGTGATCATGAGGACACAGCAGCTTTGTTAGATGACCTTACTGCTATACAACGCTGGTGTGACACTTGGTAATGTGTATACTCAATTAAATACCTAGGCGTTACACTCACTCACGATCTCTCCCGGGTGAGACACATTCGAAGAATTTGTGGACAAGCTAACAAAAAATTAGGATTTATTAGAAGAGTTCTATGCAAATGTGATGAAATGGTCAAAGAGAATTGTTATCTGTCATTGGTTAGGCCTCATTTAGAATATGCTGCGAGTATATAGGATCCTAACAAAGTTGGATTAATTGGCGAATTGGATCGCATGCAGCGTAGAGAAGTTAGATTTGTAAAACGTTGTTATGGTAAACTTAGTAGCCTATCCAAAATATTAGAGCAGCTAGGCTGGGGATAACTTGCGAATTGTAGGTTAAATTACAGATTAAATCCCTTGCATGTATCGAAAGGACGTCTCTATAGCAGTGATGTATTATAAAGCCCATCGTACTACGGTAGAAGAGATCATGTCAAAAAAGTTAGAGAGATTAAGTGTAGAACAGATAGATTTAAGATGTCATTTTCTCCACGAAAAATAAGGGATGAGAATAAAATTTTCCAACCGCGGCAGAGTCATATTCGAGTCAAAATTAGTCTATTGTGTATTCACCCTCTACCACACACCCTGGCGGTGGCTTGCAGGGTATATATATTTTTAAAAAAATATGTCCTTAGCTTTGACACCACCACAGGAGTGCTCTCCTTCTGTCTTTGAAGTTTGCTTTTTTATTGCTTATGAGTTAACATTTTAGCCTCCTTTGGGAATGTTAAATCTATATTTCTCTAAACTTGAAAAACCAATTATATTAATTGAACACATTACTTTATTCCTCTTATAAAAGACAATTGTAAATCCCAAGAAGAAAAATTCTAATAAATGGCTGATGGAGATTTTCTATGATATTTCATTATTATAATTACCTTTTTCTATTAGCTACAATAAAACATTCATGATTTCAAAGAAATAAATGTGTAGTCCATTGATAAATTGTTTTTTGCTGAAAAACACCCTATGCCTCTTATACGCATAAAAACAATCGATACCTCCATCTCATTCGATGTGTTGCACGCGACTCAAAAGGTTTTCTCTAATTTCATAAACTTTGGCCCTCAATCGCCAAAACGTTCGTCGTTCCCGATCTTAACCCTTATTCATTCACTACTAGATGATATATGGAAGCGGGTGGTGGTCAATTTTGAAATTACTTCGAAAAAAATATGGGGTTTAAAATCACCGGAAAAAGTTGTTTTTGTTTGTTTGTGCTTCTCTATTGACAGTAGAGGCTATTCAGTTTAAGAAATTATCCTTTCATTATTGACAGAGACTGTAAAAAGTGTATCAGCGACACGGAAAACAGAAGTACATTACTAAATTAAATTCACTAGTTTTTTGCGACCTCTCGAAAAACATTACGGAAACTTGGGTTCACAGGGAAATTATCCGATCCCTTGATTCCAAAAATCTCCGCCAGAGGAGAAGATTCAAAGGCGAACGCTTTAGTTCAAAGACCCAGAACATCCCAAGCCTAATTTTGCAGAAAACCTAATCCTAAATGTTACCATGAAAGTTCAATCAATCAGAGTGGCTCTTGCTAATTAATTCTGTTTCTCTGTACACCACGATGCACTATTCATAAAATCTTATACTAAAATTATTAAATAATATAAATAATATGATGAATCATGAAATTTCGACGCAAGCTTTCGCATATTCTAGAATATCTTAATATTTTATAATAATTTTAATTTACACAGTCCGTAAAAAGAAATGTTTCACAGTCTATCAGTGAAATTGAAATCTGGAACTGGAACAAAGCTGGAACTGGATAGCTGTCTTGGCTCTGACAGATATTTGGAAAGTATTTGGCTTTAAATTTAAATGGCTCACACCGCGACAGCAAACTGGTCACAGGCAAGAGCACCATCGGAATTAAGATCACCGGCGTGACTACTTTTCCTTATCTGCTTAATTTATAGTGTTTATTTTTGCTTCATTAGAGTAGTTTTCAAAGTAATTTCCGGAACTGAGCTTGTTTGCGAGGTTCATCATTAATATCCTCTCTTTCTTTTCTATTTTTTTTAATTTAACAGCTTTTATTTCACCCATCAAAGTAATTACATATATATTATTTTAGTATTTACAAGTATAAGGATTTAAAAAAACATTAAAATTACTTCGTATTATTTTAATAGAATTTGGTCATCTTGCACGTGGAAATTCCCCGTCATAAATTTATCTCACTAATGCTAAACTTTATTATTATATGCATGAATGTATCTCTTATGTTTCAGAACTAATAAAGCGATTACCTTAACGGGCGCAATATCTATTGTTGGCGGTAGGCCAAACGAAAAATCCAGAAGGAGCCATAAGTACGTCTACACGGTATACACCAAAGGTAATAATGCTTCTATCCTTTTGGCTTAAGAATCTTTAATTAGCATTCCGGGTCTTCTTACTTTTTCTATACTTATTCCAATATAAAGCAGCAAACCCCTAATGGAAATTTTGCATTGAATTTTTAGACTAATATTAATTGTTTTACTCAGTTTGAGAGACCATATTTATTTCTCATGTTTTGTTAAAGACGAATTCATGAGAGCCATGTCTTGGATATACAATTACCATTATCAAAAGTTATCATTACTATTATTTCTTCAAATTGTTACTATCGCATATTTTTTGAAGGAAAGACACCATTTAAATCCAATAATTTGAGAATGATTTATCTTATATCATTGATTTTACTTCCACAGCTTACTTTACCACAGGACGATTAAGCAATAATCCCTCCGTCGAAACATTGAAGTAAAAGTCGAGGGTGATTATTAATGAAAAGTTCCTAACATCACCATACATTTTCTATCCTATGAAAATCAATATTCATGTCAATGAAAGTTTTTCTCTACAGCATTGCATTTTAATATCTAAATCTTTTTAATCCGAAAAGGCGAAGATTTGAAGTTTGCATTGTTTATGATCTGAATGGTTGGAGATAAACCTCCTTCCCCAGTGATGAAAGAAGACACTTTGCTTTTATGCAGAGAATTTTTATTACGACCTAGATTTCAATACAACGTAACATATTCAGGTCTCAAGGGTAAATCAAGTCAAAGTCAGGTCACGTCTCAAGGCCAAGGTCAGGTCAAATGGCAAAGAAAACGCTGAAACGAAATCTAGGTCGCAAGAAAAAATTCTATGTGGAAAATCAAGATGTCTTCTTTCATCATGAAGGATTTTCATAATGTTACACCTGAAAGTGTGTCATTTCTAAAAATTTCCAGTAATAAAGGTCAAACTTCGTAGGCAAGTGATTAAACGTCTTAATGCAGCCATTCTACTCTTAACGTTACTTAAAAGAAGGATTCGGCCTGAGAGGTGTCTATAGGTATAAATCTACGAGGTGTCATATATGAAGCTTATCCTTTGGAGTTCTTAAAGAGCCACAGAACGGATATTGCCACATAAGAAGACTTTGAGATGGCAAATTGTAACATTTATATCTCTGCTGTCGTATCGTAAAATATATCTCTCGTTTTCCGGACTTAACATTTCCTATGCATCAATATTCAAGCTTCTACTAAATTATATTCTTAGGGAATTGTCGTCCATTGACACCTCGCTAAGATATAACAAGAGAATATGACGTATGATAAGTAAGGATAGCTTAGTTCCAGGAATACTTGATGGATAAATAGAAAATGCATTACTGTAATTGAAGTCACGTAGGGTCGTGAAGATAGACAATATTCCCGTGTAACTACTCAAAAGTTTGGGAAAACTTGGAAGGAAGAGTTTTGGGGGCCAGATTTTTCCAAAGAATTCATCAAGTCAGCGCTAATTCCTCTTCAAAAAAAATGCAACCCTATGTGAAGATTATAGGGCAAGAAGTTTAATTTCGTACGCAGCTACAGTAATATTCAGGATTATCAATGTCAGGACGGAGAGAATGATCAGTTTGGGCTCAGGAAGGGGAGGGAAGGCGTTCGATAGAGAGAACTGAGTAGAATGAATAAATGAATATATTGTATAGGGATAGGCAACTTATCGGTAACCTGTACATGTCTAAGACTGCTCAAGTATGAATGAAGAGTCAGAATGAGCAGTCCTACAAAGAGGAGTAGGTCTTGGGCATCCATGATCACATTTTCTGTTCAACCTATACGTATGTGGAGGAAATTAATAAAGAGGTTTGGGAAGAACTGGATATAGGCATGGCCAAGCTATAGTTTATCAATCCACCAATTGCTAAGTGCATTGAAAAGTCAGTGCGATAGGTATGAGAGGAGAATAAATGAAAACAAAACGAAGGTTATGCGCTTTCCCAGAAAGAGAAAGGCTAAGTTAAACATCAAGAAAGGAGGGTAAACACTAGAGCAGGTGGAACAGTTAAAGTATCTCGGAAGTCTTTTGGACCAAAATTTTTCGAAGTAATAGAGATATTAGGGGAAGAATGTCGTTAGCTAAAGAAGTTTTCACAAGAAGGAGGAGATTATTGGCAGGGACTCAAAAGTATGTGTGTTAATAAAAATCTCATCAAACTCTTGATTTGAAGTGTGGTTTTTTATGGTGCGGAAACATGGTCATTGAAGTAGTATGATAGACATATAGTAGTTTAAAGGTTTTTGAATGGTGGGTGCGGAGAAGGATTTATAAGATGAACTGGGCAGAAAGGACGAAAAACAAGGAAGTGGGGAGGAGATAGGGATGTTGGGAGAAATAGTAAGAAGGCAGGACAAATGGATGAAGGGCGTATTGATCGACAGTGGGATATTGAAGACTGTGATAGAGGTGAGAATGTTTGGCAATTGAGGAAGGGGCGGGAATAGTATAGGGATTTTGAACGGAATGAAGGTTTGAAGGAAATATATATGGAGTTGAAGAGTGGTTTATCGTAGAATAGGATGTTGGTTGGTTGGTTAAGAAAAAGGGAATTGTCGCTACACCATTTGGTAGCTTGTGTTTATTCAAAATATACCTTAACCGGTAGATTACCTACAACATTAATAATAATTTGTGGAAGGGAAGAGGTACCAATCATTAGGACTCTATTAAGAAAATAGACATCTATATATTAGCCTTGTACTACAGCTTGAACGATTTCAGAAGTAAGGTTAATGAAGATCGAAGTCCACAAATATCGTGAATACGTGAAAAATATCAACTTTCAAAATATCACATATATTTGAACCTTTAAATATACATTTCAATGTAATCCGAGAACAGCATAGAGACTCATGGCCTTCATTTCAGGTGAATGTTAAAATATTGGAGGTATTTTAATTCACTGATTAATCAAGTCAATTAACGAGTAATTTCACCATTAACATCAGTTATCGATTGGAAAGCGTCAGCTAAAAGTAGCTAATATGATATTATATTTATTAACGGCCAATTCCATCTAGAACGTCAACTGAAAGAGGTATATTACACCGTATTGAATTTTCTACAGGGTAATATGACCGTGTTTTTTGATTAACTTTCAGGTCAGAATCCTCATTATACGAGCCACCTTGCAGCTAAATAAATTAAGTTTAACCTAAACTAAGATCCTATTTGCATTCTTTGCCTGTATTATTTTTGAAGTCTAACCATTACATTAACAGAGAGGCATAACATTGGTCCTAAAAAACAGCTTGCAGTTTGAAATACATTTAAATGCGACATGCGAAATTTTAATGCAGAAGATTCATCAGGAATAAATTTTTTAGCACAATACTTGCCGAATTACCTTTGCCAGATATTATCTTTAATAGCGATATTTGCCTCTCTCCGTCACCGACGGCAAGAACCCACGGTCTGCAGGAAGTTCATGGTCAAAACTAGAACCACCAAGCATTACACAGGCCAACAGTGGTTTTGGTGCCGGAGCTTTTAATGATGATTTAAAGAACACTTGGGGTGCTGAATCCAATTATGACACTAGTTTTTTCCTATCAGCTATAGTTTTTAAGATATAGATATGTTGTTACTTAAGTAAAAAAAATCTCCTACATAATGATATGGGAATATTATATTAATAATAAAACTCACTAAATATAAAGACTTGATTTATTTCTAGGGCTGTTAAATCACCCAAAAACACAACAGAATTTTACAATACAATTGAACACAAATACTAAATTTTTTTACTGTAATAAAACAAATTGAAAAGAAAAAAATACATAAAAACATCACTCAACACATCGGAAGCTTCTTTTGCGCGATTTTCTTGAGTGCACTTTGTTCAAACAGTCTCGTTTTAAGCACCAGCAGTAATTTGCCATCATATGGTTATCCCATCTTCCTTGGTAGCGAGCTTCCATTGTTTTTATATCCTGGTGAAATCTTTCACCTTGTTCTTCACTTGTGTCTCCTAAATTTCCAAGGAAATTGTCTAAGTGGCTGTGTAGGTAGTGAACTTTTGTGCTCATATTACATCCAAGTGATTTGAAGTTACTGAGCATAATGTTTACCAGCTCGATGTCATTTTCACTTTTGTGATTTCCTAGAAAATTTTTTATGACCTCAACAAATAACATCCAACTAATTTTTTCAATCTCATTCATTGACTCAACAAAAGCAGGATCCTTTGTAAGTTGTCTGATTTGTGGCCCCTCAAAAATACCAGCTTTAAGTTTTTCAATACTTATATGGGGCATATTTAGTCTTAAGTAGCTGAAGCATGGTCCATCCTTGTCAAGAGCCTTTACAAATTGCTTCATTAGGCCTAGTTTAATATGTAGAGGCGGTAAGATGATTTTCTCTCTTTCAACTAAAGATTCAGCAATGATGTTTTCTTTCCCTACAACCAAGTTTTCTCTCTTAAGCCACTCCTTCTTAATCCAGTGGTTTTGTCTGTCCCTGCTATCCCAGAGGCACAAGAAACAAGGATATTTTGTGTAGCCACTTTGCTACCCAAGAAGAAAGTTCACCATTTTTAAATCTACACAAATCACCCAGCGATGTTCCTGGTATTTCATCTTCTGTAAGACCAATGCTATTGTATCGTATTCTTCTTTCATTTTAGTTGAATGAGCGATTGGTATTGCGCCAAACCTGTTACCATTGTGAAGAAGTACACATTTTAAACTACGCTTGGAGCTATCAATAAACAAACGCCAATCACTAGCATCATATTGTGATAGTAGTCCCAGTTTTTCCAAAAGACCCTTAACGTCTAAACAAAATGTAAGATTGTCTTCTTGAGTAAAGAAGGGTAGCATATCCTTTTCCCGTGTGCGATAAAAACTTATTTTTGTACCGGTACCGGTACCGTACCGTATTTTTGTACCGGGACCGTATTTTTGTTTTTTAATCTCATTGGCCTACAATATAGAAACATGCATAAAATTTATTGACAGTTTATTGAAAATAAAAGGAACAACGCAGAGTGGTTATAAATTAGTATACTTATTGATTTATTTAACTTTGAAAATTATTTTCCGGAATATATCAAATATTAAAACAACTAATCGTAAGATGTGCCATATCTAAAAACGTAGAGCTGTTAAATAAAAACGGATTTCATATTTGGATTCAGCTCTACAAATATAGTTAAAATCAGCACAAAGATTCCCGGCACCAAAAAAAATTTTTTTTTGTAGGCCTGTGTTATCACTTCTTTAGACTACTACAGTTGTGGGATATGACCGTTTATATAAATAATGTATTAACATACGATTTCCTACACTTTTTTATTTACACCTTGTGAATTTTTCTGATTATGATTTCCAAAATTAAAATCATCCATTAAAACTAAAAGTATAAATGGATGCCTAATGAGAGCATTTAAAATAAAATATTAGATAGTAAAATATTTCAATTGATAATTTCTTTCAGCTGGTCCCAAATCAGTGGCTTATACGTTAATCGATGGACGAGAATATTTCTACATGGTGATGTACTTCTGCGAGAATGTTCGCTTTGGAAAAGTTGGTGAGTGATTCTCCTGTACCACAGAGTATATGATTATATATGTATATTAATATATACATATATAATATTTAATAATTATATATATATGATAGACATACAAGCAAGTGTAATTGTGGTATGTAAACATTTCCCATTTCTTAGTAAATTTCAATGGTTCACATTAGTATTCAATTTCAATTGATTACCATGAAGTTTAAAAAAAAACGAATTATATTTATAAATTCTGAAAATACTGTCGTTAATATTCCACATTTATATATATTATAATCATTAATGTATGATTTCAAGAAACTGCGGGAGATGCCGCAACAGTAACTTTAACGGAGTCATCCGCTACGTGTGCATTACAATTCAACAATTTCAGAGAGTAAAAATCATTCGCCTTGACAGGGATTCGAACGCGGATCCCTCGCTATCCGGCCAAGTGCTTTAGCCAGTTAAGCTACCGAGATATCCTCTTAAACTCGGAAATTTTGGAGGTTGTATAAACTCCCCACAGATTTCAGTGTTCATTACGTTTCCTCATATATCAAAGCTCAAGTGGTTAGAGCAATAGAGCAAATCAAAAGATCCTGTGTTCAAGTCCCTGTCAAGGAAATATTATTGCGCTTGTGATCTGCTCAATTTTGCCTTCCTCACCTCTCCATTGTCCGTCCTCTTTCAATGTTCCTCTTCCTTTTTCTTTTATCTCTTTCCATGTGAATGAATATTTGTTCACCATATGGCGGGTTTTCGTTTTGTAATGTATAATCAATAATCAGAAATAATACATAAATAATATATAATTATTTAAAGTTATAATTTATAAAAAAGGTATATATTATGTTTACATACTAAAAATATTTAATGTGTAATATATATATATATATATATATATATATATATATATATATATATATATATATATATATGCACACACATTCAAATCGAAATCCGGCGAACAAATATTCATTCACACATAGAAATACATAGATAAAAGGAAAGGGGATAGGAAAATACATAAAAGACGAACGCAGGACATGTGGGAAAGGCCGATTTGAGCAGATCATAAATGTAAAAATATTTCCTTAACCGGGACTTGAACACCGGACCTTCCCCTTGCCGGGCGGATGCGCAACCAATTACGCGTAATAGGTAGCGCATCCGCCCGGCAAGTGGAAGGCCCGGTGTTCAAGTCCCGGTTAAGGAAATATTTTTATATTTGTGATCTGTTTAAATCCGCCTTTCCCACATGTCCTCTGTTCGTCTTTTATGTGTTTTCCTATCCCCTTTCCTTATATCTATTTCTATGTATGAATGAATATATATACATATATTGGATGTAATTATAAATAAATCTTCATTTATAAGTTAAAAGTCATCGAATCCATAACAAATATTGTACGGATATTTAGTGATTAGTCATCCATATGTGCCACCTACAATTGTTTATAAGATGAATTAGAATTTTTTTCTTACTTTCATTGCAGAGAACGTGGTTATCTTCTTAAAGAGTTTTGCCTCGACAGGAAGTATTAACTCAGCATTATCTGCACTCACAAATATTGGTTATCCAGCTAAAGCCTTAAAACGCCATTACGATGGGTGCAACTAGACTGAAGAATTCGAAGAAGCTGCACTTAAATATAATGAATGGTATTGAAAGTTATTATGAAAATACTAATAACCACGTACAAATGTACTTAATAAAATGATTCTAATCATGGAAAGGTTGTGGTAAACTGTTCCAGAATAATACAGTTATATTAAATATTTGATGATAATTATATTGGTTCACCCTTGTCATTCCCAATCGGATTGAAGGATATATGAAATCTGAATGGTGCAGTTTTCAACCTATATAAAATCACTTGTAATTCTTTCCAGTCTCCACAAATAGAAGACTAGTTACATCCCAATAGATAGCTAAAGAGTAGAAACCCATCAACGTTACCGTATAAGGAAAGTACTTATGATCGAATTATATGATAATAACTTATTTTAATACTCTGACATAATAAAATATTCTTAGATTAAAACCCATTTGATACAACAGGAATGGTCTTAAAATTCATTGTATCTAATATATATATATATACAAAATACTTCCGGGATAGGTAAACTGTTCTACCTGTATATTTATATATGCAGGTAGAACAGTTAACCTATCCCGGAAGCGTTTTGGACCAACACGTTCAAAGTAGTAGGGAGGTAAGGAGAAGAATTGCGCTAGACAAAGAGGCTTTCACAAGGAGGAGGGAGTTAATGATGGGGACATTGTGTGGGGAGGTAAAGAAAAGACTCGATTTCTTCTCGACTCTTTGATTTGGAGCGTAGCTATGTATGGCGTGGAAACGTGGTCACTGAAGCAGGAGGATAGACATAGATTGGAGAATTTTGAAATGTGGGTGTGGAGAAGGATGGAGAAGATGAAATGAACCAAAAGGAAAACAAATGAGGAAGTACTAGGGATGGTGGGCGAGGAGAGGGGTTCGTTGGGAGATATCCTATGGAGGCAGGAAAAATGGATGAAAGGCGTATTGAGCGGCAATGGGATGTTGAAGAAGGTAATAGAGGTGAGAATGTTAGGCAAACGAGGAAAGGGCAGGAACAGGATAGGGATGTTGGACGGTATGAAGGGAGGAAAGAAGTAAACAGAGATGAAGAGGGACCTGATATAGAGAATGTTGCTCGATTGTGTTTTATTTGGAGTCACAAGATATTTATTTGGTAGTTGTGTCCATCCAAATCTTACCTTAATCGGTAGATTATCTTATAAAAAAAATATATTTTATATGTGGGTTGCGGTAGTCCAGGGAGGTAAAGAAACTTATACAATAGGAGCTTATTGGAGAAAGGTATCAGAAGTAAATACTATAGTAAGAAAAGATAAGTGAAAAACATTTTATGAAGCATAATATTTTATGGATGCCTTTTTTTATGGATTCTTGGCCACTAACATGAGTTTGATTCGAGTAGGTACAGAATGAAGGTTTTTGAAATGTGAATTTAGAGGAGGATATCCATCTGCAAAATACCACACAATCTAATGCAAGGGTGTGTGATGGGTGTTATTAGGACACCAGTCATTCCCACAGAATTACTGGTTTATCCATTCACTTTAATATATTTAATCTCATATGCAATCTCACTTATGCACATACACATCTGTACATGTATAACATGCAATAATTATTGTGCATGACTATTTCATTAAATTTTCATTTTATTTTTTTGTTAATTTAATTTTATTGGACCCATTGGGTTTGACTATGATTACATATTCTGTTTCTTCATGTAGGATGTGGATGCAAATTTTAATGTTACCCAGCAAGATGAGCGGCTACCTCATAGGTAAATTGGGGGAGTCCAACAGCCTCTAATTTGAACCACAGACTTTAATGTGGACTGGTGCAAATTAACAATAAACACAAACCCTCACAATTGTCACTACCCCCACAGGGGCCTAGCCCATCTACATAGCCCAATTATAAGTCCCCAACTGACTTTACCATCCAAGGTGGCTTCAGTCATTTGTCATTCATTAAGGGTCAGTTGATTATAATAGGGTTGGTAACTCAGCCATTATTCAGGGGTCCACAGTGGTCTACACTCAGTCATCACTATTATGTGATAGATAACAGAGTCAGTGACTCTGACATTAGTCAACATGTACAACGGTCACTACTCTCAGTCATTACTATCATTGCGTAACCACTCACTCCACTAGCATCACTATATGGAAGCCAAATACAACAGAGGAAAGAACAAGTACTTAAATCTTTCTGTGACAGTGTCTCTTTCTCTTATTTTATCCCTCTTGTCAAATCAGTCTATACTAGTCAGTACCATAGGTATTCCCTCTGTGTCTAAAGAAAAACCAGGTATCCTGTGCCTTCCTAAAATTATGAGTCTTGCCTACTCTCTTCATGAATCAAGAAGCTCCCAACTTATTTTCTCTTGCATGAGCACCACACTTATGGCAATATATAACAAGTCTGGTAACTTTTCTCTGGGCCTCATTGCATTCCTGACATTGCATAATTTCAGGTGTGATAGTGTTGAATTTGAAAATAATAATGAACTATAATAACACTTTGACACCAAATAGTCTAGTGACTATCTACTGGAAAAGTGTTATCATTTGTTCATTATTATCTCATACATGAATTAGGGCTTTCCCCCACTGATATAAATTGATTGCTGCACATTTTAAGTGTGGCCAAACAAATAATAGTGACATCTCTCACTTTATAAATAAAACAGTTTCTGGCATAACTTGGTGGAAAATCTTCATGCTGACTTTTAATAATCAAACCATTTTACTTTTCCACATAAACTTTTTAATTTTCATGACCCAGGTTTCATTATAGCATAACATCATCAGATCTGATGATGTTATGCTATAATGAAACCTGGGTCGTGAACATTAAAAAGTTTATGTGGAAAAGTAAAGTGGTTTGATTATTAAAAGTCAGTATCTCTCACTTTGTGTTTATATTTTCCAAAAAATTATCAAAGGAAACCTAACTTCTTCCCACATGTTCTTTAGGGTATGGGTGTACCACATGAAAGGTATGATGTCAGTGTAACATTCAAGTATTTGAATGGTTCTGAAATACTTAAATCGATCCAATCTTTTTCGTAATTTACTTATGATTAATCTTTCCATTTGTTCCAAAATTTCGGTGTTTTGCATTTCCAGACATTTACTTCTAACCTCCATTATTTACTCATCTCCAATATCTGGTCAAAGTCGTTTGAACATAGCCGGCAATCGGCCGATGCCCTTATGTCTTTGTAAATTGCTGCATTGTCTGTAAATAATCAAATGTTGTTCTCATAGGGATTCTATAACACTCTCCTGTGACACTCTTGAAATTATATCCACCTTACTCAACCCATCGACCACTACTTTATATTTACAGTTGAATAAGAATGACTTAATCTAGTTAGTCACTTTTTCCTTAATACCATAATGGCTTAGTGTCTGTATCAATTTCTCTCAAGGAATCTTGTCAAAGGCTTTCTTGAAATCTAAAAATACAGCATTCACAATGCATTACAAAGGGTATTCCCTAATCCCTATTTCTGGATATTGCAAAAAGTATTAATATAACACCCCGTTGTATTTTGCATGATCTGATTTTCCTAAAATCATGTTGGATTGATATAACACATTTGGGTTGCCAAAAAGTGTCATTATATTGCTGACAATGATATGATGCATGATTTTTCTGGATATTGATTCCAAAGAAATTGATTTGTATTTCCTAGGGTCCTTCCAATTGCTACCTTTTTACAGAAAAAGGTTTGTGAACTAGCTTCCAGTCCGGAGGTATTGTACCTTCTTTTTTTGACTTGTAAAGGACACTTTTTAAATATGGTATTCTACACTCTCCTTGAGTATCAATTAGGTATTTTTTCCAGACTTTTCTTCCTTTTTTTATATTTCAGAGCTGTTTTTCTATTCCTACCTGGGCAATAATATGTCATCCTTTGTGCATATGACACACGGTACTTAGTTTTGTGCGCTAAAATTTCTTGGTGTAGATATTCTAAAAGAAATTATTTAGAAATTCGAGCTTTATTATGCTGCCTGTAACAATTTTGCTATTTTCTGCATTTAAATAATGCACAATCATGGCCACTTGTATAATCTTATCCTGAAATCAAACCAAAGTGACTTTTGGCCAGTCTAAACATTTTACTTTCAAAGCTACATTGGGCTTTTTACAAAATCTTTTTCCTTATTGCTTGATTTTATATGAGTTTTATTTCTGATGCATAGATTAGATTTTCATCATCAATTTTTACACCATTTTAAAACTCGGAGTGAATCTTTCTTTGTCTTAATGACATTCTGACCCCTCAGTAATACCATTATGGTCCCTTTTTATCATGTTGTAATTATTTTTGGGGAATAAACCTCTCTATCCCATCACTTATTATATTTAAAATCTGTTTCTATGCATTTTCTGTATCAGTACTGTGACTTTACAACCTGAATGTGGCAACTTTAAACTTTAATCCTGAAGCCTATAAAAATTCTTTTATTGAATAAATATTTATTATTCTTTTTCATAATCACATTCAGTTACTTAAGTTTATTTCCATTAATATAGCTCTGCGATCACAAATGCCTTTATCTATGTCCATGTTTTTAAATCTTTCAGGCTATGAGTTGCAAATATATTGAGACAACATTCTCATGGAACTTACTTAAATGTTTAGGAAAATGTGGAGGAAAGAGTTTTTATGGACTAATTTGTAGCATTTATGAGGGAGTAATTTGCTAGGGAGATTTAATCAGATCAGTTTTACTTCTTATCCTGAAAAAGGGAAAGGCTGCCATATGTGAGGACTAATGAACAATATGTTTGATTTTACATGCTGCTAAAGTTGTTCTTATGATCATACATAAATGGATGAGAGCAGAAAAAATGAACTCTTAATGGATAATCAGCTTGGGTTCAGAAAGGATAGACACATGCATGATGCCATAGCAGTAATGAGGTCACTAATGGAGAATAGAATTCAAGGAGGATGTGTTTGTATATTTCATGGATTTTAAGAAAACATTTGATAGTTTGAATTTGATGGAATTAATAAATGTATGACAGAAAATAGGAGTAGATTGGAGGGATAGGAGACTTATTCACAACCTGAACATATGTCAGACTGCTCAGGTGCCAGTGGTAGTCAGAGAAGTAAGATGGACAGTGTCAGGAAGAGGGGTAAGACAGAGATGTCCATGGATTTGAGTGCTTCTCAAAATATAAGCATAGAAAATGGTTAAAGAGGCATGGGAGAGAGCACAAGGCAGTTGATGTAGTGCTTGTTTGAATGAAGGGAGGTAGGCAGTATGTGGAACTGAAGAACAGCATTATGTAGTTTGGGGTATCAGATTCTGCCTTGTATGAAGGAAAATATATAGAAATGCTAAGTTTCTGTTTATCTAAAAATTTCCTTGAATTACTGACTAAACTAAATATTATTAGAATAGGTAAACAATTTATTGTAATGGCGCAACAAAGAACTGTAGTTATAAGTCAATAGTAAAAACACTCAGTCCTCTCAGCTAAGGGGAACTTTTAAATTGGCAATTCGGAAAGCTGGATTCTTTCACATATTTTTTTTAAAGAAAAAGACAATTTCTGTTGCCAATCAGCTTAAAAGAATACCGCAGTTAAATATTTATTTATTTTTAAATAAAATAATATTGATCGTTATATAATTATTCAATGGTGACCATGAAGAACTCTCTTAAGTATGACAGCTTTCAATTCACAGGAAACTCAGTCTGCAAGCATCTTTTTCCTTTCTTTTACGTGTGACTGTCCTCATCTAAAGTTGCCATTCTGTTTGATTCCTTATCATTCTGTGGAAGACTATTTTTATGAGAAAAATTCACTTTCAGATTCAATTATTTATTATCAAATGGATTAATATTTATATAAGACCCTGGAATAATAAAAATCAGAGATCACTGCATAATTTAGAATTATATACTCTACAGCGAACATGTGTGTGTGCTTAAAAATAATAGAATGAATTTGTGGCTTAGCAAGTGAGTTGACATAAAACATTTTACGGTAATTTTTGTGTGAGTGTAATCGGTTCTCCATGGGAAGTGAACCCGACACATGAGGGGGGATCATAAATTTTTAATTATAATAAAAAAATAATCGAGAAAGAAACAGTTTTTATTTGTTATTTTTAAGGCATGTCACCATCCTGAGTTATACATTTCTCCCAAAGTTTCCTGACCCTTCGATAGTCATTATTGTAGCAATCAATAGATTGCGTCGAAAACCATTGTTCCACCTCTTCAATTACGTAATTTATGTTGACACATCTCCGACCTCGAAATGATTTTTTAGTTCTGGGAATATTAAACAGTCGCTCGGGGGCACATAGGGAGAATAGGGTAATTTGGCAACATTTCAAAGTCACAGCCCTTAGATTCCTCAACCACACCTCAAGGTGAGTGAGCAGATGTACGTGTACTGTCGGCAAGAAGACGGATGCCTTTGGTGAACATAACGTTTTTATTTCAAAGCATCACACAATTTTTTCAGCAGTGTGCAGCAGGAGGCACGGGGGTAGTTATCATAGTTAGTGATCCAGCCTAATTCAAATCTGAGCATTCCAGAATGTGTATTACGTTATTAAAAATCATTATCTCTTTAAGAAGTAAAGGTCCGTCTAGAATATTTCGCCTCCAAGAACCAACTTTACAAATCAGTTTGAGACTTTAGTGTCCGAGTGAATGAAGTCGACTCTTAAAATCACGGTGTACACTGTCTCCTCCTCCTCCCATCCAAACTCTGAAATAGGAGACGTCGACGTGACTATTGGCGGGGACTCATGCCAACGCTTGTTCGGCAAAGGCTCTTCAAAGCACTCCCTCTTATTCGAGCAGGAACGGAGATGATTGTATGGAGTGAGATCTCGAGAGGTTACGCGCAATGGGATGAAGGAATATTAAGTGGCTATTCCTCATAAATCATTTTATAATTTTGCGCAAAATCAGTTTATTTACATTACCATAAAAACAATTCGTTTGGTAAAATGTTAGGTTCAAAATATGAAATGTTAGCGATGAAATGACGGGAAACGTTTTTGTCATTTTAGGGGGTGAATAACATTAAACGTACACTGTGACTGAAAATTAATGAGTTACTTCACGTCGGGGTGAAATCTGGTTTCAATACTCTGCTTCATACTTGGTATTATACTACTTCTATTTCTTGGTATTAAAACGAATATTGTACAGACTACTTTTTTAGTTTCTGAGATGCGTGTTTCAATAAGGGTAACCTTCTCTAAACATATGTGAGGCTACCATTTGCGTTAGTGTTTACTTACTCTTTCTATATATCTGAAAATAACACAGCTGTAAATACCGGGAAGTATTTTTGAAGGGCTTGCAATGGGTGTCGCAGAAGGAGAAAAACTCGGTGAGAACTCCAAAAGCACTTGCCGCGAAATTATTTGTAAGAGGTATGTAGGAAGCAATGGAACGTACTTATAAAATATTCGTCTGACCGATTGTCGAATGCGGCACATCCGTCAAAGTTCCAAATTTGCTAACATGCATAAATAGGCTATAAAAGTAGTACGTGTAGCAGCCTGATTTGTAAACGGCATCTCAAAAGAAAAGCTAGCGTGACAGTAGCGCTGAATAAATTGGAGCTCGAGGACCGGTAGGAAAAGAAACATGCCCCAAGGAGGTACGGGGGGAGCTTCTTGGAAAGACACATTTGAGGAGTTAAGAAAACCCGTTATGAAGCAAGGGATGGGCACAAGTAAAAAATTGGGCCTCTGTGGAGGGTTTCAAATACTGGGAAAATATAAATTTCCATTGAAATTCAGAGAATGGGAATCAAAAAATGTTACTTCTGACAGTAATCGTATTTTTTTTAACTGAACCATTTCTATATAACACCATCACCTATTGTCTCGCTTATGATAAGCCCAAAGGTATCTTTCAGTAAATATCATGGACATATACTACTACCCTACATTGTCTAGGTGCGTGTGTAGATTTATTTCATGGTTAGTGAGCATATATAATTATTAGGTAATCTACCGGTTAAGGTAGGTTTTTGGATGGACACAACTATCAAATAAACGTTTTGTAACTCCAAAAAAACCCAATCCAGCAACCTCATCTACATCATGTCCCTCTTCATCTCTGCGTACTTCTTTCCTCCCTTCATCCCGTACAACATCCCTATCCTGTTCCTGCCCTTTCCTCGCTTGCCCAACATTCTCCCCTCTATTACCTTCTTCAACATTCCACTACCGCTCAATACGCCCTTCATCCATTTTTCCTGCCTCCATAGGATTTCTCTCAACAAACCCCTCTCCTCACCCACCATCTCCAGTACTTCCTCATTTGGAAGTGAGCATATGATTCACCCAAAACTAAGTCCGGAGGTGTGTAATTCTATTTCATGAAGAGATGAAAAATGAATTATTGCGGTATGCCTTTTAAATCAATTAGTTTTAATTCATCCTGGAGTTTACTGCATTGGCTCATTCGTCGTAAAATATTTTGAAATAAAGAAATAACATTCAGAGCAGAAGGTTAATCGATTTTATTCATGATGCAAATACATCGAACTAATTGAAGATTTTGGATGCTTGCGGGGACATTACGTAGCCCTCAGTTTTTCTGCAATTTCAAAGTACGAGTATAGTAAATTTAATGATGGCCTATCTCACAATTTTAGTCCTTCCTTACTTGCATGAATGAATTGTGGTATTTTTTGCGCAGTGGAAATCATGAGTGACTGTTGGCATTACCGTCGCACCTTTCCAAATTCGAAGAACATGGTAGGACACAATCTGGAACATTTGACAGCGTAAAAAGCTTTATTTTACCTGTTATTATAGAATTTACTTCAGAACCTGTTATGCTGCCGAAATCTGGAAGTATTAAAAATGTATTTAGCCTTTTTAGAAAGCATAACGTTCTTGCCTAACACTTTTCTTTCTTTAGTACTTCATATTTTCTAATCGTACCCTGTCTTCCAAAATGCCAATTACTCTCCACCTACTTTCACGCTTATACAATATAATATTCCACCCTTTAAGATAGTCTTACACAGAATATTGAGCATGGCGTCTCACGCATCGAAAATACTTGCTCAGATACTATGACGAAGAGTAGTAGGAAAGATAGAAATAATCAAACTATAAAATGTGAAATTCGTGAAGCGTTGAATGAAACAAGATATATAGGCAAGAGAGAATGGTAGAACTTGAAATGGACTGCAACGAAAGAAAAATTATCCATCACCTCTACTACAATCAGGTAACATTATTTCAAGTGAAAAATGTGAGGAAAATAGTAGTCAAAATAGACTAAGACGTTAGAAAAGGAAATAATCCCTCGCCAGCGATATTAAACGTATGAGACAATGAAATAAGCACAAGAATTAACATGCTCCGGTACGCAGATGGTATCGTAGATGCAGTAACGCTATATGGCCTGCGAGAAACTATGTATAATAAGGACCAATTACTTCGGAAATAAAATATAGGCATCGACAAAGAGGAAACAACAATCCACGTTTGTGAGAGAGAGAAGCTGAAGGCAGATATCCCAATTCGATGAGCGAAATCAGAATAAATGGATCTCTTTCGTATGGAGCATGGTAACATACCGATCAGGGACATGAAACATCAGAAAAGTGAACCATCCTTTGAAACATGGTGATAGAGGAGAATTCTGAAGATTAAATAACGGAAATATTGTCGCGTCGTCGCAGTCTTCATTATCCTAGGCTCATCCTCCTTTCACTTCTGCCTGCCCCTTTGGATATCCCCTTAAAGTCCTCTCTTCCCCGGCAACATCTTTACAGCTTTCTTTATTTCCAGACCCTTTCCTTTTTATCCTAATCTTACCTTCGTCCAATCAAACAACACCCTTAGTAAATTTTATCGCCTTTCTCCGAAAGCCAGGTCTCAATTACGACGGCGTGATCACCATTCTTTTTCAAAAGTTTCTAATTGTTTAATTTACTCGTACGTCTTTTCTCAAGTCATTGCCTTCAAACTCTTTGTTAAGGTTTTTCCTCCTAAGTCATTTTTTTCTCTTTAAGTAAACTTCTCACGACCGCTACTCACCAGAAAAAACGTGAACACCTGGCCTTTATCGGTCCAAATTACTTCCTAATAACGTACATTATATCAGTTGCTCAAGCTTACCACCTACCACTAGAAGAGTATTAATTTTTTCCACACCCACTTTTCCTCTTCAATCTTCATCTTTCAATAATTGCACTATTACCAGCATCCGAACTCTTCCAGCCCTTCTCAAGGTTCCCTTCTGTTCTGTTGTGTGTTTGACGCATTGATCACCAATGATATCTGGACACTTCAGCCTTACATTCACTGTATTACGTCCCACATTAACACGCACATCCGTTATACTCATATTGCTTTTTTTCCATTAAATCAGCATTACGGTAGCACGTAAAAATCGTCAAGTGTTAGCGGAAAATAATAGATATAAAATTACTCGGGAGATGTCTCTGTGGAACGGAGTAGAATGGAAGTGAGAAGGACCGTCGGCATCCTGGAGCGGAGGCAATAAGGTGAAAGGAGGGAGAGGGGAGGGAAGGGCCACATGGAGGAAGGAACGAAGAGATCCCTTCGGAGGTGAGACCGGTGGCTGCTCGCTTGCCCGGCCAGAGCGGCTCGGCCGGGCAAGCGAGCAGCCGCCGCGCCGGCCGGCACTGACCTTCTGTACCGAATAGTAGTTGTTTTGTTGGGGAGTTGACCGAGAGCTAAGGTCATTTGCACCATTAGGGATGGATGGGAAAGGAAGGTTTGAGAGAAACCCGGCGTCGGCATTAGCCTACTCTGGTCGAAAGGCGCCAAGGGGCCCGCAATTTAACGTCTCATCCGACGGACGTCGTACTCACTCAAAGTGCCCTCCACTGAGCACCTCAAGCACCTGCAAAATATTTGTTGCCTCCAGGATTTGAACTCGGGCCCTCTCGGTGGGAAGTGCCACACCGAGCTATTAGCGACTGGCATCATGCCCTCCCTACAACTCGATTCCACGGTGTGTTGGAATCCACCCCTAAGAGTCCTCTTGAGGATTCGTCTGTTTTCATGTGTCCTTCCATGTTGCCATGGCCGGGTGGCCATGTTGAAAGACGTCCTAATCCTCGGAGTCTCATCGTAGGGATCGGTGGAAGGGCGCTTTCTTCAATAACATCAGAGATACAACTAAGGAGTTATACGAGCATGCTTTGTAGTTTAAAGATCATGAAAGTCACATGAAATGCGAAAGGCTCCACAGTGCATGTATGTACAAATATCAAGCGGCTGCGAATAAATGTTAAATTATAAGTGAAGGTAAAGGTAAGAAAGAGGGAGCAGGGCAAGAATGAGTAATATCACCCGCTACATCGAGAGTACAATGACTAAAATTGCAGAATTTTCGCAGGGCTGTATGAGGAGGATATGAATTTAAAGTAGGCGTGAGAGAAGAGCGAAAGTTGAAAATACGCAAAAGTGTGGTAGTTAATGATAGATGGAGAAAGCTCAGGTCATTCGAAAGTGAAAAAAAACGAAAACATATTCTTATGTTGAAGGGAGGATCCACAGCGATAAAAAATATATCAAGGAATATAGAACTAGGGACAGCATAAGACCTCTTGAAATAGGGAAACCTAAAATTACGAAACTACGGACACGGTACTAGAAAATGGCCGTGGAAAGCAGTTGAAAGAAAACTGAATGCTAATATGGTGATCGATAAAATAAATTTGCTAAGAAGGTAGCCCACGCCCACTGATTCGGTAGCCCGCGAAGAAAATATGGAGAAGATCGTGAATTTAATCTGAAAAATGAATTTATGAACTCAATGAACAAATTTCGATGAATTATTGTTTTATAATTCAACTGTGAAAGGTAATGCGAACCAGAAGGATAACACACCGAGGAATGCTTCGGCCGTGATGCATGAATGACGAGGATTGTGAAAGTGGACGCGTATGATGGTCAGAGTCAAATGGGGTGTTCGGTGAAGCCATTCATACTGTAGGATTCATAACCATCGGTGATTTGTATTCGAAAACGACGGTATATAGGAGGTGCAATGGCTGGTATTGTGAATACGGGCAGTGGGCAAGAGAGGGGCAAACCTACCGCTTTACAGCAACTGTATGGGAAATAATTCCAGGCTCATGGTTCGCAAGATCATGCGAGCATACGCAGGTGTTGGTACATGTCATTTGACAATATTTTTCGGTGCTGAGAATTTTGGCTTCTATTACAAGGAAATGATTGTCATTTCAAATCGCTTCGAATGCATTAATTGGTGGCGAATTGAATGATCTAAGTTTTTTTAGAATTTTTATAGAAAATTCTTTTTGACGTGTGTATCTACCGTGTATTTCTTCAATCAAATGACAGAATGGTTGCAATCACTTTGGAGTTCGTTTAATTATTTCCTCAAGTTATCTGGGAACACTATTTTTGCTCCCGCGTTGACTGCTGTTCGATAATTTTCGTCAGCAACTAAATGTAGCGAGCTATTGATGAAAAGTTTCATAAACTCGACCGTAGAGTTTTTAAAATTAGCATCCGATTATGATGACGGTGTTTTTTGATTGAGATATTTTGATCCTGGCTTCTGCATAAGAAAGATTTGCTTCTTTATGAATCAATGGAATGACTATTCAGTGGATTGTAAACAATGGCGATCCCTTTTGTGCCAGTGCCAAGAACTTTGAGGCTGTTTTAGATCTCTATTCCTTATGCAGGTCGCGCAATGTATAGCACGACCGCTGCCAAGTTCACGTAGCCAGCAGATAGAGCTAACGTCTTTCCTATGACCTCGGCTTCAACTACTTTAGATGGAATGGGGTTTTGCATGGAAATGCTCCTATATTAGTGCTTTAAATCATTGATTCGTTAAAGCGTTAAAAATGAGAGGCGCATCTCAATAGAAATTAATGGCACCTCTGCCGTTATGAATACATGTATTATATAGTCATACCAAATTAGAATTCATCTTTGTAAAAGACGAAACCAAAGATTTTTAAATGGAACTTTTACCTTGAATAATTATATTCGTATTCACGATCGAGTTCCGCATAATTAATTAAAAATTTGCGATTCTGGGTAAATCATGTATATTGACTCGATTCTGAGTATAACCATATGATGACAACTCAATCCGTAGTGTCATATTTTGAGAAATTAAGAAATTTTTACAATATACATCGCTGGCAGGATTAGTTTGGCGAAAAAATTCAGAAAATCAAATAGATAAATTTTAAAAGCCACCCAGAGAAGGTGGTTGTCTAATACACAGACAAAATGGAATATACCATTTGGTAGAAATTTTCTTTTTTTCGGAACGTCCGTCATCGTCAATTCTTTCCACTATGGAGTCCCTCGATCATCATTTACTTACTCTCTATGAAATATAACAGCTTTTCCGTCAAAAAGAGTATTCTTTAATTTTATTTTTCTTCGACTTAACTGAAGCCACCCAGGTTCCATTTACGGATTTCCATGGCAATGAAAGTACCAATAAGTTATAGACAAAAAATACAAAAATCCTTCTTGTTTAAAAAATATTATTAATATCCCCACCATAAACACTCTTGGAGCACATGAATATTTTCAACAGGGTGTCTTTATCTGGTAAAGATAATGTTGGAAAAAATTTAGGAAGTTACTACATTTAAACTACAACATACATCATTCTCTGAAAAAAAATTGGGGAGAAAGGATTTAGAGTTATTTGAAACTGGTTAATAAGTGACTTAGAGTGAATTAGATTGTTAATAGATTGGACACTGTTAATAGATTAGAGTTGCGTTCTGAGATACCGTGTGTGTGGAAAGGAGCAACGGAAATAGACTATATAAGTACTCCTCATTAACCAATGTGTACTTACGATCAAAAATATGTCGGACCATTTCAAACTCTTTTAGCGAGCAAAACTAAACCTTTTCTTTATCGACAAACAAAAATATAATTCAAATACTACACAATTACAGATCGACGTATCAGTTATTTAATTCAGTATGCCCCTAGATTTCCTATAATCGATATCAAAACAATCAGTATAAATGCATTCAAAGTAAATGTTTAATTCATGAGAGTGTTTTGCATTGCATTTTTTGTGATAGTGACGGATATTCTACTTGGACACAATATTCGGCGCAAATCTCAATCGTTTCCCTTCATATTGACATGAAAGAAGTAACTTCGTAATTCCACAGCGAACTTTATTAAAACAAGACCTAGTTTTTGACGCTGGACGTAATTATCGGGTAGTTTCTACAGAAGACATCCATGTAATATATACCTTCAGAGCGGGTGAGAGGGTGGGCGGAGTGAGAGAGAAGGGAGGATGAGGGACGTAAAAGAAGGTCAAGGCTACTGGATGTAGTTGGAAAGGGAAGTACAGCAGCCTGCGGCATCAATCGCTGGCTATTAATGGGGGTTTGTTTGGGACGGGAATGGCTCGTGTGTGGAGCGCTGGACGTAAAAGAATGGTAGTTCTAGGAGAGGGGACTGAGAGGGATACAAAATTTCATTTACAATTTCATCCTTGCAACGAAATTTTTTTAAAAGTTCTAATTGGTCCCAATGCATCGGGCCCTTTATTTTCGAGACGGAGAATTTCAGGTTCAAAGTCACATATGTGGCCACGTTTAATTAGATGCTTGGCAAAGAGGAATGTTATTCTCCTATTCTTTACACAAGCTTTATGCTCCTTTAAGTATACTTCCATTTCGTCCGGAGGAAGTTTCTCTTTCCCGTGTGAGGTCAAGTTATGGCATGAATTATCGTAAAATGCACATCTAATTTTTTTCTTTCGGAAATGTTTTGCTCAATTTTTGAGAAATATTCCTTAAATGGAGTCACCTTTTAAAATATTCCTATAAGGAAATAGTCCTAGGAAATATTCCTTAAATTGTCACCATTTAACAGTGACATCTTTTATATGCTTAGGGTTTTAAGTATTTCTTACGACTATTTTAGTAAGTTTCTTAAGGTAGGGTTTATTTATTACATATTCTGGAGAGCCATCGTTAACTGCAATTCATGCCAAAATGCTAAAATACAATTCGAGGCCAATCGGTTGATGATTGTACAAAGTGCCGAAAGCTTTTGGACGAAGCACTACGCACCTTGAATTAGAATGAATTACTTGGTCCGTATACGAGTCTCGTACATTTCCTTCCGAAAAATGGAATACCCCATTTTTGCCTTTAGAAATGGATAAGTCGAGGAAATACTTTATTCTCTCTTTCTCTTTTTTACAGAGTTGTTGTACAGAAAGTTGCAGAAATGACTAAGTAAATAGATTCGGGGGATGTGTTTTAAATGCAATTAAGAGCTCTTGCGTCAGCAGGACTGACATAATTACAGATAAAGGTTTGGAAAATGTCTGGTATTCAACTAACTGTACTGTTTCAAGTGAGTGTACTAGAACTAGACAAGCAATTCAAATGTATCTCACCCTAAAACAACGATCGTTATATTATAATCGGTGAAGATATCAATGTCCCATCTATTGACTGAAGCACATACAGCGTTACAGTGTTGAAACGGGAGGTAAAGACTAAGCTACTAGCCAGTCGATATTACATTTCTTTTTGTTAAACTCCATGTCTCAATTTGTCACTTAAGCAACTAGGGTCGATAATATTCTTGAATTGGCAGTTACAGATGCACCCGAGAAGAGTTAAAAATAAAAACTTTTGAAGAAATCAGTGACAAAAGAGCAGCAATTGCTAAGTTATACCTATTTTGCCCCGAAAAAAGAAGCTTAAATGAAAATCTTTGCTTAAAAAGGGAACTATAAGTGCTTACAATTTATATCTACACAATACACCGCAATCCACCGCAAGGGTGTGTGACGGGGAGTGTTAGGTCATCAGCCATGCATGCATAATCCCAATCATAACACCTCTACGCAAATACAAGTATCATCATGCACTGGAACAAAGTTAATGACAACAATTAAGGTACATGCAACAATATTCAATAACAGGATACGTATATTCAAATCATGCTGTAGAACTGTTAAAAAGATGGGTCTATTATTTAAAAAATTTACAGGCATGAAAGAACATAAAAGATATCGACAAAAAATATACCCTGCCGATTCTAATTATCTCCTTCCGTGATATGCTATCGTGTACATTTTATCTCTAACAGCACAAAGAAAAAAACATTTTATATCTATCAGTTCAATTATCTATCTCCCTGATTTTACGTTCGTGATCTGATCTACTATAGTATGTTGGGGCCTGTAATATGTCCTTAACATCTTCATAGAAGTAGCCTGCCTCAAAGTTACGCAGTACTTAAGCCTACGGTCCCCTAGTAGCTGCCATTCTAATTTTTCCAATAGTGTTGTGACCCTGCTACCTTGCTCATTCAAAATTTTCACAAACCTAGTTGCTCTACATTGCACTCGATCTAGTTCCAAAACCATGCCTACTTTGTGAAGATCCCATTCACCCGCAGCATACTCGTGGTGGGGCCTAACCTACGTGAAATTACAAAACTCCTTGACTCTCTCATTACAATTCCCAAGTAACCTTTTCGTGAATCCTAACTTTGCATTTAGTATTCTCCAAATTTTACGAATTTATTTTTCCAAGAACATATCTTTAGTTAACGTTACCCCTTAGGATTTTACCGAATCTAAGTTGTTAATGTCGGTGCCTTGTTTGGTGAAAGTGTTTTCGTGTGAAATACTCTTCCTTCAAAAAAATATTGAAACACATTAAATAATTTAATACTTTCTCCAATGCCACGCACCTCTTTTGGGTTGCATTTATGTCGTTAGGTAACGATACCCTATCTTCATGGCTGGATATTTTCCTATTTATCACTGCATTGTCAGAAAATACAAGCAATTACAGAAAATCTGAGACCCAAAGACATTACGAGTTCTTTCGTTATTATTAAAAATGAGACCAAACACTGCAATACTGAAAACACGATAAATCCTTGATGCCATGTGCTCCAGAGTTAACAGATTCATTCCAATTAATTAATAAAAGATGGCAGGAAACTTAGATGGTACAATGTGGAATTTAGAAAATCGTTAAGATATCAAAGGCTTCTTCGCGCCAAGATAGAAATTATATGGAACGATATCTCTGACAACGAACGATATGAGATTATTCATGATTATAAGATAATAAGATTTTAAGATCTAGGGCGAATGTCCAGAATGAGTTCGAAATACGTGAAGTGAATTCGAAAGGAAGCATTCTTCTAAAAATTTACAAGAATCCAAAAGCATTTTCTACCTATATCCGGAAGATACACGGATGTACTTCGAATATTAATTTTTTATTTATATTAAGTAATCTACCGGTTAGGGTAGGTTTTTGGATGGACACAACTATCCAATAACAATTTTGTAACTCCAAACAAAACCCAATCCAGCAACCTACTCTACATCAGGTCCCTCTTCATCTCTGTGTACTTCTTCCCTCCCTTCATCCCGTCCAACATCCCTATCCTGTTCCTGCCCTTTCCTCGCTTGCCCAACATTCTCCCTTCCATTAGTTTTCAACATCTCACTGCCGATCAATACGACCTTGATCCATTTTTCCTGCATCAATAGTATTTTTCCCAACAAACTCCTCTCCTCACCCACCATAGCTAGTACTTCCTCATTTCTTTTCATTTCCTTTTAGCTCTCTCTTCAGCCGGGGAAACAAAATAACATGGATATTCGCGTCAAATACATGCGCATTACTTTCATAATGAAACATATACGCTACGAAAGAAAAAAATTAGTAAACGCTGGGAAAAATGTATCAAGCCAAAAGAGTATTTAATTGAGAATTTAAAAAAAAATCTACCCAAAATAATTTTTTTTTAAACTTTTTACGTGAACTTATTGAATGATCCACGTGCGTAAACTTTTCCACCTGCTAGTTTATAAACTAAAAACTACAGTTTTCACTGTGTACTTAATTTTGCATCACGCTTCAAACCAAGTGACTGGAATAATGTTCAGAGAAACATTGTTAATAATATCTAGTGAGGCAACCTGAGTATTCTAGGATCCTTGTGATATTGATATTGCTGCAATGCTAGCGCCTTTTAGGATCTCTCATGCAACCCGCATGCCAAATAAATAATGCGGGATGCATAGTCACCAGGATGATAATCTAGGAGAGAGTGCTCATTTTCAATATTTGATAATTATTATGTGCTTTAAGAGCTTGAAATTGTCTGGATGGAATACATTTGAACCAATATTAATGAAATTTTCATCGATTGCGTCCATGTTCATCAAATGAGTGTCTATTACCTACTGTGTCTATCTAGAATTTAGATTTGCTGGGTTGCTAAAAAATTATTATAGTTCGTACGAATTACTCGTATTATGTGACTAAAAATGTCTCCCTTCGTTCGCCTCTCCTAGCCTTGGTGTACAGTTGGCTCTCTGTAAAATGTCAAACTTTCTTTCAATCTTTCAGTTTTCAAAATGTGGTTATGAGGGTTATATGCAAAAAATTGAGATTCTTAAAATATTATATATGTATATATTTCAATGTGAATGAATATTTATTCGCCGTATGGCGGTATTTCGTGTTTGAATGTGTATATATATATAGAAATATATATATATAGAAATAGGTATAAGGAAAGGGGATAGGAAAACAGATAAAAGGCGAACACAGGACATGTGGGGAAGGCGGTTTTTGAGCAGATCATGAAAGTAAAAATATTTCCTTAACCGGGATTTGAACACCGGACCTTCCACTTGCCGGGCGGACGTGCTACCAGTTACACCACCAAGGAAACTTAATTAACCCTGAGATCTGCGATGTTTTAAAACGCCCAAGTGCTCCGAATCATTTGCCAAAGGAAGGCTTTAGGGAGCTGTTCCACCCACCAAAGGAGAAATAGACAATACACACAAGAAGAGGGGACAGTTGGTTAGAAAGCATATAGTATCATAGAGAATAGGAACAGTGCGTTTCGTGGCACGCATAGCCAGAAGAAAAGATGAGCCACATTGGCTAGATACACATTCAAATACGAAGTCCCGCCATTTGTGCGCCGTACATTTTACAGAGACAAGTGTGTACACCAAGTATATATGTGTATTCATTCACATGGAAATCGTATAAGGAAAAGTGATAGGAACACATATAAAAGACGAACATAGGACTACTGTGGAAGGAGTAATCAGGAAGATAACAGGCGTAAAAAGTTTCCATGACCGGGAGTTGAACCACTGATTTTCGAATATTTTCGTGTAATTTAGTACTATGACTGTTAGAATATACCATGGTTACATGCGTTTTCTGTCAAACTTTTTGTCTTCTCCTACCATATTTTAAATTGCACCACTTTTCTTCCTCGGTCCAATTTACCTTCTCTTTTGTTCGCCAAACCCGCATCTCATTAGACGGAAGACATTTGAGATGCGGGTGTGAGGAGAATGAACATGGTAAGTTAGACAGAATGGGAAACCAACGCGAAGTTTTACGTTTGTATGGAGGATAAAGAAAGCCGTTATTGGAGAAATCTAATGAAAGCAGAAGTAGATTGAAGAGGTGTTGGAATGTTGAGAACCTTGAAAGAAGGACAAATATTAAATAAGCGGGGCAGAAGCATCAAGGCAGCCCAAAACATACCTCAATTAGTCGGGTCACCTTAAATTATATGTATTATTTATTCCTTATTGCAATTTTTGTGCATCATATTCGAGGATTTCCCCATTTCTCGTACTTTTCGGGATCTTGGCGACATAAGCTCAAAGATTGCTCTTACGGAAATATATTTCCAATGTGACACCAGCTGATTCAATTCTCCAAGCTCACCACGATCGTTCCTGCAAATATGATGACGTCATAGTTCCTCGCCCTTTCTTAAATGCCAAGCGGCCATTTATACTCTCTCCTAATATCAATGAAGATCTCCCATATAATATGAAGGAAAAACAATTGAAATGCATTTCGGTATGACTATTTCAGGTATGAACATCTATGAAATCTGTTTGGTCGATTTCTTGCTAGTTTTAACATTCGAGAGCAAACATTGTAGGCTGATCAATGGTATCAAAGAAATTAAAATATTTTAGTTTTTCAAATTAAAAAAATATCAATTCTGAAGTGTGTGTCAAATAATTGAAATATTAAGTTGTTTAAAGGAAGGCCAATGTCGGAGATTTAAATTTGGCGAGCGAAAGAGGAAGCTTACTAGGATAAATCCGGAGAATATATAATATAGTACACAATAGGAAAATTTGTATGAAAAGTATGGTAGCAGTTCGGTACGTCCAACACCTGCTTTTGAATAGGTAAATCTTGAATGAACCGCGTTCGTATTGTAACTAGGCTAGGTAAATGCAATGTATTTACAGAACTAGCGGTTAGACTTTATTATAATGACCTTTATTATGACCTTAACAGAACTAGGGATAGTGTCATTCATTCAAACAGTTTACCGGGGGAGGATCCAAACTCAGACCATAATTACTACTAATAAAATGTAACGCTAGATTTATGAGAATAAAACAGGGAAGACAAGTGAGGAAATAAAAAGTAGAAGCATTAATATGGACGAACAGTAGCAGCACAAGGATGATGTAGAGAAAATTATTAATGAGAAAGAGAGACGGCTACTATAGAATAAAAATGGGAACTAATGAAAAAACGGATATAAAGTGCTTAAGATGAAATCAATATTCTAAAAAAAGAAGATAATTGACTACCAACTATTCGGAAGATATATGAGAGAAAGGTACGATAGAACATGAATTCATATTTTGAAAGAAGGAATGACAAAAAAATTAATAATAAACAAAAAAGAAACTGATGGGGCATAAAAAATGATGGAAGATGCATTGAAAGAGTGTGAAGGGTTTACAAAGGTAGAGAGACATGAACGCACTATGCAAAAAAGGAAAGATCTACAAGTATAAGGAAATAACAAGGATTAATCTGTAAACGCAATTATAAAACGCCTGGACAATGACTAATTGAAACAGAATGAATACGTAGAGGATCTATAGAGTAAACACATTTGGCCCGCAAGCTTAGACATGGAAAAAGAACATGATATACATGAAGATGAGGATAAATTGGATCCAAACAAACTGGATGAAGAGATAAAAAGGAAATTAAGGTAATTACAATCAAACAAGACCGTGGGAATAGACAACATCCCCGCAGAACTATATTAAGGTTTAGGGAAATGTTCTAGAAAGAGTTTTTATGGACTAATTCGTAGGTAGAATACATGAGGATGGTCGGAAACTTCGTCAGATAAGTGTTGGCTCCTATTTCCAAAAAGGGAATGGCAGCCATGTGTAATGATTACAGAAGAATAACTTTAATTTTGCACATAGATAAAGTGGTTCTCAGGATCATGAATAAGAGAAGGGGAAATTTTTACTTAGGGGATTATCATTTTGGGTCCAGAAAGGGAAGAGGCACGCGTGATACCATCCTTAGAAGTAATGCTGTCCCTAATTGAGAGAAACATAAAATACAATCTGGATGTGTATGCCTGTTTCGTAGATTTCAAAAAAAGCGTTTAATAGAGTGATTGAGGTAAACTAATGAACGTATTGCGGAAAATAGGCGTAAATTGGAGGGATAGGAGACTTATTCGCAACCTGTGTACGTCTCAGAATGATCAGGTGCAATTGTGGGACGAAGGGTCCAGATGGCCAGTTAAGAAAAGAAGTAAGACAGATGTGTCCATTATCACCAGTATATTTCAATGTGGAAGTGATTAAAGTGGCATGGAAAGAACTGGAGATTAGAATGATAATCGGCGGGGAAAACATAAAATCTGTCAGTATTACGACTGATTACGCTTTAGTTTCACAGTCATTCAAGGGGTTTCAGACATTGCCAAGTGCATTAAAAAATCAGTATGATAGCTTTGACGTGAAGATATGTAATAAATATCAATAAAACAAATGTTATGCAGTTTTAGAAGAGGTGGAAGCCAAGTTAAATATTATATAGGTAAAAGCAAGGAGGTAAAAAAGCTATAGCTGGTGGAGCAGTTCACGTTTCTTGGAAGTGTTTCGGGTGAAAATGGTCAAACTAGTAGACTTACAAGAAGAAGAATTGCGTTAGGCAAAGGAGCTTTAGCAATAAGGGGATTGATGAAGTTGAGTAAGGATGTTAAGAAATGGCTCGTCAAAATTTTAACATGGAGTGGAGTTTTGTACGGCGCGGAATCATGACCATCGAAGCAGTATGACTGCAATAGATTGGAGGCTTTTGAAATGTGGGTGCGAAGTATAGAAAAGATAAATTGGCCTAACACGAAAACAAACGAGGTAGTGCTAGGCGTGAGGGGAATGGAGAGTGGATTGTCGGGAGAAAACCAAAAAAGTCAGTAGAGTTGGATACAGAATATTTTATAAGCGATGGTATGTTGAAAGTTTTTAATGGATGGGATAAAATTAGGCAAACGAGGAAAGGACAGGAAAATGTTTGGCATGTTAGGTGGAATTAAGGATGTAAGGAAATATGAGACAATCAAGAACTACTTCTGTAGTATCGGACGTCAACTGGTGTTTTGCTATTAGAGGCTTAGGAATATATGCACTGGCGTTAAGTCTGTGCCACTCCACAGCCTATCTAAGACGTAAGACTGCCTAATTTTCATAAAATATCATAAACCTTACTTATACCACTCAAACTGAAAAAAACGGTTCAAAATTTAAGAAAAAGATATGCTTACACTAAATTGCAAAGGATAATCTTGTTCATATTCATTTTTTCACTAAAAGTGATTTCGAATATCTCAAATGCTTGCTATATAATACGAAAAAAATCCTAATTCTCATCTTTCAAATGGGACGCTAAGCTGTGGAAGCCTATTGTATGTATTTATTGCAAGGGGAAGATAGTGTAGAAGGTGAAATTTAATCTCTCATCCCCTGAAAATGGGATCCCTCTACCAAATTGCCCGCCCACCTATTCGATATGGCTCAAACGAAGTCCATTGTCTGTCACTTAATCGTATACAAAGCCAAACCACTAGTCGGCCACGTAATTAAGAGAGCAAATATAGAGTGAGGGATAAACATGACTCACAGATGTTCCTCCACCCTTTTCTTTCCCGTAGGCTGGTTACCAACTTGGTACACCTTTTACCATCTCCATCTGCATCTTCGGGAAAATTTCTATAAATAAATGTGAAAAATAATGAGAATATTTTTTGATAGGAGGCTCTATGCTTTGAACATGCATGATTTGTGAACAAAGAATCTAGATGTTTTTATATACTTATATACTTTATTATATATACTTTTTATTTTCTTTATTATAATACAAACAGTTTCGACTTATGGACGATATCATCAGGCATCTGATAATGTCGTCTATTAAGTCGAAGCCAGTAGTATGAAAATAAAGTTTTTTGTGTGAAAAAATACCAAATTTATTCATTCAGTGAATGAGAATGTACAACGATATGAATGTAAATGTCGTACGTTAGTCGCGCAAAGAGAATATTCATTCAATTCAGGGATATCTGGTTTGGCTGCTTCCACTAAAAATGGATAATATACACGCACATGTATGCTAAGACCTATTTTCCATACGCCGAAAGCTCACAACTTGCTGCTTTGGGGTGAGCGTGTCGCGGTTCTGCACTCGATCGCTCTGTCGCGATCCCGGAGACGTGAACGACGTGGCGTCAAGTGCGTGGGGAAACACAGTCGAGTGCGGGGGAGAGTGGAGTGTTGCATCATTCGGTGGAGTCTGCAAAGAAGGAACTTGGTCGGAAGGCCGACGGAGGAATATACCCCAGGGAGAGGGAGGGCAGGAGAGGGTTGAGTTAGAGAATGGGGAGCCGGAGTGGTCGACCCGATGAAGGGCTCGAAATCAGATATTAGATTCCTGGCTCGGTTGCACGAGTATGGAGTGCATTCGCAAAGCAGATTAGTTCTATGCGTTGGAAATATAAATTCAAACTAATGAAATTTAAATAATCACTGCTAAGTCCACACACCGCTGCCAGCGGGTTTTTTACACCGCCTTTTTTTACATCGCAGCGGGTTTTTTACATCGCCTTCTGAAAGGTGGCGTCTGGAAGGCTGCTAAGCTCCCTCGTCACGGTCTGCTTTAACGTTTCCACCGAGCCGTGGAGACCTTTCAGCACGGAATTGAGGTGGGGAAGGAGGAAGAAGCCTGGTGGGGCATTATCTAAAAAAATTGGATTCTATTTCATATGTTCGAGAAGCTCTTGGGAGATCCCCGTGCAAGTTTCCTTTTGTCCCTCGGAGAGCACTCGCGGCACCAATTTCCCATACATCTTTCTCATGGCCATGTTTTCAGTAGCAAGCCGATTTACATCCCTTTTAGGGATGTCAAATTCATCAGAAACAATATCAACACTTAAGCTGCGATCCCTGTTCAACATAGTCATCACTCATGGAAGATTTTCTTCACTTTTTGAGGTTGATGGGAATCCAGCAACGTTTGGCATCTTCAACATGTTCTCCACCTTCATCTTCTTACCCTGGGTTCAATGGAAGAAGGGGCCATTTGGTCTCAATTTCGCCCAAATAAAGACCTCTGTCTATCCATCTACCGATCCGAAACATCTTGTGCCATTCAAAAACATCCGATCTACCCGTGGTGTTATCACTATAAGCTGCCATGAGCTTGTCATAAGTCTCTCTCCCGGTTTTTCTCAGAGTCACGCAAAAGTTGACGGCGTAGCGCTGTTTCAATAACCGTTGAATGACGGAGCGGACGGAGGACTGGAACTTCAGAAACCGTGAAAAATGCCTGTATTCGCCTTGTATTCTACACTAATTATGACGAACGCGTTACATCATCCTTTACAATGCTAATATTATCAAAGTTAGACCAAATACGAAATATAATAATGTAGTTTTTGGGTGTAAAACGACTGAAACCAAATGGCAGTAGTACTTTTAATAAACTGTTAAAATTTAATATCAATTAACTAAATCGCGTTATATGGAGGACTTATGCCATATGATAAAAACTTATCGTCCATACATGCATAAGAAATCAGTTTGAACGTCATCATGTAGACTACATGCATGAACCCATATAGTCCATCAATCGCAAACCCAGGTAATGTCACAATATTCAAAATCTATTTGTCAAAAATAATTTATTTTTAGTGTGATTATTTATTCAAACAGATGCTGATGTACAGTGTTCAATTCCTGTACATTCTAATGCACTGTTTTGTTTTACTTAATTAGTTTTCCATTGGATGTAGATAGTAAATGCAGCGTAGAAGTCTCCATCATTGTCAATTACATGCTCCTGACTGATATGATGGTATCGAGTCGAGCTCTAAAATAAAATACGCTCCTCACCATCAGCCACCCGCTTAAGGCCACCTATTTAAAACCTGTTGTGTGTTTACAATACCCGGCGATAGTAGAGAGATAAATTTCATGACTCTTAGGATTTCATTTCTTTCATCTCATTTTAGGAGCATGCATTATTGAAACAAAAGCCTCTCTCCTTTCTAATGTTAATCTATTGCAATCATATCATATCATAGTTTGCAAAATTGTTGGTTATTATTGTTGATTTTAGTGTTAAATTTGACTGCACATGGACTAGCTAGAAGTTCTTTCATCTTCAAAACTTAAAATATCTTGATGGATAATATTTATTTCCAACAGAAAGGAACTCAAAATATTTATATAACGCAAGACTGGAAGCCTTATGGAGTTAGTCATTAAGGAGTTGGTACCTGAGTGAAGGTACTCCCTCATCCCTTCTCCTAAAAAATCCTTGCATTTTGGCAAGAATAATTTCATCCAGCAAAATTTTTAAAATATGACATTGTTTATTAAGTATTTACTCAATTGTTGAGGGAAATAAACTCGAATTCTGGGAAGAAAAATTCCCTAGATTTACCGGAATTGAAATCCCAACATTTCGATCGATCTCAGGATTTATTCCGGGACTAGATTTTTTGGATGTCAAATAGGATGTCCAGCACCTGTTGTTTTTCCAGTTGCACCCGTTAAAAATGACTGACCACTGGGTCGTTAAGTCTTTTCGAGAGCATTTTCAATGAGTCTGGTAGCAACTTCATTGATTCAGAAACGCTTGTTTACTCTCACACCCTTCGCTGATACACTTAATCCCTACATTGGTAAATTATTTCATGGACACATAGTTCGCATAACTTTCTCCTAATTTTATTTTTGCCTTTGAAGTGGTTTTAATCTTTCATTATACTGAACTGTTTTTCAATTTTTGCATAATTTTTTCATCCACATTTCTTCCTGCCTATCACATTTAATATCCTCTTAATACACGACTTTCATCCTAAGGCTCTCGTATTTTCTTCTCTCTCAAATCATTCCCATGGTATAATTTGATGATCCAGAGATTCTTTTGAAATATTTACCTTCTACTGTCTGATATAATGCGGGTTCTGTTCGTTAGCTTAAACGGCTTGCCATCGACTGCGCCCGGATTATAAGGCGTTTCCCTAAGAGTCTAATTCAAATCCGTGAGAATTTCCGAGCACAGAAAAATGTTCGATCAATTCGGGATTCGGAACCGGATTAACACGAATGTTCATTTCAAACGTACAATCCTTGTATTTGTGTGCACGCCCCAGGCCGACAACTATGCTAAAGTTACTTGGATTTGTCGCAATTTCTTTGACTAAAAAAAATCTCTTTCATTACCCTTCAAAATTCTTGGTTGTTTTCTTCAATTTTTCTATATATATATATATATATATATATATATATATATATATATATATATATATATATATATAGTATATGGAGTCATATCTTATCTTCCGAAGAAGACGGAGCTCGAGTCCGTCGAAATTATCAAGATATTATTGTGAGTGTTATTTTTATGTGTTCTCGTGCTGTGTGTTACTGTCTAAGTTATATATGTATATACATATATCTCTTTTTCCTCCTGGCTTTATCAAGTTTCCTGTTTCGGCATGACTTTCAATATTTCCACTGTTACATTGCATTTGTTGTTATTTTATGTAGGTTCTTTAGTTTTCCTCTTGGTCCCAAAATCTATAATCAACTCAAATTTTATTTACTTCAATCTCCTAGCATTTTCTTCGACGGTAGTCTTCCACAGAAGTATTTTCGGATTCAAATTAAGTCTATGGATTAATCTCACTAGCATATCTATCATTATATTCCCAATTCAATTTTTCAATGTTGACCATCTCCGATAAGGGCATGCCAACCCTCATTGAATTATTAAAAGTTCTTCCTCTCAGATAGTTTTATTTATCCGATGGTACTTTCCTAGACCTCTTCTATTTAATGGTCATGTCCATTAGAATCGCGTTCCTCAAAGACACAGGTTATTTTAAAAGTCCACATAATTTTCTCATACGGAACCTGGAGGTAGCAATAACTGGTGTAGCATTTTTTATTAGGCTGCATTATACATTATACCAATTAGAAAGTTTTATCTTGCATTGATGACAGATTTTAGAAGATTTGCATACTAACTTGTACGTAGCCTTCAGAAATGGATCCATTCACTACAGTCGTGTGCGTTGATTTAGTTGCTTCTCTTTTACCATTAATCGTAAAAAGCACTTAGCACGCATTTCTGTTCTATTTTGAAAGAACTTTACCAATTCCTTCTTTTCCGCCAACATACCCTGACCATTTGATTCTGCATATAGCGCCACAGAAAGTAAATTTCCTTTGCCCCATACCATTTCGTCGATTCCCAAAAGTTCTAAGCCTTTTTTTTAACAATCGCGTTGGCGTAGTGGCTGAAATATCAATGTGCCGGCATCTTAGGTCATTTACCCATCCGTGGTTAACTTGGGAAAGATGGAATTTCCACGAAACTGGAAGAGAGATGGTAGGAAACTCGGTGAAGGCCTTAGTTTTACTCTTTAAGCAGTAAAACGCCAAGTTTTTGCACGCAATTCAACGTCCGACGAACGGCGTGATCCACTTTAAGTGATCTTCAAAGTAAAACCAAGGATGGATCGAGGCAACGATGAAAACATTGTGCCACCGTCGTGATCCAAGGTAGGGTCCACGGGGAAGGATGCGAGTGGAAAAACAACCGCAACGATCTGATTCAGTGAATCGAAAACACACGTGCTTACGAAATCTTTTTTTTAACCTCCATTTTAACGAATTACAATTTGCAAAATTAACGAAACTCTCAAATTGTAGTTATTTTCATTAAAGGAAGAGCGATCAATCCTCGCATGCGAGCGAAAGAGTCGCTCCCCGTACCTCTCTACCCTTTGCGTTGCCCCATCGCTCTCGTCGCCACCCTCCCGCTCGCGTGTCCCGCGCCGGACTCCCGAGACGTAAACACCGTCGTCCTCCGCGATGCAATCGATTGCCGAATGAATGGGACGCGCGCGGACCGCCCACGGAGCATGCGCCGGTCCTGCTCCCGACCCCCCTTCGCCAGTCTCCGTCGCCAAGGGGCGGACGATCGTCTGCCGAAGGGGATCCTCTCTCGCACCGCGACTGCCGCTCTCCCGGCGGGTGGGAGACGGGCCCGTGTCGCGTCCTCGAGGACGCCAGCGAACCAAAGTGCGGCCCCGGGATCCGGGAGGATTGGGCCTGGACGATGGTGCAGAGCAGCGGGCGCCGCCCGTCCAAGGACTCTACATGCGACGGCGGCGGCGCGGTTGACTGCCGGGGGGGGTGGTGCGATCGATCGGCTGGCGGCCCCCGGGGGGCGGCGCGCGGGGGGGCATGATTGCCGCCCTGGCCGCGATGGCCCATCGCGCCGCCGCGCGTGACCTCGCCGGCGACCGCCGCACGACGGCCCCCCCGCCGTCTCAGGGGCCCCGGACGGGCCCCGCCACCACTTCCACACCACCGGCCGCCACCGCCACCCCCGCCCCCTGGGCCCTCGTGCCCGCCGTCGTCAAGGGAGTTGCCCTCTGCGCCATCATCGTGGCCGCAGTCCTCGGCAACCTCCTCGTCATCGTGAGCGTGGTACGGCATCGCAAGTTGAGGGTCATCACCAACTACTTCGTGGTGTCCCTGGCCCTGGCAGACCTGCTGGTGGCTCTGTGCGCCATGACCTTCAACGCGTCCGTCGAGCTGACGGGCCGGTGGCTGTTCGGGCCGCTCATGTGCGACCTCTGGAACTCGCTGGACGTGTATTTCTCGACGGCCTCCATCTTGCACCTCTGCTGTATCTCCGTGGACCGCTACTATGCCATCGTACGCCCCCTTGAGTACCCACTGTGCGTGACGCGGAGGACGGTGGTGCTGGCCTTGGGCCACGTGTGGGCCCTGCCGGCCCTCATCTCCTTCACTCCCATCTTCCTCGGGTGGTACACCACGGCCGAGCACCTCGCCTTCCGCCGGCAGCACCCAGACGAGTGCGCCTTCGTCGTCAACACGCCCTACGCCCTCGTCTCCTCCGCCGTGTCCTTCTGGGTGCCTGCCCTGGTTATGCTGTGCATGTACGCCCGCATATTCCAGGAGGCGCTGCGACAGCGGAGGGCCCTCAGCCGCACTCCCAGCCACGCCCTCCTAGGGGTCCCGAGGCCCGCGGCCGCCGCCGCCTCCGCCATCAGGCGTTACCAGCGGGCCGTTGAGCGCCACCGAGCCCTCCGTGTCACCGCCAGCGCCGCCCCCGATCATCCAGAAGCCCCCGAGAACGGTGAGGCAGCGACCGAAGGGCCAGCGCCAGGGTCTCTGGGCCGAGATCACCAGCTGGAGGGTTTTGCACACACGGCAACACACAAACACGCGATACACGAACTCGACAGCGGTGATCACCCACTTATGTTTAGTTGGAGTATCGAACGGACGCTATTAGACGTCAAAGTCATTGAAAATATGACCCACTGAAAAACTCTTTTCTTGATGGAGTTAAATCTGCAGGATAATGAAACCGGAAAGCTCATTCGAGAGAATTTGAATCAAGATGACACTTATATTTTTAGGTATTCCAGATAAATCGCTCTGGATTAACGTACATATAACTTGTAGCCAAAAACCTGAGCGAACCCTTGTGTCTTTCCTTAATATCAAGGGCTCACAGTCATATATTTGCCAGGGTACCGACATTTTAACAAACATGTTTTATTGTGAAATTTTGAATTTCGCCTCTAATTACACTACCGTCGTTTCACATCAATATACTTCCGTCTATATAAATATTTTAGTAAAAAATATGGCTTCGATGCCATTCAACATTACTATTGCTAATAATTTCAGTATGAGATATGTAAGTAAAAACATTATGAGTAAATATCACTCTATGTCCATATACTCGTATTTATATATATATATATATATATATATATATATATGTAATATATATATATATATATGTATATATATAAATAAATAAATATATATATATATATACCTGTATATATAATTATATATATATAATTCCTCAAGGAAATGATATACTTTTTTAATATAGGTCACCGACATAACATTGGTGAAAGAGTTTAAATTCACTTCTGGTTTTCATCAAGTCGCAGACAGAGGGTCACCATGTTACCGTTTTAAAATACAGATCTAAATCCATTTAGAAATATGAAATAGAAATTAAGTATATTTTTAGACGCCCACTTTCTTATATAAGCGTTAATAGTAGGTCGTTAATTTAATATTGGTATCTATGTTCTCAACAAATAACAACTAAAATATACCGTAATTACCGTTACACTACCTTAAATAATTCTTCTGTTAAACCCATACAGCGTTATTTCTAGGAAGTCGACCGTTCCGCTAATTTGGTGTGGATAACTTCATGGTATAATGTCACTCACAAAAAGTATATCATTAACATTTTCATCGCCTATTTTAAAAATGGTATCCATTTACTTAGTAAATATGATATAAAATTATATGTTAAATGTAGGTTGACCTACATTCAAAGTGGTATTTTTTAGAGATGATTTCCGGAGCGGAAACCCGTACGGTATTTTTTTCCATGGCTCGTAAAATGTATGCCAATATTGGTGCAGAGTTGTTGAATGGTATATAATCCTAAACAGCAGAAACATAAAATTACTTATATGTTTATAGAAAATCTTTCTGTTTGCATTCCTAATATTTTAACCCATTCAGCCCGTCAAATCCGTTTAAATCAATAAATATTTATTCACACGAACATAGAAATTCGAAAATGGAATAGGAAAATTGAAGCTTGCGTATTTTGAGCAAAAAAAGTTTTCTATACGTACTAATGTGTATTTTAATGTTTGTATATCATTTAGCGTATAAGCACCAAATTTAGCAGGAATATTTTCCAAGGCCCTAGATAAATGCTATATGTTCTACCAAAAAATATCTCCGCCTGGTGAATGAACTAAGAACCACGGTTTCGGACCATCTTTTCTGTGCATTAAGTGTCCCAACTGGCTTACGAACGGTTTAAAATCTCTGCGAATATAATCTATTTGTTATTTTTTATATCCGAGTGCTGATATTCAAGCTTGCGAAGGGAGCTCTTATTTACAACGTCCAGCTGATCTTCATTTCATTATGTTGGAATAAAGGTGAGAATTATAGAACAGGCAGCCGACTAAAGTGAACATTTCGCTATTCTTGCATGGTCCTTCTCAATATTATATACGTCTCAGGAAAAACCTTTCACCAATATACAATTTAGATTCATGAAAAGTAATTACTATTCTAAAAGGATGGTTTTCGAAGGCCTGTTTCGAGGCACCTTTAATTTAATGAGACTAAATATTAAGTTTGAGGACTCAGTGATCATCATATCTACGGAGGTAAGCTCACGTTACGAAGATCACTAAATGATGACGTGATATATATGGCAATTTTTTCTCACTTCTTTGAAGGTGATGACTGTCAGAGAAAAATCAGAATATTTTTATCAGAGTTTAAAAGAAAAATCAGAATATTTATCTTTACCCTTATAAAGAAGAGTTTGTTTTCCAACAACGTAAACGAATAAAAAAAGTGAAATTTAGTCACGATAATTTTAATTTAATAAATAGTTCAAGATCTTAAATTACTAGTTGTATTCCTGAATATATCAGAAGGAGAAATGGATTAGACACTATATATCAACTATATATGACACATTTTGTACGTATATATGCGTACGTATATACGAGGGTCATCCGGAAAGTAGTACTCGTTCGTGAAATAAAGACACAAAAGTAAATATTAACAAACATAAAAAATTTTATTTGAAAGAGGATACTTTAAACTACTTCTCAACATAATCTCCAAGCAAATTAAGGCATTTGTCATAACGTGTGACAAGTTTCTGTATTCCTGCTGCATAGTCCTTCGCCGCCAGCTCATTGAGATACAGGGTCACTCCTTTAAGTTCTTCATGCGAGGGACCCATCTTGCACAAATTTTTGCATAATGCAGATGGTGTTTAACAATTTCATGAACAATTGTTCGAGAAACATTGGGAAAATGCTCACAGATGTCATCAATTGTGACGCGCCGATCGTTCCTCACGAATTCGTCTACTGAGCTCACCAGTTGGTCTGTAATGACAGACGGTCTCCCCGAACGCTCATCGTCGTGTGTGTTCCCCCTCCCCATGTTGAAGTTGCGACACCACCGCCGAACAGACGACTTGTCCATTACATTGTCTCCATACACCTCCTTTAATTGGCGATGAATATCACATGAGCGAACGTTTCTTGCATTGAGGAATTTAATCACTGCCCTCACTTCACAACTGGCGGCGTTCTCAATTTTTTTAAACATTGTAAACAATCACAGAAACAACACAGGCAATGCTAGCGTCACGCAACTTGGCTCAGAGAAGGCAGACAAGCCACTGAAGCTATCTGACCTCGTCCAGCGGCTACTCGCGTCGTCAGCACTTCATGCGGCACGAACGGGTACTACTTTCCGGATGACCCTCGTGTATATATATATATATATATATATATATATATATATATATATATATATATATATATATATATATATATATATATATATATATATATATATATATATTTTTTTAGGTAATCTACCGGTTAAGGTAGGTTTTTGGATGGACCCAACTATCAAATAAACATTTTGTGACTCCCCACCTAGCAAAATAATCTATATCAGGTCCCTCTTCATCTCGGTGTACTTCTTTCCTCCCTTCATCTCGTCTAACATCCCTATCCTGTTCCTACCCTTACCTCGCTTGCCCAACATTCTTCCCTCTATTACCCTCTTCAACATTCCACTACCGCTCAATACGCCCTTCATCCATTTTTCCTGCCTCCATAGGATTTCTCTCAACAAACCCCTCTCCTCCCCCACCATTTCTAGTACTTCCTCATTTGTTTTCCTTTCGGTCCATTTCACCTTCTCCATTCTTCTCCACACCCACATTTCAAAAGCCTCCAATCTACGTCTATCCTCCTGCTTCAGCGACCACGTTTCCGCGCCGTACATAGCTACGCTCCATATCAGAGTTTTTACGAGTCTTGTCTTAACATCCCTACTCAACGTCCCCGTCATCAACTCCCTCCTCCTTGAGAAAGCCTCCTTGCCTAGCGCAATTCTTCTCCTTACGTCCCTACTACTTTGACCGTATTGGTCCAAAACACTTCCGAGATACGTAAACTGTTCTGCCTGCTCTATTTTTTCCCCGCATATTTTAATGTTTAGTTTAGCCTTTTTCTTTCTGGAAAATCGCATAACCTTTGTTTTATTAATATTGATTCTCATCCCATATTTATCGCACTGAACCTCCAATTCACTCAGCAATACTTGCAACCCCTTGGTTGACCGAACAACTAATGCTTGGTCATCAGGAGACCTAACCGATTTTACTAATTCCCCTCCGACTTTCATTCCTACCTCCAGTTCTTCCAATACCCCTGTAATCATTTCCTCCACATATATGTTAAACAGCACCCGTGATACTAGGCAACCCTGCCTTACACCTCTTCCTAACACTGCCCATCCGGACTCTCCGTTCCCCACTCGCACCTGAGCAGTCTGAGATATGTACATGTTGCGGATCATTCTCCTGTCCCTCCAATCCATTCCTATTTTCTGCAATACACGCATTAATTTTTCCCAATTCACTCTATCAAACGCTTTTTAGAAATCTACGAAACAGGCAAATACGTCCTGATTGTATTCTATATTCCTCTTGATTAGTGGTCTCATTACTGCAATGGCATCGCGCGTACCTCTTCCTTTCCTAAATCCAAACTTATCATCCCCTAAATAAATATTTGCCCTACTCTCTATCCTTTTGTTGATGATTCTGAGAATACCTTTAGCTGCGTGGGATATCAAACTTATTGTTCTCTAGTCTTCACATGATGAAACCTTAACCTTTTTCAGAATAGGAACTAACACTGATCTCATGAAGTCTTTCGACCAGATTTCTTCCTCATAGATACTACGAATCAGTCCATATAGAGTCTTCCTCCCACATTTTCCTAAACCTTTTAGTAGTTCCGCAGGAATGTTGTCTACCCCCACGGATTTATTTGATTTCATTTCCCTTTACGCCCTATCTATCTCATCATCGACTATGTCTGGACCTAAGCTATCTTCATCTACGTCGTGTTCTCTTTCCATGTCTAACGTTTTTGTCCTAAATTCTGCACCATACAGTTCTTCTAAATATTACTTACAGGGTTCGTCCGGAAAATAAGTGTACTGAGCTCAGGAAAAAAAATGTATTACACTTTTCCATATCTTAAACTAATATTCCTCAAAATAGGACCCTTGTGAGTCGATACACTTGTTTCAGCGGCGTTCCCATTCCTGGAACGCTCCCGCGAAGACATCATCGGGAACCTCTCGAAGGCACGTCGTCACGGGCTCTTTGACGGCGTCCAAAGTCCCGTATCGCGTTCCTTCCAAACTCCTCTTTATCTTCGGGTGGTGCCAAGTCCGGGCTGTAGGGCGGGTGCGGAAGCGTTGCCACGCCGTGCTTGGCCAAGAAGTCCGACACGACAAGCGCGGTGTGAGACGGCGCATTGCCGTGATGCAGCCGCCAGATGTTTTTGATCGCGGGCGACTCGTTTTCGAAGCCTGTCGAGCACTTGGACGTAAAATACAGCATTTACAGTTTGTCGTTCAGGTACAAATTCGTAGTGGACGACTCCCCTTTTGTCAAAAAAGACAATGAGCATCATAAACTTATTTTCCGGACAAACCCTGTATATCTCTCTTGGATCTTTTCTGTGTCAACTATTATCTTCCCCCACTTATCCTTAACTGTTAGCACAGATCTTGTCTTCTTATTTCCCGATAATAACTTAACCTGGCTGTATAGAGCACCAATTTCACCCTTCTTCTGTAAACTTTCCATATCCTCACATTGCGTTTTCCACCATTCTTCTTTTGCTTTATTTGTGACCCGTGTCAATTAATTATTTGATTGTTTTTACTTAATTTTGCCAAACTCTGTGCTTACATTCTTTAATTTTCTTCTATCAACCATCTTTGTAATCATCTCATCCATGATCCATGGATTCCTTGTCCTTTCCCGTTAAGGGTTCCTGTAGTGTCTTTTGCGGCTTTCGATATCCCTTTCTTGATACATTCCCATTTTCCCTCAATAGTCCTCAGGTCTTTACCAGCATCCATGATTCTTTCTACAGCCTTTCGATACTCCTTCCTTGTTAATCCATTTATTTCTTCTACATTCAATTTCCTAACCCGCCGCCCCTGCCTTATCTTTTGTAAAACCAGGTAAGTATTCCTTTTATATTTGCCATGCAATTGGCTAAGCCAACAGTTTCAGGTTTAACTTTGTGGAATTCCTTCATGGTGAGGGTAAAAAAAGAAAAATTGGCTGTTGGCTGTTTACAGTATTGAAACCAACCAAAACTCTAATTCTTAATTTTAGTCAATGAGTGTAATTTATTTCCACTTTATGGTGAATATTTGCCGTTGAGAGATTATGATATGCCAGGGAAACTGATTAGACTGGTTCAATTGACATTGCATGAATCACAATGTAAAGCCTTTATTAGGGGTAGAGCAAGTAGAGCATTTAAGATGACCTCGGGGATAAGACAAGGAGATGCTCTCTCAGCCACGTTATTCAACCTGACCCTACATAATGCAATGAAAGAATTGAAACTAAGAGGGACAATAGTGCATAAATCCCAGCAAGGATCGCATATGCAGATGATATAGCACTAATTGCACGAAATGTGAATGACCTAAAAGAAATGTTTAACATTTTAGAAAACACTGGTAAAAAAGTGGGGATGAAGGTTAGTGAAGAGAAGACCAAATACTTGAAAATGTCAGCTCATCAGAACAAGTGGCACCTACAAAACATAATAATTGGGAATTATGAGTTTGAAGGTGTCAAGGAATTTACCTATCTAGGACTAAGACTTAACAATGAAAATAAGATATCCACGGAGATCAGCCAAAGGGTAATGGAAGGTAACAGGGCATACTTTGCAAATGTAACAATCCTCAAATCAATGTTACTATCAAGGAACACAAAAATGAAGATCTATAAAACGCTTATTAGACCCGTGGTAACTTATGGAGCTGAAATATGGACATTAACAAGTCAGGATGAGGAAACACTTAGAAAATTCGAAAGAAAAATGTTAAGGAGAATCTATGGACCAATTAGAGAAGGAGAGAGATGGAGAATTAGAATGAACATGGAGATAAATGAATTACTAGAAGGGAAGCACATAGTTAGATTTGCCAAGTCCCTGCGGCTGGCGTGGTTGGGGCATGTAGAAAGGATGGAAAATGACAGAATGCCCAAACTGATACTTAATAGCAAGATGGAAGGTGTCAGAAGAAAAAGTAGACCACGGAAGAGATGGCCACAGGATGTGGAGGATGACTTGAAGGCAATGGGAGTTACAAGATGGAAGGAAAAAGCAAGAACATGAACTGAATGGAGGCAAATCATAGAGGAAGCCAAGGCCCACACCGGGCTTTAGAGCTGCAGATGATGATGATGATGGTGAATATTTTATTACGTGCATAATTTGACCAGGGAATTCAGAATTTGTTGAAATATTGAGTTGAATATCTTTGAGTCTAAATTGAACTTTGGTGTTTAGGGCAAAGGGAAAGATTAAATAGGTTTAAATTTAGATCCATTGGGGGTCTATTGAGAACACTCCTACTGTATCCTCTTCTGAAAATTCTGATTCTCTTTTGACAATTTTTATAAAATGCTGCAGAGCCGTTCCTAAGAACTAAATAAAGATATTTGTCTGTTTATGTTGTCAAATAATGACAAAATTAGTGTTAGACATGAATAACATGTCTTTGCTGATATAATTAAGAATTAATTTTATGATTGTATATCCTGAGATAATTTGATTAAATAATAATTTGTTTATAATAAAATCCTGCGTTGGTTCTCCAAAAATATGCAACATATGTAAACTATTGCCTCTTCTGAATCCGAATTCAGGCAGATGTTTATAATGAAATGATTTGTTCGGTCATATAAACCGTGCAAATTTAATGCCAACTAATTTTATCATTTAGAATGAGATCAACGTCGCAAATTGAAATTTATGAATATCATTGTATACCCTTTGCGTAAACTAGTGTTTGGTACTACCGGTAAAGAATTCTGAAGATAAAATGAGTAGATAAGAGTGGTAAATGAAATAAGTACTTCGAAGAGTGAGAGAAGAGAAAAGCCTATGGAGGACTTGACGGAAAGGGAAATCAATTGTCCTTATCCTGATGCATTATAGTTTAACGAAGATCATAATGAAGGGAAAAATTGTGGGGAAAATTATAGAGGTAGGTCTAGGATAAAATAGGAGAAGTAGGTAATGGAAATTGGTAGTGCAAAGGGCTATGAGTAATTGAAGAAACGCAGGGAACACGATTGTTGTGATGACGATGAAACCGGTTTTATAAAGTAAATTTAACCTTGCTTCATGCGAACTACCAAATAAAATCTGTATCAAAATTTAAGTCAGCTTATTACAATTATATTATATTTCTACATCACCAATCTAAATTTATTTATCTAGATTTACCTAAAAAAAGATTGATGTTAAAAATACTTGTTTTTGCATGATTATTTTCGGTGCTGCTCGTCCAAATTCATTAAAATTTAAAAGTGGTCCACATTCTATCTTCTTGAGCCTATATATGTGTTTATTTAAGTCTCAAGCAAAAATTATTAACATCAATTTACCTATAAACTTGTTTAATTTAATTTTGTGTCCTCCTGTCGCAAAAAAATACCAGACTGCTATCAACAATTTGCGGGAAATAGAAAAGGGCACAACGGAAAAAATATTGTGAAATACAAATAATTTTCCATGTTATATACATCTCTCTTTGAAATCAGGATTACAAGCTTCATTTCCATTTTCCCCAGAACAATGCAAAGGAAGGAGGCATTTTTAAAATTTAAGTTTGAAAATCGTGTTTGGTATATGTTAAAGATTCAAAAGTGAACTATCAAGGTCATCAGTTTCGGATCCATCGCCGGAGATTCAGTCACACAGAGGAATTCAAATTCAGCTCTAACATGCATAAGAACTCGTACACATATACTCTCACTACACGATCGCACACCAAAATCCTGTTCTTGCTTGCTGATGGATATTTTTCGAAACATTTAATGATGATTCAGATTACACTGTAAACACAATTGTTCACCTACGAATCTGACACTCCTCAACGAGAAATAGTTATTAGATGATTGCTTTCAAATTGATCCGACCATCTTATACAATCATAAACCGTCGTTTTCCAAATGATTCTTAGTTCAGAGTACAGGAGATTGATGAGGAAGCACAATGAAAGATTGAAGAAGGTGATTTCTTGTCCTCACTCTGAGAGAGATGGATATATGATAAGAGGAAAAGTTATCATCATCTTCATTAAGACAGCGCCCAATCAATTGTTTTACTAGAGAGGTAACACTGAGAAAAGGTTCCTCAGCATAATATATCAGTTTAAGAAGAAAATAAAATTCACTATAAAATAGGAAATTAAAAGTTTTTGTATTACCACACTAGAACTGCACATAGCACTAGCTATGTAACCAAATAAAAGTGCAATTTGTTGTATTACTCCTGAAATCTATTTTTAATTGAGGTGCAGCATGGGATACTTGAACACTTTATTGAATTAATTTAGCCAATTAATTTTTTATTCAAGAAATAAAAGGATCATATCAAACATATGAAAAACTTGTGTTCAAACATTCTCCAAGAGAAAAAAAACGATAAAATTAAAAATAAATTGCCCAATCTGAAACTTCTGAGCAAAGCTAAATGGACAGGAGCTCTTTTCTGTTTCAATCTTCAAAATGAAAAAGACGCATTTCAATAAACTGTACTTATTTCATAAACTTAAATTTTAAAGAATCAGTTGACATTTTTACAGTGTAAAATTTTAAAAAGTTCATTTTGAAGACTTCCTTGAAAGTTTAGAATACCATTCCTTCCACATTTCCTCAAGGTTCAGTAGATAATTCCCTCATTCCTGATATTCCTCCACTCTTATCTCACGCAGACTTCAGCTCAGAATAACTGTCATTCATACCGTTGTATGTATTCACCAGAAATAAAATCTGATAAAACGGAATTAGTCGTCTGTAAATACACACGCACGATAATTCACAGTTAATGGCATCACTATTCATCACAAAGTTTAATTGCTACCCAAGGATGACACATACATTCACATTCATTCAAGGATGGCACTTGCATTCAACTTCATCACAATATAGTATACAAACACAAGTGGCACACATTCAAAACCTTAAGGAATGGTTACGCCGAATGAGGACAAGTCCGGAGCTTTTTATGGTATTTGAACAGCGATGGTGGAATGGGCATCTGACGAATGCAGCAACCCAGGAATTAGGCGGAGTTGACTTTACACTTCCCTTGCTCCCACTCCCCTAGCAACACGTCTTTTGCGAATGCCAACCTATGCTCCACTTTTTAAAGTAACTGGTCAGCTTTCGAAAACATTGAAGGAAAGGTGAAAAATAGACCAGCAGCAAATATGTCGATAAGCTCATGGCATATTCGATCAAATTTGACCCTGAATCACTATCAATCTCCAAATTACGGCACGTATCACGAGAGTGTTCTAAGGGAGGGTGTTCTCGGGCACTCTCGTTGGGGGTTTGGGAAGGGGAGAGCGCCAAGGGCGAGGGGTTGGGTGCTCGGCGTGCACTCGACCCGAGTGCACGCGCCGCCGGGTGGGAAGGGAAAGGGGTTGTGATCACGTGACCGGGGGAGACTTAAATGCCGGAGGGGGCAGTTTCCCACGGCTCGCTCAGTCACGCGAATCCGAGAATAGATCGGCCCCCAGTTGGTCCGCCGCCTCTCTGGCTGGTGGGGCGCAGAGGAGCGGGGGGGGAAATGGGAGGAGGGGGCCGAGATCGATATTCTGAAAACGCACCTCGTCTAATCATAGGCGGACGCTCTGCGACTCAATTCCAGTCTCCGATTCTCCCAGAGTCGACACGCTTTAAAAGATTACCCTCAAGTGCCGGCCATTTCTCGGGAGACGATCGCCAAGCATGGAATGTACGACACCGGCTGGTCGAGATATTTCACTACTCGTCTTGTCCGTCTAATAAAAGCATATCTGAGGAAAAACATACCAGATTCTGAATATTTGGGAGTGATAAGGTCATTTATTTGACAGCATTTAGAGGACAATCGGTTGAATACATTCCGACTTACAAGAGTTGGCGCGCCGCATACATTCTACACTGCTACTATTTGATCAATATAGATTCCTGCCTCCTCGCGACCGACATTCAGAACTCGTACTCACAGTACATGTCCCCACTGACATACTTCCCAGAAACGCCACTATTACTTCGTCAATTTATAGCTCCAATACAATTACTGGAATTGTTACAGTTTGTCGAGGACGCAAGTATGGGAAAAAGCTCCACTTTGAAATTGATTTAGGATTCGTATTAACTCGTCCCCGTTGCCCACCACTTGGCTTTTTCTTTCAATGCTCCACCGTATTCTTCGGCTGCACAGAATGTTTTTACTTAATCTTTATGTTATTTAGAAAATATGATGAAGAAGGTATCAGAAGAGTTCTTAATTATTTTAAAAGATTCCGTGACTTTTGCTTGGGTGGGTTTTCGCTCTGCTTCCGGGAAGTTTCCGTCGCGTGGAATGTTGTCCACTTCCGACCGGAGACACCATCAGGACAGTGAGGCGAAATGCTTGTCATCAAAACAAACCACGCAAAAGAAACTTCCTGGAAGCCCAGCGAATCCTTGCGCCATTTAATAATATAAAGGCTGCGCAACCCAAGCTATATGAATCCAAGCAAGTTGCATGTTGCGCCCTTGAATCTGGACCGTTAGACCATATTTCAGTCTCAAAATCCCCTAGTCTATCGAGATAGATTGATCACATGACGACCTCTTTCCCTCAACCGGGTCCCTGTCCATCCTTGGGCTTTCATAAGGGGAGGAGGCAGTTAAGTTAGTGGTCTGGAGGCATTGCACTTTATCCAGAGGGGATTTCTTAAACGGGTTTTCATAAGGATGAAAACCGAGCGATTGTTCATTTTCAAATGGCAATATGTAAGAACTCAGGAATTTTACAACGGTATTTCTAACTTAAATATGATACAAAATACTACAGCTCATTTATTATTACCAGTTTGATGACCTTAGATTCTACAAAATCCTTAAAACATGTACCTTACCAAAACTGATTCACGAACATGCTCTCATTGTGACGACAAGGAAGCGAGCAATTGAATTGATTCATTCTCATCTCAAGGCAAACATTGTGTACTGATTTATTGCATGAGTTCAACGTTACTTTGATGCAACATCCAACTTATCACATGGAATCAGTCTTTCAAAAATACATTAAAGACTTAAGTGTACGCGTAAGCAGGTACTTTAGTTTGTATGCTGATGATAGATATCGTTGAAAGACAAAAGTGATCTCTGAGTGATGCTGGACCATGTTACATTGAGTATTGATGTAAGTTGGAATAAATATTGATAAATGTTCATCCATCTGTAGCAAACGTGAGGAAAAAAGGCTCCAGTGCTCCGTTAGATAGAGGGATGATGAACACAATGAGGGAGGCGGATAGAGAAGAGAGGGCAAAAAGGAAATGAAAGTGGGGAGGGAATTCTCACGGACTACGTCGGATAAAAAACATAAGCAAACTGACATTAATATACTCTGAACTGTAGAAAACCGCTACCAGTTGAAAATTTGGAAGCCGATTTTTCTCTTCGGAGGTTGCCCAACGCTCGATCAAAGCTCATTGCAAGTCTTCAATATTGAGCGTCCACTCGTGGAAGCCACGTCGTGGACAGAGAAGGAAAATGATTGATTACGCAAAAATAGACGAAGGCAAATAATCACTCCAGGAACGATTTTTGTAACTTATTGATGAATATATATCTTATGCTCCAATATCGCAAAAACAAAATTTAAGAATTCTCAGGACCTAGCAACAGTACTCCTGAAACATTTAACATAAATTTAATAATCATGAGACGGAAAAATGAATTTTTACTATTAAATTCGTTTCTACGCCTTTAGAATTCACTGATCCCGACAACGTTCTCAGTTGTAAGAGCGAAGCGCTGAGTTTAAGCGAATATGCCCAATGGGTGACAGGAAATCCCGAGAGAATTATTTAGTGGGTAAAGGAGTGTCACTTCATCCATGGTTAAGAGAAAAAGTACTTTTAATGAAGAAATAACTAGTGCATTCGATGAGACCACCTATGAAATGTGCGAAGAGAATTTTTAATATGCCAAATAAAGTAAACATTAAGGCAAGTTGGATTTCAAAAAAGCTCAAATTTTCTATACAGGATTTGTAGAAAGAACCAGTTGAACTAAAGAAACTACGAAGTGAGTCACACACCAGATGCAAGGAGAGCCGTCGAGACTGCGACATTATGGTGCAAAAGACTGCAATGTATTCTTCTGGCGCATATGAAGAGGGATTTGTGAAGGAATTTGAGGAATCCTGACATAAAACTTTGTAGAAGGAGTAAGAGGCCATGTTATAGTTTTCGTAATGATTAGGATTTCCGCTGTGGACCAAAATTGATTGGTAGTTAAGCAAATTCCTCCATTGGAGGTCCACATCTTTCGGTCTAATCAATCCGGTCAAGACAGCAAAGAAAAAAGGTGATTTCGGAAAGGGTGTCGCATGACTAAATGCAATATTTTAACGCTTGTCGTTGAGAATCAAATGTTAGTTCATACACCAATTACGAGTCCGACTGCTGCTGATTTCTAGTTTCTTCCTCTCTCTCCCTATTCTTTCCTCTGCTACTCTAGCTATTCCGTTTTCACACAAAGCGGTTCCCAGTCGTTACCCTAGTGCCAATCCCATTATCTTCATTCATATTTTTATCAGTATTTTCTTGGGACATTTTCTCTTTTACTCCTTATTCCGTTTTTTATTATAAATTGCGTCGCATAACAACTGAGTCATGGGCCCCAATCGGCGTCCGTCCTTGGGAAGTTGTGTGGATCGATGTCCCTGCTCCTAAATCTATGTCTAACCTTGATATTATCTAACTGATACCAACCTTTCTTTTCTCTCTCGGAATTCGTCATATGTACTCAATGATTGGTCGCGGTCGATTAGTCGATTTCATTTCATCAAGTGTAGTCAATTTTTGCCACATAAAGAGTTTAATAATAACTAAAGCACATGGAAAACGAAAAACCCAGGATCCTAAACTCGATTGGCACTGGATTTGTTCAAGGGGGGTAGGTAAAAACAAGGTGACAAGTAAGAGGGCAATGGAAAGCACACACTAGGTCACTTGGATGTGTTTGGGAAACAGTGACCCTCGTGTACCTCAATCACAAACGGAAAATGGAAAAATAAATAAAGGGAGGAAACTTACAACCACTCGATCACAAGGGTGTGTTAAATAACAGTCACTCTCGTGAATTGCATTCCGACACACACAAACTCAGGGTCGGCAAGGATATCTTCTATCATAGGGACTCGTTGATCTCACACAGGAATAAATTTCAATTAAGAACAAAATTTAAAAATCAAAAAGAAAGGTCCCAAATTCACGTTTGCAGTCACTCAATCACTCGGGTGTGTTAGGCCATTCGTCTTTGTGAATCGCATTCACACATTCGCTCACGGTTTACAAGGATTCCTCCTATGCCAGTGATCCGTCAGTCGCACAGATGAAAACAAAAACACTAGGGAAGGTAGTATATTGCGGGAGTAGGTAAGTGCCATAGAGGAAAACTGACACCAGGTGTTTGGCCTGTCAAGTGGGCCTCTTCTATGAAGAATCAACCCTGAGTATTTGTGTGAATGCGATTCATCAGAGTGAATGTTATTTAACGCACCCAAGTGATCAGGTAAGCCTGCTTCATTTATTTATTTTTGCATTGTTTGCGTGCGATTGAGGTACACGAGAGTCACTGTTTCCCAAACACACCCAAGTGGCCTTGTGTGTGTCGCTTCTTTTTTCCTCTGACTTGGGACCTTGTTTTTATCTACCCCTCTAAAACAAACCCAGTGCCAATCAAGTTAACGGTCCTGGATTTTTCGTTTTCCATTATTTCATGACCGTTGATACGTTCATTTATGTGTGCACTAAAACGCATTCTTCAATCAAGTCAATTATTTTGTTATTATCAAACTATTTCAGTGACAAAAATCGACTGCTTCCTTTACGCGATCAGCCCTGAACCCTATTTTTCTCCCTCCCCATTTCCCCTATTTCCGCCTCCCCACCGCCCGTACCTCACTTCCAATATTCACCATAATCATCCGAGATTACCATCCCTTCCACCCCGCCCCACAATGCCTCGCTCCCGAAGTCGGACCACGAGGCCCCAAGTCGGGCCCCACTGACCCATGCCCCGTCGCACCCGCAGGGCTGGGGCCTGGGGCCTCCGGTGACGACGACGAGGGCGCCGCGGGGAGCAGCGCGGTGTGGCGGACGGAGCACAAGGCAGCTCGCACCCTGGGGGTGATCGTGGGGGCGTTCCTCGCCTGCTGGCTCCCCTTCTTCCTCTGGTACGTCGCCTCCGCGCTCTGCGACTGCCCTTCGCCGCACCTGCTCGTCTCTGCCCTCTTTTGGATCGGGTGAGTTGCCTTTAGGAAAACCACTAATGCCGTCTAATTCTAACCGGTCGCTCTCAAAATATTACAAACGCTGCGGAAGCTAATTCTGTCTTGCATAACCGCCTACAATCACATTAGAAGCATTAGAATAGCTCCGCAGCGTTTTCATTTTTATCAAAATCGTGCATTTTTTTGCTTGAGGTGAAGTCGATCGCACGAGCCTACCAGTGTTATTTTTCCAAAGGTTTTCACTCTACATGCTTTGCATTTATATAGGCTTTTTCTAAGGAATATTTTTTTTCAGTCTCGCGAAATACTCGTACGTGGAGAGAGAGAGAGAGTGAGAGCGAGGATCCAATTTGCAGGACACGCGAAACGCGTTTCAAGACGAACAAGCGATCCGTGAGTGAGGTATTGAACGAAAGATCGACTAATCTTCAATTGAAAAAAAGGGTATCAGGATGAAAATATTTTTTTTATCTAAATGGAGATTACCTTTTAAACCGAGCTACTAAATTTCTACCAGATTGTAAAATACGAACCTACTCGCAAAGAGAGGAAAGTGGACCCATAAATGCGTAGAGCCTGGCATGAGGTACATCCACTGACTACACGTACCATCAAAAACTCGTAAGTAATGTTTCATTATTTTTCTATATTTATAATACCATATGATTATTGTCTGCCACATCAGTTGTTATATCTCCTACGTTCTCAGTCGTTCGTCGAGGAAAAAAACAGAAAGAGGGGAAAATAAAATTATTGCCACCTCTGGCAAGTTATTTAGGTGAGAATGATTCTTATGGAAACAACACAAAAATTCATTTAGAATAGAGAATCAATTGAAAAATATTACGAACATGACTTCTTTCTTTTCATCGTCATGTCCTTCGGTCATTTCTTAGGCAACACTCGCGTAATGGATACCAGCAAATTATCTCTAATTTGTTGCTTTTTTGCTAATACTGCTAATGTTCCTTTTTTTAATAATATTAACCTGTTGTTAAAAGCTTAGAAGGACTCAAAATGTAATAAATTTTTGTAAAAAGAATTCATTTGCTGTTCATCGGTACAATTGACATTTGGTAGCGATTTTTTTTTTTAAATTTACCCTAACTGATATTATTTTCATGAAACCAATGAAATTTAATGTTGGATCATAGCGAAACCAGACTTGTGCCGCAAATCTGATTGGACCTGTTGAAACTATTGTTATTTCCCTATTAAAAATTCCTGGCAACAAGAAGGAATTGCATCATAAACGTGTCGAAAAGTTTTGATTAAGAATTATTTAGAAAATTAAGGTAATCAAATTAGGAAGAATGCCAGGTGTTCCCTTTAATACTTGCGGATGAGAAGTGCCTCTCTCCGTCGTGAGGTTGGTGGGTTGCTAGAGTATCGCTGGAGAAGACATCTGTGGAATTCCCGAACCATCCAACACTAACTGCAAACAATCGATAAAAATGAAATTTCCTCTCGGCTTTACCGTTACGGGAAGGGGAGGATGTCATGGGCGAGGGAAGCCGTGTTGATTCGAGTGCATAAGAACCCACTTCAGCCGATTCAGAGGACGACTGTTCTCATGAATATAGCTATTTTTGAATTTTGATGACATAAAGGGATTACAGGTGGATAGCTATCATCTAATGTCATCTTCACCTGAAGATGACATTAAGTGTTTGAAACCCGGGTCGTGAATAAATCTCTATTCAAGTGAAATTTGCATAGTTTGTCTCCTTTCCATCATGGATAAATTTCACAAGGTTAACCCTAATACCGTTCGGTTTGTTAAATCAGAATAACTTTCCGAGCCTCCTTTAGGATTGAATTGCTTACAATAATACAATCCATACATGTACATTCAAATCGCCAATGGTGATCAACTCATCACTACCACATGTAGTTATGGAACAGTCACTTCCTATCACGCATTTCGCATCCCATGGACTTCCTCTTACATGTCCTACATTATATCTTATTCAGTCCTTCTTACTTCCTGCTGTCTATTCTCTTCATTACTCTTCCTTGCTAACCTAATATTGTCCCTTTTATTGCGGCCCCCGGCATGCCAACCTAGCTCGAAATATTTCTACTTCTTTGGAATTTCCCCGACAGAAACCTCCACTTTCCGGACGCCATACTTAAAATATTGTCTTAAATTCTCCTCTCTGTCCAGATTACTCCCGCAATTCTTCTACACACTCACATATCGAAAAATAGTTCAGCTTCAGCTCAACTTCATCTTCATTCATTGCATCTTTACGTAGCATATTTGTCACCCATTCCTTCTATTTCCCAAATTCTTTATCCACACAAGTATTTCTTCTTTTAATGTTCCAACCTGCTTATTTACCAATACTGTCAAAATAACGTGGGCTGTGCCGCCTGTATAGGATTATTCATCCCTACTTACACCTTTAGCTTATCCTAAATTCTCTTCAAGAATCTCAGAGTTTCGCCTTCATGTGGAAAATGTTCAACTCATTCTTCTCACTGCAAAAAATCATCTAATCCTCCCTTAACACGACATTAAATACCGTTACCACATGCACTAAAATTAACCATGCTTTAACTTCACATGTTTTCTGCCTAGTTGCATTCCGTACCAAATACGCAACATCGTCCCATTTTCACCCAATATTCTCCCCAACAGCCCAGTCTTCAAACATTCCACTAGCAATCAATACAACCTTCCAAAAGACCTATCCTTTTCCTCCCACTACCTTTCTCCCCTCTACCACAGTCTCCAACATCCGAGTGGCGATCCAGACGCTGCTCTGCACTCGCTTCTCTTGACTACTTTGAATTTCTCCCAACAATCAAATGGGTCTATTTTTTGTTGATATGAGTTGGATTAAAAAAGCGGAGATTATTGGAAAATATAAGGTTCTTTTTTAAATATTCAGTATTGTAGCTGCTATGGCATGTGCCAATATTTAGTCCATTGTTTTCCCACGTGGGCATCAACTACGGGGAAATTGACCCATATATAGACTCTTTTAAAAGCTGTTTCTTGATGCTGCCAATATTTTGGAAGGTGAATATCATTGCGCTATCTTTACCTATTCATAATGTGATCCCACCTATCTATCTCTGTCTCCCTGGAGCTTTTTCAAGTGTACTTAAGTCTATTATGATGTTTCAAACAAGTGTTAGACATAATAAACTCCTTCTTCGTGTAAAACTCTATTGTTTTCTGCACGCAGCGTTCCCTTTTTAATTTGTGTCATCGTTTTATCATCCTCACATCTGACTTCATCAGCCGCTAACTTATATTTTCCACTTCCAGTGCTTTTAGTCTCAGCAGCATACGTGTGGAAAATTATAGGCGTGGGACAGGTAAACCTGTCCCACTACCCCGCCAATCATTGACCATTCCGATCTTCCATCTGCTACTCTTACTTAAACCGACTGATTAATCAACAGGTTTCTGACAAGTCATCAATCTCTTCACGCCACTCCTATCTTCCATAGTATTCCCATCAACTTTATCCATTTTACTCTGTCGAACGTCTTCTCAAAATTCTCGAAGCGCACAAAGACGTCCGTCCTCGATGTATTCTACATTCCTTACCACTTGTCACTACAATAGCGCCGGGCGTACCCAACCTTCATTCCAAACTAGAATTGACTTCTGACTAGATAAGCACTAGTTTAAGAGTTTTTTATTCTTATGTTTATCGTCATTACCGCCTTCGTTGCATGCAAAATTAAATCTTTCACAAACTGCCGCTTCACTCTTTTTTGAGATGGGCATCAACATTGATTTAGAGTAATATTCTGGTCAATTTTCATCGCCATGCACCCCAAGTATAGTCCAGAATCTCTCTTCTTTCAATTTGTGATAGCCATTCTATACTTTGCATGCATGTAAACGCATTAAGCACGTACTTGACAGCTATTTCACTGTTTTTGAGTTTCTGTTCGATATCGCTTGGTTCTTTCCTATGTCCATGAGAAAAATGTGATATTGTAATTTAGAAAATGTAACAATTGGCGATGAACATTTAAAGGATCAAGTGATTTAAAGGATTGATACTTAAATTTGTGCTACGTATAAAGTGAAGCCATTGGGGAAAAAAAATTCATATTCAGAAAGCATGTGCTTAGAGTGAACAGAATCTCCCTCAAAAGTTTGTCAGCACTGATCGATCATTCGATCCGTTATTTTTATTTTTGCTTCATCATATGATTGCGAGAGACGATTAATCATGCATAGTGATCATACATTGAATCATTCATGGTTTACCATTATTTATGCTGGAATCTAATCGCTGAATGTTCCGTTCTTGTGTCATTATTTAGCAAAGAGTGAGTGGAACGCTAATACACGTGTTTTACTTGCTAAAAGAACCTTTATTGCTAAAAGGTTTTATGGCTTTTAGCAATTACTGCATAATATCGTAGGAGTTATCCTTCAATATTTTATTTGTGAAAATCATAGCTTACAAGGAATCACCACGGCAACGCCAGGCACACGTGCCGTCCTCCTTCAGTAAGTCCTAGCAGAAGGAGAGAGGGTGTTGTACGTGTTCGGGGCGCCCGGGAGAGAGTTTCAAGTTCCGACAGCTACCAAATCACAGCCGCCGGCGAAGATGAACGCCACTTCCCGCGAGCACTTTACAACGTATTGATTTTTCGTGTTCTTCTTCTGCACTTCACCGTAGAGAAAAGTTGCCTGCTCCGACTTTACACATGGGTTTCTTCACGTATTTTTTTGGGTCCGCCAACGTCTTTTCCATACAGATTGGTATATGCTCTTGTCTTCAATGATATGGCGACACCCATGATATACTTCCATGTTTTCCTGGATTTATTCATTCCTTCTGAGTTTTTGAATGACCTACTCCCACCTCCCTAACCTCCCGTTTCGTTCTGGCGCGAGCAACGTCCCGTGCGAGACTGATTTGCGAGTGCGAGACCGATTCCTTATGTGGATGATTTCTTTTCGTAGCAAAAGCACGTTTGGTTTGTTTTGACAATTCATGTCGTTTTTAGTCGCCTATTCTCTCTTTCCAAACTGGACCTTAGCTAAAAAAGGTGCTGATTTTGAGATTAAAGCGAGATGCTGATTGTGCAATTATGGACTTGTTGTATTTGCTTCGAGTACATTTGGGGGGTGCGTGGTTAGACTTGATAATATGAACGTGAGCGTTGGCTCTAATCGTCAATTATTGTGGCCAAGAGCGCATGGTTAGTTAGTTCATTCGAAACAGGAAGATTTTATGCTCTTTGTTTCTTAATTAGACTCTCTCGGGAACCCACCAATCAACAACTTTGCCGCCGCTTCACCGCCCCTCTTCACCGCCCCTCTTCACCTCGCCTCGCTTCAATTCGCGGGGAGTTTCAACATACACTCGCGAATAGAAGGAATTTTTACAATATCACAAGACTTATTAACTGTAAATAATACTTAAATACTTATTCCTAGGTGACTAAATAGACTTTATTCATGGAAAACCGTCTATAAAGTTATCTTACTTAATTTTTACCATATTCTCTTTGGCTTTGGACAAGATATTTCTAGATTGTATCATTGGGAAATATGTTCTGACGTTTGAATGGCTCTCTGTAAGCCTTTCTCCGTTGTGTTCAATAATCCTAAGATCATATTTTTATTTTCTCTTATTTCAGAATTCTTAATTCCTGGGGTCGCATTTAATTTGATGCTCTTGTTCCTTCCCTAATTAATCAAAGTATTTCTTGTTTCAGGCATTCGTTTCGCCGTATGCTGAGTATCCCCTGGTCGTTAATCCTTCTCATAATTTTAATTCTCTCTTTCTCTGTTATTCATGTTACAGCACGCCACAAACAGCGCCGAAGGTTTTTCATTCGTTGGGTTCATTTAATACGGTCAATCAGAGCAAAGTAAGTAATTCTATGGAAGGATTAACAAAGCGGTCAAAAAATTGTTAAGAAGGCCGAGACGGAATAGTTAATGAGATGGTGCTTTAGGAAGGAACTAAGGTTCTCCGTGAGGAGAAGAGGTCGAGATAAGGGCAGTCAGGGAATTGTAGAGGGAAGGGATTTGGAGAAATAGGGATTGTTGGTAAATGGACGGAAGAAATTTCGGAATGTACCATAGACTCGTGTAGCGTGCAGCGCCAATTTAATCGCCAAAAGCTTTTTAAAGAGTTTTTTATTGTAAAGTTCAAAGTAGCGTAACTTTCCGTAAACGTTATGAAACCAGTACTTTTCAATATGATAATTATATTTCAAATATCAATCAATAATTTGTTGATACACCACAGTGCCATTCATGAATTGACTACAATCGTCCTTCGCTCTCTCACTAATCAGTCCTAACGAGCTGAATGTTAAGTGCATATTGTTTTCTATACAGTGTAAAGTAAAGTTCAGCGCTCCGACGGAAAATAATGGCCATTTTAGTGGGTCCATATCACAGATTTAACGCTCTAAGTTTTCCCTTGTTTGATAGAAATATTTTGTATCTACGAACTACATTCGAAAAGAAAGGGCCACTTTCTTATATTTATATATTTGCGGGTCAGAACAAAGTTGTACCATTTCGTATCATTATTGCATGCAAAGGCTACACAGTGCTTCATATTCTGTGCATGTCAAGGGTGAGGGAAACCCCAACCTCACAACTTAGCATGGCTTTTAGGATAGCAGGTGGATATAAATTTTTCAACTTTGGGACAGGAAGGAAAGTCGATCGACGTGTAGATAATAAAATTATCTCCCCGCCAGCGGCACTCCAAATCGCGGCAGCAATCGGTTCTGTCAACTGCCGTCAGTAGATTAGAGATTTCTCGGCGTCGCAGAAACACCTTACCCCTCCCACGGTCAACGAGTACTCCAGCGGGGATGGATGTCATGCCGCCCAATGACAAACATCCCTTCCTTGTTCCTTAAAAAGTGAACTCCCCAAGAGAAAAGCCGTAAATACCACAATCTATTGGCAAAAACGAGAGAATGAAAAGAGAGAGACTCCATCGTTCGGGCACGAACTTAGGGCAGGGAGGGTGTCCAGATCTTGTATATACTTCAAGCCGCCACGATGGTGTGTGGCAGGTGTTAGGTTATCACACATTTATGGTCGTGGAGTATCCTTTTAGATGTAATTGCGAGAACCTCTGACCGCGGTGTGTGACTTTACCTATCGTTGCAGTCTCGAGTTGGGAAATGGACAAATGGTTCCTCATATCGGTCAGTCGAGCAATCTACCTCCCTTACAATATCTCGCTTTGGCCTCACCTGCCATTGTACCAATTTTATGGGGCTAATTATCCCTTCTCTCTCTGTGGGGCTAAAATTATCATTAAACTGGAAATAATTCTATTAATTTAGTTAAGTCGTTCATGTACTATTTGTACTCTCAGTGGTTAACAACAAAGGCGGCTCATTGAAGCTTTTCCTACGAGTATCAATCAAGGGAGGTTTTGGACGGTCCCCAAGAAATATAATCTTCGGTGCATCGCGACAATTTCCCCTTGATTTTGCTACATTATTTATTTTAGTCGTTCCGAACTTCTTGTGGCCTTCACGTCGTCTCCTTTTCTTTTGTTCCCGGCTAACCTAATATTTTTTCTTCGATATTTACCTTCAACATCCCGCCCACTTGATCAGACTTTTTCGATGTCCTCTCTTCACCCACCAGAGTTTATTTATCTTTTCTATGTCCAATTTATTTTTCCCATTTTTCTCCAAAACAATATTTCAAAAGCCTCGAATATGCGCTGCAATGGCAACCTCTTGCTTAAAAGACTAGGTATCCGATTAATATAACGCTACCGATGGGAAACCATCTGTCCACGAGGTCTTTCACGCAAGAGAATGAACGTAGACTAGTCTTTTGAGAGGAGGGTTTGCAGAAGAATATTAACAACCCAGACTATCGAATGATAATGCATCCCTTTCTATTTGTTCACGGCTGCTTTTATTTCTTTTGCATCCACTCAATCGGCACGTTTGACGGAAATAGAGTTGCCGTGGACTCCTCAAACCCAGTAGCCGGCCGCACCCGACCCATCACACACCTCCCTAGGCATCGGGAAGGGCGCGTCAGTCGGGGAGGGGGATGGAAGCCCCAGAAGGTGTTGTGAGTTTGTTTTGCACTAATCGATCTAAGCCTTAGTTGTCTATATACATGGTATGCAACCTTTGGGTTGACCGATGGCAGCGGAGAGAATGGATTCGGAGAGAGTGCTGAATGACGGAGGTCTTAGGATGGACGAGTGCTTTCGTTGACCGTCAGCCTCTAGGGTGTCCGGACTCTCCAGCGCCCCTCTTCTCTCTCCGCCGGCAGGTACACCAACTCAGCGCTGAACCCGCTCATCTACGCCTACTTCAATCGGGACTTCCGGGAGGCGTTCCGGGACACGCTGCACGCTGTGTTCCTGGCCCGCTGGTGCCGACCTGCGGGGACCCGTGAGGATGTGCTCGGCGAACGGGCCGGGGCCCCCGGCAAATCCAACACGGCGCAGTACGTCTGAGGATCTGCCCGCGTGGGAAGAGTTTTGGAAGGGTAAAGATTATTTAAGGGCACTCGGAAGGATATGGATGTAGGATTCAACCTGCTATGGACATTGACTCGTGTCAGCTATGATCCATACGGCGGCAGTGCTTTCTTTTTATTCCGCTGTTTCGTAGCAACGAAGAACAGATAAAACATTTACTCTGGTTCTGTCGTGCGAGAAATGTCATTCCTACTTCTATTGTTTAAATTTACGTACGATAAATGTTGTCGATTTCGCATGGTTCCGTTATCTAATTCAAACAGCGTGCTCTGAAGTAAGTAAGGAAGAGAAGAAGGAAAAGACAACATGCGGAGAAATTTACCCAAAGGCAGGAACCCGGAGCTGTTCCTAAATCCCGACAGGATGGAGGATGCAGATCAATCCGTTGCTTGCTAACGTCGCCGGTGCCCCGATGAAATGTGTACTCGGTGACACGTCAGAAATCTCTATGGTAACTTTCAAATTTGTTTCTGATTAACTTATAAGAACTGTTCGAGATTCACCAGCATAGAATGGGCAATTGAACGGAAACTTCCCTGTCAATTCTTCATTTTAAATCGTATGCCATACAAATCGTGGCACATTTAAATTCTAATTCTTTTGGTGATTGTAAAATCAAAGGTTGATTATTTGGATGAAGTTTTTCCTTTTCATTTAGCAACATCAGATCTACTGAAACTGCGTGATTTTTTCCGACCACCAAACTTTGTTGGGACAAGTCAGGTGACGTGATTGTGGTTGGGAAACATGGTTCCTTCTTATTATAAATTTCATGTGCCATTTTCACTATCGGCATTTAGTTTTGTAGGACACGGTTTCCTATCGCACCAATTCTCTGGTTGCTTCTCGTGATAATAGGTCATTGTCTAGAGAAATATAACCTTTTCGACCTCAGGAAGAAACTCTTTCACAGCTCCACTGATAGTCACGAGTGTCTCGATTCGTGGTCAATTTCATGACTGAACTCTTCAGTTTATCCGTCCTAGATCTGTGAAAAGGCCTCTACTCTTTTTTCTTTCTGTGATATGAATCTTGCCACTGATTTTATATGCTGCGAGAGTATTCCTTAATTTGAAAACTTCACCGGAATTGAGCTTTCATCGGCAGTTGGGACACGTTTTACTCTACTTCCACCAACTTTTTCCCATGTGTAGATTGCATTTTTTTATGTGTAAAAGACGGTTTATACTCCACACCCATCCTGTTCATTCACATCTCTTATCCTTTGTGTCCCCTTTCTCTTGATTCTTGAATCGCGACATTGTCATTGGTGGGCGTGTGAATATATATACTATATTTAACCTCCTTTCCTGCTCACACACACACACATTTATGTGATAACCGTTACCATGTGATTTCTAGTTCCCTTCACGCGGCTATGGTTTCCAACAAAACCAGTCATAAGCGTCTTAAGATATTTACATTAATATATACTTTTGGTATCAATCTTTCAAGTAATTTATGATTGTAATTCCAATACCTTTAAATTTGTCGACGTGATATAATTTCGTACTCTTTTTGGCATTGTAAATCAGATCTCTTTTGAATACGACATTCTACGTAATATATTTATAGAAACAGTTCTGTTGGTTATAATAGCCCGTCACAGCATGAGATGATGCAGCTGGCTCAATTATTTTCCATGGAAAGTTAGTGTTATAGTTAAAATTTAGGCTGGTTGACCTGATAATACCGACTGTTGGACTAAACCGGCCGATTTAAGGTTTTAAATGAAATTCTATCAAATATATTGAGATGTGGCTGAAGTTTTTATTTCATCCGGCATGAGATTTCACAAAGCTGAGTCAGACTATCAAATTCGATTATTTCGTGCTTCCTATAAAGTTTATTCGATTTTAATAGTACTTGCAGGTCCCGGTCGCACAAAATGTTTTATGATTTCTGGAATTGGAACTTACGATGGCAACTTACGTCTTATTTTCAAATGCTGTTGTCACGGCAACTTCCAGTAATCTGTGGTGGGATATAAACCGAGTTCCTTAAGTTTATTTTCCAATGAAATGCATCGCGCAGAACAGCGCCTGCGCGGAGGAGGACCCGTTTCAGAAAGATACTCGTCTTAAACGATAGTTCGCTTTTCACTTTTGACCTCGTACACAAAATTTTGACGAGGAAAACAATCAAGCGACACTCCCCAACAGAACTGACTGGCAGGGTCATTGTGTTGAATCGTGTGCGCACTTAAACCTTCCCTCAACGGAGGCGGACGCACCTAAACAATCCCCGATCCCAGCGGCTTTGTCTGGTTGTACAGAGTGTGGTTAGGTGCAGTGGCCGAACCAAAAGCGACCCCACATAATTCTGGAACCGGAAATGCAGGCGTGAGTTAGTGATTCATTATGATAGCTGAGAATAATCAATCGTTCAAAAAATCTGAATGAAAATATTTTCTCAACCTTGCCATTTTAACATAGCCAATGTCTCTAAAGATGGCTGTGTAAATAAAAAAAAAGATGTCCCATTCAGTAAATATCCCAAGAAAATGTAATATAATGACAATCCTCGAGATCTGTATCTGGTGGTTGATATCATGACCTCTTCATATGTATACGATACGATTTGATTAAAAAAAAACCATAAACACAGTAATCAACCCGAAGGTCGGTTTAGTAGGTGATGGTAGAGCTCACCCGTGTACCAAGCCCGACGGCGTGTGAATATTCACACATCAGGGTAGGGGGGCCAGTTCCTTTCCCTGTGCCGGTTATGGTTTCCCAGGAAGACCTGGTACCCGAAAAATCAACTAGCTTGGGTGGAGCTGCAGGTGCCCAAAGTGCCTTTATGAGATTCATAATTTCACAGTGAGAATAGAGAGTTGTTTTTATGCGAGGCAATTTCGTGAGGCAAGTCATTCAGGATAATTAAAGTGAGAGCATGATTAACGTCTACAAAAATATTTACATTTATTAAATTTGATGAACATTTCAAAATTAAATCTTTGGTTGCACTTGGTAACCTTTGATTGCAACAATAAAGAAGAATACGAATGAACGCAGTCGAAACAGAACGTATTCATAATGATTACACACTTAAATCCGTCAAATATAACAATATAAGACGGTGAGAATAAAAATTTCGCTGTAAAATTTTAGAAATAGCCCTAAAGACAGCATCAGATATTTTATGTTATAACGAACGCTATAACAAAAGTGTAATTTGCATCAAGTGTTATAAATCCGCGATAATAAAATTGAGTCGTGATTCAGACGTGCGTCGGCCGTGAGTACGATAGCACCTATTCTGGTTTACAATGCTCGTATAACTTAAGCCGGTTGTATTACTCCGTGTACATATTGGTTTTGCACGATAAATGAGCGGCATAAGTACTTCTGCATACGTAACAATGGCGTGTAGGGCACTCTGCACTTCACGAGGCCGTTAAAGACTTTTGAATAAGCCGTAGCCATGGTGGGATCGATTCGTACGATTCGTTCCTTCCACATGAAGACATTCATTTTATCTCCTAAAGAGATATCGCAAGTAATCCCGGTGCTAAAAGCGTGCCTGTGTCACCAAATCGAAACTCCATCACGGAGCATGGGATGAGGGTCGCCATTGAATGCAACCTATCACCTAGGGATCCTCGCAAGATTTCCCGAGACCAAGAGTCATTGTCAGGGAGAGGGGCGTCGGAAATATGTATGTCATTCACGCCATTATTAACTTGATGGATGTGGGACTTTGAGGAGAAGGCGTAGGGGAGGGGAGAATGTGTGGACAGGGTAGGCTGGAGCGTGACATCGGCTTACTCTTGATAACGGGAGGTTGTAAGTGGTCACGCACGATTACGATCATCTGAGAGACAGAGTCATTTCAAAGTCGAGATTGGGATACAGAGCACAGGGATTCGAACCCGGATTTCCTCTCAGAGGGAGAGAGGGTTTACTCACTAGCCAATCTACTAACCTGAGATTAAACAACTGCCTGAAATGTGAGACCTAGAGGGGGAAAGGCAGAATATGGAGTTATTTTTTTTAATTATAATAGTATTCTTTGATCTGATTAACAATATTTTTGAAATCTCATAAGTTTCTATGAATAATTATCGACTGCGAAATCGACATCAGAAGTTCGACACATTTTTATATCGTACGTCTTCGGTTCGATCTACTACTTTTTCGTTGTCACTGCTATTTAAGAAAGGATGCGGACTTATCAAAGCTTTATTATTACTTCGCAATTACACTACATAGATATGGGCACTGATATGTATTCTCTCATTGGTCGTTGCAGGAAGGGGCTTCCCATGGCCCCTCGCAATTCCATTGGGCACGCTGATACTCCTCGAATGCGATGGGTGTCCCACCGCCTCGTCACTGGAGGCACACCACCGGCACCAACTCCTCACTTACAGCACCTCCAGCACTTGCTTGCTGTGAGGGGACCACTGACGCAGGTGCAGGTGGGGACCCCAAGATCGTCGACGCCCTCCATCAATCCGAGGACAGCGCAACCACCGGGTAGTCGCGACGGCGCCAGCGGGCATCCACGCCAGTTGCAGGCACACCCAAGAAGGCGCCGGCGCCGTCCATCGGGTGGTTAGGCCCACCCAGCAAGACGATGCGGGCTCCCCGTTGCAGATCATCAATCAATCGCCGCCGCCCATCGCCCACCCCATTATCCTCCTCCTGAGGGCAAGATTCGTCCTTTTTGAAAGAGACTTTGGTGCTCACATACCACCTCTCCAAACGAGAGGTCCCTTGCCACGTGATATTGAAGGCTTGTGGGCCCACGAGAGGACCCGAGACCATTTCCACCGCCCCGCCCAGACACTCGAGGTCGAAGGCCTGATTGGAACAGCGTGGTGTCATGACGATGGGTCGAGGACACCCATGCGTGACGTGTGCGACGGAATCTGTTCTGCGCGACGCCGTTTAGAGGACGACACCGCATCACCCGTGTTGTTGGCCGAGACTGGGGCGGTCGGCGTCCGGCGTGGGGCCCCCTCCTCTTCCGGCGCCTACGGTAGAGAGCGATGAAGATGAAGGCGATCCTCGGTCACCCCTGTGATAAATCCCCCGGGAAACTAGCAATAATATCAACTCGGTCATTCCGCTCGTTGCCTCTTTCTGCTCCGTCCTCGAGAGGCCTCCGGTCGCAGGCGTCCCCTCTGCCGCGCACTGCCGACGTGCTTTCACAGGGTGGGGTCCCGCCAGTACACCGCCGCGGGGGACGGGGGTCGTTTGCGGGGGTAAAATGTCCAGCCGCCCGTTTGTACTCCGTCTTTCTCAACGATTGGTGTCAGGAGAGCGGCCAGGAACGACAACCTAGTGTGGAACTTTAGGGCCCATCTCCTTCGACCTTTTGACCCTTAAAAGAGTCTTCCGCATGCGGAAACTGACCGCCATCGGTGCTCGTCGACCTTATCCTCGAGACAATATCCGTTCACTTGAAGAGGATACAAGAGGCGTCACTAGCACTGTACTTTCCTTGTTTGTAAAATAAGCAAAACTCTCCGTCTCGATCCGCTCAAGTGATCCTGGATTCTTGGTTGATCAATAAATTAAGCAATAAGACATTCACTACATCTATCGGCTCCACGATTGGCCGATCGGACACGGCACGCGCCGGATTGATACTCAGTGCTGGAAAAGTACTGGAAATGGATCGATCGTTTGTCTTCCACGAGAGCAGAGCTCTCAACTCGTGATAGCGTAAAGCAATCGCATTTCACTCTCTCACGCCATCCCGGATGTCTTCGGTGAGCACATCGATGAGGCAGTTCACTCTCTCTCTTTCTATCCTTCCGTCGACAGTGTCCACAATGATGCCCCGGGTCACTCGCTCCGCTAAGCGAAGGTTTCGTTCGTCCGGCGATGATGGCCTGGAGGAACCTTGGATCACCCGATCACACTCCAGTTGCCACCCAACCTCTTCCCGCCCAGCTCAAAGTGACCGACCGACCACCGCACCGGAGGGCGACCCGATGACAGAAGTTCGCCTCTTGACCGTACCTGGACGCCCGTAGACCGAGGAACGACCTCCTTTCGTCTCTCCGGGGAACAGTTACAATGACGACCGCATTCGTTCGTGATCTTTGGTGTGTTCCCTCGTTGGCTCCTCGCTCTTAGAATGAAAGTATTTCGGTGGACAGTCTCCCTTAATAATATAATTTCCGTAAATACATGAGTAGCATAAACCTGTACTTAGAATGAATTACAACTACGTAGTTCTTACTGGCGACATTGACGAAAGTCTGATGATATCGGGCAAAGGTTTAGTCCTTTTTCAATAATTCTGCACGATGCATATGGTATAGTTCAATCAGCTAATTAATGATTTCGTTTCACATTAAATATGGGGAGGCCAGACAACAGCACTGATCGGTTGGTTCGATGGGTGAGATAGGGGCTCACCTAATGTAACCATGGGCGACAAATCAGGGATTATCAGGTGTTATAGGGAGTGTGCTCATCAGATTCATGAGACTACTTCCGGCTTCGTTTTGCGGTATCCCTTCACAATGGAGGTTGAAACTAAATCACATTTTACTTTAAATTATTTCTAGACACAACCGCCGTCACCATAGGGAAAATCATATTTACATCTCGTATTGATTCTTAGCAACGACAATACGGTAGTATGAATAAAATTTAATGAGAATTTCCGTGTGGATCAGTTTAAACCATTTCAAGAAATTATTATTTTAATTTTATCTCTTCAAAACAATGTAAATAAGTAATCAAACTGTAATATTGTGATCATTTGTCTCGAATGTTTGAGTAATGGAAACATTCGTTTGGAGCGAGAGTGCAATAAAAGTTTCAACATTAAACTACAACTGCTATTGCAATAAAGGTGGGAGTGGAAGAAGCACAAAGGAACGAGAGAATTCTTGTAAGAAATTTACAGATATTTAAGCCCGCCTTTTTTCCGAAAAAGGGGTAGGCTTTAATATTTCATTCAATAAACGTGAATGGCACGCAAAATTAGAAGACGTATTTTTATTCTGTGGTACACAACGCCTTTTAGTACGACAGGCAAAAGAAAATTTGGATCTTAAAAAAAGTCATCAAGAATAAATTTAAGGTGTAGCATAAGGGTATAAGTGTGAAGGATGCGTTTAATTTAGGCTGATGGTGGTATCGGCATAAAAGATAAAATCTTCCTCTATAATTGAAATGCGATAAGATGGAAGGAGGCGAGTGGAGGTAATGCTAACTGGCCGTATGAGTTCAGACTGAAGCACTGCATCATTTCCCCGATCGCACGCGGTGGATGAGAAGCAGGCGAAAGGTGTTCAGGAAGGGAAGATGCTTTCGGATGATGGGAAGAGTCATGCGTCAGGACATTCTACTCTTGAGGCCAAATTTTCCGAGCGACATCACAGCACACAATATGCGAACGAGGATTGTTTGATGACACATCATTTACGAGTCTTTCATGGCCAAAAGAGTATTAGAGAAAATGTAACCTTTTCAGCTCCGAGTCAATTCCTTAAATTTGTTGAATGGATTGAGTTTGAAGTAAAAGTAGTAGTTCAAAAGAAAATTGTTTAGGAGGAAATTATATACGATTTTATATCAAAATTCTTCATCAAAGAATAAAATCATTGCGTTACTGATGGAAAAGCAATCTACATGGAAGAGTTCATCAATATATCTTGCTCGGTGTGCCCACATGCGTAATGATAGAATGTAACGCAAAATAAAATACAATTTTGTTGTTTGTATATGACGGTGGTGCAACCACCTTTTTCAACGTAATTGCGAAAACAGTGCACAGGTGACAGATGAGACAGGTGGAAGGCAGGTGCGGGAGAAGGGAAGAGAAGTTAGAGAGGTTAGAGAACGGGGTGAGTGTTAGGAGGAAGGTTCAACGGGAGGGTGCCTCTAGTGGGTAAGGTTCCCTAGTCGTCCTGAAAGCTCTCAGGGACCAAATGTATGGTGCTTCAAACAATTTGAGCATTGTGTATCTGAGTGCGGAAGGGACGCAATAATTGAAACGCTAGAGGTCATTAAAAGAAACATCGTGCAGGGAGGCGTGTTTGAAAACTGGTAGACTGAGTGATGCGAAAGACAACCTGTACGAGGTACGGTGAAAGTTTATGCAGATATCGAGGTTTGTGGTTCATTTCCGAACACACGAAGAGATGCAGGATTTACAGTCCAGTTGATTTACTTAATTGCTGGAGATGCACGAGGGAATAAGTGTGAGATGCGCTGAGAAGGGAGGAAAGGAGAGGTGAAGATGGGACGGGTTTGGAACCTGGTTTAATTGAAATGTGTGGATGAGTATTTGTGAATAGATAAGGATATAGGTAGGAGCCTTTGTGGTTTTCTAGATGTCAGGCATATTATTTTAAAGTGATGGAGGGACTTCTTGAACTTATAGCGAGACATCTGACGGATTCCCTCGTTCAACCAAGTTTATTTCCGATATCATGTATTATGAATCCAACATAAGCTCAATATCCTAGAACAATTGGGCACCGTACAGCAGGTTATGATGGATAATTTTGAATGATTTGGCTCTAGCCAATTACTCTACTCTCTAGGCACCAACGCACTCTGCGTCCGACAGCAACGATCCCCGCTCAAAGAGTGGTACCATCCCTCTATCAACCACACAACCTATTCCAACCTCTCCAATCTCCTCAATTCACCCCACCCAAACATCCCCTCCCCGATTTAGTAGAATGCTTACATTACTTAAGACTATGACTATATTGTGCCCAATTATGATGCATTAGTATTGGAACGCGTTATACGGAATAACTGTCGTAGTAGCTTTTAGGGAGGGCGACCGAGAGCTAAGGTCATTGGCGCCATTAGGGATGGTTGGGAAAGGAAGGGTGAAGAGAAACCTGGCATTGGCATTAGCCTACTCTTAAAGAAAGGCGCCAAGGAGTCCGCAGTTTAACGTCCCGTCCGACGGACGTAGTACTCACTCAAAGTGTTCTCCACAAAGCACCTCAAGGTCAAGATACCACTGAAAAATATTTCTTGTCTCCAGAATTTGAAACGGATCCTCTCGGTTGTAAGCCTGTACGTTAGCAACCACACCATCCCCATAGAAGTGGAAAATTAATATTTTTTATTTACAATATGGGTACAATCCACGAATTAGAGCTTTCACTATTATTAATGATGGCAAATGTTTACGCAATAGTTTATTCGGTGTTTTCTGCTGTTGCTCCGAATGGGGAATGATCTTTGAGGACATATGTAAGGGACTGAAGTCCTGGGAAGAAAGTGGTACAGATGAAGAGGGGTTGTTATTTTGGGAAGGTTTGAGTGCGTTAAACTTGCTGAGGAATATTTTATTCAGGAGTGTCTCTGGATCATCGCGATTAAGACGACTGTTGTGCAATTGACATGAAATTCATAAGAGATTGGGATTATTTAAGATCCAGTGATGACGCATGGAGAGTGAGTACGGTAGAAATCGTTTAGCTTGAGATGTGATGGCGCCTGGTAAAGTGGAGTTACCGTTGTTTATTTTTGGGCTTTATGGGAACTTATGTTTGGAATTATCGATTAGTAAGATATGTAGACTTGAAAAATGATTTTTTTGGACATGGTAATGGAGGGGAAGAAGACAAGTGGAAGCGTTAAGGGGGAATTAAATGTGTTCAGGGAATCAATGCTGTGTGGCCAGTGAACGAATATGATGTTTCTGCGCCAGAAGAAAAATTGCAGGGAATAACGGGGAAGGGATTTTTTGTTATTAAAACTCCTTCCGTTCCCAGAATAACGAACGCATTTCTCGGGCGATCTCTGGATCTTCTGGGCACGGAACGACACTCCCGTTCATTCATAACATCAATTCCATCTTCGGGCTTTGCCTCACACACATCACCTCAAATTCCTCAATATTCCCGGACGTGGGCATGAAAAGATATATCCCGTGTGCTCTCTCCACCCTGGGGCACAGAAGTTATTAGCTCCCCCGAGAACCTTGAAAAATAACTTTCAAATTTAAACGACCCACTTTTGAGATGTAAGTACCCTAAAACTCTCTCTGGGGGAATCTTGGCAGCCTCCCTTCAACGGCAATCCAATAAATGGCACTAATGGGGTGGACACTTCGCGTAGATAACCATTAACACCCATGATTATCCACAGCGTTATGGTCATCATACTATTTTCAAGGTGTTTTTATTGTAAATCTGCTGCGTTTGCTAAATGACAATATCTCTTTTTTGCAGGGTGATTTTGAATAAAATAGAAATACTCGTATTAATGACTTAAGTCATTATGTTCCAGTAAGTCGTTCTTATAACCTACCAGAGCCCGCGAAACCTTTTCAATATCAAATCAAGATTTCGACCAATTCAATTATTTTAAAAGCCTCTGTTTAAATTTCTTTCAACTCTAAACTGTAGTACCGCAAACCTACGTCTGAAAATATTAATTTAAAAGGTCGTTATTTTAGTTCATGTTTGAAACTTAACAATTAGCTGTTCCGGGAATATCATTTATTACCAGCGTAAATAAAACTCTAGGTAATTGACCTTTTGCAAATATTAATATTGTATTAATTAGAACATCTCGAAAGGATTAATTAAAATTGGCAATTTTCCACAAAAATTTTCATTAATTTTAATTTTTGCCAATTTTAATTAATCATGATATCCCACCATAACACGCCTAAAACGTCTCTTTTTATCTCGAAAGGAGCAGAAATTGTATTCTGGTAACGGGTCATGCTATGAATTCCGGTAGAACGTTCCGCGATGGTTTCGTTAGGTAAGGTACGATAGGCATACGTTGTATATGATGCATTCAAATAAAACTGATATATCTGCCTCGCATTATTAAGTAATTGATAGATCCTCTTTGCATGAATTTCAGTTTTAAAAGTTAATTTATGGATAACGTACAGAATTTAAATGGCTTTCGAAATTCATAGCTAATTTATGGAATGCACAACTGAATGGCGCTCATTCATCACTTACTCCCAGGATGAAAGAATATGTACTTATTTATCCTCCGTGCTCTCATTATCTCTAACCACAGGTCTACTTCAGATCCATTACCCAATCGCTCGCCCTCTGACTCACACAGCTCTCCTTTCCCCCAGTGAGCGTTTACCCCCACGTACCCTTCCGAAGAGGTCAGTAGAAAAATCCTGAAACGCGTGAGACCCACTCCACGTTTCATCTTCGTATCTGCCCTTTTTTCACACGCTCCATCTTTTTGAAAGGGAATGCGCGCCTAGTCTCCCGGTGGCTCCACGTTGTCCCTTACTTGCAAACAACGCTCCTTGCCCATGAACACCTCTATCATACGTACACTTCCCGACTCACCTTGCTATTCCATTCTTCCAATTTTCTCCTACGAAGTTCTACTTCATTCCATTTCCTATTCTCTTCTTTTTCCAAACGCTCCTCAAGTAGCCCATGGATTAATAACTATTTCTATGTTCTCAGTTCCCTTTGCAACTCCTTTCAACCATCCGTTAAAATCTTACCACATTTCTTTCACTCTTGCATTCACTAAGATTTTTACCAACCGAATCTTCGAATTCACTTTTCGTCATTCAATTTAAAGATGTTTCTTGTTACCTCGTCCATTTCTCGTTCGGTGGGTGAAACAGCTCCCGAAAGCTCTCTCCTGGCCAAAGAATCGGGGTACTTGGTTGCATAAATCCGCCGCAGATTTCAGTGTTTTTTCCTCGATAACTCAAGCGGTTAAGAGCATCGGCCCGGAAGGTCGAAAGATCTGCGGTTCAAGCCCTGGTTAAGGAAATATTTTTGCATTTATGATCCGGCCTATCCCATTTCCTTAAATCTATTTCCATGTAACAATATTTTCATATTTGCAGACCATTATTTGTGGAAATGAACCATTATGTAAAATTTTAATTTTTCGCAGTGATTTATTTTGTACAATGCCTTTCATTACTTCTACATCCTCTCTTTTGAACTTGCATTGTACTTGAGGATGATGTATTAGCATTTGCAATGCGTTGGACTAAATTAATATCAGTGGAAAATAAAATGGAAAAAATTGGCACAACACTATTATATTCAACTTCTAAAATATTTTCCTGCTTCAAACGTCTGAAAATATTGCGTTACATATTTTACAAAAAGACCCTACTATAATTAGCTCTTGTTTCGTAATAACTTCAAGGATATTATGCGTATTAGTGGTACTGTCCCAAAATCTATCCAGCTACAATAATCTAATAGAATCTTACGACATTTTCCACCTGTACCTATGTATCAATGACGGGTCAATAAAAGTCACCCTTGGAACCAATTATAATACAACTCGACAACAGGTATTACGATAATATTTACAAATATTAAGAATATTTTAAACAATTAAACTTGGACAACGCGTCAGTACAAATAACTTGTAAAGTGGGTATTCTGACGGATAATAAGAACAAATATTCCTACATATAATAATCACTTTTTAACTTTGTTATATTGCATAAAAGAGACATGATCAATTGCAGTTAACATGATGCAGTATTTGTAAAGCGTTGAAAGTGTCAGTTTTGTGCATCAAAAAATCATTCTTTAGATTGTTTATTTGAAAGTATTTGTTTGTGAAAAATACGTTACATGAATTTACATGGTACTAAAAGTCGCCTCGTTTTAATATACTTTATGACATGGAAAAACGGTTCATCAGGAAATCAATGGGAAAATATGCCGGAAAATGTGCTATATTTTATGTTCAATCTCTTCTAAAATTTAGTGAACGATTATGGGTTGGTATTCTCCCGAACAGCCATGCGTGTTAGTGTTACCATGAATCAACTCATGGCTTCAAAAGACTATACGAAAGTGTGCCACGCATATTACCATCATAATTTGAAAAAATGTGACTACCAGGTAAGACTAACCCAGTTCAATGGTGACGAGGCTGAGTCCTACCTCGGGTGGGTATCGAGGGATCTGTACGCTGGAGGCCCCTACCATGAGTGGTGGGGAGTGAAAACCCCAGTGACGACTGGCCACTGCCCGAATAGGGAATGATTAAATCAGTTCAAACTTAGATAATGAGAACGCAAAAGAGCGACAATAAACGAGGACTTTAGGTAGTCAATTTGTGCCTCAAACAGGAAGTACTACAGATAATTGATATGTTTTAAAGATTTGAAAGATAATCAGCAGGGGTTATTAATCCGATTATTGGTTTTTATCAGCAGCACTCCATGCTACGTTTTGTTCCACTCTAATCTTCATTCAGCTACTCGTGGAATCAACTGCTCCTAATAATTCACCCTTGATTCTCCTCCCACCTTTGTTTCCCTCGACCATGACCTTCAGTAAATTGCCATGACATATGGTTGAAAAAATCTTTTTTTGGGTTTCTTCCTTATGCCTTGAAGATAGAAATCCTTTTTTATGTTCTATATTCTTCCCTTTACAGCTCTTCGGTATTCTTACATCACTAGCAATCTTCCTGCTTCAAAAGCAATATACACGTACTTACACATTTTACAGCAGGCCTTTCCCTAGTCGAATGTTGTCATACTTATTTGAACTTCACACCATTAATTCATGTACTTGTTTATTTCGAGATTGTATTCTTTTATCCTCTTCCGAAGGAGAATATTCTTGCGGCATAATTTTTGCTTCTGCTAATATAGCTTTGTCATCCATCTAAAAATCTCTACTGGCCAGTCCATTGATATTCCTCTATCCATATGTACATCAGATTTCCAACATTCCTGAATAAGGTCCTTCGTCGATCGTCGATACGTCATCGATTCTGGCCGCGCGTTACCTTAAGAGTACCAAAGTCATAGCTAAGGAGATTATTCTTCTTTCTCATGATGAAGAATATAACCCTCCACTTATTCTCTAACATGTATTTATTTTCCTTCACATGGGTTTTCCAAATATCTTTTCACTTACTCTTTATTACTTATTTCAAAATTATAATTTTGAACGGCATTGTTGGGTTGTATTGAAATTTTCCGTGTTTTAATGAAGTGATCCGTTCATTGAAATGTTGTATTGCGCTTTTATTAGTTGCTATAACATTTTCTTGGAGGAGCTAATGCTCCATTTTTTCACACTGGATCTTCATCAATTCTTCTTTGAACTTTATTGCTTCGCGGTTAAATTTATTATTTAACCTTAAGAAAAATATGCCTTTCTTCACTTTCCTAGAATTAATATAATTACTCTTCCTCAGTAATTCGTCTGTTAACAACCTCTACAGCACATGTGAACTTGTACCGATTATGTTTACGATTTTTATTTGTACAGCAAGCCTGTGCAAGCCCAGACAAGAGTCGCTAATGTGCGGACACATGTCTAGATAGGGCCACCAGAAAGGCGGCGTTTTACTTCTCACAGACGCCGCTAGAAGGTGACACCTCACTAATTGTAGGATGTCGCCTTCTAATCCGTATAATCCGTCAAGTCGTTCGCTCTTAGAAAAACCAGTCTCGTATTTTTTTGAGGAGATCTTTTATGCAGGTATTGTTCCTGTCTTTGCCATGTGTGTCATTCGCTGCAGAGTAGAAACCCATCACTCCCATTTTGAAATCCTTCCATAGAATTATGCTCACTCCAGTATATCAATTCACGGAGTATCCTTGAATAACCATGCCTCTCTACGCTAAGATATCTCTCCTACAAGACATTTCACCTACGCCTAATATGTCTAGGGTCACGAACCCATCTACACTCGATCTCTAGCCTCCTACTCGTCCGGAGGGTCGGAAAAGTTCAGATCCTAACACTTGATTTGCTATTTTAACTGATGTGCACATGTACCCACTCTCTCTCGGAGATTCGTATAGGCATTTATCCTCCGGAATATTTCACTCAAGAGAGTTCCACGATGTCCGTCATTTGAACCAATACAATAGCAAAAGATGAAGAAAGTAGGAAATATGAGTTTTTAGAAGATATGGCAAGGTGGGAGTTTTCCCTTACCCTGAACATGGCAATGCTGCAGCAATTGCTGCCACGCCGTTGTTCAGTGGGAGAGGGTGCTGCCACCCCGGCCACAGCCTTCACTCTCGTGTACGAGAGATTCGCCTCCCCCCACCTTCCTTTGGGGCAATCGACGGTAGCCACTCGCCGAGTCACGGCACCTCCAAGGTCTTCTTGCGCCTTTTGGGCCGTCTTACCTAAAAATAAACCGAAACTCCGCCCAAGACTGCCTCCGCGATTGATTGTTGTTCGTCGAATATCGCCGCTTATTCCCACATTAACAAGTGGTCGACCCATAATCCGTAACCCGGTGAAAGCTTATGCTGACCCTGGAAGAAAAAAATAACTCGGGTGTGTAAAACATTGATAATTTTTTAGAGCGTCTCGTTTAATGGGTGAAAAAAGTAGACTTTATGTTATGTGAACTGCCTCACCACGGATTACAAAGGAGTGATTCTTCATCCCGGAATACTCTTAAAGGGGGCTGTCCTTAAATTACGTGGCCATTTTAGTCCCTTTTTGCCCCTCTTCTTCTATTATAAGTTACGTAGAATATGACCCCCACCCCAACTCTCTTCTTATCTAATTATCGGCACTACGATAAGACACCTAAAAAATGAGGAGGATTCTATTTGGCGGGAAGTGTTTTTTACTCCAATTGATAACTGATCAATTCAAAAACATGTTTGTAGTGAAAAAATTATGACACATTGTAAGACAACTCATATAATTAATTTAGTTGCATTAGAATGCATAGGCGTGCATGAAACACACATTCCTTAATTATTTAACTAGGTTTATAAATATTATTATATCATAAAATATAATAATATTTATATTATGTTAGAAGCTATGCTAATGTACGTCCCCTTTAATGTGTCCAGACTCAGATCGCTCAAATAAATCCCAAGTGACAGTTTCGTTAGTCATTAATTACACAATGCCATCTTTGGTGATCATAGGTAATAAAATTATTTCATTATTGGCAATGGGTGAAATAACGTTGAATCGTACTCACGTGAGATTCCTCCTCATCCCCTTTCCCTATCTGTTGTAAGGAACCAAGGAATTAAACCCCACCCGCTCCCGCAACTCCTAAAAGTCCCACGTGAATAAGGGACTGACCCTAGGCAAGACCAAGAACTTGGCTCAGCGGTTTTTGACCAATAGGTAAGGTTCTGATCCATAATGCAATTTAGGACTTTTTTTTATTAAGTTGCTTCATTATTCTTATTATAGTATATTCTATTGTTTCAGGCTTCACTTCGTGGAAGTATTTAATATCCACACCAAAAAAGAAAGATTTGTACTTTTCCACAGATTTTATTAAATGATGATGCCGCATATATAACCTGATGATGCCGCAAATCGGTGAAACGCGTTGTACCATTTAATAAAATCTGTGTAAAAGTACAAATCTTTCTTTTTTGGTATGGATTCTTGTTATAGGATTTGTTTACATATTCAACCCGACGTATGTTGTATTTGAACCTAAAATTTTCCTTCTATCCTTATTTTCTGGAGACATATTTCTAACCTTCCATTTTATCGCTTGATTCTCTGAATTTTTATCAATTTTTTTTAATACAATCTCGTATTTACTAGGGAAAGGAATGTCGCCAAACTAAGGGAAACAATTGCGTATTTAAGCCCATAGAAAAATATTTTATCTAATCACGACCACCGAGTGAACAAATGAAACCACCTGCATTACGAGTTACATTTAATTTTTATTGCCAAATGAATCATTTTGCCCTCAGAGCACAAAGGTCTTCAAATCACACATAATGCTCGAATTCTCACGGGCTTAAGGAACGTCAATTAAATCAATTTAATCGTCTACAATATGTGTCTGTAGTGATTCTCACGTTTTGCCTTGCCCAATTCGCCTCCCAGTTGTCACAGAATTGTTAGTTATTTTGTCGCACATGGAGATTTTATCCCGAAATCATCGACTAAAACAGTTGAGGGAAGGCAAGACTGAAAAGACTTCATTGGAGCTCTCATCGCTGAAGCCTCAGTGGCCGATGCTACTCTCTGAAGGTCGGGTGGCGCCTTAGCGTTTGCTCCAAAGTAAGACGGCGCCACCTGGAGACCCAGGGCTATGCACGTCATTCTAGCAACAATCGCAGAATTCATAAGAGAGTTTCTCGATACAAAATGTTCTTAACACCAAAAGTTAGTTTACGAATTCTCCATTTCTCAGAATTTTGTAAACTAACATAATTCTTCGTATGTTCATTTGCTTCCTGCAAGAGGCAACCTGTTCGTGTCTATTTCTTTTTTGAGGGAAAGGCAACAAGATGCATCTCAGATTCATCGAAATTCTGATTGCAGAAAAATCTTTCCTTGCCCGAGTACCTTATTTTGGCATAATTAAACAGAGGAAAATTATCTTATTCAACCTTTTTAATATGAACTGTGAATAGGACCGATTCACATCTTCAAGAACACAAGGAATTTCTATAGTTTTCAGGGTTCTTTACATTTTTGAAAATCAGTGTAAACTGTTGCATTTGAGAAATTTTAAATTAAGCCAACGAAATTCCTCACATGAAAATTCTTACACTTTTAATGTTGCAATTTATTTGCCTTCAGAGGAAAGGATTTGTGGAATAGAATGTAATTGGCATTATAACGATGTATTTGTGGAAATTTGGTTAAGATCATTATAGCATGCACATCCTAATTTATTAGCCAAATTTACAATTTAAGTTTGATCAAGTATTGTCTTTTATTGCTGATAAAATAAACCCAAAAGAGAGAGTGAACAAATGACGGGTCAAATGTAAAAAACAAAGTGAAATAGAGTAAGCAGTGCAATCTCTGTAAAAATGCCTTGTAGAGAGAAGGGCCACTTTTGGTCCCATAATAAAGTAGTTAATGTTTCTTCAAATCTATAACATCTTCACTCCCAGTCACATTGTTCTTGGTACAATTTTTACTGGATGTAAATAATTTTACTTTTGATTAGTTTTATTTTCGTTTGTTTTAACTTTCATTCCAAATATGTACAAATATTCCTATTTCCTGAATTTCTTTTATCAGGATTCTTAAATCTCAGAACATCGTCATTTCATGACCTCCTCGCTCGAGTTAACATGGGAGCCGACTTCAAGGTTGTGAGTATTGACACCCAGAGTAAGTAAACTTTTCTGTTCCATTTACGAGTCATGGGTTTTTTAATTACGAACACATTGATCCGTAAAAAATAAGTAATCTGAATTATAATAAAGTGGGCAAAACAGTAAAAAATATATATTTGGTATCCCAATAAGACAGGCAACCTTTTTAGTCGTATCTGGTCTACGACTGTAAATGGTTTTCATAAGACTTTGAATTCACATCAACAAATTAAAATAAAATGATTATGATATCATTCAAGTTGATAACCCCCTGTTACAGTTTTGTCAGTCCATATCTTTGTGACTAACAGGAGCATTCAGTCAAAAAATAAAAAGAACATTGAAGGCAATCTGTTGGCAAATAAACATTGATTCATGAAAAGGAGAGGTGTGAGGGAGACAATAATCCGTCCAAATATTAATTATAAATTAACATTAATAATAATTAATATAAATTTATCCGATTGATATAATTAATATAAATTAATCCGTTTAAATATTAAATTATGCACACTGACAAGCCTTTTTGTGTCACCCGTGGACTTCGGCCAGAGGTTTTCATAATTTCCAGTGAAAAGACGTTCAATTTTTTGGAAACTTGTCATTGTAACAGAAGAACAATTCAATCATTATATTAGAATCAAGTCACCACAATAAGAGTAAAAGAAGGAGAAAAATATGAGTGAAAATAAATGAAAAGATACATGAAATATGCGAAGCTGTAAAAGCTCACTAGCACTTTTGAAGGTATCCTTGGAAGAGGCAACGAAAGAAGAACAAGGAATAGAATTCAAAGGAACTAAGATGGATAGGAAATAATGGACATGGTCCGTTTTGCAGGTGACATCACACATTTTATAATAAGAGAAACCAAAGCAATCGCAGGCATCATTGAACACAATGAACCATAGAATTCCGAAGTAAAATATGGTATTAAGTTTAAAGAATACTGAGGTACCGGGAAAAGAAAAAAATGCTTGCAGATAAGAGGAGAGATATAAGAACCTCCTATTTCGGAAGAGGCGTGGCATGGCATGGAAGGAGCTCGACGGACACCAATTGAAGAAAAGCTATCTTTAAGGCGTCGACCAAGAAGAGGCGAGTACAAGGCTCAAAAGAAGAGCCCCTCAGAAGCGGGGAAGCATTAAACTGACGGAAGAGAGCGGACCGATGCGGTGAGAGCGACAAGGAAGGAGTCGTGTGAACTGCGGTAGTCAATGGATGGAAGACATGTAGTCATTCAAAAGCAGGTCAGAGGGGATAATGAGTCTCCGGCACCTGATGCTGGAGGCGGATGCCGCAGGTCATATGGAATGATAAAATGAGAAATGAAGAAGTAGACAGAAGAGTAGAGGAGGCGAAGAGAATTGGAGGGCAGGCGGTGCGACCAAGGTCAAAAAAGGAATTCAAGGTAATGGGACGTGCGGGATGAAAGTGCCCTTTTAATGACAAATGTTCCGTCAATCTAATCCGATAAAAATAAATGCTTGTAAATATGTAGTAGTACTGTAAATTTTCAAAGTATCCCATGAAATTATGAAATAATTGGTTTTTAGTTTTCAAACACAAGATTTTGGAAAAAAATACAATGCGTTTTTTGTCATTTTTATTCCGCACCATGCTTGAAAGTTTAAGGATATCGCATTATATTATCGTGTAAAATGACATGTGGAAAATTCCATTGGCTAGGCAAATTTTGAAAGGAGATGCTACAGTGAAAATATGTGTGTAATGATGTTATGAATTAGATCAAACGAGTAAATTAGACAAAAACTTAAGGTGGAGTGAACTCTTCACTAAAACAAAATTCTTATGTTTTCTTCTGATGCCGAGGAAATATTTTTATAATATATATTTATGGAAAGTTTGCACGGGTTTATTCAATTATTTTGCAACAAGAAAACATTATTTGTTTTATGTTGCAGAATATAGAGTTTTTCCTTTAACAAAATTGTTCTTTGGAGCACGGGGAGCACGCTCTACAAAATACTTGATCATGAAAGTATCGTCAAAGTAAATCTTCCCAATTGATATCTGACGTCATCGCCCTGTTCCCTCTTGTCATTCTTGATTAAAATCATTTGTCTTTTCCGCCATTACTGCATTTCAGTTATAACATTTATCCAGAAAAATGATGTCAACATAGATGGAGAATATTTTCAAGATATAAAGTTTCCGAGTAATCACAAAAATCCATCCGAATGCTAAGAGTAGTCTCATTGAAATGACTCAGAGAGGGGGTGTGGACGGTCACAGCCGAGGAGGAGCTCCCCCCCCCCCTTTGCCAATTCGAATTCCCGCCACGTGGCATATTCTGTTAAGCCAAGTATCCACCAGATGGGAGACGCTTCTTTCAACTGGAGCAAAATCCGCATAAAGGGTAACAGGGACTTGGTCTGAAGCGCTTCTTTGCGAGTAACATGAGTACTACTTTCCACATTCGCGATTTCGCGCGAAATATTTCAAATGCCTATTCCCCCATCCGGTTAAGTGAGATGCACTCAAGACCAAGTTATCTCCACAAGCTAAGGACTTCGAATTAAGTGTTTTGGAAGATAAAGAATTAAATAATATTTTCTGTTACTGTGAAAAACACGTTTTGAACTCTTTAACGTTGGACAAAATACGAGTGCATCGTCTTTAACATTTGTTTCATCTTTCTATCTGTAATTTAATGCAATAACAATGAACTAGCTTAGGGTTATAAAATAAAAATATTATTGTCTGCAGTAACCTCCTTAAAAAAATATGATTTTTTGATTTTATTTAGCGTATTCCGTAAAAATTATTCATTAGATAAAAAATACCACATACCTTTTAGGGCTACGGTACCCGGACATTTAGAGCCAGCGCAGACCAATTACTCTTTATATCTATCATTGTTTTTTTCTTTGGGGAAAATTTATTGCAGAATAAATTATTGAAAGCTTACGACAAAATTCCTAAATACTCGCCTGATTCCTTAACTTCACTTTTGTGAATGATCTCAATTTACCTAGTCGCTGGCCACTCTTGACTAACTAGGTGTGGTATAACATGTCAATTCTACACAAACTTGAGCTTTCCAAAGTCAAATTGCGTCATAATGAATCTGAGGAAACTTAGCAAAAATTTGACAAAAGATCATAAAAAATAAGTATACAAATTTGAAACGTGTTGTGTATTAGCACAACAAGTAAGGGCACATAATGTAGGATTCTGAGAGATTGAGCGAATAATAAAGTGATGGCAAACGTAAAATGTGACAAGGTACCCTAAATACAAGGTCTGTCCGGAAACTATCCAGCAATTCAATCCTGAGAAAAATTGCCTATCTAGAACAATGAGACCTTACTCTCCTTTGAAGTACTCCCCTTGGGACCTCACTCACTTATCCCAGCGTCTCTTCCACTTTTTAAAATAATTGGCAGTCCTTTTTCGGAATGGTCACCAAGTGTCTCGTCCCATTCTCCTTTATCTCTTCAACCAACTGTTGGGAAGACAGAGCTTTTGTTTCAGGGACAGAGCTTTTGTTTCAGGGTCATAGCCGCAGACCCATGACTCATCTCCAGTTATGGCCTTGTAATTAGAAAACCGGGGTCATAGTTTGCGACTCGGAGCAACTCCACTGCAATTGCATCACTAAATTCTTGACATACATACCTCTTTAGGCATTCTTCTCCAAAATATGACCATTTTTAAACAGCTTAAACAATTTAATGCATCTATTTTTGGATGGGCAAAATTGAACAATCTAAAAGGAGAATGCGATCCATTTTAAAATCGACGGTCACATTTTCTCGCCATTAAGATCTATTCTGTTACCTTCATATTATGTTTGCCAACACGGATTACACACGTTAAGAGGCCTAAAATTATTATTCTTATTAGCAGTGCTCTATGGGCCACTGCGCATTCCTTTTCACTGCTGCTCATGCCGTAATTGCACATTGTTTTCCTCCCTCGACATCACCTGCTTCCACTACTGTAATTATATCACCGCCTTTCAAAATCACTTCCTCGTTTCACCTTTTGTTTGCATTCCTGTTCCTTTCATTTCTTTCGTCCTCCTCCACGCCAACATGTCAAAAGACTCTAATCTTAGCTTATCATCTTGCCTCAACGACCCACTAATGTTTCCGCTCTGCACAAAACTCCGCTCCCTTTTCAAGTCATCCAGTTTTTTTGTACCTTTACTTGAGGCCACCGTCATCAACTCCCTCTTCTTAATAAACGCTTCTACACACAAGGCAATTCCCCATTTTATACTCTGCCCACCTTCTTATAAACAATTCATGAATTGTTTATAAGGAGGTTTTTAAAATCTAAGTAATTCTAAAATTCATGGTAAGGGCGTGTGGGGGGGGGGGTGTTAGGACACCAACCGTAAAAAGAATGCAATCACATGCAAAACAAAAACATACCAATCCACAACCATTCATGTGCAACCCATTTTAACTTACACCCATGGAAGTATATTTTCTAGCAAACCAACATACACATGCAAATGCACCTACGAATGTAATAGATGTCTACGCAGCGTTTAAACATTTCCTACCTTGTAATTCGTTTTTTTAAATATTTTTCTAAGATTTCGATTTCCCACCATTGTTATTCGTGATTATCTGAGAAAAGATCGAATATTTATATAACCATAAACACAGTAATCAGCCCGAAGGTCGGTTTAGTAGGTCATGGTAGAGCTCACCCGTGTACCAAGCCCGACGCCGTGTGAATATTCACACAGCAGGGTAGGGGGGCCAGTTCCTTTCCCTGTGCCGGTTATGGTTTCCCAGGAAGATCTGGTACCCGAAAAATCAACTAGCTTGGGTGGAGCTTCAGGTGCCCAAAGTGCCTTGCCCGGGAATCGAACCCGGGACCCTCCGGTCAGTAGTCCAACGCTCTACCCACTAGACCACCGCGACCCGCGAATATTTATATATGTACTGGCATCAAACTCCCTTATCTAAGGGTCTAATGTGCCCAAATGGTGTGGTTCCAAATGATTCCCTATGTGTCATTGTTAAACCGTTTGTTCCGAACCATGTTAGACGTCTACGTATCGCTTTTTCAAGCAGCTCCACGCCTTATCCCTCTAAGAGGCCCGTCACGTTTCAGATGTGGTTGTAGCAAATGTGACCCCACTAGAGCGAAATAGCACCTCTCTTTAACTTTTGCATTACATTTCCCCACAATCCGTTAAATGAAGCCTAGTTTATTTAAAGCGGAATCGCACATTCCCCTACTATATGCCCCCCATGAAAGGCGTGGTGTTCGCACTAATCCTACGAGTAACCATTTGACTGAATGGATAACTAAGGCTTGATCATCTGTAAAACTGATTTGATGAGTTCTCCACCTTCTTTCATTCCATCTTCCAACTCAAACACCACCACCTTCCAGTTTCCCACCCCTAGAACTTGTTTTTCTTCAGGGAACAACCGCAATCACCCACTGTGATTGCTATCATGTAGTGTTTATTTGGCAGGTAGGCATGAATAAAAAAATATTTTCTTGGTTCAGCTTTTAAATTTATTTATGACGTTCTATTGTTCATATGAACTCGTTACCACTCTCCTACCCGCCGTTTTATTCAGCACGATTCCTATCCCCCACGTGCCCCCTTCACCACCAATCCTCGCCCCCCGATTTAAACCTATCACCACAGTAATCTTTCCATTCCATCTCGCGCTTCCATAATACATCAATATTGGTCCTTCCTATCTCAATCTTGATGTTTTCTTACGTGCTTGATCGACAACGGTCAAAATACTTTCAGTTAAAATCCCCTTCCACTCTCCCTTTCCCCGATTCCACCACTCCTTATATACTTATCAATGTTTTCGATTCGCTTCAACCAAGGTGCTGGAGTATTTCACCGCGGTGGAGAGGATCACTTTGTGACCGATAAACGTGAATTCGCTGTACTGCTGGTCGTTTTCCTTCTGACACAGGGTCATTGATCTTCTGTTCTCAGGCATTCTTTGCACAATTGGCATCTATTTAGAGAGCACCCTGGGATCGGGAATCAAGTCCCCGTAATCCCCTTCCAAAAAATATGTGTTCTTGTTAGTGTGAATGAGTGCGTGTCTGAACCCCTCGTTGTTTATCTCTGGTTTTTGGCGTAGAATCTTTGCATACCACATCGAGGAAGTAATTATGCGAGTGACAAGTTGACCCCAACGAGAAATGCAATTTCTCCCCCAAACCACCCAGTGCACTTGTGACCTGGCAGGGGTTTACTTGAAATGATGCCCTCCAGAACACCTTCTGAGAGGAACCAATCCGAGTAAATGGGATCGTGATCTTCGATTGACGCCGGCGTGAAAGTAGTTTCTTGAAAGCGGCAACCGATAGTGTTTTGTGTGCTTTCCCGTGTGATATTCTCGTCTGTTTGCTCTTTATATGAGCTGATCCCTGAAGTTATATTCTTTCTCCGTAAATAACCGCGAAAGGTGGGGTCATGTCTTGCCTGATTATCGAATGGTGAAATATAATTTTACGCCGATCTGAGTCTAAGCCTGTTATTGCACTTTTTATTAAAAAATCACTGAAATGTCCGCCCCCGATGGGGTCAGACGCCTTTCCTGCCGCCTCAATGAGGATCAGACGCTGTGTGGACTAACTTTCGTTTGCCACCGGCACACAACCATTAGGGTCATTAGAATAAGTCCTAGCACTACTTAAAACGCCTATGGAGGAACTGAATAAGGAAATAATGTTGTGTTAACAAGAATAAGTTCACTTAATATCTTAATAAATAATAATTGCTAGTGATCATACAAATTTGAACTTTCATTATTAAATTTCCTTTGACTGATATACCTGCCTCCTACTACCCACCCTCTAATTCTTAATGAATCAATTTTCATGTAAACATTTGTTTGACTACCGAAAGAATTTACGTGTTACAACTTCAGACTAAATTTACAAGTCATTGCTCAAGAGCCCATAAAAATCAACAATGAACAAACACCGATACATATATTTATCAGAACCACGTTTTATTGGACCCCTTGTGCTTACGTGACCGAAGGCAGTTAGTCGGTCGTTCGATGCCCTGCTTTCTGAACCGCTGCTTCCTCCTATAGCTATTGGAGAGAGTTTAGGAATATATCTCCCTCATATTCTCCCAGGCCCTAAATTTTCTCGTGACATGCGATGTGAATGGTTCATACCTGGTGTGAAATCCTCCATTACAACACACCTAGCTCGGCTTGGAAGATGATGTGTAGTTTAATCAAAACTTAGTCCAAGTGTTTTAGGTATTAGGCGCACGCCGAATAGATCGAAGTGCACATTTGCTACCAAGTTTAATTGCGTATAGGATCGTCCTGGATTAGCTAGGGAGGCTTCCCGGAGTCCCACGCTGCGAAGGCTTTATTGCTCGCGAGCACACCGCGCACATCCCTCCTCCTCATCCAACCCCTAACAGCGCGTCGCAGACATGGGCGCCAGCCACGTGCCCAGCAGCGTTTGCGCTGAAGGCATCTGCGTCTACGTCTAAGATGGGAGGTCGTCCATATTTTATAGCAAGTCCTTCAAGTGAGGAGAGCTAAACAAGGAAGGAGACCATTAAAGCCGTGCAGTGGCTGAGGCCCTCGGCGGTCAAACTCTTTAACTGGATCAATTTGATCGTGCGGCCTTCGCGGCGCCTTCGAGTTGCGTCCTGGGAGGTGGGTGGTGCCAAGGGCGAATGAATACCTATGTCCTATCCGTACAGAGGACCAGTGGATCCATTCAGTTGGCCCCGTGACGCATGACGCTTATAAGGATTGGCTGTCATTGGATGGATTAGCGGAAATCGACATTTGCGTACCCTTCCCGTGATGACCCGAGCGATGTGTCACGAATCACTTGAATCAAACTTCAAGTCATATGAAACCACATGAATTTAACCGTTTTGACGAGGGTTATCTGAAAATTATTTTGGCAGGGTGCTATCGCACAAAGGGATGAGAGAGGGATGCGGTAGTTTCGCTAGCTGCTTTACTCTCGGCCATTCCAATCGGCGAAACCGTCCGTAAAGGGCGCCTTCCCAAGACGCTTCGAGGCAACGTGACGGGGGGCCCGGAAGTGGCGCTTCCGAATCGGTCGCCGCAGCCACTCAATGCGGCGGGGAAATGACACGCTACTTAGCGCTCTCTTTTAAGTCATATGTAGAGAACGCTTCTCAATTCCACTCACAGGGAGAATAAAATTGAGGAAAAATCAAAAATTGCGAATTTGGTATAAAACTTCATGATTCCTCCGCGCAGGACCTCCCACTCATTCATTCTCATCGCTTTTATTGCATAATCTTTGCGTCCACGAAAACCGCAAGGGCGGGTGGTTTTATTTTTCCATAATGAAATGGGTAGTATTTCGCTTCATCGTGTTGAGTCGTCCCACGCAAATCTAGCTCTGACCTATGTTGACCCGGCAGAAGCCCGTATTCACGCGTTCTTTTTACGACCTGGCTGTGAAGGCGTCAATATGAAGTGCGCAGTGATCTGCTATCACCCTCGCTATTGGTCCTGGCGCATCCGGAAGCGCGGTAGGCGACGCCATTCGCTCTCGCGGCCGCACTTCTAACCAAAAAGGGCCGCCGCTCGGGCCTGCGCCCCGAATGGCGCGACGCGGGGTCGCCCCCGTGTGCCCACTTCTTGCGCGACGGGGGTATTCTGCAAGTAGGATTGTGTCTCACTTAACTTTCCCTGGAGCAACAGCGGCGACTAGAGCACAATTACGAGCGATGGTGTGCTGAATATCATCACCTCTCTGAGGGAAAATCTTGGTTGTTAATACCCATCTCACTCGAATGCCATTTTACGTAGAGTAGGTGGTGATATTTTGACCGTTAATTAATGCTGGTCACATGTCGATATCAGGCTCCTAAGTTGGGGCAATGATAAAATGAGATCCAAATAAATGTGGCACAAAATGAATTGGTATTATTGGTTCAAACGAACAACCTATCTATTAGTTTCTTACGTTTTTTTGGCTAAAATGGAAACCTATTTTTCGTTAAATATTTACACATAGAAACTTACATTCATCTTACACTATACACACACTTACATCCATATTCCACAATCAATGGTAATTAACCTTGTATTTATTTTTACATCTCTCCGATGCCCTTCGGGCAAGTGATGAGAAACCAACGGAGGGTCGGAGGGCACGCTCACATACCGAGAGTACCCAGCCTCAGCAACTTGGACGAGCACCTCCACAAGTGGAGTGGGCCGAGTGCCGCGCCCCGGGGGTGAGGGGGCCGCCGTGTGGGGCAGCGGAGGAGTGTGGTGGGTTCGCATGAATCGCGTCAGTGGACGGTGCTGCGATTTGAGGCCCGGGGCGACGCGGGGTGATCCATCACTGAGGTGCCCCCGTTTTCCCCGGCTAGGTGGGGGCGAGATGAGCCCCTCGCCTCAATCTAACTTCTCCGGCGCCTAACTCAATTCCCCACGCCGCCCAAATGATGCAACCGCGCACGGTACATCCGAGGAGGGATGCCTCAAGGGAATACTCGGGTCGGGCACTCTACGGATCCGCCCAAGTTAGGCTTTCGGGGTGGAGGAGGGGTGGTGTCTCTGGCCGTCGGTGAAGGAAGTGGGAGGAGGAGATGCGGGAGGGGTGCGTGGGACGGGAGGGGTGAGTGGGGCGGATAATCACTCGACCGACTGGAGGGAGGACTCCAGAGTGTTGCTTGTTCGGGCTGCCGCAGCCATTTCTTGGACCACGCTCCCCTGACGACGCACCAGAGGTGGGTGATTGCGAATCGGTGAGAAGAGTGTGGGTTGGGAAACCAAACTCGTCAGCCGTCTCATAATAAAGGACCTTAGGAGTGTTTATTCGGAATGAGTCGTAAAGGATATTAATCTATGATTTAATTTTCTTAAAGTTTTTCAACTGGCATTCATTCGAAATTCCCTATTTCGACCCAAGGGGCACCACTACTCCATTTTACTTTCTCTCTCTATTGTAATAATAAAAGGGATTAAAATTAACACCGATTAATTTATTGGGTACCACTCACGCTCCATAATACACGGCCAAAGAGGCATGGCTTTATTGTTCACCATTCGGCCGATGTGTTTTGCCTAAAAAACAAATTCCTGGCAGAATATACTGTCAGTTAGCTGATAGTACAAAGTATAAGCTTAGAGAAAAAGAAGGAAAAAATATTTTTCTCGGAATACCCACTCCTTTTACTTCTACTTAGCCATCGATGAATAATTTCGCAGAGGATGAAATTCATTTTTCATGATGTTTTTGGTAAAATAACGTATCCTTTTAAGTATTTCGACAAAGTAGCATTTTTCGGCTTCTGAAAATGGCAATTATCCGAGAAAATAGATATTTCCCTTTATGATGTTCACATGCATCTATAAAGGCTTTCTACAGCTCAGAAAAATATGAAATTTAAGAAAAAGATATACTTTACACTTTCTGGCTTCACTTCGAGGAATTGTTTGATGTCCATATTAAATGAGTTTGTAATTTTCCACAAACTTGGGAGTCTGTCTTGTAAGTCTGTGGAAAATTACAAACTTATTTAATTAAGAAAAAGGTGCCAAACTTGACGCTGAAAATAAGTAATTCCTTAAAAAAGACTTGATATTCTCATTTATTGGCAATGCATAAATTCACTGAAGCGATATTGTAAATGCGGTATAAAAATGAATCAATAATTACGCAGTAGGGAATGCTTCAGGTAGGATACTTTCCCCTTCCACAGTACGACTGCACAGAAATGGCGTCAATACTGTTCGCTTATCAATAATACTCATCACCACAATGGATCATCAATTCGAGCATTGGCTCGTGGCAGCTCTCCAGACTATTTTATTCCCTGCCAATCTCTTCGTTCTCTCACAGCTCCTTGCACCAACATTCTCCATGGTTTTCTTCTCGTTATTTCTCGTAAGCCTTCCTCTGTATTAATTTCCCTTTTATTTCCTTCAAGTATGACTTCCATATACAACTCTGAATGAATCGCTTCTTCACGCTTTACTATTTGTTGTTAGTAGTTGCTTCTTCTGATAGAAATCCTTCTTCACCATTCCGTTTCTACCTCCTATATTGAAATGCCTCTTGTTTATATATTTACATACATACATCAAAATCCTTACTTCTTCCTGAACTGGTAATCTTGTGTAAATAGAAAAATTCCTCCAACTGCTCTTGTGTATCTTTACCAATTCTTTCTTACAGATTTTCTTCCCTGATTAAACTACAGACCAATATCGTATTTTTTTACTTGGAAGATTTTTTCCAAGATTGAGTTCTCAAGTGGAGAGAGGTTGGATTTGGGTTAAAGAGAGATGAGGAAATAAGGGCCTAAGATTTTGAAGAGGAGAATATTAATAAAGACTTCTACCGGGTGATTCAAAGGAAGAGGTTAAGGCTCATGGCATGACGTAGTCCTACATATAAGGAGCACATTGCCGACCACTACATCTAACCTCTGGTTCACTCTCTACCGTCTCATGTTAAAGGCACCATTTTCTCAACCGACTCCACTCAATCTCCCTCTCTCTGGATCCCAAAATAATGACCACAATAGATGTCGCATCCCTTTCCACCTCAATCCCTCACTTTGAAGGCTATTCATCTCTCCACCACTATATATCCAAATGCCCCACACCATACATATCCAGCAATTAGTTTCTCCTTAATCCCTCTCACATTATTCTAACCCACATCTAGTCCTTCTCCTCTCATGATTAGCATGACCTGTAGGTCAAAGGTTGAGCGATGGGATGTATATTCAGCCCTTCATACGCAAACATCCACCATGGACTGCTCTAGATAAATTTATTTTCCAGTAGCCAACTGCAACCTCTCTTATGAGTTAGGTACATAGATGATACTTCAAATTTATTTTTGTTTTTCAACATAGTCCATTTTTTAAGTCATTGCACTTTATCTAGCAAAGTTCTTACTTTTTTAACTCTTACAAATAGTAGTTGACCTCTTTCTCCGCACAATAGTGGTTTATCTGTATGAAAGTAAATTAACGATCCTTAAAATCCGAGTTGACTTTTACTCATAGTATGAATCACCAAACAGCGGTAGTGAGCATTATCAAAAAATGGTTATTCTTTCAAGAAACTGCGGGAGATGCCGCAACAGTAACTTTTAACGGAGTCATCCACTGTGTGTGCATTATAATGCAAAGATTTCAGAGATTAAAAATCATTCGCCTTGACCGGGATTCGAACCCGGATCCCTCGATATCCGGCCGAGTGCTTTAACCAATTAAGCTACCGAGACGTCCTCTTACACTCTGAAAACGGTATTTCGTCACAACATCTTGTTCCTTTAAAGCCCCCAAAATTTCAGAGCGTAAGATGACGTCTCGTTAGCTTAATTGTTTAAAGCACTCGGCCGGATATCGAGGGATCCGGGTTCGAATCCCGGTCAAGGCGAATGATTTTTACTCTCTGAAATTGTTGCAAAAAATGGTTACTGAGGCCAAGGAGAAGACGTACGTAAAAGATTGAGGGAATTTTCAAATCCCATAGAAACAATTTCTAGTATAGTAAGTAGCAACTGTATTAAGTAATAAAGCAAAGTATCAAAACATGAAAGGGCCTGGGTCCGAACAAACAGTTTCTGTACCTGCAGTAAATCGCCGGTTTAAAAAATATAGTTGCTCATATTTCATCACATCATCCAAAGCAGAGGTGAAGACGTATTCATTGGAACTGTAAGTGAGTTATTGTTATATATAGTCATCCACAGTCTGGTTGGGTTTTTTATTGACCTTGGCACTCCACAATGCTGTACTCTTAACCCCAAACTAAAGGGACACAAATACAGCTCGACCCCAAACAACATATTATATTTACTCATTCCATAGGTCTGTATACTTTCTCGCTGCTCTAATTCCTTCCAAATTGCCAATTATATTCCTCCTTTTACCTCGCTCTCTCAGCATTCAACCCTTTGAAAGGTTAAGTGCCCGGTGGATCTGTCCATCTACATCTATATAATACCCTCAAGCCACCGCAAGGGTGTGTGTTGAGGGGTGTTAGGTTACCACTCGTACAAGAGAACTAAGCCACATCCGAAATCAACACATCCATGCAAACCTATACCCGCAGTGGCGTATTCATTCATGCAAAAACCCTTTCAAATTACACGCATACGAATTAATATACTATCAACTAACAAACAATTGCACCTTAGAATGTAGTAAAACTGCATTTAATAAGTAAGCAAGTAAGAAGGGAAAATTCCACTACCATATGGACATGCAAAATACAATGATTTTTCTCTCCCAAGGACAAAGGTAAGGAATGTGACGCAAGGCTGCAAGGTAGCGGACCCTACATGGACGTTATCAATTACAAAAGCCCTCAATGATTTTACTTCCCTTAATGCCTTTTCTGTCTCACAGTCATTATTGATCCTTGGCCGTCTTCATCGACATCGTATTTCCTTTCTGTATCCAAAACCATTGATCTACTTTATATACAGGCATTTTACATTCCGGATAAGATATAATAGAACTATGCCAATATTACGAGGATGAAGTGAAATGTTTTCGGCTTGACAAAAAGATGGCGTTTATATCAGTAAACATTTATGATTCCTGCCTAGTTGCAGGTGTCATTATTTGGTTAAACAAGTTTTAACTTGCTCTCTCAAGTAGATGTCTTTCGTGTTTTCCGTTTAAATGAAAAAAAAACTTGAATATAGTGCGGTGATAAAATTCTTTGTTTTGAATGAATTAACCTCCAAGGAAACTCATCCAAAGTTTACAGAAAGTGTACGGGGACTCTGCTCTCTCAATATCAACCGTTTAAAAATGGGCAGCTGCAACGTGGTCGTACATCCCTCGAAGATAACCCATGTGAAGGGCCGCCAAAATCTGCAACCACACCGTAAATCATCGAAAAGGTACACAGTATCATGTTTGAAGATAGGCAAGTGAACGTGAGTGAGATTGCTAAGGCCGAGGAGATATCGGAAGAAAGGTTGCGAAATATTCTTCACAAGAAATTAGGGATTCGAAAGCACTGCGCAAGGTGGGTGCCGCATTTGGTGAATAACGATCAAAAGCAAATTCGCAAACGATTTTCGCAGAAATATTTGGACCGATTCAAGAGGAAACCGACCAATATTTCGCAGCAATTTGTCACCAGAGATGAGACATGGGTCCACCACTATACCTCAGACTTCCACCTATTCCCAAACTTGAAGAAACATGTGTCTAGGAAGCGGTTTGCGTCCAATGAACTAGTTGAGAGGGCCGTAGATGGATATTTTCACAGCCTTCTAGACTCTCAATTCCGTGATCGCATCTACCTCTATATATTTTTCGTCGTGGTAGAACTTCCGAGGCATAATTCTCCCGTCGAATCGCTAATAGTATAAAAATATTTTCCCTGAAATCCTGACGGATCTGTATCTTCTTTCCAGCGCGCCAAATAAGCTCTTTACAAGAATTGTATACAAAGTATCAGGATCAATTTTTTCCTGATGTGATTGCGCATTCCAATGCGCTCACCCTACGCAGGCTCGGTGGTTGGGGTCCTGACCTTCACCACACTACAAGTTCCAATCACCTGCGAGCGTTCGTTTAGGTTAGATTGTAAATATATAGTGGTCGGCCGTCCAGCGGACGGCCGTCGACGTCAAAACCGCCTAAAAAGAGCAACGTGTTCGTAAAGAGCGGAATTCAAACCTCGGTTAAGTGTACGCATGATTGGAGATCGTATTGACATTGATACATTGAAAGTGCACACCATTATTACTGAACATTTGAGGATGTGAAAGATCTGCAATAAACTCGTCCCGAAGGTCTTGTCGGACGACCAAGAGCAAAGTCGTGTGTCTGCTTGCGAAAACCTGACAACGTCATTGCGACGATTCCCCGACCCCCTTACAGTGTTGACTTGGCACCAGCAGACTGTTTCCTATACCCAACAGTGAAATCCTCCCTCAAAGGACACCAATATGGGATACAAATGCAAGTACAGATACAAGTGCTGTCAAAGAAACTTGCATACGTACCCTTAAGGCCCTAGTATGTCGACGCTCAAGGGATGTACTTCGAAGAATTTTGAGATATTGTAACAAATCTGAAATAATCCAATTTTCCCGATACTTTTTAAACAAAACTTGCAGATCCACGCTTTGCTCTTTACTCCCACATTTTCTTTCCCGTATTAGTTTCTCACCTCAGTTCAATGGTTAGCTCTTGGTACTTTCCTCTCCCTAAATCTATGGTCACAGTTTCCCAGTTCCTTATTTCATCATACGCCTAATCTTATCTTCTTTGAGCTATGGCTGTCTAAGCATTTATATATTTACCTATCCTATTGTTTTGTTCGCCGCTTTCTTTATTCCTTGCTTGAGATACTGCCTTTTTTCATTATGTTCCCATCCTCACTCAATATTTGATCAACCGGCTCCCGTAAATCCGTCCTCTTCGTCCCAGATAAGTCTACTACATTCCCTTTTCTTATACTGCTTTCTTTTCTCATTCTCTTAACTCTCGATTGTACTTTGTGAGAAACTAATTGTGATCCGAATCCTCATCTGCTCCCGAGTGATTTCACCGCGCTATTTCTAAATCTATACTTAACCATAATTTTGTCTAATTGATTTCTCTCTATCTCTCCTAGCATTTTCCATGTGCACCTTTTTTTCTAAGGTATTTAAATCAAGTGTTATTTATAATGATGCTAAACTTAATAGTTCGTTCCTTACATTTCTTGCTTTTTCCTGGAGCATTCTTTCCTACTCCTCTCCTCTTGTCGCCCCCTATCGCATTCCCATTCCCCTTCACTCTCAATTTTATTTATACCATGCACATTCGCAATTATTTCCTCTACTCATATATGGTATATACGTCTTCCTCCCCATAACTGCTTATCAGCATGTACACCCGGATTACTACTATACTGACCGGGTCTGATCTTATTTCTACTAATAATATTCGATCACTCATCTGTCCCACGTACACTTACTGCCCTTCTTCCCAGTTTCCTATACATCGCTATGGCTAACGCACGTTAACTATTTACCCCTCAGCTAAACAAGCTCTGTCCTAAAAGTAGCATGACTTATTTTTTCCCAGATGGACGGAATGGCGGCAGCGGTTTCTCTAGATGGAATTGAGGGAGGGGAATCTCAGAAAAAGCTGGAGGCCAATGACAGTTTCCTCCTAGCCCTTGTGGAGTGCAGATCGGTCGTTTTCGAAAATTCTACAACGTGACCTCGTCGCGCTCCGTCATGAACTCGTTTTTGGAACAACACTACGCCATCGAATTTTTACGTGAAACTGGGCAAAACTGGGAAAGAGACTCATGATATGGTCAAGGAAACTTATAGCGATAACACCATGGGTAGCATGGGTGATTTTGAGTGGCACAAGTGGTTTCGGGAGGGTAGAGAAGATGCTGAAGACAACGAAATTTCAGCACACCTTGCAAAGACCTCAAAAATTGATCAAAATCTTGCACGAATGAAGGCAGTGTTGGACAGGGATCGCAGATTAACTGTTCGCATAGTTTCTGACGAACTTGGCATCTCTAAAAGTGATGTGGATCGACTTGTGACCGAAAATCTCCATGAGAAAGGTGTGTGCGAAATTAGTGTCGCAAATGCTCTCGGAGGAACAAAAGGAAACTCGCACGCGAATCAGGCAAGAGCTTCTCGACCATATGAGTAAGGATCCAAAATTTTTAGACAGTGCCCCATCAGACTTCTACCTCTTCCCCGCCTCAAATTCGTGCCGAAATAATGTCACCACGTCTCGGTGGAAGTGTTTGAACAGGCTGTGACGAGGAAACCTGGCAGCATTCCAGGCACCACCTTCCAGAAGGCGTACGAGGCGTGGAAAACCCGCCCTCGGTGCGTGGACGCGCAAGGGTGCTACTTAAAAGATTTTTGAGTTAATGTATCAATTATGTCAATATTTTTTTTATCGACTCAGTTCTACTACTTTTGGGACAGACCTTGTATGCTACTTTGCAACAATCGCTCAAAAAAACTTCTACCTTCCCCATCTCTCCCCGTGCACGTCTATACAGGTAGACTGTAGTTCCTCTTTCCTCTTCTCGCTTAATGTTTCCAACTTTCCTGCACTAGGCATAGTCGTAAAATTCCAAGTCCCTCTTCTCGCTACGGCATTTCTCTCCTTTCCTGCTGCCATTCTGTTTTAACAAAACACAGACATATTTGTTTAACACAACACTGATGTTTTATTGGTTGATATTTTAGTATCACCACTAGGGTGTGTGGTAGAGGTTGAATACACATCAGACTACTTTTGACTCGAATATGATTCTACCGCGGTGGGAAAATGTTATTATCATCCCTTATTGTTCTTGGAAAAAATTACATCTTAAATTTATCTGTTCTACACTTAATCTCTCTAACTTTTTTGACATGATCTCTTCTACCGTAGTACGATGGGATCTACAATAATACATTTTCAGCATCACTGCCATAGACGCCCTTTCAATGTATGCAAGAGATTTAACCTATAATTTAACCTTCACTTCACAAGTGATTCTCAGCCTAATTTCTCTAATATTTTGAATAGGCTACTAAGTTTATCATAACAGCAGCTTAAAAATCTAGCTCCTCAACGATGCACGCGATCCAATTCGGTAATCAACCATAAACTTTGAGAGGATCCCACTCGTACTTGAAACATATTCTAAATGACTACTAACCAATGACAGATAACATTTTTCTTTGAGCTTTCCATCACATTTACCAAGTACTCTTCTAATAAATCCTAATTTTTTTGTTAGCTTGTACACATATTCCCCGTATGTGTTTTACCCATGACAGGTCTTGGGTGAGGGTAACACTCAAGTATTTAGCTTTAAGTTTAACTCTGATTGCCAAGTGTCGCACCAGCGTTGAATAGCATTAAGGTCATCTGACAAAGCTATTGTGCCCTCAGGATCACGGATATCACGGTAAAACCCTGCATCATGGCCAAATAAACGTATCTTGCTAGTGACCGCGGAGTCAAAGTCCTTAAAATAAAGTAAGAATAAAAGAGGTCCGATAAAACTTCCCTGGGGAAGACCTAGCTGGACTTCTAAAGCATTTGAGCTTACTCCTATGACGACTCTTTGTACCCGGCCATTCAAAAAATCTTTAACCAACCCAAGATATTTTTATCTATGTCATATGCTTCTAGGTTTGTGAGTAGTTTACTATGAGTTAACTTATCGAAGGCTTTCTTAATTCACACATTTTGAACTAAAAATGAAGCCCAGACACCAGTCAGTGTTAGATACAGCATAACACATCTGAGTAGATATAGTAAGCTTCAGTGTGGTAAAGTTTTATTACCTGAAGTGTAGTGCCATGTTTAATTGAAAAGAAAGTATATGAATTTTTAGGCTAAGAAAATGCTCGTTAAAACTTTGATATGGATCGTGGTTATGGACGACACGGAAACATTGTCATCAAAGCAGGATGGTAGGGATACCATATTGGAGGCTTTTGAAATGTGGATGTGGAGAAGAATGTTGAAGATGAAGTGGATCGAAATAAACTTAAATAAGGAGGTGCTCTGTACTGTGGGGGAGGAGAGGGGATGTGTGGGAGACAGGAAATATGGATGGGAAGAATATTGATTGGCAATGGGATGTTTATGACTGATAGAATAGAGAATATTAGGCAAACGAGGAAGGGCCAGGAGTGAGGATGTTGGAAGGAAAGAAGGAAGTACACGGAGTTGCAGAGGGATGGGCTATATTAGTGTAGTATGTTGGATTGTGTTATGTTAGGAGAGAAAAGAGAAATATTTTATCTTCGGGTTCATCCAAAACCTACCTTAACCCTTACTTTACCTATAATAATAATATTACATAGTAATTTGATTAAAAAATTGAATTGAGATAAAATAATGTGTGCTCACCCTGTTATTTCATTTTTATAAGTCACCGAAAGAACGCGGTGATTGGAAATTTGGTCGTATTTCAGTGACCGGCGTGCCTTCGTCACGCAGTTTTATCAGTTAGCACTTTACTTCCCAGGAAACAGGCTTCCTAGAAAGTCTTTTGGCTAAAATGACTCTTCCGTTCTAATTTCAGCTGTAATTACTACAGGATCACAGTCCAAGAGATACAATGGCACGGAAACAAATGTGTGTATGCGTATCATCTGAAGTGGATTGAGACGTGAACTAACAACCTCGTACACCCATGTGCGATACCTCAACTAATTGAGTATTTTATTCACACGCAGTGAACAGATCAAAGTAATGAAATAATGTATTCAGTCACTTAATCATAATCATTAAACGGGTGAAAAATCATACGCATAAGTGAAAAGCGTGACAAATAAACTGATGAAGGCGACGAAGTAATGGATTAGTGGCGTCACGTCTCACCAGACGTATGAGTCAAACGACGGAATGCCGTACAACAAAGAGCGGAAACTGCCTGTAGTGAATAAAATAGGGGTTGGTGTGTTTATTGCAGCTTATAACCCGTGTGACAACAGATCTGGCACTGTCTTCTGATGACTTTTAGGAATGGCTAGCAGCTCAATTGCCAGTTTTCGATTAAAAAGAATCTAGGTATGAGGATTTTACAGATCACCTGACGTCATTTAATATTAGAACTACACAGGTCAAAAGCAAGACACTCGTGAAAAGAAATAAGAATAATAAACCGTTGAAATTTCAAAACCCCCCCTATTCATTCGAATATTTAGAGTTTTAAAACTGGGGTAATACTCATGGAGCATGGAGCGGAGAATTCTCAAATATGGAAAATAAAGTATCTCCTAGAATTTTAGTAGTAAATATCCTAGTTCTTTAACAATGGGAGAAATGTTGAAAATGTAACATTTTTGAATACCTGGGGATATAAATGCATAATTCCCATTTAACTGTGGATGCCTGGTAATTCCACGCCAGGCATTCGCCATCAAAATTAAATGTTACTTAAATATTATTTAACACAAAGGCAAAGGAAGACAAATAATTCTAGCAACGCAAAACAACATTTACAATCAGGTTACACGAATCGTATTTCAGAGTCATCGTTAAAAGCAATACTCGCACTATAAATTTCAATTATGTAAACTCTAATTCGAGAAAATGTGTTATGAAGTTTGGAATACACGTTAGATAGAACAATGACTAAATACTGCTTAACGTTAAAAATTGTTTTCTAAACACCGTCAATGACAGTTATTCTGATCCTTTTTCTTTCATTGCAAAATTGACATTTTGAAGCTCTTGGTTTTCCAGTGATCTCTTTAATTTTCTTTTCATGATTTCTCCTCACAGCTACAGTACGTTGGGGCTAGTAATACATTGTTAACATAAAAACAAATGAGATATACTTCCTACTCATGCAAGGGATTAATTCTATCATATCACCTTCATTTAATGATCATAAACGCATTTATAATGACCTAGTTAGACCCCATATTTTGGGTCAAGGGTAACCTATTGTGTAATCACCCCCTGCCACACACTCTAGTATTGGCTCGCAGGGTACTAAATAAAAAAATATAAATATTCAGAATTTGTCCCACAAAGTTGTAAACAATAAGTTCTCCCTGATTCTTGGCAAAGAAAAGTTTACTGATTAAAATTTTTTTTTTCTCCCAAGAGAACCAGTTCAGATGCCAACGTCGACATCCAATAAATTGACGGACGAGACCTCGAGACTAAGATGACATATCGCAGAATTGAGAATCCCCTTAAGAAGTCTAAAGTCATTGACGTGACATGATTTGTAAAAATAAGAGCTTCACGAAATAATGTCTCTAGCGATGGACTTTATATCACGATTTTAAGAACTGTGTTAATACAAAGCCTTTCAAAAATAGACGCAAGAAGTATCAAAAGAAAAACATTGGTAGAAAATTTATACTTGAATCCGAAATTATTTTAGCCCTTTTTCAAGGTGATAATTCTTTTTAAATGCCTTTAACTCGCTCAAAAACGATCGAGGTAACTATCAGTTTATCTCAGTTGTTCGTCTTCTTTGAAAGCGTTTTCACCAATTGCTGGCAGAATTTAGCCAATAGGCTATTTAATCACTACCTATAGTCAATATCCGTAATTGACATTCTATGTAGCGAACTCCTACTGAAAACCATTAACCCTAAGATATCATTTGGACCGGATCAAATATCACCTCCCATGCTTAGGAAACTGCTGTCGTCATTGGAGGTCATATAGTATTTATTGAGTCCCAGCATTCAAGGAATGGCAAATAAGTAATATGAAAATTAGATTATTAAAATCAGTGTTTGAAAAAATGATAGGCCTCTGACCCCCGCATATATTTCATGCATGGCCGAGGACCGCATGCACATTAGTGTCATACTATAGCGTCTCCATAGCCAAGTTTTATTAGTGAAAAATCAACACGGTCCCCACATAATTCCGCAGTTACTATTATAGAAACTCGCCACGTATATGCGGGTTTGAAAGTATTTCAATTGATTTGATTGTAGTGCTTTTTAAAATATTTGTAAATTTATTTTCATCTTTTGAATACCATAACTTCTCCATTTGCTCCTGGCATTAAAGTGGCGTATAATTCGGATCATGCAGCCCCTGACGTAGACTCACCCCTTGCCACATCTCTAGCATTGGGCTGCATAGCTCTTTGTGGAAAAGGACAGAAGAGTATTGAAATGGGTACTGAAACGTGTCATCAAATCGAGAAAGAGGACCAAAAGGGAAGAGACCCGCCCTCTTCAAGGCCTGCCCCCACCTTTGAAGCGGGCGGTACTTCGGTCGCCGTCACAGCATCCTTGCAGACGACGAAAATGAATTATGTATGGGGATAGTGAAAGGAAGGCGCAATGCAAACAGGGGGCCCAAAGTTGACTTCTTTCAACGCTTGGGTTAAGGCGTACATTCAGGAACCAATCCTGAAGATGCCGAACGTCGCTTCACCCAGGGATCGTGCTTCTGCGGGTGTCTTCCGAAGGTTATACGTTTAAACGTCTGCGCACAAGCGTTCGCTGTTGATGATCACCGAGCGACCGCAATATCGATTTTTGAGATCTATCATTTATCTCTTATTCATGTTATTTTTGTTTGCAATTCAGTCTATCGCTGAACAACAAATAGCTACACGTCTCAAGTCACGTGATGTGTTCCACCAATCGCCGAAGAGCCTGACCGTCAGTTCCGAGCCCCCAACCTCCCTCCCCTCACTACCAATTGGTTGTTAGAGGAGGACGGTGATCAAGAGATGCTTGCGGGGATTGTTTAGCCCCCTCTCCCCAGAGCGGCCGAGGAAACTAAATGTCCCGAGCATAATTCTTATTACTTTGATTTTACCACATGTTCGCTTGCTGTGACCTTTTACTAATGCACACGTTGCGATCTGCCTCCCGTGCAGTACGTTGGAATTTGCATGCCTACACTCCCGTGCAGGCGGGTATTCCCTCCCTCCTATCTACTAACCTCGAAATACCCCACCCCGCCCTCTTTAAGAATCCACGCTTTCACTCATCGAGAGAACGTCACAAATCGAGTGTCTTGACCCCCCGTGAATGCCCATCCCCCCTTCTTGCACAATCAACGGCGAAAATTAAAAAAGTAGAAAATCTTTGAAGCATCTATATCTTCAGGGTTTCTCAAGAGTCACCCCAGTCTACAATTTATGTGGAAAAGGAAAACAGTGCGAGATATGTTTGTCAAGTATTTAAAGAAGTGAAAAATCTTGAGCACAGTAAATTCATGATGTCAAGATAGGCAATGTGTGTGAGTGACACGAACGCTAGTAGCAACATGTCTGGCTTGATATCACATGATATTTTAGAAATTTTTGGGCGAGGAGACATCTGTATGGAGTTGAGAGAAGCGATGACATCACGACGAAATTTACGTATGAGTAGAAATTAATGGAAATTACGGAGTTGCACTATTTTCCAATGTCCACAAAAACAGATGCCTAATTAAAATCCCAAAAAGTGTTTTTCGGGAGAGAAACGTTTACTTGAATATTAAAATTTACATCCAACTTTCCGTCATGTATAGAGAAATTAACCAGATCAATAAATTAATACACATATATTGCGACAAATAATAGGATTACCATAATTTGAAATAAGGATGCCGCTGTAAATAAACTAACGTTCAAGTCGTTATAATTTAAATTTAAAAAAAATAAGAGTGAAAGCTGAGTTTAATCCAGGTCAACTCCTTAATATATTTTCGACATTTTGATGAACGTAGACCTGAAACGATGTGCCGGAAACGAGTTTCTAGTCACGTGACACACATATAGTATGCTGCCAGATATTCGATTAATACGCAGCCGAGGACAGCAAGTGGAGGCACTTGGAGAAGGGACGGTCAATCGACCCTCAGGTCAGATGGTCTGAACATTCTATGGGATTCCGCGAAGTTGCCGTAACTTGGCAGGAGAACTGCCGTTCAAAAACTACCGTCAGCCTGTAAGAGACGGGCGGATCTCAGGAAATAATTAGATAGCTTCTACAAATCAATCCTACCGATTATTAAAAAAACAATGAGGAATAAATTTATTTATTATGAGCCGTAATCTACCGGATGGGCAATATATTTTACTAAATCATGGAAGTACGCAGTTCTCTACACCTAAGCCCACACTATCATAATGCAAATTCCTAATATAAATACTACACTAACTCGTTTCTCAGCTCTTCATATTTACTGCTGTCATTGATTCCATCCAAAACGCTAATTCTTCAACTTCCACTAATACACTTTCACAAAACTCTCCCATCTAAAACCGTCTTCAAAATTTAATATCCTCTCAAAACCTCCCACATTCACGAAGTGAAGTGAAGTGGGCAGATAGGAAAACAAATGAGGATGTGCTAGGTATGATGAGAAGAGCAGATTTTTGGGAGAAATCAAAATTAGGGGGGAAAGATAAATGAAAAGCATATTGATTGACAATGGGATGTTGTAGACTTTGATAGAGGGGAGAATGTTAGGCGAACTAGGGAAGGGAAGGAATAGGATAAAGATGTTGGACCAAATCAAGGGAGGTGTGGAGTTTAAGGAGTTGAAGAGGAGTTTATTTTAGTGTAGTATGTTGGGTTGTGTTTTATTTGGAGAGAAAAGAGAATTTTTTGGTGGCTTGTGTCCATTCAAAATCTACCATAACTGGTGAATTACACATACTAATAAAATTTTTAAGTAACAGTAAATGGATATTACATTTTAGTTATCGAAAGGAGACTTTGGCTATACTCGGGACTCGGCGCAACGCAATCTTTGGCAGTGGCGAGTCGCTGTAGCCCTCTCCCACCACCATCACCACCCTTGAAGTCTGCCTTCAACAGTCTCCCTCAGCTCTTCCCACAACAGTCAAAGTGCGCGAAGATGAGTGATACCACGTGTCTGTAGTTCGGATAATCACTCACGCTAGAGTTTTGCCACCAGCCTTGGTTTCATCAAGGCTCCGCCGATTTAAATCACCGGGCATCTCTCATCCTCTCAACCAATCATTCCTCGTAATTATCCAGCGTGGCACAACCCACAGAGGAACGTGAGCGATTTGGTTTAGGATTCGAGGCTGTCCAAAGTTGAGTGCCAAATCACAGGATCTCCCAATAGGATTGCGGGTGGAAGGAAGAGATTTGTTCAGAGACGGAATCATCAACAAAATCAAAACGTTTTACACGCTGAAAACCGCTAGAAAATTTTAATTTTATTGAGAGATGGCGTTCTTCATCATTTGTTTCATTGGAGAAATACCAAGGTTACTCTCTATCGGGTGCTGCCATCAAAAGTCTTTTCGAAAGTGTTTTTAAACGATCCGCAACATGTTGCGTAATCAACAAACGATGGCATGAATGATGTGAAAGTGGCGAGTTGCCACTTAGACGTATATTTCCATATCTTAAGGAAAGAGTAAGAAACTTTTGCAAAAGTACAAATTGATTTAGCGATGGTTACACTAGCGGCAAAATAGCCTTATGTAAATCAAAAGAGAAGAGACCCATCTGGATGCCAATCATTTTCACTCTTAGAGTAACATATTTTAACTTGTGCTCATTGTAAATTTCTCATTTTGTCAAGCTTGCTGAAACGCAAAGTAGTATATCCTCACATCGATAGAGACAGCATTTCATAATCATTTGATCATTTGGTGGATGGTAGAGCTTTTACAGATATTTCTATCAAGAAAAACTGCATGCTGGAGAATGGAGGAATGGATAAAATTCAAACACACATGGCCTAAGAAAAGATAGACAAAGAGGTCTCCGGGTCTCCCTGCGGCTTTATAAAGGGATATATTTTCACTCAGTTCCAGTGAGAAAATGAATTTTGATTCGGAAGAATTTCAAGACGAAGATATCGGTAATGGAGAATGAGTAAGTAGAAAAATTCTGAAAATTTAATTTGGTGACACTATTTTAGCACTTTGGCATATACTATATATTTAAAACTATATTTTTTAATGTGAAATACGCAACATATCTTGACTGCCTATGGATACACCTTATGACCATTCAAGGTATTCAAAATAATACGGACCTATACGTACATGTTATTGATGTTATGGAATATATTGTTTACTATTTTGGGATATAACATTTCAAAATTTTTCAGTTCCTCCCTATTCCATGGAATCATTTTACCTATTATTTTAGTATTTAAAATAAAATGTAACTGTAGCTTGTAACATTATATGTATATTTTACACTTTCAAGAACAATTGAATTCCAAATCTTATAGCATTCATAATATATTTACCAAAGTATAAAACCGCAAGTGAAACATCCGCAAACTTAGATATAATAATTGAGCCGAAGATTTGAGTGAAAACTTTATATGAATCTGTTGTGTAAGAACTCTCAAAAGTCTTCTCTGTCCGATAAATGCTACAAGAAGAAATTTTGCAGCGCCCTTCAACAAGTGTTTCCCAAAGTTAACAATTATCTATGAAATTTCCCTGTGAATAGAATGAGTAATTAATGAAGTTAAATGCAGAGATAAAAATTTAAAATAGTCGATATGACTCAATAAAATCGCAACATTTATGGAGTAAATTTATAAAATGTATCCAACCATTTCACTGGGCCTCGAATCTCACGAGTCGATTTATTTACGTTTTTGACAGCACAAGAAACTTTCGACATTTATAATCAAGACCAAATCCTTATGAATTATAACTTAATTATAATATTTAATTCTTTATTTCCGATTTGACGCCAAAAATAATTATCTGGGATAAATAATGCGGAATCATCTTATAATGAAAATGGAAAGTGAAGACGTAAGGGTCTGGAATCTCTACTTTTACTTGTTGAAATGCAGCATAAAAGGAGTTGAAAAAAACATTTTGGTCATAAAATACGTTCCCTTCCCAAACGCAGGATGAGTGGATGTTGTAGATTCCATAGGCCATGGTGGGAGAGAGAGAGAGAGAAGCCGCCGGGGGAAGGGAGGGAGAGCGCCCGCGGGGACTCGCGTTCGACGACCGCCACCCGCGACCCACGCCAGCGAGGGGGGGCAACGCACGCGTGCCCCCCGGAGTGGGGAGACTGGAGGCGGAGGGAAAGGGAGGGCGATCTCCCATTCACCAAACCGGGAGACATCAACGGTGGGTGGGGGAACGCACGGCCGCAGTCCCCTGTCCCCCGCCCGCTCACCGTGGGCCCCTCTCATCGCACCCCCACTCCCGCGCGGCGCACCTGGTCAATGGATCTCCGAGCGACCCACTCTCCTCGCCGGGATGTGGCGGGGGGGGGGGGAGAACGTGCGGGCAACCCCACCGCAAGCACGCACACCGTTGCCTGAGAGACAACGTGGCGCCACGTCCGCGCAGGCGCCACCCCCCACCCTCCCCCCGCGCCATCCCCTCTGCTGGACGGGGGTGGAGAGTGAGTGGGAGTCGTCCTCTCACACCCCTCGCCCCGGCCAGTCGGCTCCCAGAGCCACACACAAACACGAGGCCACTCACGCACACTCACAATCAAACTCACGCACACACACGCTCGGGCGCACACACACACATACAGACCGGCAACCGGGAGGGGAGTGGTGCGGTTGCAGCGGCGGCGGGGCAGGAGGTAGGGGGCGGAGGAGGAACCGTCGTCTCCCGGGAAACAGAGAGAGCAGCAGCGGAGGCGGCGGGAGGAGCACTGGGAGCAGCGGCCGAGTACCACACTCAAACGCACGCACGCATGCCCTCAAGGACGCACACTGAGGTATCGCCTCCCTCCCCCGCCCCCTAGCTCCCGAGCGACCGGCCGGCGGCGCTGTCCCGGGCCGCACACGAGGACTGAGGGAGTGGGTGGGAGGAGAGGAGTGGGGGGAGGGAAGGAGGAGAGGGGGAGGTGTCACCGCGGAGTACGTCGGCTCTGTTTGTGCGACGCGGGAGGCGGCCGCGCGCGGGTGCCGGCACGCCGAAGAAAGAGACCAGGGGCAAAGAGAACAGCCTCAAGAGACCTCCGAACCACGTCCCCCTTCCCCCGTGCTACGCATCCACCCCGTCGGGTCTCTCGGTGGCCGGGAGCGGAGATTAGAAGGTCGCGCCTCCACCCGTGTGACCCCTGACCCCTGACACCAGCCACCACCGCCCCACGCCCCCGCGCGGAGGCGTGTCCCCTCCCCGGCCGGATGACACGCGCCGACTCCCGGATCGGCTGACGTCCAGAATCGGCTCTCCAGCAAGAGACGGCGCCATGCCCAGGTGTGAGAACGGGGGCGCATTCCCCGGGTCACACTCCACGGGTCAGAGACGAGCTGTGACCTCCGTGTGACGGCCACGGGGCCGTCGTTCCTCGCCCGGAGCGGGTCTAAAGTAAGGGTACTCGCCGCCTCCGCCGGGGTGGCCGGAGATGTAGCCCCCGGGAGCTCCTGGTTCGCGGGGTGCAGCGGGGGGGCGCGGATTTGGAGGGGAGAGGAGTGCGGGGGGCTGAGCGGTGACGTCACCGTGGCGTGCGAGCCTGAGGAAGCCTTAGGACGGAGGGCGACCGGGGATCGATCGGAAAGAGGCGCTCGGAATGCGAAAACGAACGCTATTGCTAAGGGTTCCCGGTGTTGAAGGGGATATTCCAGACGACAGAATTTCATAACGTAATAAATTCCGGGGGAGGAGGCTCGCTCTCATTTCTAGCATCTACATCTTATTCCGAGAGAGCGAGGACGAGCGCTTGGAAGTGTTCTCGCACTCGCCGTTAGAGCGAGCGAAACGAGAGACATCGAGGGCGCCTCGGAAACCTGATGTTTTTCTCTTCCTCCGTGCCTCGGGTCGACCCCTCGATAATCACCTGGAAGGCGAGAGGGACGTCGCCGATGGAGGACCCACTCGTCCAAGAAACTCCGCGAAAAGAGATCCCCTCGGAGGAGACGGCCTCCGCGTGAGGGGGAGGCCCCGGCGGATGGTCCCGCGGTCGCGCGGCGGACAGCGATGGACGGCGGGGGTGAAGCGAGGCCTTCCGACGAGCCCCCGGTCGCGACCTCCACGGTTGCGAGCACCACCGAGGCGAGCGGCCCCTCGTCGACGGCGCAGGATGCGGCGGCGGCGGCGGACCCCGGCGGAGGCGACGGCGAGTCCCTCTTCGTGGGCTGGGAGGCCTTCCTCGCCGTCGTGCTCAAGTCCACGGCCATGGGGTTCATCATCGTGGCCGCGCTCTTTGGCAACCTCCTCGTCATTGTGAGCGTGGTGCGGCACCGCAAGCTGAGGGTCATCACCAACTACTTCGTGGTGTCCCTCGCCCTGGCGGACATGCTTGTGGCCATCTGGGCTATGGGATTCAACGCGTCAGTCGAGCTGACGGGCCGGTGGCTGTTCGGGCCGCTCATGTGCGACCTCTGGAACTCGCTGGACGTGTATTTCTCCACGGTGTCCATCTTGCACCTGTGCTGCATCTCCGTGGACCGCTACTACGCCATCGTACGCCCCCTCGAGTACCCATTGTGCATGACGAGGCGGACGGTGGTGCTTATGTTGGCCGTGGTGTGGGCCAGCCCGGCGGCCGTCTCCTTCCTGCCCATCTTCCTTGGGTGGTACACCACAGACGAGGCCGCCCGCTTCCGGGACCAGCGGCCGGACGTGTGCTCCTTCGTGGTCAACAAGGCCTACGCCGTGCTCTCCTCCTCCGTGTCCTTCTGGCTTCCGGGGGTCATCATGCTCTGCATGTACTACCGCATCTACGTCGAGGCGGATCGCCAAGAGCGAATGCTCTACAGGTGAGTGCGGCGCAATCTGGGTTCAAAGGTGCAATATTGGCGCACCGACCGAGGGGCGGCACCTTGTCGCCCGACGCCCCACTGCATCCAGATGTACCCTCACTTTCACCATCCATCTTCCGAGGTCTTTCCCCGAGCTGAACGGGTCAGGGTGTCCTGTCCGGCAGGCAGGTCAGTTGCCGGTTCGCGCTCTCTCTCTCAAATCCTTCAAACTAGCGCCAACTGCCAGATTTCCGTACGACCGCCCGGGGCCAGATTATCATAAGATGGGATTCGCCCGGGCTGCTTACACGGTACGGACTTTCTCGTGGACAGCTTGGATTGATGCGATAGCTCTCCATTCTAACGCTCGAGGTCTTCAAATGAAATCCTATTTCGCTCCCAATTTTGGACTCGAATATCTTTAAATAATGAATTAAATCTATCGCCCTTGTTATATATTGTGGTAATATTTTTTATCCTACGTTCTTCTGGATCAGACCCTGTAATTATTACTGGCACATTTTACATTAAATTTAATCTTTTCACTTTTTTGCTGGGGCTTTGAATTTTCTTATCAATTGGTATGTTCCTTCCAATGTTGTCATGGTTACAACCACTCCCACAACTCATTAAAATTGAATGTAGTGGTCAGGCTTTGAAAAGGGAATGCAACCTGGCTCACATTGGCTCGTGCGTTGCGCGGCACCCCGCAAGGCGCTATCACTAGGTTTCGACTTGGATACGGGCAGCATTCAAATACATCACGAACCAACCCATACGCGTGAAATACTATGAAGGCAGAGAAGCTGAAACGCATATCCCTAAATTTCCTCAGCACACTTTATCTTATATATGAACGTCGCAGGAGAAGGTTATATAGAGGAACATATACCGGTTTCTACTAATGATAATAGTCTCATTGCAGAAAAAAGTAACTCCCTAGTCGGGCAAAATACCAAAACGCTCAAATCCTGCTCTTTTTCTTTTTCGACTTTCTCCATTTAAAAGCACCTCAACTGTGCACAACAGTTTTTCAGACGACTTTAAATAACGACATTAATTTAATGGAATTTCTTACACTTAATATATCGAATATGAATAAATAAATATTCTTTATCTGCAACCAGAAGAAAAAGTAAACCCTCGTAATTAATTGCGATTATATTCTCAAAAATTCATCCGCATGGAACTATGCGTCGCCATTCACGATAAATCATCAGTGACGGGAAGGCTTATAGAAGGAGAACGCCTCCTTTGATGTTGAAATGAAATGTTCCGCATTGTTTGCAATGCGTTTAATTAACCAAATATCTGGGGATTTTGCCAAACAAGCTTTGGCAGGAAATTCTCTTCTCTCTGGATTGTACTCGACAATGGTCGTGACATATTCCCAGGTAGATGCCTTCCTCAGTGAAGAAAAGGAATAAGGTGATGGAAATATTTAATACCTGTTATAATATACTCGCATTTATTCACTGGGTCGCGATCCAACTAATAACTTATTCTAAATAATGGCAAGGGATTCGAGGATAAATTCAAATCCGGATCTCTGAATAGGAAGCGAAATAACTTGGTAGTCGCCACTGAAGAAGGAGTAGAGCCGAACTACATAAACAGCTCCATCTCTACTGCAGAAAGGAATAGGGGATAGGGAATTCCCGCACGTATTCGAAAATCGCTTCCTCTGATGGAGTTCAGTTCGTCTGGTGTACTCTCGTCGTTCATAGAGCACGACAACACCCCTGTGCAGTACGCACACGCGTCCCCCCACACACAAATACACATTCAAGTGTTCAGCAGAGAGGTCTTCAGTAACGAAGGCATAAATACGCGCATACACGCGAATTGCCAGGAGCAGGCTGGGACTGTGCCCATAGTTGAGATCAGCTGAGGGTCAAGGAGCACGGGATTGAATCTGGCGTGGGGCCCATGTCACTCGCTGAATAAAATACTCTATTCCTTTAGTGTCTGTGGGGAAAATGATTCCTAAAAAAACAACTTTGATGTTGAGTGTTTTCTTCAACAAGCGTGAATTGTCTGTCGTCATTTCACGCCCCGCATCCAACGTTTGCCTGTCTGGCTGTTACTTATGGAGACGAACCGAATTATGTTATAAATGATCAAATCTGCTCAGCTAGTTCGCCGATTGTTCCTTTAATTGAAATTGCATTTTTTCGTAAATGTTTTATTTTTCAATTATCATGAATTCTGTGATTGGAAAAATCCAGTTGTGCGTTGAGCAAATTTATCGCGATTGATGTACGAATTTATCGCGATTAGTGAACAGGAATGGGTAACAAAATGCATTCCCCATGTTTTCAACATTTCTTTCTCATTTTGGGCGTTTGATTCCTGATATTTTTCTCATGCTACTTAATGATATTCCCAGCAAATTAACCTTGCAATTTCACGTAAATTCACCCTGTCTCTCGCATATGAAAGCCATTATACGAAGATTTGCCTTCAAAAGGCGAAATTCATCAGGGGAGCCCATAAGCCCTTTCAAGATAAAGTATCCGTACCTGTTTTCCCATCTTCCTGAAAATATTTGAAGCTGAGTTATGTTGTTGAATCTTTTAATGGTAGGCCTAAAAATGGGAATTTGTTCTCAAAATTTTGGTCGTCAGTGAATAAAGAAGCGGCGCATTGATTTCTAAATTTATTTTAAAATTCCGAGGCACGTATATTTCTTCGTCCGTGTCAAAGAAAGAGATTAATCACCTCGTAAGCGTATCATTTGAAAACTCTTCGGAGATATTTGAAGTTATTATTACACTTCATCTCAAAAGACAAGAAAGAAGCCGTCTTTTTCGAAGAGACTTGCTGAAAATGGCGAAAAAGGTTTTGACTCAATTGTTCCGTATGTTTTGTTCGTAATTTTTGTGTTTTATAAGGCATCATAGAGTAGCATATTTTTTCAAATTCCATATTTAAGATATTGAAAGGAATTATTGACTTTTTTTTCCACACACTTTGGTGTTTGGAATTACAAAGTCGATAATTTGTTCTAATATGTTATGCATATTCCATAAAGTTACGCCGGTGACAACAAAATTCCATATTTAAGTTTTACTAATCTGTTGCAAGGTCAACCAGTTTCTCATGTAATCTCTATTTATTAATAATCAGGAGTTTAGGGAAATAATGAAATGTCACCAAATAGGACTCCGTTTTCGATTTATTTTATAGTTTTAGGCAGGCGCATATATTTGAGTTACTAATGACATATTAGGAATGCCGACTTGTGATTTTTTTGTAAACAGTAGACAATAGCGATACATGTATTGTATATAAATAGCTTTATTTACGTTTTACTGGAAATACGTTTTTTCAGCAAAATTGCAATTATGCCTCTTCACTCCAAAATTTAGCGGAGAAAAATGTATTTATCGAGATATCAGTTCCAGGAGAGACACTTGAAAAAATAGCAACGATTCTAATGTTGAGACAATGTACATAGTTTCTTTGCTATTTTGCTGCTATTTCGCGCTAGTAATTCTATTGATCCGTCGAAAGACCGAGGTATTCAACAGAAAAATTTGGCCGTGGTAATTTGCAAAACAAATGGTCAGCATATTTTTTCCAAATACCTTGAATGGATTGTCTCGTTTCTCAGCACTCAAATGAAGGCAAAGATTAAATGGGTGCGACGCAGGGATTTGCAAATCGAGTTGCCCCTTTGGCGAGGCGAGGGTCCGTCGGGCAGGACGGGAAACGCAGTTTCGTCGTTCCCGCCGCCCCTCGCCCCCGGCCTCGTCCCACGCCCCCCCCCCATTTCCAACTGCAATCAATCTACCTTCCGGGGAAATCTCTCATCTTTGCGGCTGCTCGTAGATATTCCAAACGAGATAATTTTAGCCAGGGGTGGCTCGACACTAGTCTCCCATTCAACCAACATTGACATGTCAATTGCACCACTACAGGGATTTGCATCAATCGGTTGTATTCAAACACACCTCTTCTTCTTTGTCAACTCCACGAAAAAAATGTCCCAATTGATTTTTCGGTTCCTTTTTATTCGTTTAACACGTATTTGAGTCATCTGAATTGTTTACGAAAACAGCTTCATTAGGTCCGTGCACTGTAAATTGGTAGGGCAATGACAGGATAGCTTATGTGAATACATATATATGTGTATATATATACACATGAGTGTGTGTATAGACATGTATATATACACACACTATATATACACATACTATCCTGTAATTGCCCTACCATATTGCTGTGGCTTTTTTGTCTTCGGTTACGCTCGGGATCGCCGGACTAATTTATCAGTACGCCTGTAACGGGTTTTAATTCGTACTACAGGTCATTTATGTACGTGGATTGATTCTTTGTCACTATGTCGTCGGTGAGCACGTCATTTTTTAATTCCTTTGGAGAAATGCGATTTGAATGACGACAGCAATGAATCAATCTTTACTGCCTCCTATGGATGTCTCTCACCGGTCCAGTCTCCTCCCTCACCATCACTTCCTCGTTTGATTTCCTTTCTGTCAACTTCACCTGATTTTATCCTTCTCCACATCAACATTTCAAGAGCTTCCAAACTACGCCTATCATTTGGCTTGAATGACCATGTTTCTGTGCTGCACGAAACAAATCCTTATATTTGACAGAAATATAGTGATACTAAACATTAAGTAACACTTAATCTTTTATGCTGCATCCTTAATTTGTAAACAACCCTGTCATTGACTCTAACGATATCGGGTAGTTACCATGTAGTTAGAAGCTGATGGTGCCCAGCGGCATCACCCGGAACCGAACCCAGGCCCTCTAGTAAGTAGCTCAGAGGTCTATCCACGGGAATATTAGGCCCCTGAATTTAGATATTATTTCGAAAGTAATTATTTCATATGAGTCTTAACAAAACTGAAAATTTTATCCAGATATTTCTTCTTCAGGACATGGAATCGTAGCTATTATTTAACTCTGAACTCCAAGGATTGGAGATATTAGATATTAAAATCAAACTCGAACATACTTGTGAGTACAGGATTTCAATAGTCTTTAAACTTCAAAAAGGAAAAAAAACTCATCCGAGAAGTATTTCACTTCAATGGTATGATTTTAAATTAAAGTTTTGGAAAGTATCGGAACCATTCCGACAGTTTTAATCTGAAATCTGTTTATTATCCCTTTTTAATTTCATTATTCTGTGCTAAATTTAAACGAAAAAGGTAGATATTTTATAGGTAGATATCTTATCTTCACTGGTAGATTTCTTAAGGCCGTTAATAATAAAAGAATTTATCAATAATATATTAACTCACTACATATTGCTCATAAGCGACAGACAGGAGAAACCCTTATATATTATAATAGGGTACTAATAATAGGTATAATAGGTGCTAGAATAATTGGAGTACTAATGTCATGACAAAGAGTGTACAAATATATAAGAACTCAATAGCAGCTACTTAAACTGCTTCTCCCAGAGACATGGGGTGTGTTATTGTCCCGCGCCCACTTTATTGCGGCGGAGAGACCTAATGCGGCGTCGTATGTACGAGGCGTATTCTTAAAGTAAGTACCGTTTGCTTATATTTAAATATTGGCGCTTCAGAACACAGTTTTGCTCCTGCAACGCCATCTACTGATTCATTGAGAAGCTATAGCAGCATTTGTTTTTGTTTCAGAAGTCGTTTGCTTGCCCGTGCATGCAAGCAACAATGTCCGCGACAATCGTTGATCCCGCCAGCTGTGAAGTGCGTTCTGTCATACGATTCTTGTATGCAAAAGGATTGTCGGCTGCTGAAATTCATCGGGAATTATGCCTAGTTTATAAACCTACAGTTATTAGTGAAGGAAAGGTTAGACAATGGTGCTGTGATTTTAAAAATGGACGAACAAATGTCCATGACGAAGAGCGAAGTGGTAAGCCCAGTATTCTGACCGATGAAATTGTTTCGCAAGTGGAACAAAAACTGCGATGTGATCGTCGATTGACAATAAATGGCCTGGCTGAACAACTTCCTCAACTTGGACGCACTACTGTCTACAATATTGTTACGGAAAACCTCGGATACCACACATTGAGTGCAAGGTGGGTACCGAAAATGCTCACCGACCACCACAAAGAGCAAAGAATGTCCAGTGGACGAGAGTTTTTGGGTCGTTGGGAACTCTTTAAACCACCCACCTTACAGTCCTGACCTTACACCCAGCGACTACTTCCTCTTCTTGCACTTGAAACAGTGGTTCGGTGGACAACGTTTCGAAACCGAAGAGGAACTCAAGAATGGCGTTGTCGATTGGTTCAACCCTCAGGCGGCGAGTTTCTATGCATAGGGGTTAAAGAAGCTGGTGCAGCGGTACGAAAAATGTTTAGAAGTGAACGGCGATTACGTAGATAAGTGAAGTAGGTTTGTAGTGAACTAAAAGTGCCAATAAAATGTGTTTCATATGAGTATATTTTTCCCTGTGACCAAACGGGTCTTACTTTATGAACACGCCTCGTAGTTGCCTCAGCACCCTCTCGTTCTCGAGGTCCCATCTATCCAACGACCCAACCGCCAAGACACTCAGCCCTACCGTTTTTCGTGTACACTGTCTGCGCCCGTAGCCTCTCGACAACTGCACCTTATTATCCCACTTTTGCCAGTCGGACCACCTTGAAAGTTTCCATCATCTTTTCAAATGAAATGGTTACGTCTACCATGTGGACTCACGCGCCTGGGATTTCGGCGATCACCAGGTTGGGTCTGAGTCCCGCCGGATCACCTTCAAACTTCTGATTCGTCCGTACTTTTGATGAAGACGGCAGGAAAGTGGTAAGCACACCTAGGACTTCATCTTGCCTCTTTATCCACGGGGTGAGTGCGCAAGTCTTGAACATTCATCTCCGTCTACCCACTAACCGCCCGGAAAAGGGGTGAAGAGGATTTTATCGCGGGCCGAGGCAGGCGTCACCAGCGTCTCCCTTTTCGATGATGGGTTCATGACCCGAACCGAAAGTCTCTGTCACGTATCACCCTCTGTGGTCGGCATAGACGAATTTAGATGGTGAGTGGCCATCCACATGCGCGACCATAGTGAGATGGCATCGCACCGCAAACGTATAATTCTCGGATGTCTCATCTGACAGTAACATGCAGAGACCCTTCTACCAGGAACTTTGCCCACTTTTCCAAGGAGTTGGTGGAATACCTCACCGAGAAAATGCCACTCTAGACTCTATCGCGACATTCCTGACCATACAGGCGCTGCGTAGGTGATGATGGGCAGCACACACACACGGTACAGTCTACGCTTTGTATTCATACTCAGGGCAGGCGGGCGAATAATCAGCCGGAACCGACTAAACGCCGAGAATCTCTTCACACGAACACGAAGCGCTTGGAAATTCCAAAGGAGTTTCTGGTCCATCAGCACTCCGAGGTAGAGAATCTCGGATTCGCACGGTAGAACGACTCCATTAACCGACAGATCCAATCCTTGCGATTGTCCCGCGTGGAAGACAATTGCTTTCGTCTTCCGTGCGTTGTGCAAAGAGCCATCGACAATATTACAGCAGCAGTTCGTAGATAGCGCCCTGCAATCCCCGCACCGCGGTCTCCTTCCTCCAGGATCTTCACTGGAGCGTCGCGTCGCCTGCGTACAGGGGCAGGATGTCACGATTCCTGCGTCGTGTAGGTACGTCATGGCAATTTATGTTAAAAAGCAATGGACCTAATACGCACCCTTGAGACACGCCGGCGGATATCCATCGCACTCCAGAGTCCGCCTCGAACCATCGCACAGAGAAATTCCTGTTCTGTTAGTATGAGTAGACCATTTTGGCTAACTAAGTCGGGAAAGAGTCGTCTCATCTTCAACAGGAGTGCCGGGTGCCAATCGAAAGCTTTTTTGACGTCGAAAAATGCTGCGGCAACCGCAATCCTCCTGTTAAAGGCGTCCGTGATGTAGTCCGCTGTTCTCACCAGCTGATGGATCGAGGAATGCTGCTCACGGAAACCAAACTCTTCCTCCATGAGGATATCAGTCTCCCGGACGAAATGAGCTATAGGTCGCTGCTGCAGTCGTTCGAATATTTGGCAAATCCGTCGAGAAGGGAAATGGACCGGAATCTCCGGTACCTATTTCCGATTTCTCAATCTTCGGTAAACATACGACTCTCGCTCTCTTCCAAGTGGTCGGAAAGTAGGTCATTCTGACGCAGCCGTTGATGATGCTGGTCCAATATGCCACCGCCGCCTTTGGAAGCTACCAGATGATGATGTTAGGAATGTTGTCAGAGCCGGGGGTTTTCCTTGGATGAAGGAAACGAATTGCCCCAATGGCGTCTTTCTGCCGGAACTCGGGAGCATATAAGATTCTATCCGTTAGATTCCCGTGTATGCCTTGACCATGGTTACTTCTAGGAAGATAGGTCTCCAATTTCCAATATCGCTTTTTACCCTTCCATGTTCAGGAGTACAATAGTCTACGCTTTCTGCGAATTTGGAATGCGGCTAGTCCTCAAGCACCTGTTGAAAAGCGCGACCAGAACAGTTCCGTTGGGGTCCATCTTATTCCAGAATGGATAGAGGACGCCATCTAGACCTGGAGCGGTGCGTTTCGAGCGGAGTGATCGTCCTAATGATTACGCGGCATTTACGTCCCACAGCAATCTTTCCGTGTCTGTGTGGTCCTTGGTAAACACCATTTTTGGGGAAATTCCGGGTGGATATCTAATTCAAGCATGGATGGCAGTGTTCATAAGTGATCAATTATCGACACTTGATTGATGGAGCATTAAGGGCTTGGTGTCTCGGTAATCCTTCGGAACACTGACCATTGTCTCATTCTGTGCAGGAGCCCGACGTCGACATTGCTGGCATGTTGTATTCCCTTCCTTGTCGTTTATACTTCAGGCGCAGCATCCATAATCTCTTTGACGAGGTAATCATAGAGAGCGTCTTCGTCATCGGTCAAGACTCCCACTTGGATTTGGACCCCTAGTTGACTATGAGTCGGTGCTGCTGGGACTGGTAGTAGACGCGTCGGCATATTCAATGAGAGTACTATTCTGGTAGGGCTCACGGTGAACGACTCTCTATCTTTCGGTCTCCTATCACCGTTGCCTCTCGTGAGCAGGACGTCCTTCGAATAGTACCCTGTTTATCAGCCGTTCTACCAGCGGTGGCGCTCCTGTTGCTCTTTCTCTGTCACTCGGGTCGGCTTCCAGGTCTCTTTCCCGTCTACTTTTGAGATTTCCTCCGACGAGATCGCCGCACTTAGACGAGCCTCTATTCTCTCCTTGCCACTTCTCATTCGTTCTCCGAGTTTCTTTCCAACTCAGGTCGTCAGGTCTCCGCGGGGACCTGACGACCTGAGAATATGTTGCCGGAGTATGCCTCAGGGTGTTTTGGAGAAAAGGTTACTGAGATATAAATCAACAAGTAAAGTGGGATACCCCTTCGAATGGACTACATTCTTGAGATGGCAAAAGGACTTTTGCGTTCTCATGACCACTAGAGTTCTAAGCTTTACCTTAGATACGGTAATGTATATACTTGTTATTCACATGGTCTATTTATTTGAATTGTTCTACATAACTACATTGTAACCAAAATTAGGAAAAACTTAAATTCATGTTTGCAGCCCTGTTGTGTAATCATCTCTTGTTGAACAATCTAGCGGTAGCTTGTAGGTATAAGGTAGACAGATTTTGCCCAGCAAAATGAATATTGAGTTCGAAAAAACGATTGGATACACTTTTAAATTTATCTCTTAAAGAAATAATTCGACATTATCGAATTTTCAGGAGCAAATTACTAAAAACGTTTTAGAGTCATTTGCGCCAAGACGATACGGATTAAGGGTTTATAATTTTTTGCAAAAATAGGAGAACATTTCACAAAGCAACATTTTCCGATTTGAAAGAAATAAACTTGAAATTTTTGAGACAAATATATCTTTTATTTATTTTTCAACCCCAGATGGGAGCACATGATTTACTAAAATTTAAAATTTCAATGCATTCACTTCAAAGATAAGCGATCATTAAAATGCCGCATTCTTTATCCAGTTATCAATTATTTCTTTCATAATTAATTTTAAAGAATGTAATTTGTTTTTTTTTAATTTAAGGCTTGGTAAAATAAAGTCGAATTCGTTCAAAGTATCTGTAAAATTGTGTGCCCTCAGACAACACCGTGATAAGGCTGCCTACATTAATTAAAGAGCTACAAACAACACAAATTGTATCCAGTTACATTTGAACGGAGTAATTGGTCCGGAAAGTGGTGTAAAGTTCTTCTCTCCTTAAGAAAGGTGGTCGTGCCACCAAAAATTCCGAATACGAGTGAGTTTCATTTGTGTGTGTTTCTCTGTGTTTTTCTTCGCTAATGATTTCTTAGTGTACATTATTATTCATATCCGTGAGACTTTCATTCAAGTTTTATATATCTGTGTCGTCTATTTCTCCTTTGGTGGGTGAAACAGCTCCCTAAGGCCATCTTTTGGTCAAAGAATCGCGGCACTTGGTTGTATAAACCCCCCGCATATTTCAGCATAGGTCAAGTGATTAAAGAATCGACCCGGCAAGTCGAAAGATCCGGTGTTCAAGTCCCGGTCAAGGAAATTTTTTACACTTGGGATCTTCTCGATTCCGCTTTCCCCACCTCTCCTGCGTCCGTCCCTTGCTTGTGCTCCTATCCCTTTTCCTTATATCTATTTCCATGACAAAGAGTCTATATATAAAAATATATATATGTTCATTCACATAGAAATAGAGATAAGGAAATGGGAAAGGAACACACATAAAGGACGAACACAAAAGAGGTGGGGAAGGCGGATTTGAGCAGATCATATATATATATATATATATATATATATATATATATATATATATATATATATATATATATATATATATATATATATATATATATATATTCATTCAAACAGAAATAGGTATAAGGAAAGGGGATAGGAAAACACATAAAAGATATATATATATATATATATATATATATATATATATATATATATATATATATATATATAACTTTTATTAGTAACCGCCAACAAGCTAGGGGGGGTTTAGGATGGAGATAAGCCACCAAACAGTGCAGCGATATTTTTAATTCGTGTAAATGTAAGTATGCTGTTATGCTATAGCTATAGAAGAGAGATGGGACGGGACGCAGGAGTGAGTGAAGGGGTCGAGCACCAAGAGCGCTCGCTGGCTCGAATAAGGGCAAGCGACCCCACATCTCCCTCCCCCCTTCCCAGCCAACCGTCCTTCCCCGCGAGTCCACCTCAAAGCGTCTGCCCCCGGGGATTCTCGTCTCTAAGACGGCTCGGGCAAACGGATACCTTTTAAGACACACAAATCGGCGATCGCTTCACTTATTTCTTAAAATACCTGTATGTATTGCCAATTTATCTGCTGAAACATCAATTCGGCTAACAGCTATGGTCATGGGCATTATCGTACCTGCGCTTTATTTTGCTTTCCTTTTTTTGATAATCTCCCCGTAGTACTCGCCTGTTGCTAACATGTTTTTCTTCCAGTCAATTTTTAGAATTCACTTCTCGATGTCCCACCGTTTTTTAGTATACCACTTCAATCTCGTCTTCCGTTTCAAAACCATCTAAAAATTGCACATTTTGAGTGTGTTCCATCAAGTAGTACCTTTTTTGGGTCTTCTATACACCATAGACTCATATCGGAAAATTATTATACAATCTCGATTTTATGGTGTATCCATTTTCATTCTCCTTGTTGAATCTTTGTTGGTACATTATAATGCTGCGTTCTTTGTGTTTGGCATTTTCTTCCAGTCAGCTGTAACTTTATTATTACTGGTAATCTACCGGTTGAGGTAGGGTTTAGATTAACTCAGGCTACAAAAATGTAAAACGATAATTCTCTTACCTCTCCCACACTGACAAACACTAATTGACCTCCAACATTACATTTAACTCCTGTGCAATTCAGCACATTTAATTTCCCCATTCATTCCGTCCAATATGCCTATCCTATCCTATTGCAGCCTCTTTCGGATAAAATTTGAGTATTCAAAATGCAATAGTTCAGCATTTATGTTGGAAATATGTACGATAGTAGTAAATAATAATGAAAAAATCTCAGAACTTTTAGAATGAAGAGCTAAATTTTCAGCAATAAAATATATCAGATAGTTTACAACTGGAGCTCATTCATGTACTATATGTGTAACACTTAAAACGTTATGATCAAATTATTATTATCATTATAGTAAAGATAATATACGAGTTAAGATAGGTTTTAGATGGACACAACTACCTAATAATATCCTGTATCTCCCAACAAAACACAACCCAATATCCTACTCTACAACAATACATTCTACATTTCCATATATTTCCTTCCTCCCTTTATTCCGTCCAACATCCCTATCCTATTTTTTCCCCTTCCTCGTTTTCACAATATTCTCCCCTCTATCACAATCTTCACCATTATATTGCTCTACATCCATTTTTCCTGCCTCCTTCGAACTTCTCCCAACAATTCCCTCCTTTTCCCCCATCATTCTGAGCAGTTCCTCGCTTGTTTTCCTTTCTGCCCACTTAACCTTCTCCACACCTACATTGCAAAAGCCTCCAATCTACTCCTATCATCCTGTTTTGCAGTGACCAGGTTTCCTCACCATCCAAATCATGCTCGATATTAAAAGGTGGATGAACCTTTTCCGAACGTCCTTACTCAACATTCCTGTCATAAATTTTCTCCATGTGAAAACTTCTTTTCCTAACGTATTCATTTGTATTATGTCCCAAGTACAGTGGTAGACATATAGTACGTCGTAGTATGTCCGAACACTTCCGAGATAGGTAAACTCTTTTACCTGATCTAATTTATGAATTCCTTTTTAACTTTGCCTTTTTCTTTCTGGAAAACCGCATAACCTTCGTTTTTTACACATATATTCTTATGACATCCTATCCCACCTCATCCATTCCTATTGCCTTGAATTTCGCTTAGTTTACAGGCAAACTAATCTTCCGCAAACCTAACTGATTTTATGCATTGTGTACCCCTTTCATTCCTAACTCAAGTTTTTTCCCATGCCCCTTTAATGATTTCTTCCACATACGCTGAATAGCGCAGGTTGTAATATATATATGTATATATATATATATATATATATATATATATATATATATATATATATATATATATATATATATATAAACTTGGAAAAGACGCTCTCCGGCGACGCACAAACACACAAACACTAACACAAAAAACACCACACACATAGAAACATAAAAGAAGGACACTTACATTGGATATTTACGTTTCGACGGCACGGCCGTCGTCATCAGATTCTGATGACGACGGCCGTGCCGTCGAAACGTAAATATCCAATGTAAGTGTCCTTCTTTTATGTTTCTATGTGTGTGGTGTTTTTTGTGTTAGTGTTTATATATATATATATATATATATATATATATAAGCGGGTCGCGGTGGTCTAGTGGGTAGAGCGTTGGACTGCTGACCGGAGGGTCCCGGGTTCGATTCCCGGGCAAGGCACTTTGGGTACCTGCAGCTCCACCCAAGCTAGTTGATTTTTCGGGTACCAGGTCTTCCTGGGAAACCATAACCGGCACAGGGAAAGGAACTGGCCCCTCTACCCTGATGTGTGAATATTCACACGCCGTCGGGCTTGGTACATGGGTGAGCTCTACCATCACCTACTAAACCGACATTCGGGTTGATTACTGTGTGTATGGTTTTATATATATATATATCTTAATCGTCTTCCCAATATTGCCATCTTGACTCTCCATCCCCCACTCGAACCTGAGCATTCTGACACCTATGGGTTGCGAATAAGTCTTCTAGCCCTCCAATATACTCCTATTTACTGCAATACATTAATTAGTTATTCTCAATTCACTCATAATACACATTTTTGAAATCTAAAAAACAAACAAATAGAATATATTCTATGTTCCTCTCTTTTAATTACCTCATTACTGCAATTGCACCACATGTACGTTCCTCTCCCCTTCCTGAATCGAAACTGGTGGTTCCCTAGGCAATCATTTACCCTTATTTCCATCATGTTGTTGCTGATCCAGAGATCCAATTTAACTGCGTAAGAAATCAAAATTATTCTTTTGTATCCCTCACGCATTGCTGACAATCCCTTTTTTGAAGAGGAACTAACTCTGATCTGACGAAATCTTCCTCCCAAATTCCTCTGACATAGACGGTACAAATTAATTCATGAAAACTCTTCATCCCACCTTTTTCTAAATATTTAAGTAGTTCCGCCGGAATTCATCCACCCCTATGTTCTTATTTGATTTGAATTCCCCTAATGCCCTTCTCCTTAATTTCTAAGATTACTAACCTAATCTCTTTAGTATACAGTTCTATAATTTGCTGCCGTCTCTCTTGAAGCTTCCCTGATTCCTTTTTTTCCTGAAGATTTTTCCTGACTTATATTTGATTTTCTGCAAGAATTTTCCCTTTTCACTCCCTGTCAATTATTTCACTTTACTGTATGGCGCACCAATTTCACTCTTTCTCTGCAAACTTTCCATAACCTAAAATTACATCTTCAATCACGCTTCTTTCGCTCTGTTTGTTTCCCGTCTCAATCTATTATATAACGTTTTATATTTCCTTCTGCTCATCCCTGTGTTTATGTTCTTTCATTTTCTCTTTTTGTCTTTCTTTTAACGATAAAGTCCGTAATCAAACAGTTACTTGCTTTTTTTCTATTTACTATTGCTATAGTATCATTTGCGGCTTTTGATAATTCTTTTTTGATAAGTTCACAGTATTCATCTACAGTAACAAGCTCTCTTTTCTCACTTGTAATTTTTTTTCTAAAACCTGCTATTACTCCTTTCTTCTAGTTTCTGTTAAAGCTTAAATTATATTCCCGAAACCGTCTTCCGTGTTTTATCTTTTTAAATCGGACGCTACAATTCATTATTACTAAATTGTGATCTGAGTCCTGCATGTTGTACCCCCCGGAAACTGCGAATTTATCCCGTTGTCCTTAAATATGTACCAAATCACAATTTTTTGTGACTGATATCTTCCTTAATTCCCGGGATTTTTCTATTTAGACTTCTTTCTGTTTTTGTGTTTAAATCAAGGGTTCGTTTGAATTAGCCTCTGTCCCCTACAAAACCCTATTGCTTCCTCTCCGTGGTCATTTCTCTTACTTGAACAATGAACAAGTTTGTTATTGTTCCTGCTTTTACTTCTACTATTAATGTTGCTGTTGTATATCTGTTGCTTGCTCTATGTTAGCTACGTTTATTTATACCTTTTTATTCACTATCATTGTAATTCCTCACATGCTCTCGTCCCCACCGCTGTATATTAATCTATAACTATCGCTCCAGAAATCTTCGCTATCCTTCAATCTCACCTCACACAGCTCTAAACCGTCTACGCATATAATTTCTCTCTCCATCTCTCACTTAATATTTTGTAATTTTCCTGTCCACTACATCGTTCTAACATTCATAGTCCCTATTATGATTAGTTCGGTCCTCTTTGTGTTGTCGCCGTCTCTTTCGCTTCGCAAGGGTTTCGTGACGACCGTGGAAGCCTTGCCTCCCCCGCTGCCAGGCACCACAGGGCCGATTGAGCCGAGTCCCTAAGTTATCAGAACCCATTTGCGCTATGGTTTCCATCGTAACTTTCTTGGAATTAATAATTAGGATGGCTTCCCCTTGCCTCTCTCAACAGTACTTTTAATGCGATACTCAAATGACCGCCCCACTGCGGTCAGACGCCTTTTCAGCTCGGTCACTTATAAACAGGCGCAGCGCGGACCACCTTCAGTCTGGCTCTCACCTTTCGACATATATGGGGTAGATGACCCTGCCAGGAGCGAATATCATTGGCTGGCCTGGCAGCGCAGATATAGAGATCATTTGAGCGCAAAAAGGCCCTTCCACCACGTCAAGGTATTGAATAGAATTGGACTCTGTCTTTAATTTTATCATGTATTCACGTTACTAGAGTCCTTTACTGAACCAACATAAATTGAAATGTATTGAAGTCATTGCTCTTCCTCGCGTTATTGTTTGGGAGAGATATTTGTTTCTAAAAAGGACAGCCATAAATATTCGCGGAATTCGATGGACTTTTGAAGTGCTTGAGCAGTATTTGTGGTACACATTGGTGGGATAAGAGTGAGGAATGAAAAGTTAATGAAAGCCCGAGCCCTTGACGCAAAGAAAAAAGACGAAGGAAGTAGGAATTCCTGGTTTGGTCATGTGTTGAGGGAATGGGTGTGAAGCGAATCATTAATCAAAGAGATCGAAGTCACAGGAACAGAACAGTGTTTAACTGGGTGTGACAGAAGCGGAGGATGATAAAGACTTCATGAAAATTGCACAATTTCCTGTGAATTTGAAAGAAGACATATGAAAGGTAATGAGGATAATAGACTCCGAAATAATATAGAGACTCCTGCGATCTCTATTCATTTACGATATACCTTGTCAAAATATACATATTTATACTCAAACGCAAAACGCTTTCAAAAGAGGAAGTTATGTTGCTGCACCCTTCTTTCACTGGATGTGAGAGCAGGGTGCGGCAACCTGCTATCTCAACCTACTAACCCAACATCTATGTCAGTATATATATATATATATATATATATATATATATATATATATATATATATATATATATATATATATATATATATATATATTTAAAAAAAACTGATATAGATTTTTAAAATACAGAAACAAAAAGAAAGAACACTCACATATGTAGTTTTGACGTTTCGACGGCACAGCCGTCTGACCTGGAGAAGGCCTGAGAGAAAGCCGAAAGCTCAAACGATCTTCAATGTGTCCTTTTACGTGTTATCTATTTTATTTTGTGTTCTATTGTGCCGTCGAAATGTTATGCTCAAATGCTATATGTATAGAGTTTGCAATAAATATATATGGTATTTGTAATAAATATATATATTTCTAGAGCATTTGCAATATATATATATATATATATATATATATATATATATATATATAATTCCCTCCGCCTCCACCTGAGGCCGCACCTGGAATGAGGAGCCGTACCATAGCCTCTATGTAGACTCAGTGGACGCCGTTAACCCCCAACAGGCACTCGCCGCCTGGGGGCCTCCTCTCCAAGTACATCACGCCGCCGCTTGGCGTACGGCGAAGTGGTGAGCTTCATAGTGCTCCCTAGGGGTCGCTTTGCAGAGTGAAAGTCACATTACTACCTTAAAATAGAAGATGGCAAAGTACATCTTTAGATAGCCAGTAATTTAGTGCAGTAATTACCGGAAATTGTGGATTTGAAATTGAACGAAAGAATCAAATAATCTACTAAATTAAGCAGAATATAAAGTTTTTAGAATATTTGGCCAAGAAAGAAAACTGCTGAGCGCCATGATGGGCCGTTAAAGAAAGTGAATTGAACACGCTCTGAGAAGGGAATGCCTGTTCAGAGATGTGTTTGAAGTTACAGTGATGAGAAGGCGAAGAGATGAGGGGAGAGCATAAAGGAAATGGTCTCAAAGGAGGAATACGATGTGTTTACGTTGAGAAGAGGGTGGAGGGAGTGCAGAGGGAGGGAGAGAGCTGGAGGGGGAGATGTACGCTGGAACCCAGCGGCGATGGACCCCCGGTTATGGCGATGTCAAAGGAAGGGGTGGAAGAGTGAAGGAGAGGATCGATTATTTTGTCTAAATGCGCCAATCTAAAAACTGCGGGCGGAAAACAAAGCGTTGGCCTTTTGAGTTTGCTTTAAAGCCTTCTGGACAAGCCATTAAAAACTCTATCGCGTAATATCATAATGCTTGTAAAAAAGGCAATATTTAAAAGACTGTCAAATATTATACTAGGGTTAACGTGCTTTTACAGTCAACAGGCAGAGACAAAATTTTATACTAAACATCGCCGAGGGCTATGGGTTCAGATTTATCCTTAGCCGCTGCATTTATGCCGTTCCATTCATTCAATATTTATACTAGGCATTTTCGTCATGGCAGGTAAGTATGGGACGGCCTCTAACGACTATTCTTCCATGCATCGTGATAATTTCCTCATGTTTGCACTAATGTACGATATTTCTTTCCAACTTAACAAGAATCTAGGAAATACTGCAATATTTCCATCACTTCAGGAAAACAACCTTGAAAAATTATCGCAAAGTATGCATGACAACAACTTGTTGCCATGATAGGCTGTCTAAAAACCATGGATACGTTTTGGTCAGCAACGGAAAAATTTACACAGTCCTGGGATTCAAGATTTTCCCCTCTCATCATCTCCCTTCTACTCCAGCCTCTGTATGCTTTGCGTGTACTATTTCCCTCCCCAGTTTGTCACACTAGCAAACTGCGTACATGCGGTCCAGTGAGGCAATTTTCTTTCCTCTACAAGCATCAGTCCAATCCTACTCCACCTGTCAACATATCCTGCGGCAACTTTTCCTACATTCTTAGACTTTTTCAATTGACGTGTCCTTAAAATGGACGAATGATCAAGCCTCAGTTAGTCCGTCAGCTAAAGAATATCAATCATTAGTCAGCTACTAGGAAAATCTGTGCGATGAGAATCAATGAAAGCATTAAAAATGTTACGAGGCTTTACAGAAATAGGAAGGCTGAGTTACGCGCTAAGAGTGGAGGACAGACTAGAGCGGGTGGAAAAATTTATGTACGTGTATATCGGAAGTACGTGAAACAAGATTGTCAAAGTAGTAGAGGCGTAAGAGGAAGAATTAATTAGGATAAAGTAGATGTTACGAGAAGGAGGGAGTTGATATCAGGGAAAAGAAGTTAGAAATATGAGATAGCGGATGTGGAGGATGAAAATGGCAAAATGGACGGAAAGAAATACAAACGAAGAAGTACGTATTAAGCACGGCGGGAGGGACAGGGGATTGTTGGGAGAAATCAAAAGGAAGCAGGAAAGGTGAATGCACAGCGTTTTGATTGGCGTACGGATATTGATTGAGGGGAGATTGCTTGCCAATCAAAGCAACGGGAGGAAACGGATAGGCATATTTGACGCAATGAATGGAGACGAAAAGGATGCGGGATTGAAGAACATTTCCAAATATTCTGTATCGTTAGGAAAGGCTAATAAGTATAGCGGTGGTGTTAAGTCTCTCCTCAAACGGAAGACTACCAAATAATATAGGTACATCATTATCGCCTATCCTTGCAAGTAATATTATTATTTTTTCTCTCCAGATGACTTAGGAGAACCGTGCGCCCCTGGGAATCGCGCTACGCCTTTAGCTTACGAGTACAATCATCTGTGACTCAGATTCGACACGACGCCTATTCCTAAGACGGAACTCGAAACCCAGCCCTTCTGGATAGAAGATGCATTATCCACCCACCAATCCAATCATCTAATTAATTATTAACCAAATATTACTGAATATAGCTCATTTGGCGCAAGAAATATCTACTATTGCTTCATTATAACTATTTCCATCGTTTTCAGGATAAAAATGTTTTCCAAGGATTTGTAGACTAAAAAAAGTTAAATTTTTCAGTCACTGACCCGTAGAGTAATTGGCAAAAATATTACCGTCAAGAATTCTGTAATACGAGCAAAACTGCAGGAGCAAAACTGTGTTCTGAAGCGCCAATATTTAAATATAAGCAAACGGTACTTACTTTAAGAATACGCCTCGTATTAGCATTTCTTAGAGAAAGAGTTCAACACAATAATAGTTAGGTGGGTTCAAGGATACACAAGCATAGTAACAGTCATTGTTCACACTGCCTCAGATGTTTGGATGGGTGAAATCACCTCCGAGTCACTCACTCCACTATTACACTCAACACCAGAGAAGTTCTTAGCTTAAAAGCAAACGACATTACACTCCGCGAAGAGCTTTCTGGAGCCAGTGGCACCATGGCCCCTCAGGACATGTCTCCTGACCACTTTTTCCGGAATACCCAGAGGAAACATAGCTCAAATCATTTGACTAGAGAGAGCTTTTGGTCTCATTCCCTTCCATCTCTCTTCTTTGCGACGTCCTCCCCTGTGTTGAGGCGTCCCTGCGTTCCTCCCAGACTGTTTGCGACTTTTAAGACGTATTGATGTCGTATTTGTTCTCTCATGGGTGGGTCGGCATATATCAGCATCTCCTCGGTTTCTTCATTGGTGGAAGGGCTGATGGAAGATCAAGACTGGCAATGGGTCACTTGTGGCAATCCCAAGGCCGGACTTGCACCTCTGAGATTCTTCGAATAGCAGCGAAGTCCGACTCTGCTGCTTTTCCGAAGAAATCCTTCGCTGTCCTTGGGAGAAGTTCGTCGAGCGTCTCCAAGTTCGCGGAGCATGTGTGACGCGAGGTCGTAGTGGCCTCGTCCCAATATGCACCGCAGTGCAGCATTCTGTACTACCTTAATTCAAGCGAGACTCGTCTTCGGCACTCCAGACCATACCGGTGTTGCGTACTGGCAGCACACGCGTCCGGTATAGTCTTCCCTTTGAGTCCATGCTAAGGACCGGCGGACGAAGAATTCGTCAAAGCCGTTTCAGCACCACGAATCCTTTTTCACGGACACGCTCGCACTGAAATTTCCAGTTGAGCTTGCGGTCCATCAACCCACCAAGGTAGAAGACTTCAGATTGCCACGGAAGGGTGACTCCATTTACCGAAAGATTGTAATCATGTGGCGATCCTCTGCCGGGATGGAAGAGAATTGATTTTGTCTTCCTGGAGTTGACTGAAATCCGCAATCGACGATATCAGATGAGAATATCTTCGACAGTTGCCTGAAGTCGCTCGACGGCAAGGTTCTTGTACCTCGAGCTGAAGAAAAGCGCCGCATCGTCTGCACAAAAGGACAGGATTCCGTGCCGCCCATGATTTCTAGGGATGTCATGGGTGAAATTGTTAAAAAGAACTAGCCCGAGCGCAGAGCCCTGAAGAACGCCGGCTTGGATCCGATGAACGCTGTTTCAAGTCACTGTCTCGTCTGTTTTTTGTCGGGGTTGGCGGGGAGATGGAAATTCGTGTCAATGAACACACGGTGGGGCAAATCCTATTAGTGGTGGTGCCCTAAGTGTGCCACCTATCGGCCAAGGTCGCATCACAGGCTCCCCATGAGAATTCGAATCGGAATTTATCAAAGGAAATTTGCTCGAGATGAAGCAATTCTTTAGGGGTCACGGTCGTCCTGTAACCTAATTAGTGTGTTGCCTTCGCGAAATTTTTTCTCGAGGCAACCTATCGTCGTTGTTGCGGATATCTACGTTAAAATCCTTAAAAAATTTCCCTGCAACATTAAGTGCTACCTGAAAAAAATGTGCACATTGACAATTTCGATTCTGCATTGATTACGTCACTCGCGAATTACATGAACAGGCACGTTCCAAACTCTTTTTTCTACAAAACAAATCATCTCTAGATTCTGGAAGGCCGTACGATGCTGAAGACGCTGAAAGAGGGGGATGGATGCTCAGGGGAAGAGAAAATGAGGGAGGAACAGGAAATATGTATTTTAGATGGAATTAAGAGTAGGAGGCAGGCTAAATAATGAGTTATTGCAATATGTAGTATGGGACTTTACTGCTCGTATTTCATATCAGGTTATTTAAAGCCTGGGAGTACAATAATTTGCAGTGCCTTGATCCATAAAAAAATCATCGCAACCATCGTGAGTAAAATTGAACTAAACATCCATCAAAGGTTTGTCAAATTCACACTTGTATACAGTCGTACACAAACGCAGTAAAACACAACTATGATTATTCCGGCTAAGTGCTTCTTTAGCAGATTAGATAATATTTTACACGGAATTGATATTTATTCAATTTTTTTATTCATGATGGCTTCATTAAAGCAAATACGACTTTTGAGATGGAACCATTCTACATATTTGCAAATTTCTCAAAGGTTGGAGTTCATCAAATAATTAATTTCACTAGTTGGGCCGACATATCACCTAAAAGAATGAATATCAGTACAATTGCTAACAACAACGTGTCACCTTACAGTTAATTAATAGCATACAGAGAGATATTGTGTACATTTAATTCTTGTTAAAATTTTAATTAGGTAAATATTTTACTTCAAATACAACTTATCGAATTCCCAGACAGAGATAAAAAGTTTTAAAAAATAGCGAGTATCATCTCATCATTTTCTAAACCTGATCTTGGAACACCCAATTAAATTAGATTTCTAGGGAATAACGGCATTTTCGATTCATTGAATTGACCTTTTTAATTTTGGAACCCCTTGACACATTTAATTCCTTTGACTTAGACAGCTCATTATAATTTCACTAGCATTGATCCATTTATCATTAAAATTTCTTAGTAAGGGAAATTTCGAATGCAGACACAGAAAAACAAAGGACATGCAAATTATGGAACATTGCACAAGTTTTCACTAGACAAGAATTTATATGGACTATATAATAAACAAGTGTAATTACGATTAGCAAAAGAACTAAGAGAGTTGCTTTGCCATAGGAATTGGAAACTATAAGTGACAGGTAATGCAAAATATATATGTAAGTTCCGACGTATAACAACTGCAGCCAAGACTGAATCGGGTAACGCGACCTCTGATGATTATCAAAACTAGTCTTTTATTCATTTAAAATGATATCCATTCGTAGCGCTTTAAGGTGCATCCTTCAATTCTAAATTGTTTTGAAATCCTCTTGCCATTTCATTTGTGATAATTGTCGGAAATCTGTATTCAAGAATAAGTTGAGAGAATAAGATTCTTGGTCATATACCACAGATGGTTGAGCATTTTCCTCTAAGCTGCTTTGAAAATGTGGTGCAGCCCATATTTCATCTTTTCCATAGATCCAAGTCATTAGCCGGTAGAGAAGGGGGAGCTGTGAACAACGGTCTGATGACTGATGATGAAAATTAGGCCATGTCTGAAGACATGGCCTAATTTTCTGAGAAACTCGACATTTGGCAAGAGGATTCTTGGCAACATAATCAGCTGCTATCGGCTGAGTTGAGATTTAATAATAATTAAGTTTGAAGAGAGTTATGGATCGCGTGAAAGAGTTTAATAATAGTATAACTAAAAGTTTGAATAAAAACAATACCTCGTGAAAATGGTTGCTCGGTACGGAATATTTTTTTCTAATGATTCGAAAAAGACTCAATAATGCTTCAATACATCAATAAAAAATATCAATGAAGTCGTGCTAATTTTGCAGAAATCTATCTCCTAATACGCAACACCCTTACTCTCTATCTCCCTAATACTCTCCCATCACATTTCCAACTTTCGAAATTTTAAAACGTAGGACCCACGCCCAGAAACACGAGTTTTCGCTACGCCAGGTGCCGACGCTTTTGGAAAACACACACGAACCCCGCTCATTTATTTCAATCCCGGCTTGGTGCACTCATCCCCATGCCACCAAACAACATTTACTCTCCGAGATTTTTGAACTTGAAATACATCTGTGGAGCCGTGAATCCCAAGCAACGGCATCCTGAAATCTGAAGATTTTCAAACTTCAAGGCTAATTGGCAAACTTGTATTTTTTGCTAATTTCTCAAGCATCGTTTTCTCACCAAAATTCGCCAAATGAGAGGTCGGCGCATTGAAATCTAAAACGTCACGTTTTTTTTGGAACAAATCACTCCTCACCGAACCCATCACCTTCCCCCCTCCCTCTCCCCTTCCCGAACAAAAACTCCTTCTCCAATGACTCCTATCCCTCTCCTCTTCCATTCACCCGTCCTCCTCCGCCAAACACTGCTCCGACGACTAACCCCTCCCAAGCAACGGTTGCCTCCGAGTGCTCCACGTTCACCCGTCTACCCCCCCTCCAAGTACCTCCGACAGGCGCCCATCCCCCCACCCCCATCGACTTCTCTCCGTTCGAAACAAATGACCTTCCTCGTCAGCTTTGTATTTTTTCCCCTGTTTCGGGAAAGCTCCTCCCTCCCTCAATCCACCGACCATCGAGAGATGGGCAGTGCGTGTGCACACACACGAACATGCATTCGCTCTGTATCCCTAATTATCTATCTCCGGAATGGCTCGGAGCACGAGTAAAATTAGCGTAAACTCGTGGAAAGTCTGTCCCGTTCTTCTCTTTGTGAATGTTTCCCCCTCGACATCTACCCTAACGACTTTCTGCAAATCACCGAATGGCTTCCCTCGTAGCCGGTGAGACCAATTTATTAAATAACAAACACACCAAACAGTTTTTGTCTCAAAAGTATGATTATGCAAGTTTGAGTAGGTGGATGCACAACAGTGTAGCCATCAGCGTAGTCGCCCACACAAAGTACCAATTGCCAGCATAGGACGTGCAGAGTATTCCCATTGGCATCGCAGCTAATTGGCGCGACTTAAACAGGAACCTCCAGTAGGGAAGTATGAGGAATTTTCATCCTCAGACTAGCCAGCCTCTCAATGGACAAGGGTTAGCTAAAAATAGTACTGTTGGTTGATAACTATGGGCTTGAACTCCTGCTGGACCAGACCTTGTCGGCACCGTAGGAGAAGCCCTCCGAAAGTTCCCGAGGTCGGCCCTTCGCCGAGGACCGGAGTACTCGGAAGAACGGGCGCCGGCCTCCGGGTGGCATGCCATTCATTGATTGGCGCCCTCCCATTCCGCGACCGTGCGCCCAACCTCCCCCTGCATGGCGCAGGGAGAGACGCCCCTTCCGGCCCTGGAATGTATGCCGCCAACGCCGCTATTATTACCATCCCGCCGCGGACTTACTATCGATTGCTGGTCCCCTCCTTCCCCCCGATATTTATCGCCAAATCCTCCCTTTCTCCTCCCGACCCCTCCCCCCAGAGGTGGAAAACTCGCCTCGCTTCCTCGCCCTCCCCCTTGCGGCCCCGGTAACGGGAACAGACCCCTCGGCCACCCACTGCCATACGCCCCTCGAAGGCATTAAGTTAAGCCCCCCGGTGGAGAGGAGGAGCGGGAAATGAGTAGAGAGGGAGCAGGTGGGGTCCTCTTCGGGCAGAATCCTAGAAGAGGAGAGGGCGGGGAGGGACGGGATTGCGTCGACGAAAGAAGCGTTTACAGGAATCCACAGGAATCGATGGTGAGGTCATTCGGTGGTGTTCGTGGAAAAGGTCAGTGGCGACAGAAAAACACTGAGCGCCAGCACTGGTTGAGTCCGAAAATAAATTATTGTAGCGGTACAGGCGAGGGTGGAGGCGAGGAGGATGATCAGGCAGAGAAGGGGGAAGGGTAATAGGGAAGTGGGAAAAATCCAATTCAATGAGTTCACGACGATGCTCTATTGTTTTCCCTTTAAAACCGCCGCCAATGGGTGGACTGTCCACGATGTGGATGGACGAAAATAGGCAGATAGGTCCTGAATCAAGCTTCCCTGGAGAGCAGACGAGACCAATGAGTAATGCGTTCATGTTTTATTTTACCCTCAACGACGTCACCATTAAGATAATCTAATGGCAAGGGACATCCTCCCGGAAGGGCCACAATGAGTTTCCCCTGACGCGGGCCAGCAAGGACATCACCTCTCTCGAATCCATGAATCGTGTCAGCCATATTCTTCTGTTCCAGAGACTCCTAGTCAATATGAAGAATCGATTCTTGAGTTATACCGCTAAATTATTCTCCCAACATAGTTCAGAGAGATGGCTCTATTCTAAACCGTATCGAGGTTAATTGCAGTTAGTAGAATATCATGAAGGAACTAATGCCAAGTTACAGCCAGATCGGTATATTTACTCTGTGTTTAGCATTCGTTTTCTTCAAGTAAATTGAATGGTTTCCTGAAAAATAAGTAAGAATGAAACAGAAATTCGTGTGTTGATTGAACATTATTTTACGAAAGGTAAATCGCCTCAGGTGACAAAGAGAAACTTGAATCTGCACCTTCGATTGAAAAGGTTTATAAGTGATATCATAACATTGAAGCGGTAATACGAATTAGCACAAGTAACGCTAAAAGTTCTTTGCACCCCAGGTTTGATGCCTTTACTCCAGAAAGCATTGATGAAATTTATGATATGATGATGAATAATTGAAGAGTGAATTACAATAGGTTGCTTGAGTGGAGTCCGTACAAAAGTCGGCGAAATTCTTCCCTTCTGCTGGGAAGTTCATCGCGACTGTTGTTGGAAATTTGCAAGGAATAATCTCTCTCCACTCTTTGATAATTGGTCATATTATTACAGGTGGGTCTTTTTTTGCGTGCGGGTTATTAAAGGTATGAATTCCGAAAAAAATTGTCTACGATTGGAACACAAGGAAGTGATTGTGGATTATAAAAACACACCAGCTCACTCCTCTACAGTTGTTATTGCAAAATTGATGGGAGATGATGTTCAAACTCACTGTCCATATACCCACTTGTTCTCTGTGAATAAATAACTAATTCTAGTTCTTCTATATGAATAAATGGAGCAACATTTCTTCCCATCAGCGAAGATGGAAAACACCTTCAAAATGTTTGAGGAGGAAAGAGAACCAATTAAAAATAAAAGTAGATCCGGAGCTCTAGGAACTGATCTTATCAAATAAAACTTTATCAGCATTGCTGCCACTACGAGAGACCGTAAAATGACGTTAACAGTATCATTATAATTGTTGAAAATTTCAGCAGGTGCCACCTACAAGTTGGTGATAGAAAAACTAAGCATGAGATGTGATTTTGCGTGAAGGATTCCAGGGAATCCACTGCGAAATTCCATGAAATTGTGATAATCTTTCGAAAATCAATGTAAAATGTGTTCCTCATCCTCCAAAGAGTATAAATTTATCCCACTGACTTTTTTCTGGTTCCCCAATGTGAAGAAACACCTTCAAGGAGTGTTTTTTCCATCATCAGAAGCAGGTGTAGACCAACTGAACTCGCTGCTCATTGTTGCGCTTGGCTCTGATGCAGTACACGTCAAGATAAAAATGACAAATAAATTAAAATTTTAGCAAAAAAAATTAATAACTAAAAATGACGACTATTCTTTATTAAACAATCCTCACAGACAACCGTATTAAATACAGGGACAACTCAAAAATGCATTTTGAGATGTTAACTGAAAAATAAATGATATCTACTTTAAAATTATTTTTTTTCGAAATATAATTAGTTCAGACATAGACGGAGAATATAACGTAGACGGGGATATATTATTCCCAGGTATATTTTATTCCGAGATAGTAAGATCATTAAGAGAATATAAATCAAATACGGCCAAGGGAATAGACGACATTCTCTGGGAACTACGAGTACTTAAAGGTTTTTTTTATCACAAAAAAGGAAAGGAGGCAAATGTGAGGTCTACAGAATAATAGGTTTGATCTTTAATCTGGATAAAGTATTACTTTTTGTCATCAATGAAAGGATGGAGAGCAGGGAAAATGATTATTTAGGAGATAATCAGTTAGGGTTCAGGAAGGGGAGAGGCACGCTTGATACCATGGTAGCAATGAGGGCATTACTGCAGGGGAACGTAGAAAACAATCAGAATATATATTTGCCTGCTTCGTAGATTTCGAGGCACCGTTTGAGAAAGTGAACTGGAGAGAAGAATGGAGATGTTGCAGAAAATAGTAGTAGATTGGAGGGATAGGAGGAGGGTTTGGAGGAGGGATTGGAGGCATAGGATGCAACCTGCAGACTGCTCATGTGTGAGTGGCTGATGGACAGTCGGGATGAGCAATGCTAGGAAGAGGAAAAAACTAAAGTAGGTGGAACAGTTTACCTATCTTGGAAGTATTTTGGATAAAATAGTCAAATTAATAGTGGCATAAGGTGATTAATTACGTTAGACAAAGATGATTTCACAAGGAGTAGTGAATTGGCGACTGGAACGTTAGAAAAGGATGCTAGAAAAAGATGTTAGAAAAAGATTAGTGAAAACTTAAATATGGAGCGTGTAATTGAACTCGTACGACTCGGAAACTTAGCCGTTATAGCAAAGTAATAGGCGTAGATCAGAGAGTTTTGAGACATTCTGTGGAGATGGATAAATAGGTTTAATGCCCGGAAAGGAAAATAAACGCTCACTATGGGAGACTTGACGATAAAAGTATTGATCGAAGAGAAATAAATTCTGACAAGAATTAATAGAAAAATATGGAGAAATTTATTAGGCCGCAGATGTTTGTTTAGAATCGTTATCAATCGAACCTTTTCACACATGGACTGATTTCTTATGTCGTCGCCATCGGCAGAAATCGAACCAATAGAAATCCGTACGCGCATTAAACGGAGAAGATAAAATAAGGGATAAAAATGCGTGGAAGAAGATAGGATTTTTGGGAGAGATCCAAAGAAGTCAGGGAAGATGGATGCCGGGCCTGGCGATGCGATATTAAAGACTGTGATAGAGGGGATAACGCAAATGAGGAAGGAGAAAAAATAGGATAAGAATATTGGGCGGAATGAAGGGAGGGAGGAAGTTTGCAGAATAGAAAAGAGGTTGGTTGTCGCGCTCATGCCAGGCTGTGTCAGAGAAGATTTGTAGAAATATGAGGGTAGGCTGAAAACTAATGCACACATGCTTATAGACCACAAACAAAATGACCTTCAGGAACACTCCTGGTGGCATGTGGAAGGAAAATTCCCCCTGAACATGCATGCGCAGGTTTGAGGTCGTTTCATTCATCCAGTGTATTTTGATAGGTGAAAATATGGAGACGTGTTCTAGTGCTATGTCAACGCTAGTTAAACACCGTGCTGTTGTCGAATTTTTAACTGCTGAATAAGTGACACTAGAGAGATTCATTGTCGTTTAAAGGCTGTTTATGGTGACGATGCTGTTGATAGGTCTATTATGTACTTGCATATCGTTCTTCCGTTGTATGGGCTGTGTCCATCTAAAACCCACTTAAAATGGCAGAATACTAATATTAATTATTGAAACTGGACACATTAATCTGTCAAAATATTTTACGACAGTTTATATTTTCCTTGAATTTAATTCATAAATTAAAACTTAAATTTTTTTTCAATTCTGCTAGTGTCACCATGAAATTCTTCCATTGGTCTCATGTCTCCAAATATTTCTATGATGGCAAATATGGAGACCCGAAGTTATCGACAAGTGCTTCTGCCTTTTCACTTTTAACTTGCCGTTTCCATATTGAGGAACATCTAATGTTTAACATAAATTTATTATAAAATGGCTACTATTTTAGCTAATTACCACTTAAATTTTCCAAGAGTTAAGGACGATTCAAATTATCTCTCGGAAGCCCTATTTTGGTGATTATTACGAATCGGTTTTACAGTCTCGGATTCAGTGTTACCCAAAAGGCACGTTCGTATTTCCACCCAATTTTTTCCATCGTCATCTTCAATATTTTTTTTCCTTTTTTGACGGTTATACGACGGTCCTTTCGTATGCCTTTCTAATTCTTAGGCAGCGGTTTTTCCTTGTTGAAACTATTATGACCTTAGGTACCTAGAAGTATAGATTTAATAGTAGCCTCCTTATTACGCGGAATTTCCTGAGTGTCGTTCAGAGGCGGATTCAAATAGTGTTTATGAAACGAAAAGGCGTAGTCAGAAGAGTCATGAATTAATGAAGCATAATGCAAATGAAGTGTCAAAGCTTTTACTGAGTCAGTAAAGGAAAGAATGTCAGGTCATAAAGTTTTATATGAGAACAATGGAATGAGTGTTGTAGATGTAAGTTGACAATTACCTAAAAACAAGGCATAAAGAAACCGCAAATAAAGCAATAGGCAAGATACATAATAAAATAATGGGGACTTTATGGATTTAAGACGAGAAAATTTTAATGTAAGCGAGAGAAGGCATTTTAATAAGGTGAATACAGAATTAGGCAGAAGGCTGTTTAAAGGGTTAAAATAAAATTTTAAGGTTTAAGTAAGAAACAAAGGTCAGAAACAAAGAGAGTGAAGGACAGTGTTGGAAAGAGCAGTGAGAACATGAGGATACGTAGTTTAGAGAAACAGCGTGGTAATGAGTGAGTGTCAAGCGAAGTGAAAAGCAGTGTCGGGTATTCCGAAAGGAAAATTCGTACTCTCTATGAGAGACACGGCAATTGATTGAACAAAAAAAGACTGACAAGAATTGATGGGAAAATGTGGAGAAAAGTATTAGACCGCATATGTTAGTTTAGCATCGTCATCAATCGTTCCTTTTACGCACCGACTGATTTTCTATGGCATGGCCAGCGACAGAAATCGAGTCAATGAAAATCCGTACGCACATTAAATGGAGGAGATAACATGCTTGATAAAAAGATTGTGTGGTGTGAGGGAAGGAAGGGGAAGGCGATAAAATACTGCGGATGCTCATGAAGAAAGGGATCGAGGTTTAAATCACCCTGAAAGGAAGAGAAAGACGTCCGTGTGTAGGGCATTTAATGCCTTCAAATTTTCATGTTCAGTATTGGATCGATAACGCTGCTGGACGTAGATATAGGACGGGAAGCTCGATGGTGTTCACTGTCATGCAGCTTTTGCCATGTTGCTGGAATGTCATCTCTTGATTGGCAAAATCTCCCCCAATGCCCACGGTTTCAATCACCCCCATCCTCCGGCGCTTGGTAAAGCCCATTAGTCTTTACGTTGGAACTCACCCTCGGACTCGCCATTAATAATTGAAAAGCGGACATAATTGTCAAAAACCAACTGAATATTTTAAAATGTCTATTAACTTGAAAATTAATTAACACAAAAAATCCAATGATAATTCTTTCATAATATCTCGAAGAAATCAATCATTTCACAAAACTTACATTTCGTATCAGTGGTACAAACGTATGTAATTAAACGAGGCCTCATAGAAACACAAGCATTTGTTAAAAGAGAAATTAATAGAACTTTAAATAATGTAATATAACTTTTTGCTGGCGATGCCTGTAATGTAGGTAATTTGAATCCTTTGCAGTAAGTACTGTCATTTTAGGAACGTATAGACGCTTCACTAATGTACTAGGTCCAGAGGTGTTCCAATGTCTTGATCACATCTCGAATATTAGATTCCTTCAGGCCTGCAAAATGCCCGTCGATTGCGGCTGTTAGTTCTTTGTTTTAAGAGACTCTCCGAGAGTTTTTACATGTCTAATTTCACTATGAAAATGTGATATGCCCATTCAGAAGACATCCCTACGGCTTCAGAGATTTCTCGAACTTTCTGTCGATGATCCTCCACGACCATTTTATGCACTTTTGTAATAATGACTGGGGCAGTGGCACATTTTGGCCGACCACTTTTCGGATCACCATCTACGCTGTCCCGACCAAACTTAAACTCGTTTTTCCACTTGACAACAGTTAAATATGAAGAAGCAGAGTCCCCCAGAGTGTTCTGATAGTCGGCATGAATTTCCTTTGCTTTAATACCTTTCTTTACGAATTTCGAATCTCAAATGTTTTCATCTTGACAAATCACTACATACGCGTTTGCTCGTAAAGCATTGCCTATTACTACGAGGGAAACTCGTTGCGCTATGTGGTGATGATTCCGAGAACCTTTCCAACTGCCCTCGTAATAGGGAAAAGGGTGCATTTTCTAAGATTAATTACACGATTTCATTTCCGCAAGAGTCTAATAAAATTGAAAGCGCCGAAAAACTGCACAGAATATGACCATTCAACTATGGAACACCTCGAGGTCTCTCTCGAAGTTCCATGCTTAATGCTTAAATAAATCAGTTGTGCATAATTTCAACTAATATTTTAAGCTGATTGAATAACCCGTTATAACAACTCAAATGAAAGTATAAGCATCGCCTGAACTGATCAAAAGCTGAAAAAATTGTAGATTACGAGGAAGACGTTCTGCAAAGTAGGTTTGGTAATATTTGCCAATTTTTTCTTCATTTAATCGCAAGCCGCATTGAAGATATTGCGACTGAAGCGATTCGCCCAAGAGAACGCCGTCAGTTTTTAACAGTGCAATAATACTGTTAAAAACTGACGGCGTTTTTAACCGCCGGTTATTTTATTTTTTCACATTCAAAATTTTATCACATTCAAACTATGCAAAAATTTCATCGCACAATTTGCCTTTCAAATGTATCAGATATAAAAAAATATCTGATTTAAAACAATTGTAAATACTTCTCAGAAAACCTATCTAAAATCCAATTATAAATCCAATCTATATAGTTGTATGTTGTATTATTTATCCATCTCAATTTCAATCGGCATTTTTTCTATCATTCTAAAAATCCTTACTAAGCTTAGCTTTTCTTTTTCACTTTCTCATTTCATTTATTCCATTTTCAAAATCTTGTCCAAATGTCACTTGAGATAACTTTTATACCAACAAAGGTTAATTGAAACACGACCCAGGTTCAGTTTGACGGGTTTCAATTTTTGAGGTATCGTCATCAGGTGGAAGCATTCAATTCTTCGTTCGGTCCAAATTGGCATGTAATCTTATGAATGTTTCCTGAAAGTAAACAATTTTCTCTGGAATACACAAAGTTTACCCAAAGCGAGTTCAAAATATTTTTGAACGAGCCCAAGAAATTCTGAATAGACAGAAGAAACAGTTTCGTTTACTCAATCGGCGGAAAACACACCGCAGGAGAAAGTGTTCTTCAACGCCCTTTAATGGCCTTCTCCGCTTTGAAAACGCCACAGGGCTGATAAGGTTTGTCAGAATGATTTCCACTCATCGACACGGCCAAGTGAAGAGCACAGACCCCAAGCGCGGTGGCAACCTAACAAGGCCATTCAAGTCCTAACAACGCCAAGGGGGCCGAAGGGCGGGCCGAGGAGGAGGGGGGGGTGGAGCTTGATTCTCTAGCAGAAGGCCGGCCCCGGGGGTCGCGGACCTCGGGAACCTCGGCCTCGCCTCTTGGAACAATCCGTCGGTTGGTCGGCCCCCAAACAAATACACGTACGTGCTTAAATAAACAAGCGTCCGGTATCTAATCGTCACCCGAATAATGGTCACGAAACAGTTCTCTTTCGAAACTGCGTCAACCTTGTGCTCGTGAATCATTGACGCATCACTTATGAGTCGCCGGAATGGCTCTGCTCCGCACTCCGGATTCTTTCCAAACCTAGTCAAGTGACAAATGCCGCCACCTTTCCTGTGGCTGCGAACGTCGATTCGTGGATTTCATTGAAAACTTCCTGGGTCACGTGCGAATTTTAAGTAGATCCCGCCGTTTCAAAGGGGGCTTTTGCTGAAACGAATGCCTATTTATTCGGACGGAATTTATGCCTCGGTATTCATGGAATCAGACGGCGAGCACACCGCTCTTTCGGGATTTTTACATCGCAGATTTGATTTAATTGATTCGGTGGCGCACCGATCTGTCAGGTACACGCGTAAATTGAATTTTGATATTCGGTAACCCTTTTGCTAAGCTATTCATCCGATTTAACCTCCCAGGAGGTTACTTAACCCAATGCAGCCAACATTTGTATGTATATATATACGAGCAGTGTCATTTGATAATTTTACCCGGGGGAAGATGAGGGTGACGCTGCAAACCCAACGACCAAAAGTATAAAAAAAGGTATTTGAGGAGACTTGTGAATTTTTTATTTGATATTTATGTTCGCGAGGATAAAAAACGTTTTCTTATTTTAATTATCAAGGAATGTGCTAATAGAGCAAACTCCTCCTTTCTGTTATCAATTGATTGGTGTAAAATATCCAACTATTTTTTTCTGTTTTCCGTCCATAATATGCGTCTGTGTTTTTTTAAAAAGTTGAACTGCCCAGAGATGTGTTTGCTATAAAAAAACCTTATAGCAAATAAGAAAATAATTTGATTGACCTATTTTTTACAATAAATAAAAACATAATAACTACTTTATATTGATGTGCTTTGACTCCTTGTAAGTACCTTCTAATAATATGAAATATTTTAGATTAGTTAACGTAAGAAAATCACCTTAAGTAATCGATTCGACTTGTTTAAAGCGGTATTTCATAATTCTAATGGAGCACCATATTAAGTGTTAAGTAGCCTTACTGTTTTACAGGGGAGGTAAATTGATTTAAATTATAAGAAAACAACGCGATAGATTGTCGCACAGTAGAAAGAAGTGTATGTAGCCATTAGAGCAGTATTATTCGATGATAACTATACCTCATTTTTCTTAATCGTTGTAATCACTGCATACAAAACTTTTCAAATACGAGTATTCATATACGGTATTCATATATTCAATTACCTAAAAGCTCTGTCTCTTGTTCGTTGTCAAAAGGTGTTCCGCTTGAGGGCTAACATCTGCCTGCTTAAGAACTTACGTTGATCTGACGAGCTCTTCCGCTAAAATTCCTCCCTCATAAATTCTACGAATTAGTCCCTAAAAACTCCTCCTCCCACATTTTCGTAAACCTTTGAGTAGTTCCACGGGAAGGTTGTCTACCCACACGGCCTTATTTCATTTCAATTTCCTTAATGTTCTCTCTATTTCGACATCGAGTAAGCCTGGACCTAAGCTCTACTCATCTTTGTCATATTTTCTCTATATGTCTAACCTTGTTGGCCTTCACCACATAGTTTCTCTATATATTCCTTCTATTTCTCTAGAATCTTCCCTTACTTAATTAAAGATTTTCCTAACTTATCTTGTTTTGCATGCACAGATTTTCCCTTTTTAATTCCTAACAACGCTTTCACCTTTCCGTACATTGAATCAATTTTACCTTTCCTTTGAATCTATTTTAGAATTTAGAATCTTTAGAATCTATTTTCCATATAATCTCTCTCTTTATTTTCTTCTCCGTAATTCTGTGTCTACATTATTACATTTTCTTCTAACGTCCATTTCGTTTATTATCTCGCCGGTAATCCATGTTTTTATTGTCTTTATCATTTTCTGTTCCCATACTTTTGTTTGCGGCTTATGATATCTCTTTTAAGATACTGTATGTTTCTATTTTAATTCTACAGTAACATGTTCCCTTTATCTACCCAGAAATATGAATAGTGTTTCTACATTCGATTTCCTAAACCTTCTCACCCATTTCATCTTTTTGAATCAGACTCTACAATTCATTATTACTAAGTTATGGTCTGAGTCCGCATCCACTCCACTTCAGGATAACTGCAAATTTATCACGCAGTTCCAAAAGATGTGCTTATTCTTACAAATAACTTTCCGAATCCCTGAGCATTTTCCATGTATACCTACGCCTATTATGTTGTATAGACCAAGTGTTCACAATGATTAATCCCTGTCTCCTGCAGAGCTCTATCACTTTTTCCCCGCGGACATTCATTTTTCTAATCCGTAGTACCCAACCTTATTACCATCCCTTACTTCTATAAACTCGATGGTTTCAGGCTTCACTTTGTGGAAATCCATTCTAATAAATCAAAAGAGAGATGGTACTTTTTTCCACACTTTATTATTTAAAGTCGACCGGTTTCGTCGCATAGGCGACATCATCAGGTTTCGTGTCATCATCGACTTTAAATAAAAAAGTGTGGAAAAAAGTACCATCTCTCTTTTGATTTATTATCCCTTACTTCGTCTACCTTCGCTTTCCAATCTCCCATCGGTATCGAACGTTTCGTCAAAGAACATCAGCAAATATCTCTTCAATCGGGTCGTATGTCATGTCGACTTCTTCCATCTTTATTGGCATGTAGACCTGAACGTTGACTAAGTTCATTGGTACAGCTTTAACTTCTACTAACATTATTTTGTCAGTCGCTTACTCTTTGTCTGCTACGCTTCTTCCTATTTTTTTGCTCAATAATCTTGCCACCACTCGCTGACTCTCGTCTCCTCTACCGCATATTACTCTATAACTATCCCTTTAGTAACTTCATCTAATCTTTCATCTCGCCTCGCACATCCCTAAAGCATCTGTATTTATATGCATCCGTTTCTTTTCATCTTTCCATATCTTGCTTTTTATTCTCAAATTTCCCTGTCCACTACATCGCCATAATATTCCAAGTCCCTATTCTAATTAAATCGATCCTATTCCATCTTTCTACTTTCGCTTTTGCTTTGAGATCCGTAGACTACACATGTAGAGATAGTCTCCATACCGGTCAACGAATTTTCTATCAGCCTTTTCCAATTTGTTGAATTATCGTTTTCTCCCAAAGATCCCAAATATTTGTGGCGTATCCCAAATGTGGCAAAATTAATGCAAAGTAACGCTTATCTTTTTGATTTTTTCATCACATTTCCCTACAACTATCTCATGAAAACTAGATTATTTAAGCATGATCCGGATTGAACATTGAATAGCTTGATCTACATTTAATCCTCAAGTGGAAACTTTCGACAAATAAAGGCCCTTTCCGGCTCTACTTATTATGACACGGGCAGTAAAATTAACTTCCATTCTTTTAAAAAGAGACGTTTCAGGCATGATATGGTGGAATATCATGATTAATTAAAATTGGCAATTTTCCACAACATTTTGTGGAAAATTGCCAATTTTAATTAATTCCATTCTTTTGTTCTGTCATGTTTTTGTTAAAACGAAGATGTCAAGGAACCGGGTTCAATTTTATGGAATTTCATCTCTCATATTTTTTCTAATTATGGTAGCATCTGGATATTTACGAACCTTCATAACTTATATTGCGACAATATAAAAGGTGAAATGAAAATTACCCCAGGATACTTTCAATACACTTACATCAAGCTATAAAATAGAGTTTCTCGGAACCAAGAAAATAGTCACGCTCTATCAAGTCTGAAGGTATTTTTGGTTATTATGAATGCATTGCTACGATTTTAGCACCATTTTATTTATATAATGTGATAAGAAGAAAACATTTTCCTGATATAAATATATTTGTAAATTAAGATGTATCCATTAATTGATTAGTCATCAATTTCCAGTATTTATCACTATAATTTCAATAAAATAACATCTCAAGTGGATTGACATACTTCTTTCTGCAATTTGGCTAAAACAATTAGTTTTAATATTAATTAAGTAAAAAATATAAAATTTTTAAACTACTGTCTGTCCGCCATTTTAAAGACGGTGGAGTTATAAAAAGGAGATTTTTGGAAACGTTTTTCTGATCTGAAAAAGTTAAGTTTTACACACCATGCAAAACTCATTTCTCTAAAATAAAATCCCTGATAGGTACACTTCACCCCTCTACTGGTCTAAATACGATATGTTGGAAGAGTACTGGGAGCATGTGACGAGAGGATAAAAGAGTAATGCTATCTGTCACTTGTTGGACCTCCTTTATAATAGGTTGCTAGTATATAGGACCATCGAAAATTCGCCTGATTGCCAAATAACATCGCGTCCAGCGAAAGGAGGTAGATTTTATTAAACGTTATTTTGATAAATGCAGTATTAAGTTACTGAGTTAATCTCCTATATTTATTGGAAGCACATTTCTTTTTCAGTGAACTTAAAATGGATTACTAGGCACATAGCACTACGGTAGCAGAGATCAAGAAAATAACATTAGATGGATGAATTGTAAAAATGACAGGTTTAAAATGCCATATCATTGTGAACAGTCACAAAATTATTCCCGATCCCACAGGAACTGGCAATCTACAAAGTTGGATGTTAAACCGCCTTAATCGGTTAAAAGAGAATGATAGAACTTCACCAATGCCATCGTTCAGATGTATATGTATCCAATGGTACCATTGTTTTCGATCCCCGATGGACGCGAACGCACATTGTATTTTGATCATATCAAATCTTTGTACCTGACTGTCAGAAATGGATTGAATTCAAAGGAAGAGGCCCGGTGGTGGGTGGTTGCTCTCGCTGGCATTTGCTCCCGCCTAAACTGCCGTTCCAGGCATCCCTCAAAGATGTCCACGGACAACCTCGCTCGAACGCGCTGAGCGTACGCCAGGGACGGTAGCCAGGACTATTAGGGATCAGAATGAACCTCAGCGATGGTAACTAAGGATTCATTTTTATTACGCTATTACAGGGTTCGTCCGGAAGATAAGTGTACTGCTTTTTTCTGGATTTTTGACAAAAAGGGAGTCGTCCACTACGAATTTGTACCTGAACGACAAACTGTTAATGCTGCATTTTACGTCCAAGTGCTCGACAGGCTTCGAAAACGAGTCGCCCGCGTCCGGCCAGCGATCAAAAACATCTGGCGGCTGCATCACGGCAATGCGCCGTCTCACACCGCGCTTGTCGTGTCGGACTTCTTGGCCAAGCACGGCGTGGCAACGCTGCTGCACCCTCCCTACAGCCCGGACTTGGCACCACCGGACTTCTTTCTGCTCCCGAAGATAAAGAGAAGTTTGGAAGGAACGCGATACGGGACTTTGGACGCCGTCAAAGAGGCCGTGACGACGTGTCTTCGAGAGGTTCCCGATGATGCCTTCGCGGGAGCGTTCCAGGAATGGGAACGCCGCTGGAGCAAGTGTATCGACTCACAAGAGTCCTATTTTGAGGAATATTAGCTTAAGATATGTAAAAGTGTAATAATTTTTTTCCCTGAGCTCAGTACACTTATTTTCCGGACGAACCCTGTATGTGGTCATTAATTTATCCTACTCTTTTTCTACGGTTCCATTACCAGCAATTCGTATGCGTAGAGATATTATATTTTTATATTATATTTTAATCTTAGAGACACTAGTTCTCAGAAGATGCTGTACGAAGATTTCCAGTAGTTTAATTTTCAACATTTATTTCCCTTAATATCTCATTTCTTTTCCTTTTCCATAAACATTTAACACTGCTTTTGTATGCCTGGAGTGGAATCACCTCCTTTCACACATCACAAAAGTGTATTTTAGGGAACCCTGTCGGTATGGATGTAAGGACGTGTTTTGGTGCAATGAGTGTTTTGGCGAGAGACTCCAATTTCGAGGCACGGGACAACAGGGCCCCATGGGAGGAGGGGGTACAGCGCGTCCCCTTACCCCATCGGGGGTTTAGCGAATTGCGTCTATCGTTGAATCTCCGAGGGTACTACTCCGCAGGCGACACTGCTTTCGGCGAGAGAACAGATCAACTCTGAGAGTGAGAAATACGATCTCAGTGGCATTAATTAAAATTGGCAATTTTCCACAAAAATAAATTTTATTAATACGACCGGTTTCAATGTAACTACATCATCTTCTGAGATGATGTAGTTACATTGAAACTGGTCGTATTAATAAAATGTATTTTTGTGGAAAATTGCCAATTTTAATTAATCATGATATTCCACCATATCACGTCTGAAACGTCTCTTTTTATTCGGTGGCATAAGTCTGGATTTTGGTCCCACAAATACGAAATATAAACATGAGGGAAATATATGAATAAGGAAAATGGTGAAAATCGACCCGAAATATATGGTAAGTAGCAGATGTGAAATCATTACTAGGAATATTTATTATTATTAGCGGAAGTCTAACCGGCTTACGGTAGGTTTTTGATGGAACCTGACACAACAGACTGTTGTATTTTAAAGCCACATAGCGTGGCATAAAAAATTTCTTGAATATCATTCTAAACTTTACAATAACTCGTTCTTTGGAAATACGTACTTTCTACCTCCCTTCATTCAATCCAAAATACCCATTCTCTTTCCTCTCTCTGTCTCGCTTCCCAAGCATTCTTAACTCAATTACTGCTTTCAAAATCAATTACCACCCTCTAACTCCTGCATTTACTTGCCATTCCTTCTTCAAAATTATCATCAAAGCTGTATTTCCTCCCCTACTAACCACCTAGAACTTTACCGTCAGTTCCCCTTTCCGTCCATTTTACTTTATCGATTCTTTTCCACATTCACATCTCAAAAGTCCCAAATGTCTCCTTCCTCAATGTCGAAGTTTATGAACCATGCAAACCCGTGCTCAATAGTAAAAGGTTCACTTGTTTTTTCTTAACTTATTCACTTATAGTGCCTGCCTACAACTCCCGTCTCTTCGAAAACACTTCTCTACCTAACGCAATTCTTCTTTTAACGTCCTCTAATCTCAACTCCCCAGGTTTTTCCTCAATTACTTCTTTAAATTACTTCTCGTGCTTACTTCTTTTATTATATATATGACTTATCAATTTTATATCGCTTTTTTTACTTATTTTTATTGTTATTGTTTTTATGGATTTGGCAAAGAGTTAGAGGGGCCTTATGGTCTCAATTTCGCCCGAATGAAGACGTTTACTCTCTACTCTCTCTCCTCAAAAATACTTCCTAATAACTTAATTTTAATCGTTTCAACCGTACTAGTTTTTGTTCATTACTTAAAAGTTTACCTTAGCCGTTCTGTTTCTTGAGAATCTAATTCCCTTCGTGTTTTAATAATTTTTTCTCTCCCCACGCCTGTTATGTATCGATTCTGCAACATATGAAAATAATGATTGTAAACCTTTGACTGACTTGCTATCTAACGCTTGTTCATCCACAAATTTAACTTATATGAAGGATTCCCCACCTACTTTCAGCATTACTTCCGGATCAATTATTATGGCTCCTCCTAGAGGTCATAGGAGCACGCTGACCTCTCCAACACGCCAAGGCAATGATGCATGGAACTGTTTGTAGCAACTCCCGTCACTCCAGTACGCACACTGGAGTGACGCGAGTTGCAAGATTGTCCAAATATAGCAAATTTTGAATAATTTTGCATTGAAAAATATCTGATGTTCAAAAAATAAGAAAATTCTTTTATTCAATTATAATTATTTCATAGCAGCCCTCGGCCATCTTGAACGAGGGCTGTCAAATGATGAGGGGTTAAATCTTATAAATCTTTTTTTATTCACATACTTTAATAAATCTTTTTTATTCACATACTTTAACGTGCGTAAGTAAGTTTATGTTATTTTGTTTGCTTGTTGTCTATTACATGTAAGGCACAAGTTTCTTTGATTTGAATTCAAAGCTAAGTCAGCGGCAGCCGTTGACATTTGAAAGATACTCAACTTTCCCACAGAAACTACGGATACAACATGCGATAAGCTGTATAACACTGTATTGAAATTTTCCTTTCACCATAAGATATCGTCATCGAAATTACCTCAAGAAAGTATTATCTAAGGAAGAATTTAGCACTCACATTCCATATAATATAATAAGAGTTATAAAGGACCTGCTCCTCTGTTTAGTACAACTAGTATATGGATTGAAATGTTTAAAGAATGGTTTGATATTTGAAGAGAGTACGTCTCAAAGAAAAGTGGACCGGAGCTGGAGTCACAGCTCTTATCGGAAGTAAACATTAACGCCGATGCTACCGTTATTGTGAGAGAAGATCGTTGATAAGATCACTTATAGAATTATTGAAAATTTTTTTGGATAATACCCACTCTCGCTGATGGAAGACATAAAACATATGTATTTTTACGGAGGAAGGTTCAAAGATCGCTCATGACCAAGCAACAGGATGTTTGCATACAGATTTGCTCACTGTTGTATTTGATGTAGCAGTAATATGAGAAGTTTCTTTCAAATTTTATCATTTTAAATTAAACTCGGCTACATACTTTCGACCGTGAGAGGAAATAACAGCCCAGAGTGGATATTCCCGGCACCAACACACACCAAACATAGCCAAATTGGTTGCTTTTGCTGGGAAAGTTAAGGTTATACGTGCTGTCTTGCGATATTCAGGGAACGGAGCATTAGCAATTACTTACCAGCACACACAACTATTAATAAAACGTACCGTAGGAATGTATTAAACATTTCTCAAAGCCATATATCAATTGAAGATTGCCACATTTCAAAGCACCATAGGCTAGATACAGCACACATGCTTAATTAACTATCACACCTCACAAGTTGCTGAATACGTGTCTCGCAAAAAATCAACGTGAATTGTGTTCGACGCCCCCCCTATAGTCCAAAACTATCTTTTTCTCTTCCTAAATAATAAACAACTTTTTAAGAAGTATTCTTCTTTCGTCAGAAGCGGTAGTGAAGACTTCCTAGGCGATTTGGAAGGATCTTTCAAAAGATTACTTCGAAAATTGAGAAGAAAGATGTAGAAATGGACTACTTTAAGGCCCGTTAAATTTTGCAAGATAAGTAGCGGTAGGTTGTCAAATAGAAATATGATCACTTTTTATTGAACATCCCTTTTAGGTGGCCTTATTTCCTAGTTATCTCTTCTTTGATTTTCTTCGGTGAAGCTCCTTACCTTTTTCTTTGCTTGAATTACAATTATTTCTTAAAAGCAGTGGAAGTGGCTGGTCAGGAAATGTATCTTAATGTTTGTACTAAATCCTAGTTTTTGTTACTTCGACATCCTGTCCCCTACTAGCTCGGTGTAGCTTTTGGCTTACGCTTACCAAGATTATTTTCATTCAATGGTTCTAAAAAATATGTATGTGATATCCATCATCTTATTCAGAAACCATCAGAACTCCCTGATTTCAGTTTCCCCATGGTACATCTAGGGAATTAACGAGATGCGAATTCAGAATAAAATCTGCCTTAGCATAAAGTATTTGTAAATTGTTTAATCAAACTTAGCCTGGCGTGTGTTAGCTGCAGAGATGATTCTGTCTAGAGCAAGCAATGTTTCACAAAACAAATATTTCTCCTGCCCCCACATCATTCCTCAATGGCCAAATATCACTTAAATACAGGAGTAGGAGTAGGACCTGTAGGAGTTTTCACAATACTTAACTCTTGTTTCTCATTCATATAAAATTAAGGCTATACATTTTTGTTTATTAGTAGTTTATGAAGGAGATTAAACATTTTCAGATATTCACCAATTAACTACTGATGCTTTTTATAATTTTTCCAAGAATCGTGCAATGTACTTGCACTGCTTTTTTACAATGCTGTAATGATCAATCGGAATTTAACAATAATTATTAGCATTAGACAGAAAGCGTTTAAAACTCTACTTGGCGCTATAAATGAATAGACGCCATTCATTTTTGCCATGCTCTGAAACACCTGTTTTCTTCAAAAGATTTACGCTGTCATTACAGGATCCAATATGTTCGTTAATTTCTTCTCTAAAAAAATTTCGTCCGCGGCTAATTTTTCTCTTTTATGACGGAATGAAATCGCAGAGGCTTGAAAAAAGAAGTGCAAATACGGTATAAATACTGAAACACTGCATTTCTATTCCCACTAACACAAATATTGTTTAGTTTAGTAGCGTTTAACGATGAAAAAATCAATAAAAAAGAAAACTCTTGAGATTCAAGTTAAAAATGATCATTTCACTCATGAAAACGTAAACATTTGGTATGTAATCGTTAAATGTGCTTGAATTCGAGGTCTGATTCATTTTTGTCGTTACAATTATACATGCATTTCGTTTACTATTATAGATGCATTCCAAGAACATTAATAATTTGGAATAAAACTTATTTTACTCATGATAGGACATTTTTGAAATATGTGAACCATCGCGACATGAAAAATTTATTCTTATGCCTCAATACTTCATGTAACACAAAGCTTTGGACGAGAAAATACTGAAAATGAAAAAACTGCAATTTTTAGATCGTATCTCCAAAACATGAGCAGTTATGGTCAAGAAAATTATCAATCAGTTTCCCAAATATATATATATATATATACTCAAAAATAGGTCTTATGTCCACGGCAGCAACAAAAAGTTGTTTTCTGTCGGTTTGTACAACCGATGTTTAACCATTGTTTACATTAAAATGTTAACAATCACAGAATATCAGCCACTGATATCCGCTGTGAGGTTGGTTTAGATTGGACTGAAATCCTCTCAGCGGTACCTACCCAGAGAGTAAGCCCTCCCCATCTAAAGCGTGCGATATTCACACGTCATAACGGTAATTACGTTACAGACAGATGCGCCAAACGGAAGCGCTACATGATAATGCATTTAATTAAAGGTAGTTCGTCGCTGGGAATAGTTGAGAAGAAATAGTTCCCGGGGACAGAGTATTTTTATAATAATTCACCAGCTAATTAAATGTATTCCAATAAACTTAAATTCGGGGAATGATATTACGCAATATAGTCGGTAAGTAATAATACGGATACATTCTTGATGTTCACAATGGGTGAACCGTTCGAAATTATAAATTTTCTTAACGGATTTTATTAAAATTACCTTCATTCAATGGTATAACTTATTATTACGACAACCAAAAGCGAATATCCAACTTACCGTCCAATTTTTATGCACTTGTAGTTTTTGTATAGTGCAATTGCATGCATGCACATTACATGTTTTTTTTATATTCGGAATTTTGATATAATCGTCATAAAAGAGATGAAGCATTCAAAATGCACTAGTATCCCACTTCCTTGGAGCAGCAGAATAACCCAATTAATACCAACGTTCGGATCCTTCAGAATTTGGTGGATTAATCTTCAGTATCCTTGCGTGTGCGCAACCCACATAACAGACGGGAAAACGAGATTGAGATTTTATACCTGATGGTATGCGTCGAAACAAGTAGTAGTATGATAAAGTTTTTTGCGTGAAAAAATACTAATACTTTTATTTATTCAGTAAGAAAAGAACGGGGTTCATTGCGTGGACAATCAATCTCTTGGGATGGGTGGTCACTGGTGTCCTCGACAGCCGCCCGTGGGTCTCCTCGCCCAGCCGTCCGACCCTTCATTCGGAATCGAATCAAGGGAGGCCATGGAAATCATTCCGTCATTATCCCAAAGACGCCCCAAGAAGGCACCGAAAGGAGGGAAGTAGGTGGTAAGAATATCGAGCCGCGTTCTATTTATAAAACCTTTTTTGTGTCCATCACACTTGGGCAGTCTTTAATCCGAGGAATTTACTTACATGCACCGGTGAACTATTTCTTTGCCCTCACAACTGCGACGCTTGCGTATCCGGAAGGATCCAAACGCACCGGGGGAAATGATTCCAAGAATACCGGCGAATATAAGAGCAACTGCCGCTCTAATTACCCGCGCGGATCCCATTTAAGTGCTATTTCACAAATGGTGGGAGAAATTTGATTGGAGCAGTCAATTCCCTGCTCTTTCTCTCTGTCTCTCTCTCGACTGAACCGACATGCCCCCTTCATCTTTCGTTCATTCTCGGCTTCGGAATGCGGATAATTAAACTTAAAGGAGGAACACCAGCTCTCCTTTCCCCACTCCACTCCTACCAAACGTCCCCGTTCCCGCATCGGCCACGCCGCGGCGCTGCCGGCGCCCACAACACGTCTTCCCCACGTGGGAAAATCAATTGACTTCCGTCGACAGAAGAAGCAGAAGCAGCAGCGGCCCTCCTTCTCCCCCTCCCTCCCTCAACCCCCCCATACTGGAAAAGGAAAGGGATGTGAGGATTTAGCGGGGGGGAGGGATGCAGAGGGAGATAACTGTCATTTATCGATATATATTGATACAAAAGCATCAAATCGCACATATAGTATAATCGTCCTGCACGTCACTGCAGGCAATGCAAAAGCTTTGCGAGCGTCATTCCACATAATGAATCATATATTTCGGAGATTTAACGTTGTGAAAGAATATTTTTAACCCTTGAGTGTGGAAGAGAATATATACCGGTAGATAAGAGGAGAGACATGGGAGCAAGTGGAATCTTCCAGCTCCTCTGCCGGAGGTAGTAGAACATGGGACGGACGGAGCTCGAAAGACGTCAGGTGAGGAAAAACTCGAGTCGACGTGTTTACCACGAAACGGAAAAAAATGCTATACTCGAGGAAAATAAGGTTAAAAAAATCAAGACGAGAAGGCATTTTTGTGGAATTTGTTGAAGGAAATCTATGGATTGGAGACGTGCACCACTTGAAAAACAAACCAGAGTGGAAGAGAACCCTTCGGAACCTGGTGTAAGGGATGGATGCTGGTGATCAAAAGGACAGATAAAATAAGAAAAGAAGGAGTACACGGGAGAGGAGAACAGAAAAAGACAATATTCAGCAGAGAAAAACAAGTAAGAGGGCACACCTTGAAACATTATGAAGATATGAATTGGAGGGTGGGAGGGAAGATCCCGCAGGGAAAGGTCAAGGGACAAAAACTTGTGTGCCAAGTGAAGAGATCGATCCATGGAACGAAACAGCGGTGTACCCCGGGGTATTTACGAGAGTAAACAGAGTGCATGAAGTAAAGAGTGCATAATTCAAGTCAGCTCATCTTCGGAGTATAATACTGCATATTACTCTCGTGACCACGGTAGCGTATTATCAAATTCATAAATATTTTATCATTTATTCAAGCTGCGAAATGAAAAACAAGCCTTCCGAATCTCCGCCTGCAATCCAATTCCAAGGCCGTCGTCGGAATGCCTGGAGGGGACGGGCAGCCACCCACCTGTTCCAGGGTCACCCCGTTACTCTGCATCAACGCCGTAATTTCCCCCCCGCGGGCCGCTCAGTTGGCAAGCCGAGGCTTCTGCGGCCTCCAAGCCCTCGGGACTCGAGATTTCCATCCCTTTTTCAGGGGTGCAATCCCCGGGAGTTGGAGTGAGGGGCCTCACTTTAAAACAATAATCTGGTGGGGAGGCTATGATTGAATCATATTATTTTATGTTTCACAGTCGTTTTATCAACAAAAGCTCGGTCTTTCAATGGAATCACCAATATTTGATTTGTATAAAAACTATAGGGAAAAGATTCAGTAAAATACATTTATTTTAGATATTGCTGCAAATACTCAAAATTCTTCCAAGTACATCCATTGAGCGTCGACGCACTTTTGACAGCGGCTTTTCTACGACTCTAAGGCTCCTCGGTAGGCGGATTCCGAATGGTCATTCAGGGTACGCGTGCAAGCTCTTTGACTGCACTTAAGGTCATAGGGTGGTGTTATTGAGGTATGATTTCACTTTTGAGAATAAGAAATAGCCTGCTGGTGCAAGTCGGGATTTTAATGAAGTTGGGGAATCGTCACCATGCCTTCGCAAAAGGTCTCACCAAATGTTTCATTTGCATCACCAAATTTTCCGTGATAATGGTGCCAAAAGTTACCTTATCAATGCCAAATGTGATCATGCCCACTCAATAACCGACGATTTGAATTCATCACTTCAAGCACACGTCAGGAAAAATTGTTTCCGATACTTTTTGTATTAACCTTGCATTTCCAATGTTGACAGTTATTACTATGGATAATGTTTACCCATTGAACAGAAGCTCATTCAGTGAAAAAAAAAATCTTGAAGAATCCTTTATATTGGCATCAATAATATGCTGACAAAAGCTTACGTCGAATACAAAATTTTAAAAATCTCCTTTTTAAATTTCTGCGATAATTCTATCAATTGTAGAGCAGGAAAAGATGGGGAAAAATTTTAAATACCCAAATTTTCATATTAAAGACAATGAATACGACTTACAGGGGCAGATTAACAGGCAATTTACTTTTCATGATGCCTTTATTTCCAATAAACCGTGTAATTGTGGTAGTTATTAGAGAAGAAAAGGATGGGAATGGAGGAAGGGTGGAAAAAACCGACACCGGCATTAGAGTCTACTTTTAACAAAATACGCCGAGAGGTCCACAGATAAACACCCCATCCTCAAAGCACCTAAAGTATTGGGATACCGCTGAATAAAACCTGTCGTTTCGGGGATTCAAGCCTGAGCCCTCTGTGGGGAAAACCAGTGTACCGTGTGATCACTGTACTCAGAATATGGAGTTTTTTTTTAGATTTTGGATTAAAAATTGGATTAAAATTTTTATGTCAAAGGTGAACTTCAATAGGGAATTATATATAATTAAATTTAGCCAGCCGAAGTGGCAATAGAAATGGCAAATAGCTATGGAAATGACTGAAATATCATTTTTTGAATGCCACACCGCTCAACAAGAAATGAAACCACGAGCGATTCTCGGGCATTTCTACCCAATGCCATAAATTACCTCGCGAACATAAAACTACATATAAATTGCAGAACATTGTATTCCATGGACGTGCGGAGAGTTTCACTATAATTCGAAGTCAATAAGTAGAATGTTTCCTAAATACTGACTTTGTTAAATGCAAAGAAGTGACAATACATGGTGGATCACTACTTCAGTTTGAATATTTTTCAAACCGACATGGAGACTTCTGTCCAGGTAAAGGAGCAACAAAGGTATTTCGTGACGAAATCTCTTGAATTTTTAAACATTACAAGAAACTGCGTGAGATGCCGCAACATTAACTTTTAACGGAGTCATCCGCTAACATGCATTTCATTACAACAATTTCAGGGCGTAAAAGCATAAGAGCGTAAAAGCGTGAGAGCGTAATCCCGGTCAAGACGAATGATTTTTACGCTCTGAAATTGTTGCAATTTAAAACATTAGTTTGAAGTCCAGTATTAGAGTGAGTGCAAATCTAGTAAATTTCCATTTTATGAAACAAAAGGCCAAAATTAGGATTTCTAAAACAATGTGAATTGAATAGAGCCCCATAAAGGAGTTTTCGAAAAAATATTAGTTTTATTTACACTATTTGAAAGGCCGAGTCAGCAAGTTTTAAATTTCAATTCGACAAAACATTAAACGAACAGCAATTATTCGACTATCGCGAGAGTCCTGGGGATTAATGAAAGGTCTCGCAATCCGGATTAGCCCACTTATATTAATATTTTGCATTCATTTATTGCCATTGATATCACTGCGATCTTCCACGCCCCGCCAAACTCCCATTCATTCTGGAAGGTCGCGCAGACGGGGAGGTCCGTCGCCAAGCAACGGGGCTAAGGCCGTCGTCGAATGGGGCGGCGAGGTGGAATGCGGCGGCGGCGGAATGGGGATGGGCGAGTTCGCGAGGTATGGGGAGGAAAGAGGGAGGGAGGGGTCGAGTGGGAAGGAATTCCAATATGAGCGCAGAATAGGAGACGCGGCGAGGGGGGACGAGGAGGGGGGTGGAATGGGGAAAGGGAGGAGATTAGCAGTCTCCCTTCCGCAGATGGCATATCGTCGTCATATCAGGGGAGCGAGAAGATCTCGGAGTAATCCTCGGGCACCGTGAATGAAGGGCGACGCAGAGGTGGGGCTTATGTCGTGAAACCATTAACTGCAATCCGCAACATTACACGGCTCCAACCATACCCGACCGATAATTTCACTACAACATGTTTAACGGCGATTGGGACCTAATGCGTAGTTTTATAACGCCTCGCCCCGCTTGAAATTCATCAGCGTAAAAGAGCAAGAGATGACGCCGTGTGGAAACGATTAGTCTGCGAAAACGTCGAACATACATCGGCATAAACAAGGTTAGCAGCTACAAACATACTATATTTGTCCTCATGCTCAAAGCACGCTAAATAGGTTTGCTAAAATTTTGGTCAAACACCGTCTTTTTATCAATGGTATGAATGAAAATGTGCGATGACAACAATCCGTCTGCATTTTAGTTCAGTTCCGTAACCCCTCCCCTCAAATATTCATGGGTAGATGTTATCTGCTAACGCGTGGGCGTATTGCCAATGCTGCAACTACATTTCCGAGGCAGTCACTTCCCGTCGCGGGAATTAGCCAGGCCGGGGGCACCCGCCCCCCTCTCCCCCCCCCAAGGGCGCGCGGCCAGGGCACCAGACCAGAGACCGGGACTCCGTTTATGGCCCGACTGCGCCCTTGATCCCCCACCCCTACCCAACCACCGCATACTTCGCACGCGCCTCTACTACATTTAAATAAGTGCTCTTTCGCTCCAGAGACTCCAAATATTCCTCATCTCGAGATTCCTTTAGCGTGCATTGGGCCGCGGCATCCTTCCCCTCCCCTTTCCGCCGACTCGGTCCCCTCAGGCCATTAGTGCACTCATCTCACATGTAACTAACTCACCCTCATCACTCATTCCCTCCGAGTGACCAAACCCAAGAAGCTTCCGTACGTCATTCTCGTCAAACAACGGAGCACCCAGTGTAAATCCCTCCAAACCCCTGAATACCACGAGGAAAGAGTATCCATGAAGGAGGAATCCGTGAGTCACGAAGCAGGGAGGAAACACTCAAACTATTAAAAATTCACAGAACACGCGAGTTTTCATGTGACACGAAAGAGGGAATAATTACTGTGGTTCCACATCACATTGGCAGATTGAACCGTCAGAATACAAAGGAGACAACATCACCGACAGATTCTAGAACCCATTCCTCTCTTGCATGATACACAAGCTTTACATTATGAAGCTTAAGGATGCTTAAATATTTTTTACACAGATTTTCTAGTACATACCCTACATTAGATAATAATAAAGGCATGCATGCGCAATTTTGTACACACACACACATATGTATAAAAAATATATAAATACACACACACATTCAAACACGAAAACTCGCCAAATGGCGTGTTCGCTCTCCTAAACGCATCTCTTGGCCAAGGAAACGGGGCACTTGGTTGCATCAAGACTCGCAGATTTCAGCGTAAATTACGTTTCCTCGATAGCTCTAATGTTTAAGCATCGGCCCGGCAAGTCCAAAGATCCGGTGTTCAAGTTTCGGTCAAGGATATATTTTTGCGCTTGTGATCTGCTCGATTCCGCCTTCCTCACTCCCCCTGTGCTCGTCTTTTATGTGTTCCTATCCTTTTTCTTATACCTACGTATTTCCATGTAAATGAATACATATAAATAAATATACATGCATATACGCGCATTATTACATATAAAGGCAATCACTGTATTTATGAATACTTTTATAAACACACGAGAAAGTTAAGTACATTCATATTAATTTTTGTTTGGTTATATTTGCCATTATCCAAATATATGCCATCGTATTCAGTTGTTTAGGCTTTCTTCATATTTTAGACGTCCACTGCAAGCAAACTCTTTCAAACTAATCTATAAAGCAATAAATAGACACCGGCAAAACATATCTGGCTGTCACGTCCTAGTTTGCTTAAAACCTTCCTTTAGGTTTACATACATACAAAGGTTCCTTGATGTGAAAAAACTTATTCACGTTGAACAAATTATAAGCACGTAGATTCCATACTAATAGAAATAAAACGTAATAGAAGTAGAGGCATTATTGAGCGATTGAAACCATCCGCCGATGTATCTCATTCAGAATGAAAGGACAAAGTGAATGCACTGAACGTATAATGACTTCCGTTCAACTCTGTTGGACTCCAGTAGATATCCGACTACAGTGTTCTTTCACGCAGTGACTCCGTAAAGCGATGAAAGCGATCCTTTGTCATTATATGAAAAATATGCCAATATCCGTTATACAACACAATAATAATCGCAAAGCCCATATCGCCCTCTGCAATGTGTGCAAGTAACGAGGAAAACAATGCAGCCACAATTTATCTGGGACTGCAGTGTTACGGTATAAAAATCACAGAAGCTAAAATAAAAACTGAACGCAGTTTTTGCGAATCAACTGAGTCTCCAATTAACTTTATTGTTCACGCAACTTGATTTTTCTATTTTTCTTTCTACCCCTCAGAAGTTCATTTCGAATCATTTTCATGGCATTTTCGAGTTTTCAGGTGGCTTCAGAATTTCCACGTGCGTACGTGGTTCGAAAATTGTCACTCAAAATCTTTCAATCATATGTAAAGTTATATATATATATATATATATATATATATATATATATATATATTAGGTAATCTACCGGTTAAGGTAGGTTTTTGGATGGACACAACTATCAAATAAACATTTTGTGACTCCCCACCTAGCAAACTAATCTATATCAGGTCCCTCTTCATCTCGGTGTACTTCTTTCCTCCCTTCATCCCGTCCAATATCCCTATCCTGTTCCTACCCTTACCTCGCTTGCCCAACATTCTCCCCTCTATTACCCTCTTCAACATTCCACTACCGCTCAATACCCCTTTCATCCATTTTTCCTGCCTCCATAGGATTTCTCTCAACAAACCCCTCTCCTCCCCCACCATTTCTAGTACTTCCTCATTTGTTTTCCTTTCGGTCCATTTCACCTTCTCCATTCTTCTTCCGTCATCCGATTTTACGAATTCCCCTCCGACTTATAATGATGGGCACTATAGATATATATATATATATATATATATATATGAATATAACATCCTTCCTCGGGTAGACGATATAACTTAACTTTCATGGAGTATCTCCGAATTGATACCGCCTCTTTTACAGCAATGAAATTTCAATCTGATGAGGATTATGCGACAGTAAAATCAATCAAACAGACAAGGGAAGCCACCAATACAAAGGAAAAAGTTCTGTGATCCAAATAGAGGGAAAAAGAGTGTCTATAATAAAAATTATCAGATATAAGATACTCTTTTAATGAATTCAACAGTCAATTTGACGAAATTTTAGTAGCTTGACGTTTGTAAGGCAACCAAGAAATATGGCCATCAAATCTTTCCTAGCCACGACAGGGATCGCGTGTGAATGTGCGGCGGAGGGACCAAGTGCGTATATGAAAGTTAGTCCTTTTATTACCTTTAATTCTCGTATCAGTACACTCGGTTGGTGACTGAAGGAGCACTCATCGTAAACCACGAGTGCGTGTGCGATATCGACTCTCGATGGACACGGTGCTCCACAAACTTGAGTAAGAGATCGCGTCACACTCTTTTCTTTTTTTATTTCCTCTTACCCTCACTTAATTATTTAGGTGCGGCCGTTGGGCCACTCAGGGAGGAGTTTATCGTCGCAGAAACCCTGAGCGTGATTTTGATCCACAAGGGTCACCATGTTCCAACATAACGGATTGGGCGACTAGTTGTTTGATTGTTATCTCTGATTATTTGTTTCAACCATCCTCCTTCCTTTGTTCGTATTTCTATGCCCCTCCCCCAATATTACGGCCTAGGGAATTTACGCCATTCGTTGTTTCATAGTTGTTATATTAATGTTGGGTCTCCCATTCCACACAGAATATTTAGAATCAGGATACCAAATTCACGAATTTTAATTTTTAAATTTTTAAATCTTCATTTGTATCATTTATTTGCATTCCTTTTCCTGGATCTAATCATATTTGTAACCCAATCATGAACATGTGTTTTTGTTGTGTTCCTTTCTCAAATAATTAGTATTCTCGGTCCTTTGGAGTTCTCTTCTGACAACCATTTTGTTTAAATGCTCTCCCAATGAAGATACGGTTAGATTAAAAATAAATTTTAGCTCAAGGCCCCAAACATCATAGAACTAGTAACAACGCCATATCTATCTCCAAAAATGAAAAATACTTCTAATTTGGCCTGGTTGTGAAATTTCCCCGCAATGGAACCGTAAGGGGGTCGCGGAGGAGAAAACAACGTCTGCATCGAGGCGGCATTTCTTGGTGACCCGTCGAAGCTGAAGTCGAGACAAACAACGTAAACAGCTCCATCTCCACCGCAGAAAGAAATAGGGGACAGGGTTCTCGCGCGCCAATTGGAAACTCGCTTCCCCTTGCGTTGTTCAGTCTGGTGCTCTCTCGACATTCATAGAAAACGACAGCTCCACTGTACAGCGTGCACACTCACACACACATATTCGAGTGTCAAGCAGGGAAGTCCTCAGTAACGAAGTCATTAATGCCCTCAAGCACGCACACGGTCGGCAAGGGGCGGTTCGATGTCTGGCGTGCACCACACGCACTGATGTTCGATCTGGAGTTGGTGCTCAAGAGAGCAAAGGGCCAACTGTACCCTATTCGGGGCATTATGTAAGGGTATTATGTAAGTGAAGAAATCCACACGGGTTCCAGAAAGGGAAGAAAAGGGTGGGGGGTGGCGCTATGTTTGGAGAAGGAGGCATGAGGGAGGTGGCGCGACTACTCCCATCACTTGAGAGCAGCTGAAGGGCAAATGTTTACTATTAACGAGAATGCGATTAATAGGAGAGTACTAAGATTAAGAAGTATTCATACGAGACTATCAAGTACGATTACAGCAAGAATTACTCCGACAGTCTTAGTCTGTCTTGGCTCCTTTTATCGCATTCGCATTTTGTTTATCAGAAATGTTATATTTCCTATGGTCAAGAGTTCTGATTTTACGACAGCCTTGCTGTGTCTAAATTTATCGCAGTTGATCTATATTTTTTGTTGGTTGAAGAGGCTCCCTCATATAAGTTTCCTCAAATTTTCTTCATTTCGTATCTCAGGGCTGATATTTTAATTACTTAAACGTTTTTCCTCAAACTTGACGGCAACAGAGTATTAATCTTGTGAGTCAACAGCTGTTGATTCTTGACTCATGCCAGGCATTTGGGCCGAGTCTACCATACAAGCTCCCATGGATTCAGCAGCTTCCATGTCTCACAAGTGCAGTTTTACCGGCGACAAAGGTATGGAATTGTGAAAGATAACCGAGGAGCAAACAGGGAACAGTGCTGGTTTAAAAATCAACTCAATGAGCTCAGGACGCGGGAGAGTCTCCGTGCACCAAGGTTACCGATTCATTTCTGGCACGGACCAACGCGGGATCGCAAGACCGTTCAACAAGGACGCCACAGTAAGGCGACCTAATTGAAAATCAAACAAAAGGCCAACTCATAAACTCATGAATTTATTTTGAAAATGGACGGAATGACTGTTTTTCAGATAAGATAACAAAGACATTTTGAGAAAAATTCACTGAAGAAAATTTGGTCTACATAATCGCAGTTATGGCGTCACGGGGGAGAATAATATCATATTAAAACTATTAATTTACTCAAAAATAATTAGACCATAACCCCACAATTAATAATGATGAAAACCTAATCAGGGCATCTACTAAGTGAATTTACTTTCGACTGCAACACTTTCATCCAGCTGCTGAGGAGATCAATATCCGCCGGTGAGCGAGCAAGGGGGAGCGACTCTTTCGGTCGGAAGGAAGACCTCTCCGAAAAAAATTAAATCCCTCTAAAGGGAACGACGGACTTCCCGCAATAAGGGTATTTTTCAAATTTTTTTCAAGTGTCACATGTAAATATAAATAAATAAATATATATATATATATATATATACATGTGACACTTGAAAAAAATTTGCATATATATACATATATATATATAATGTATGTAATATGCTTCTCTAACCTAGATCTAGCATTTCTAGCTGCATAGATGGCGTAAATTTGTTAATGCATATGGAAAAATACTATATACCTAGATGAATGAATTAAATGTTTATGAATCAAAAGTTATGAATTTGTTAATTGTGTTCTTGTTCATGGTTGGTCTTTCGATTTCTTCAAAAATCCATCTCTATATTTCACCACTCCTGGGGCACTTGGACGCGAATCGAAAATACCTAACGTGATAGTACCGAACCGGAAATACCCAACGAGAAGCCAAGGTAGGAGGAACAATCTTCTCTCCAAGTTGCCGCATTGACTGCCTTAAAAGAGATCACGTGGTTATATCCATCTCATGGGTAAATATCCCCCAGAAGATTCCATGCACAAAGCGATGGGACACAAGTAATGCCTCTGGGGACGACGACTACGGACGAGGTCCTCTCTCTCCTTTGTCCTCTCCCCTTTGTACGATGACATCAATTCACTCCATAGTGCGAACATGTACCCAGATATTCCAATAACTCAATTCTACTCTCCTTTTCGGCAATACTTGTGCACGTTTATAGCAATTACTCAGCCTCAATGTCTAATATGTTCCATCTCTTCTGACTTATACCCTTTGGATTTCCAGTTTTACTCAGCTGTCCTCATGTTTCATCCATTCCTCTTTTTGCAAGCTATTTTTCCCTCATGAAATCCTACCATTCGGCGAAAATAGGCTCTCTAGGCTCCGAAACCAAGCCAAGGAAACACAAAGACTGACGAAAGTATGGAATGAAAGGTTTGGATGCGAATCTTAAGTAATTTCACTGACTCAGACGTACTCCATTAACCACTCCCACCACGGGGAAGATCTCAGGAATCAGAAGACTTAAATATTTCTTCGGGTGAAAATTATTAACCTAGTTGAAATATTCAGGAAAGACTCGAAACTTTTTATCTTCGACAGTGGTCGATATTTAGGCGTCACGGTCTCGCTCAATGCCAATACGTTCATCGGGTGATCGAGATTTGTCGCGGCCGTGACGTCAAGCACTTGAGCTTGATGAGACTTAAGAAGTTTTGAGGCCATGAATGAGATCCCAGGAAAATCGTTCGGAAGTAGTCTCCGCCAGTGCCTCTCCAAGGGGATACCTCGTGGCCTTAGTCAACGCAATAGAAGTTAGGTTATCCTTCCCATTACACACTCGTCCCAGATATGATAGTGACCCTCCACGAGCTGTCGAAACGTCGATCAATTTGTTTCCTATTTTTTGTGCTCTATGTTTAAGGTTAACATTTACATATGGATAAAAATATAAAGGTAGATAAAAAAATTGTTCTTAAAATGATTAATAAAAATTTGAAAAACTCAGTGTATATATCAGTGAACTCAGCCACCTTCATTAGAGTACTAGGATTAGCTGATGGGAAGATAAGGAGCAGAGGGGATACTGGGGGTGGAGGTTTACACAGAGGGCCATACGTAATCAATGATTGGTTGTAAGCTAATGAGAACGGTTTAATCCAGGGGATTGGCTGGATTTAAAAACCCAGATGTAAGTTGATACTAGTGTCCTTAATTGGATTGATTTGGTGGTTGGCAGGAGGGAGGAAGTAGATACTTAGTAACGATTATTGAAACTTTGCTGTGGGTAGCTGTGTGTCTAAGAAATAGTAGGGAGGCGGATGGAGAGTATGGGTTACAGGAAACTCTGTGATTATTAAATCTAATATTGAGAGGCGTGGTGCATTGGCCAATACGAAAATCTCGGCTAAGTTTACTATATTGTAGAAAATATAAGACATTTTGAGGAATGAAGGACGAAATCGGAAGCGATGGGAGATATCCGAGTAGGTGTTGTTGCGGAAGAGAATTTGCGACAAAGATGCAGCAGGTTTCGCTCTAGCACGATTGCATGGAGTCGGAAATATTTTGGAAATTGGAGTAGATTTAGAAAAGATTTCCTGGTAGATTTAAAAATATACGCAAGAACTTTTAAGTGTTGCAAAGGGGAATTTGGAAAGTAGGTTGGCTTTCGTATAGGTTCCGTATACTCTCTTACCAATCGCATTATTATGAGAAAATATTTTGTGTGTGCACACATACTATATATGTTATATAGCCACATATTCGTTTATTATTAAGAGAGAGAGAACGTTCCTTCCTCCACCGAAAAAGTAGGATATGTCATAGGAAATTACAAACTTGGTGAATCCATTTTTTATTTTTTCTGCGTATTATATTTTCCACGCCTGTGCTACCAATTTTTTGCAATTGATTCTTAGGGTTTTGAGTTTTCCAGAAAAACATATGCCCGGAATCAAATTGTGGTTTCATTAACCATTTGGATAGGATTTTTGTCACATTATATCTTTCAGTAGTCCAAACACATGAATTCTCACGTAATGTAAACCATTTTAACACTAAACACAGGTAACTAAATTTATCACCTCACACTCTAGCCTTCTTCCCAGCATTTAAGTCACCAAATGCAAAACAAAACTCAATTGTAGTTTCTGCAAACGCCAACTGTCCTTAGAGCCTTCCTCTCCCGGGTTACCATGCAATTCCACTCTCAGCAACAAGGTGAAATCTTCGAAAACTGTTTCACAGTCCTAATACCACATTGCTAGGCTTTCAAACTGTCGTCCGTCTCAGCACAACCCTTGCATCTCGCCACCATGGGTATTCTCAAGGACTCCCCTCCCCCGTGCTTTTAATATCACATAACATCTAACTCGCTTCTCTCCCTCCTCATCATTCCATCCCCCTCCCACTCGCTCATTTCCCCACCCTCTCGATACATCCCCTTTCCTTACACCCCTCACTCTACACCGCCTGAATTCGAGCCACCGATCCAATCCTTCACATCCGCCGGCTTCAACGAGCCTCGAGAAAGAAAACCTTTGGCCTCTTCCTTTCGTCCTCTCCCGCCTATAGTATTCCCAATCCCACTCCCCCATTCGCACCCCACACCTCCTTCGCTCGCCCCCCTCCGCCTGCCCCTGCCCCATCGGCCGACGACGTGACTGCTCTCGTGCGTGTGGTGAGGCAAACTCTCGCTCCAGCGCGGAAGGCGGCGGGGAAGCGGAAAACCTTTTCCCTCACCATTCTGTCCCCAAAAAACCAACTTCATAATTTTTATTTTAATGACTGCTTCAGTGTTTCCATTATCTGCTCCTTTTCTTCCTCACATCTGTAGCCCGATGCAATGTGTACTTGGCCCCTCGGAACCTGCTTCCCCTCAGGGTCTGAATGAGTTCCGCTGAAATAACCCCCTCCACCCCACCACACCGCTCCAACCTCCCCTCCTCTTTTACCGCTAAAACCACCTCTCGCCGTTACCACCTGTGCCCTCGACCTAATAAAGGTATACGTATGTGTGTGAAAATATTTTTATATCAGTGGTCTGCTTGATTCCGCCTTCCCCGCCTTTCCTTTGTTCGTCCTTTATGTGTG